>KB672490.1:5730199-5747201 GCA_000349145.1 Anopheles dirus
CGGCACTGTGCTAGTTTCGCACAGCACAGTACAGTGCGTGTGCGCGTGAGCACAGCACACCTATTTTTCTGCTTTGCCCAACACTAGTCGTTACGGATAAAGTTCTAATGGCAGTGGCGAAAGGGGAAGTATTAGCAGATTATTACATTAATACTTGCAATAAATCTTTGAGCCGTTTATGGTATGTTTGGTCCGTTTGATGAAGCTATTAATGAGAGATTTTGTTTAAAGAAAACACGCTTTTGCTTAAAGACTGCATATTTTTGACATGAATTTAACAAAGCGCCTAAAAGTATGCAATCCTGCAACGCCAGTTACGCCATTAACATTAAATATCTGTTTCACGAAGCAAGCTAGAATATGTATTTAAAAATATTGTATATATTGAGCATCTGCCACCTTTTTTCATCGGCTAATAGTGTCGCCAGACTGATTCCATTTTCTTCCCGATTTCTTCACAACTCAAATTCAACCACTCGCCACGACTACGAGAGCCTTAGTCCACTGCGCGTTTTCCGGGTTTGATTTGGAATGGGATTTTGATGATGTTTGCTTTACTCATCACTAGTTCTCTCTCTCTTTCTCCCTCTCTCTCTCCCTCTTTCTACCGGGAGAGCAGTAATATACGTTTCCTGCAGTTTTACTCCTTCCGCGTCGTTTATTTTCCACATGATGGCAACGGCTACTCGCCCGTGAGTTTGCATCTTAGATTTGATGGGACGCACCCGTTTTACGATGGCGGCGTCGTCGAGGATCATAATTGAAGCCTCCTCCCCCCAGGGGGTGTGCATTTCGTGCCGAAGTGAAAGCTTTTAGTGGAGAGGTTCGGTTCGGTTTATGTGCATACACTCCCTGGGGATGGTTTTGCGCGCAAACAAACAGTTCTTCGAGAAGGACCATCGCCAGTTAGCGTGCGTTTATATTTCCCGCTGGCACGGGCGTGCTCGCGATGCATGATGACCCATGCAGAGAAGCTGCTGGTCGCCGTCGCACTGTAAAATATGGTGATTTAACTTTACTACGCGCGCGTCCTTGTCCGCTTGCCACTGGAACACGAACCGTTCGGCGGGAGTGATCATTTGCAAAGAGTTATTTAAGAGCAGCGCACAAGCATCGTCGTGATCCCTCCGTAAGATTTGTTTTACTGCTGCTCCCCGATGGCGTCACCAGTCGCTTTTATGAGCTGACGGAATGATCCACTGTTCTTTGTTCGTTGTCGAGGACGATTGTTTTCGTCCCATGCAGTAAGTGTCCTGTGTGCATTGGTTGGCATAAAATCAAACCGAAGTTCTCTGGATGCATCAACACGATGATGTGACAACATGAAATACAATTCGAATGTGTCTAGATGCTATCGTGGTTTTATTGAAATAAAATGTGTTATTTCTGTAGCAAAATCAATATCCAGCTACAAGTTTCTCCTGTATTTTCAGGCATTTTTCATTTCACCATTTTCTCATCAATTTTCCCGATGAAATTTACCGGCAAGTGACCCTTCCCGCGGCTTATTTGAAGAAGAAAAAAACAAGACCTCCGATGCATATCTTTCGTGATTAAAATACCCCATTCAACTGTGCATGTTGGCAAAATAATTGAAATTACCTTCGTTAGCGGAGATGAATGAGAGACGGCACGCGGTGGCGCGAAGGTGAATCCACGTCGATCGCATAGACAAGCGTACGAATACAGCGCAAGCAACCCTTCCGGATTACGAAAATATCAGATTCCAGTTTCATGCCCCTATACGGCTACCCGGGCTGCCTCGATTCTCTGAAGCGCGACTGGGAGTGAGCCGTTTGAAAAATGCCTTTTCTTTGTTCCACCGATCGTCTTCTTAGGTGGCGTGTATCTATCAGCGCTGTAAGGACACGTGACAGGCTCCCGCTTTGAGATGATGAGCTGCGGAAGTGAAGTGTATTACGTTTTGGCATGGGGCGGCGCGAGCGATGGTTCTTCTATGATCCAGCTCACGGCAGGCTTCAGAGGGGATTATGTTACCAATTAAAATGTTCGGGTAGATGTTGTGAGGCAGGCGCATAATTCTTGAGCAAAGTTTCACGTACGTTCTAAATTGATATCGTGATGTTTGAGAGAACCGATGCTCTTGCAATGCATGATGTTGAAGTAAGTTGGAAGGTTTTTTCCTAATAGATGTCGCTAGAGGAGCTTAGTGAGTACACCACAATGAATTGCCTACTTTTAGGCGTAATTATCCCGAAAGATTCCTCTAAATGTGCCTTATTGACACTTAAATGCAGGTTTTAGAAGCATTTGTAAGCAGAAATCGCCTCAAACTACCATAACCACCGCAGAAGTGCGCATCAATTCATATTGCTCAATTTTATATTCAATACAATCCACTTGGATTGTTATCGCCCACTCCGAACTGACAGCTGGGCAAGTAGTGCAGCCTAACTCCAAAGCCATCGTTGTGTCCGTTCCATTGTCAATCCTATCGTTTGGAAGCCGGTCGCCGGAAGTTTGAGGCTTTTTTCCGCCGTGCAACACTTATCCTATTTTGCGAAAAATCGACCACCCCCCCCCCCCCCCCCCGGGGGTGCCAGTTGGGTCACGGAATATCTGGGGTTAGGAACATCCGGGTAATGCCCGGTGTGTTGTGTGGATCAAAGCCACCCACTGCGCTGTAAAAACTCTTTTAATCAACATATTGTCCGTTCGGGGAGCGAGAGGGTGAAGCAATAACAATAAAGAGCTTCCGAGGTCAACCCGGTCGGTCGGCGGGCGCGCACCGTTCGATCCTTTGTATTTTGGGTAGGAATATCGCCCATTTGCTCGCTCGCTCCACCCATCATCACTATGGTCAATATGCGTTTTATATGCTGGCTCAATCGCCCAATCGATTCGCCATTCATAATCCCTTAAACCCCCTCGGGGGGGGGGGGGGGGCAGGAGGACAGTAGCAATGCGTACGGCCGACCCTTCAAGACCTGGGGGGTAGAACGAGCTCCACCGAGGGGGGAAAAACCCGAACCGAATCGTGTCGATAACACACCGTTACAAAACCCCATAAACCATTGGGTTAAAACGGTGGTGGAAGGAAAAACAGAATGAAATAAGGACTCGCTGTGAGAGAGAGAGAGTTAGAGAGAGAAAGAGTAGTGTACTGGGAGAAAATGGGGAGATCGAAAGCACTGGCAATGGGCGGAAAGGATCTTGGATGGATGACACCTATTTGTTGTGGATAAAAAGCAGCAACCCACCGACATTAAAAGGGTTTTTTCTTGCTCCACCTCACGCCCGGGCCCGTACAAGAAACCGTGGCGCCGTGTTCTGGTGGACGGCCGTTGCGTTAAAGCGTGAATAAGCGCCCGGAAGGGTTATTTTCGATTGTGTCCGAAGATAAAATAGAGCAGCGCGCAGTCGGGCGTGCTATTGGCGTGGGCAGGCCAGCCAGCCAGGGTGATGAATTAAAACGACGTGGCCGGACTGTGCGCGTGTGTGGGACACCCAAACACACGTGTGAAGAAAAGGTGCGCGCATGAGTGCGTTCCGAGCCTGATCGGATCGGAGAAAGAGGCAGACCGAGCGGGCTGCTCTTCTTGATTCATCGCGCACACATGATAAGGGATGAAAATTGTCTTTTGTGCAGGAGAGAGAATGAGTGGGTGTGTGTGTGCGTCGGAAGGTGTCCTGCCTTCGGGCACTTAAGGGATGGGGGGGAGGAATGAATACTGTAAAATATACCACAAAAACGGAAAAAGTGTCCCTGATAAGCCCGGCGGGAGGTGTGTAGGTGCCACGCTGGGACTGAGAGTGAGCTGGCAAAACACCACTACACAAAGGCAAATCAATTTTCCGCCGGTTTGCATCGCAGCACCCGCCGAACGCACGCCCGCCTGTGGGTGGTGGTGGTGGTATTTATTCGCACCCTTTTTAGGGGGATCCCTGTGGAGTGGAAATCGAACTCCGGCTGTCACTGAAGCACAGAGATATGTGTGTGTGCTCCTCGCTGGAACAAGCGTGTGAAAACGCACCACATGCACGGGCATAAGGACCCCATCTTAACCGTCCTTCATTTTCGGGCAGTGTAAATATTCCCAGTGCAAAATTTCCCTAATCTTCCCGCTGCTATCCTCGTGAGTCCTGCGAGTCTGCAGTGAGTCCAGCGAGAGCGACGGCTTTCCCGGCTGACGCCTAATGAATACAAATCGTTTTTCCTTGCTCTTCCCGCTGCTGGTTTCTTCGTGTGGCGCGCGCTTGAAAAGAAAATAGGAATTCAGGAGATTCCTCTTTACACCTTGTCCCATTCACGCGCTTGAAGGCGTGGAGTGTGGAATGTCTTTTGGGAAAGGGTGCTGTGCGGTGCACAAAATGGTTTAAATGGTTTTCCAACGTTCGGAGCCGACGGACAGATCGCGTTTGTGCTCGCTTCACGGTACGGCGGAAATGGACGTTTGCTTTACTGCAGACAATGTTGATTTTCTTCTGCCATTTTGCTCCGAAGAAAAAGCCGAAGGAACGTGCTCGGTTTTGTGTCTGGTGGAAGCTGTCTTACGATAGGTGTTTCGAAAGTGATTCTACTCGATTAAGAGTGTCATTTGTTTCGGGAAGAATAAAGCAAATATAAAGGCCTGTTAATGAAATCCACCTCCGTCGGACTGCGACGTTAAAGCCGTGCCAGCTAGGAAATTCATTTCCCGAAAAGGAAGCGCGCTGCGACAAGGCATTAAGTGCTATCTTGTTAAATGGAAAGCGGGAAGAAGAATGGACAGCAAATGAAGTAATTATGCGGAGCTCTCTGGTGTGGTGGGTTTTTGGCAGGGAAAGGTGAAACAACCGTTTAACCACTGCAGTATTCGTTGCTGTGAAGCGCACGCCGCCTTTTCTGTGTGTTTTCCTTCCGGTTCATTACAGACACCCGAACACCTGGTGCAATGTTGTTGTTTTAATGCTTGGATTGGATTAGGGAATTAATCGTATTTTCATTTGATACGATTTTGAAGATGGACAATTCTTTTTCATTAGGAAAGCAAACAAAGTACTCAATGATACGCTTGGAGCACATCTTTGTCATTAGCATCTCATTCTTCAGCGAGAAAATATAAACTAGTTATCAAAAAGTTTATAACGCTTTATAAAACGTTGTAATAGCAAGCATAGAATACATTTTTTCGCAAATTTAGCTTTTCAGCCTGAAAGTATGCAATGCAAATGTATTTTTAACGCATCATTGCCAAATCCTTCACAAAAGCCAATATATAAATAGGTAAAAAAAATATTATCCACCCCTCTACGACTATCCCACCTGATACAATTATAATCGATTACTATCCCACTCCATTCGAGAAAAAAACACACAAACATAACCGTTGATTTTTTGATGATCCGATTGGACATTTATGTTACCTTCCCAACTCGTGTTCTTCCATTTATCTTCGTTTCCATTTCCGTTCTGTGGGTTTTTTTTCGTTTTTCTTTTGCGTTTTTGTGTTCACTCTGTCACTATCACTTCCCTGTAGCTACTGCATTGATTTCTCGACAAGCAGATTCAATGTGACAGCAGCAGGAGCTGATGGTGGCAGATGCACGGTCTCTCTAGGGTGAAGTGGATAGATCTGTGATGTTTGTGTGTGTGTGCCTGTGTTTGCGGACGTTTTGGGTTTTGCGTGAGGATAACGATCTTATCCCGGCATCTTCGGAAGGGAGTGTTTTGGGTGAAAACGTAAAGTCTCCTCCTGTAGTTAGTGAGCGCCCGCTCGTGTTCCTGTATGGTTTTTCGGGTGCAGCGCAAACAAACATCAAGAGTAGGAAGTGTGGAAAAAAATCACCCAATCGGTCCTGCAATTGGGACGCGGTGAGGGATGTAAAAGAGTCCTTAAACGGATTAAATGATCACAAGCGAACACGTATCCGAGAGTGAAAGGAGAAAAAAAACGCCCCGATGGAATCAGGATCACCAGGATTTACAGGATGACACAGACGCCGGCGACACTCTCGCTCTCTCTCTCTCTCTCTCTCTCTTATCAATGACACTCAATCTTTCCTTGTCCCGGGGCCTGTTGCCGGTCGTTCTGCTGATGATTTTATTCGGTTCCTAACGATTTTGGCCATTCACCGCAGCAGTTGTTGCTTGTTTTTGTGTGGGCCGCGCCGTTTTTGTTGTGTGTGTGTGTGTGTGTGTGTGTGTGTGTGTGTTTGATAATTGTGTGCTGCTGCTCGCATAAGCCCAGGGGTTAGGCGCCGTGGCCGTTTTTCTGTTCTGTGAAAATTGGTTTAATCATTTAGCGCGAAATCTAGATCTAGCTCTCAGGGCCGATTGTTTCGGGTGCTTTGTTTTCTGGAGGGGTTTGATTTGTGTGGAGGTAGGCTTAGAAAACGCAGAGACCAATTGCGACGTGGCGGTTGTCTCTTGACGTCTTCTCGCAATAGGAGAAGATATTCATTTTAAGGAGGATAGACGAGGGTGTTGTTCATCTTAAGTAGTTTATTGTTGAGATAAAGATGTTTGACAAGAGGAGAGCATTAGGAAGTTGTTCAGCAAACAGAAAATGGAATCCGTAATGCTTGCCACCGATATACGTTAAAAGTGTAAGTAAATAATGTTTACGATGTTTTGATGATCATACAACGCTGAAATGTATGCTATTTTTCAAAAAAAATCTTTATGTTGCATACATTTAGGCGTAAATATTATTCAAAGATTCCGCTACCCTCATTTTCATTTTTTATCAGCCAAAACTTGTATACTCACAAAACCCATCAAGTAAATCCACCGCGAGCGCAATAGATCTCGCTTCACGAACGAGAACTACACCTCAAGGAAGTGGCCTAATTCGATTTATGCTAATTTTACGATTTTCAATAACCATTCCTTCCGCCATAATGCGCCCTCGGTCGAGAGAGGGAGCGAAAAACTTTACGCTCTCCATCGCTCCTCCATCTGATGCCTCCGTCAATTTTGTGTGTTTTTTCGTTTTTTTTACAACCACTTCAGCCAGCGAACGCCAGCTGTTGCTGTCCATAATTGAGAGTCGATTTTATCAATTTCAACTTCACACATCCATCCGACGCACAATCCAGTGGGGACTTATGGAGGAAGTGAAGCAGTGGAATATAAAATGTGTCTTAAAAGTTTGGTCCATTTGTGTTCGCTTATATCCCTAGCTTAGCTCAGTAAAAAATGGAATCCACTCTAGACAAAAACTTCCCGAAAATGCACACCCTGGAGAGTGGCCGTCGCGGAAAGTGATTGAGCATTTCCGCTTCAATGACTTCTTCGTCCTTCTTTTTGTGGACGCCAAAGAAAATTCTCGTGAACGCGAGAAGATTGCAAAAAGTTGGTTCCTTTGAAGAAAAAAAAATCACTTATGCTTCAGTAGTTTCCTCATCGCGATAAGGACGACAAAGCTTCCTGTGATACGTGGTGCGACCGATAAAGATATCTTTACACAATCGTTATCAACGCTCCTGGAATCAGTTCTCTCTCTCTCGTAGATACGACGAGGTACATCAAAGATTTATTTTATTTGATGAGCTTATTAATTGGTATTACGGTTCATTCCACACGTATCGTCCCTCGCAAAGGAATGCGGATCCGATTATGAATCCCGTCCATTGTGCTGCATAAACGAGAAAAGGGTCCCAGTTGTTATATGCGTGTGTACACAAATCAAAGCTTCGGGTGCCTCAACTCTTTCGGAGCCGCCGCCTGGATCGCTCTTCAAGTGGCTGGACCCTGTGGAGTCGTCGCTCCGGAAACGAAGTAATTAAAACTTTCTGATGACTGGCCGTACGATTTTGTATCGTAAAATCCCTTCTATGAATCTCAAGTCACCGCTCTGAGTCTGAGCGGGGGGAAGGTGCAAATGTGGAGTTCCGATAGCCGGTCGGAATTTGCTAAATAGCTAAAGTTGTACCATAAATCCTGTTCACGAACCATAAAGTTATCGTCTTCCGAAATGGCGACGAGCTCGAGGAGATCGCCGCCGTCCCCCCGGGCTGGAGTGGCTTGCTTGCCTGTAAGTGGTTGTTGGTGCATGACCTGGAAAATGGCCGCCTTCTGGCTGTGACCTTTCGCTACGAGCGCGCCGCCTCGAGTTTTCATTTCCGACTTGCTTGCTCCTCCAAAAGTCATCCCTCCTCACAGGACGGGGATGATGAGGGAAGAAGGAGGAGCATGGTTTAATTTCCCTTCCTTCTGACCGGTCGAGCTTCCTCTTCCTTCGCAGGCGCAGGCTGACCAGTGCGAAGGGGATTCAATTAAAATTTGCCTCAAATTGGATTATACACGACAAAACAATAAATAAATTTTGCACTTCAGGGTGCCGGAGCTTTCCCGGAGGAGGCAGAACATTGAGGTGGAGAGAAGAATGCGCTCTGTTTATTGGCCAGGTTGAAAGGACCTGGAAAGGTTCTGCTCTCTTATCCTTACAATGTGTGGTGTTAGACCTAGACGTCGTTTTCGGTATGTGTGACCCTTATGCGCTCCGGGTACACCCCTGAATTGTTCGTTAAGTTCCAAACAACTCCACAAGGAGGACAACTGGTGCTCCAAAAAACAAAACACTCACGTATTCCACCACCACCACCGGCCAGCTGCCTGTTCTGTCAAGCTAAAATTAAGATTTGATCAGTAATTGTGTGCCCGCTCCTAGAAGAGAGCCAACGGGCCCTTCCGTTTGTATGTCTGGCTGTTGCTCCAGGAACTGGACATTCCGTTTCCAGGGGTGCAGTCGCCTTCTTTCACAGGCTAACACACACACACTCCCATCCAAACACTAAACATTATTGCCAACCAACCTCCATAAACCACTTATTGAAACGTGGTGCTCTCAAGAAGCGTCCGGGGCTGCTCTCAATTATCCCCGAAGGGTGAAGTGTCCGAATGTTGGCAGCGGCTGCTGCTGCTGTTGCTTCTGTTGTGTCGTTCCCAAGGAATATATATATGGTTTACGATTTTTGAAAACTCAATTACGGACGAAAAACGATTACGACGTTTTACGACGAATGGTGTTCGTGGTCGTTTTGGACGGTCGTGAGGGATGAAGGCTTCTTGGGGAGAGATGTTCGGTGGAGGAAAAAATAATAATAAAAATCAAGTCTCAAAGACGTGTCTCGCGCAGGATGGATTTCGGAATCCGGTTCCGTTTGACATTCGATCAATAATATGCTTTAAAGTTGCAACATCAGCACGTCGAAAGTATAGATGTTCTTCACTATCTGGATGTTCTATTTCCAAACAAAGCATCTGTGTTGCATATTGCATACTTTACGGAGGAAGTTTCGAATTTCGCCTCGAAGTATGCAATCCATTGCTTTATATCTTTATCGAGCCAGATTTGTTTTTACATCACCTGGATAATGATTACTTTCTACGACCTTCTGCAATATTATTGTAAACTCATATTTCCTGATAAAAAAACACTCACGCACCTCATCTTTTCCCCAGCTTCCGTTCGGTGAAACCCTCCGGGTCACATTAATCTATTACGTCCCCGGACAGTGCTGCAGTGGATGCGTTTTGTTTCTTTTTTATACTATTTCCACCCGAACGTCCCCTGAGAGTAATACATTTCTGCCGGAGTCAACATACGGACAGCTTCCGGGGAGCATTTTTAGCACTTTTTTTGTTTTGTGTTTCTACTAAGATCACACACTCTGACCCTTTTTTCCGAGTGAGTAAAAAGCACCCTTTTATCGCTGCGTAGAGGCGTCCATAGTCATGTGTTATTAAATTGTAATACGATAGATTCGTTTCTAACGCGGGCAGAACAATTTCCGATGGTAAAGAATCAGAAATTGAAATATATTCCACTCCCTGGGGAAAAAAAGCATTTATTCTGGAAAAGAAAGGAAGGAAATCCCCGAATCCTGCAGGGCGCAAACATTGAAAAAACATTGCGCTCATTCAATCATTGTGGCATAAATAGATATTTATTTCATTTTTTCTTCCCCCACACGGAATCGGTCAGAACGAAAGTGCCTCCCGATGTTTGCTTATGTGTTTCAATTTTTTTCCACGCTCCCTCTATGTCATAAATCCAAATTAAGTCTGTCGAGAGCCGAGAGAAGCGGCCACAGTCAAAAGTGCAAAAATAATCAACACACTTCAAGTTAATAAGAGAATGTCGTCCCGTGCTTCCGCGCACTCGGTCGCTCGTTGGCCTCAACTAATTTGTCTGAACACGAATCAGTACAGCATTTAGCTTCTATTCATTTCAAAGTTCCGGACATTTTTCACGCTTAATTTTGCCCTTATCTCAGTTGGCCGAACTTCTTCGCTCGTCCGGCTCCGCCGTAGTCGCCCTTCCGTGCGACACACTTAATCCTCGCCGCCCCGCCAGGAGATAAGTGGAGCAAGAAAGTAACAACAGCAAACTGCTACAAAAAAATTGTCTTCAAGGACACCGCCGCACCAGAAGCGGGTACGGAAGCGAGAAAAATTTTAATTGAAATTTATGACAAATTTCCCATCCCGCACAAATGCGGCGGCGTGAAAGCCGTGCGCAGGTGGCACTACGGGTAAAAGCTTCCGTATTGTATGCTTTTGGATTTTTTTTGTGTTTGCAGCGTGAGGGAAAATTGGATAAAAGCAGTCAGCGTGAAGAGGATATTCATGTTCCGTCATCTTATTGAAGGAAACTCGTGGTGATGGTGCTGCTGCGACCGGAGAAAAAATCATCCTCTCTGTGTGATGAACGACATTTTCTTCGGCAATCCCACCAGCGAGACTGGTACGAGGATCCTTTTGCAAGATTATAAGTTGATCCATTGAGGGTAAGCACACTTTTCGGATAGGCTCTCGCTGTGGACAGCCGCTAAAAAGGAAGAAAATTTATTTTAAATTATCAATTCCGGCACTTGCCTTAACCCCTTCAATGTGTTTGTAATTAATGTTCGGTTTTGATGGTGAGAAACAATCATTGCGAAATGTGTTTGACATTTGTAAGGAGCTATCCATTTTTATACATGGTTTGAGAAGCTCATAACTAATGAAATTAACACTAGTTGGAACTAAATGCGACAATAATTCATTTAAACGGCATAATACATCGGTTACAAGCGTCTGTTTAAGAGGTAGTTGAGTTGAAAGAGGTAAGGTGAGCATGTCTGCATAACCAGGATGTTAAACTGGGTAAAAAATGACTGTAATCCTGCGTTCCTGAAGATGCAATTCCTCGTCCGTTAATACACTCGAGATTCGTTTCAATTTTCTTCAAACTACATCCCATGCTCCACCTTCAGCAAACTCTCGTCCACAGTTAATCTCGGTACCTGCCGACTAGAGGTTGAATAAAATATGGGAAACAAATAGTCGGGTTGAATAAAATATCAACTAACGAGCCGAGGAGGCAGCCTCTGGCACCTAGGAAAAAAGCACGTTGGAAACACCTCTGCGATACTTGATATGCTCCTGTCGGACTGAGAAAAAAAGGATGTTTTCCTTCGTGCGAACCCAGTATACACGTACAGGCATTCGTTCGGGCTGGGTATTTCCTTTCCCGGACGCTGAGATGGAGGAGCTGAAGTTTGTACGATATTATGTCAGGTTAAACATCGATTTACCTGAGCATGATGTTCTGGAACCCCGCTATCACACGCGCGGCGCACCAGGAGTGTGAGGTCTCAACCTTCTTCATCCGGTTCACGCTCCTGAGTCCATGGGCCGGTGGTGCTTTTGCTGCAGGAGGATGTTTCTACTGACCTGTGGGAGCATCAGGTCCAACGTCTAACAACGAACGGGCTTAACCGTAGGTGGTTATTTGCTCGTCGAAGCGAACCATGAAAAATTAACCTCCATCTACACACACACACACACACACATGGTCGGGTGGCGTGGTGGACCACATCCGCTTTTCACCTCCGAAACAAGGGCAAAAAAGGGTTCCTTCGATCCTTAGGTTGAGCTCCGAGAACCGGTCGAAACGGAAAACGGAACGACGAGGCGTTCACTCTTGCCCATCTCAGCCCACCCGGATTGGAGCGCCTTATGCTACCTGGGGGATGTGTCAGAGGCTTGAAAGTGGATACCAAAATATATGACCCCGTAGAGATTCATAAACGCAATTATTTGCGCTTCCACACCTGCTCCACACGTGTGGGGCAGCAGTGTTCCGCTTAAGACAAGAAGAGAGGACTCTCTTACAACCAACATGGAGAAGGGTCCGCAACAGTACGTCCAACTCTGACCCTCTGCAACAGAGGATTTTCTCACACGCATCGTTGACGGCTCGAACAGGGAATTAAACACACTCCACACACACATACACACACACTGCACACTGTGCGCTTGAGTGAAACTAAGGTGAGCGCTTAATAAGACACGCTTCATGTCCGGTTGCCCATGGCAACACCTCCATCATCGGGCCTCCAATAAGTACCAGGATTTGAAAGACACATCCTTTTTTTCTGCTGCGTTCCACACAACGACGATACACGATCAGTTCCAGTCTTTGTCTCCCGTCTACCACCTTCCACTCGAACCCACAACCACCCAGGTTCTCATTTAATTGTGGTGTGTGTGGATGTGTGTGTGCGAGTGGTACACTTTGACGACCGACCCTCTACCTCCCACCCATAACCTCAAATAATCGTTAATCAATTAGTTTTCCATCGTTCCATCTTCATCCGGCACCGGTTTCCGGAACGAAGCATGTCTGTGTGTGCGTGTGCCCCGTGTAATCAAGTTTACTCGTTCATTAGTGTGTGCTCTCGAGATTTGCTTGTCCTTGTGATGCTGTCGGGCCCTCCACCTCTCCCGGATGTGGCCGGATGTTGTGTTGCGTGCATTACTCGGATACGCGCATTACGGGTGTAATAAATAATCCCCTTCTCGTGTGTGCGCATGAAGGTGGACAACAGAGGATCCTTTGTGTGTGCCGCAAACGTCAAGAACCGTCAAGAAGTTTAACCTTCTTCTGCCGGGGCAAGCACACGAGGACTATAAAGCGAACCGCGCGCAAATGTTGAAATGAATCCAGGATGAAAGTTTTCCTTTTGCCTTTGTCCTCTCCGCAAACTCTCCGCTCTCTTCTCTCTGTGTCTTCTTTTGTGGTCGTCGTCCCATCTTTTGAGAGGACACGACACGAATCTTTATCCTGCCGTTGTGTTGTCGCTCGGTTGGCGTTACTACAGCGAAGATGCTGCCTGGCAAGAACACCGGGGAGTGAGAAAGGTAAACAAATAATTTATTATCCTTTCGCCTGCATTTGTTTGCATTTGGGGTCGGAAGGTTTTTTTTTGTGTATGTTTCCTTCGCGCGTACCCTCCGACCTAATGATTTGAAAAAGAAGATTTAAAGGGAAAGGAAAAGTTTATCAATTTATACAAATTAAGAAAAATTACCCCTAAATGAGGGTGAGAGGGATACAATATTTTTCTTTTCTTTAAAATCTGCCTGTGAAACTTTTTTAGAAGATTTTGTTTTGCGGGTTGCATACTTTGCAGCGCATTTGATTTATAAGCCGCAAAGTATGCAGTGACATAAAGAAGCTCATACATAAAAACGTTGGTGCAGTGCACATTGCATACATTTTGGCGCAAATTTACTTTAACAACCAATTAAAAGAATCGTAAGTTTAAGATGTTTTTTTCGTTTACTATACGCTCCGCCACATCTAAACGTTGTAGAAGAGTCAAGAAATATCATGTGGTTCTTTGTTTTGCGAGTAAACAAACAACGCTCTATTTTACCACGCAGCGGACTTACAGACACAAGTCGACATTAGCATAAAAAAGGATTAATGGGTGTGCTTAACGAGAATCGCTGAAACGTACCGCATTGAAACAATAGACCGACGGCAACAAACAGTAAAACGGCAGCATAATGTTCCTCTATGGGAGGCCAATCTATTTCCCGCTTCGGCACCTTCGTGTATTGAACACGAATCCATAAGCGGTGCGTGAGTGTGTTTGTGTGTGTGTTTGTATAGGAGACGCAATCATCGATGGCATTCAATAATTATACGAGGCCACCTTAATCAAACCATGAAATTATAATTGCTCTATTGAATTTCCTTCTCGTCCTGTTTCCTCGCAGCTAAGCTTCGCGACCCGCGACCGTCTGGTGCGAATCCCGGGGCCGGTTTTAATTGGCACACTACTGTGCATAGAGGCGCGCATATTGTGCCCGTGTGTGCGTCGGGCGGAAAGCTCGAATTATGATTGCATAAATATTCCCCACCCAGAGCCGTTCGCGCCCTATTGTGTGTTTGTTTTGGGGGAGCGAGAGAATGGGCCTGGGTTTAGGGCTTCGCGAAGCTTTACGAGCGCGGTGCCGGTTTATTGTTGTATTGAATTGCACCCATCCATCCGCCGCGAATCGGCAGTGGCGACAGTAAACGGCAAGGCGTTTAATTATTTAGACGCGATTATTTATCCATCGTCGTCCGGGATGATTGTGCTCTGCTGCACTTTAACGGTGTGCGGCCGTCGTCAGGTCTTTGCGATTACGATGTGCCGCCTAAATGTAGGCAATCCTGCTGCCGGTTAAGAGAATGATGGATAAGGTATACTGCGGGGAGCGAGATTAAGCTCTGCGCGGATAAGCCCTTCGGCGAGAAAGCGTCCCGTCGCGATGTTACCTTTTTTTACTGTGGTAGGGCATTTCCTGAATGCATCTTAGCAGTGGCAAAGACTTTTCAAACGCATCACCTTTTTCTTCCTGAGTGATGGTAAAAGATTGTCACTTGCCATTTTTACGTCGTTTAATCCTTTCTCCATCTTACCGTCGTAGCCTTTCCGTCGTATAATGGTGCACTCAATCCGAACGGCGAATCGTTCGCATTTACTCGAGATGACGGTTGGGCCGTGCGTCCGTTTTTGCTGTGCAGTCGTTCGTAATTAGATTTAATTTTTAATTAAGTAATTTGCGCGCGCTCGGCGCTTGTGCTGTTGTGATCGCTTTGCTCCCGGCTGGTCGGGTCCGTCGCCAGGCGTAAGTAATAGGGCAGGGGGCCGTGCAGTCGACGTGGAGTCATGTCAAGCAAAAGAACGGCTCGAAGGGACGTAATTGCGTTTAACTCGAACAAGAAGGGATTTTATAGCACATCTGCTCATTTCTATCGATGGTTGCAAGGCGTTCCATTACTGTTCTTTTATCGTTTCCAATTCGTTTTTTTAAATAAAAAAGCTGTGTAATTGAAGTACGAATAAAGATAACCAATTCTAATATTTGGAATGCTGATTGCAGAACAGCTTGGCTAAATTAAACATCATGTCTGTGCTCGTGAACCTCACACAATCAATTGCCAAATGTTTATTTTGAATCCGATCCGAATCGATTACAAAGCCTCTTTGCTGCAAATCAATAGTCTTGTTCTTAACAGCAAAAGTAAAGTCAAATAATGCGTCCCGCAAAGAAGACTTATTACAGCTAATAAATATGTTATAAATACCCCTGAGCAGCGGCAACGGATAAAGCAACTGATCAGGGGAGAACGATTGATTGCCCTACAGGAGGAGCGTGCGTAAGACGTAGTCGTGCGAAGGATACAAAGGATCTATCCGGCCGCTGATACCAGCCGATAGGCTCCTCTTCTTAGCCTCTCTATTTGTGCAAAGAAACGGATTCGAACGGAACTATCCCGCACGTAGGAGCACCGGGGACCGATTTGCGGAGAAGGTATGTGTGCATGGTTGTGCGGAGCCGGCGAGAGTGTAATCGTGTGGGTTTGAAATTGCGAGTAAGTATAACGGCCATACATAATTCATAGAGCATAGCGGCGAGCTCCGGCTGCTGTTTGTTGAACCCGGGCAAAATTATGCCCGATACCCGAAGCGAAATACGACGCGATATGGGTTTCCCCGTGTAAGCCACCGGAGGAGAGAACCTGAGCTGCTGTAATCAAACGAGCGGAGTCTGGTCTACCTCAGCAGACGAACGAAAGGTGAAGCTAGAACTTCGACCGTTCCCTGTCCATTGCCTGTAATTATCGTCTGGCTGGGTTTCTTGGGTAATTTTTCGTCTTCTTTATCCCCGCGCTTGACCAGTCGGGGCCAGCCTGTGGAAAGGTAAACGACCCTGCTCAGGATTCATTAGTAGGTGTGGTACTGTTGGCCGTTGCCCGGATGTGCTGGGAAAGATATCGATATCGTTCGATCTTCTATCGAACCCGTGTGTCTGGACAACAGAAGATGTTCTTCCCGGAAAACAACACACACTGCACTGTTTGCAGTTTATACAGTGGCGAAATACAATAATAACGCCTAAATGTATGCAAGTCGTGATGCAATACTTTACAAACTAGTTAGCATCTGTTAAATATAATAATTTACATTTCGATTTAAAACCCCTTACCAAGTTGTTGTGAAAACGCCTAAATGTATGCAAATCGTGATGCAATACTTTACAAATTAGTTAGCATCTGTTAAATATAATAATTTACACTTCGATTTAAAAACCCTCACCAAGTTGTTGTAAAAACGCCTAAATGTAGGCAAGTGTATGCAACTTTTAATGTTAATTATTGGAACAAGTTGTTTTACTTTCTCTCAAAGACGTTTATCGTCTAAAGAAAAACGATCGCTACTATGTAACGTACTACTGACCTGACCTTCTTAAATGGGTGTTCGTTTCGCCCGCGCACCAGCATACCATCACACGATAACGCGATTGAGATTAATCGATGCTGTAAATAATCACCACCAGTCACAAGATGTCATGATTGTTGGCCATTCGTTAAAGTAGTTGAGTTTTCGATCCCATCGCCAGGTCCAGTGTGTTGCCTGGACCCAGCAGCTACCGTACACAGGGCGATAGTTGTCGCTAATAGCTGTTTACTGAAAATCTGGCACAACAAGTCGAACGAATCGGGCTCGTCATGCTTCTCCCTTTCAATCCATAAACACATAAGAAACATGAAATACTCCTCCTCGCACGCTTTCTCTCTCTCTCTCTCTCTCTCTCTCTCTCTCTCTCTCTCTCTCTCTTTCTCTCGCTCTCTGTCACGCTAAAGCTACCGAAAACGATCAATTTTAGCGGAGATTTTCACAATCTCCGTAACGTCCGTGCGTATCCGTCGATAAGATGCTCGTGCTGCCC
>KB672490.1:5747211-5759462 GCA_000349145.1 Anopheles dirus
TTGCGAGAGATGCGTAATTGAATTTTCCGCTACTTTTGGTAGGAAAATAAATTTCAGCCACTGCTTAGTGAAAGCAAAGATTTGTTTTTCCCCTGTCTGCTGCTTTTGGTATGCGTGTGTGTGTGTGTGTGTGTGCGTGCGTGTCTGTCAAGAAGAGCAGAAGGACGTACCTTCTCAACAATAGCACTCACTCACTTCCGTCCTTCTTACCGTCCCAAACGGGGAAGAGAGCACGAATTAGCTTACGTCATCGATGGCTATTGAACGCCCGTGTGCCCATTGTCCATTTGCGCACCGAAGCTTCCCGGAACCGGATGTGACAGAATTGTCGCTTCCTATAGCCGGGTGGCCCGCTCGTGGCTCTGGGATTTAATTGAAAGAACAATTCGTGGATGATTTGAATTTTTCGCCCGTGCTCTCGATCGTAATTAATAGCCGGCACGAGAAAGGGGGGTGACAAGCAGAACGCTTTTGGGTGGAAAAATCCACCCGAATCCCAATCGGTTAAGTGTGATGAGTAGCGAAGAATTTTGCGGACAATTGACTCCGGCCTCGGTGGTGGTTCCGTGTTCTTGGAAGCCGGAACAAGCGTATCAATCAGTTTAATTTGAGCGTTTATAGCAGGAACATGGCCACGAATGAATAAAGGATGAACCTCTCTGTAGTTTGCAGGGTGGTTTTGCCGAAATTTCCTTCCGTTAGGCGTTTCTGCGAACTGTGTGTCGAATCAAAAACTCATAAATTCGGTCATAAAATCGTTCAGGTGACATATTGCATACTTTTAGGCGCAATTTTCCATATCAATCGCAATGTATGCAATCAATGAGATCCTTTTCATATTTCACTATTTGGAAAAGGATTCTAAATTCATAGAATGTGTTACACACATACCACGAACCATATTGATAACTTTTAATAAGAGATTTATCATATGACAATTTTCACTTCACACCAAATCCGTTTCATACTAAATGGAAAAAAAACCACCATTACTCAACCCCGTAGCGTGATTTAACGATACAAATAAGAAAAGCTCAACTCATCGATCAACGGTCGTCCTCTGAAAAGGGTGGCATGGATTTCGACTCCCCATACTTCCAACCAGCTAATCGTTCCAGAGAACTGTCGATTGGAATCTGCTCCCCTGGTCCACTACCTGGATTGTGTGAGCCTCTCCGAAACGAACTGTGAATATGTGTGAATTAAATGTACACCATTCACGTCGTTACCGCTTTCCCTCCCACGTCGTTGTGTTCACCCGGTCAATTGTGAAGCTAACAAATCGTGCCTGATCAGTTGATAGCGGGCAGCATGATGGCCTTTCGCCAGTCCGGGAAAGCCAGCAAGAGAGGAAAGATTTGAAATATTCGCTCCAAAATCTAGGCGAAAAGTTGCAGCCAGTTAGAGTCGTTAGGCATGTGGCCGGGGCGGCACATCCACCCTCTCCCACTGGGCAGCGCTCGCCGGTATGTTTGTAATTGCATGCTTGAATCGAAACGAGTGCTGGGGTCGAGGGATCGGCGGTTTGCGAGCTGAGGATAAATTCTGCAATTTCCTGCTAAATGTAAATGAAAACAAAAGCCATTTCGGTTTGAGGTGCTGCTGCAGGACGGTCCGGCCCGATTCTCGTCCTCACACGAAGCCGCCCTCAGACAAAGGATACATTTGTTTAAATTCCGCCTGGCAAATCCGCACCACACTCCCAACACATCCGGAGGTCCTTTCCCGGGTGTGCACTTTGTGACGGCTGACCATCAGTGCCATCCACCCTTCCCAACAACCCCCCCCCCCCAACCACCCACTCAAACCACCCAGCCACGTAGAATGCGCCAGAGCACATAATTCAATTTATATTTATGCATTTGCATCTGTAAATATATGGTGTTGTTCTCGCACACACACACGCACAGAGGACGCACAAGGATGCCATTTCGCTGTCGAGCTCACAGATTTATATGAAGTGATTATTTAATGTACGCGCCCGCATTCCGCACCGGTCCCCGTCGGCCCGTTGCACGCTCGATGGTCGTTCTCGGTCCTATTTGGCTTGTTCGAGCACGGTTGCCACTGGTGTTTGTGTTTGTCCTTTCCGCCGGCAGCAGCAATCCATCCAGCGGGCGCGCCCTGACGGCGGGCTTGTGGCGGGCCGGCAGGCACTTATACTGCGGTAGGATTACGGAAAGTATTAACGCCACCGGAGAGAGAAATCGGTTTGTCGGTTTTCGACAGTCATCTTTTTGCCGGACCGGGAGCGGGTCACAGTTGGCACTGCTACGCGTTGCGTTTGTACCGCCACGATCCGCCGTGAAACAATTGTCATTTTAATGAGGTATAAAACGTCGCTTTTTCGGTGCTGGAAGCTCTCGCCGTGTGGCCCAGCCATTACATCGCAAATCCGTAAGCAAACCTCTCGACGTGTGCGTGACGGTCAGCGTATTTCGAGTGTCCGCCAATTGATAATCGTTCCGTTTACATTGAACTAAAAGTCAATACGATAACGAGCCCCGGGGAGATTAACGTTGCAGTAAGCCACAATTATAATCCTGCATCGATTCGAAGCAACTAGAGAGAGAAAAAACTTCAAAACGATACTAGCTGCAGCACGTTGTTCCATTTAACGATCGTTTAATCCGCCCATGATGATCTCTTCCATAAAAATTAGAGCGTTTTTTGCTCTAGGAAACGCTTTTCCGCATTTTTACGACCACAAAACACCCCCTTTTAAGGGAGGTAGCTGTAACGATCGTCGGCCTTGGACTTGGACGTGTGTGTGTGTGTGTGTTGGCGAAATGGGTACATAAATTTCTCAAAAACCGCCCGTTTCGTATCGAACGCGCGCGCACACAGAGAAAGGAAACGTTTTCCAGACACGTTTATTATCCACCGACGAGGAATGGGGGCGAGAGGGCGTTCAATCCAGATGGTTTTTAATTGAATTCCGGCTAGCCAATCTGCGATCGATGCGGAAAACGGCTTTATTGCTGGCGAATAGTTTCGCTCATTAATTGCTTCTTGCTTTTGCTGATTGCCTGCGCTTGTGGTGGTGGTTGCGCGGATAAGCGCGGATGTGTTTGGCTCTCTAAATAGTGGGATGAGTCTTTTCTATTCGTGGATGTGTGTCTATTTTGATAGAACCGCGTCTTTAGGAACGCCGGATAGCCGGATTAGTGCAATTACTCTTTTGATGATCTCTGATGCACTTAAGGCACGGTTTAAAGTATGCAATGACGTCAGTGTAACACCATTATTTCATTATTTTCTATTCGTATGGGATGGACTACACGACTAGGGTGTTCAAAATATAAAACTAATGTTTGTATGCGTGAATTGCATACTTTTGGGCGAATTTAGCAAATTTACCCCTAAATGTATGCAATCCAAATTGCAAACTTGTTACAGACTCCATTAAAGGCTTCTATATCACTAATTTTATTTGACTATTTGGCTGATATTTTGTTCATCTAATGAAATAGTTAGTTCATACTTCAGATATTCCTTCTATTCGAAAAGAGAATTCAATAATTCGAAAAGCATGATGCTTGTATTTTTATGAATAAGGGAGCATCTTCCAGCTTCCCGTCTGAAATCTGCCCCAAAAAAGAAGCCTTTTCCATCCAGGATAAACTTCCACACTAATTTAGGTCGCCGGTGGAAACTTTTATCCAGATTTGATTAAAATTGTCTCCTGCTCCTTCTGCTCTCCTGGTCGCGTTCTCCTATCAGTAACGACCTAGGAGAGCGAAAAACTGGCGAACAGCAGCAGAGGCACTGTTTTGCGCATGTAGAGTTTACTTTCCACTTAACCTTTTCGCATGCTAACAGGCTTTTAGTGGTGATGAAATGAAAGGAAAATGGCCGTGTGCCGCCGGTGTCTGTCTCGTCTAGCCTGAACACAGAAAGCATGTTCGGGCTCGAGAAAGGGGCTAGCACAAAAAAAAAAACTGTCACACGACTTTTAGTTCTGCGGAGGAGGAGCAAGAACTAGCGCTGTATATCGTGTCGTTTTTTTGCAACTGGACTCATCCGTTGCGTGTGGAAAGAGGGATGTGTTTTTGCCTGCTTTTGATTGAGCAACGTGGGTCCTGTGGGGAGAGCAGGAAAAAATGCTTGAGATATTAGTCGAATTTCGACCGCTACATCATCGTGTCCCATGGCCAGAGAATAGAGAGCTCTTCGGAGCGAAGCGTTGAAACTTCGAACAGGCGCATCGCACGCTGAAAGCATAACTTCCCGCTGGTCATTTTGTTTCCGGGTCTGATGATGGATGTCGCTTTTTGTCTCCGGCAACCCGGTCTTCAGGCTCCGGCAGTTTTTTTTGTCTCCCCGGCACCACCGGCTGAAGACCGAGCGAAATTAATTAACAGTCGTGCCTCTCCTGCTCGGTTTTTGTTCGCTGGTAGCGCAGCGACGCGCACCGTCCGTGGTTCCAGTGTGTATGTAGTAAGCGCAGCAAAAAGAAGTGACACACTCTCCATGAATCGCATGAATAGTTCACTTGACTAATCCGGCTTTTTTGTCTCTCTTTTTTCTTCTGTTTCTCTTCCACATACAGGGACCGAGTGTTTAAGCTGAACCTGAAGAACGTCAGCATGACGTCGTGTGAGGTAAGTAATCTCTCCTCCACTCGAGGAGAGTAAATTTTATTAACGATCGCTTTATGTAATCTTGATTGAAAGCAATTTTTGAAAGATTTGTTCCCAACAAAATGTGTGACCTTGTGTCCATCATCATCAGGCATTATCAGGCCGGGTAGTTGTTTGCACAAAGTGTTCCCAGGAGTTAACAGTCCGTTTACAAAACGGGTCTTAACGGCTTTCGGACGTTTAATTTGCGTCCATTTGCGTTGCCTTCTGGTGTGCGTGGAAATAAAATTGATTAATTACTTTAAGCTGGTTCGCTTTAAAAATGAAGATTCGGAAAATCCCCAAGCCGCCTCTCCGTTTTATTGTCGCAGGATGGAATGTTCCATGGGTCAGTGCTTTTCACCGGCGAGGCCATCCTCCATCAACCGGGCAAGTATTTAAAACTTGGCTCGTTTTTTGCGGGCGAAAACCAACGTGAAGCGACCCCGTGAAAAAAAATGAATAAATGATAAATGATTTCAAATTTTTAAACCTGATATGTTTCTTTCGCGTCTCGGGGATTCGGAGAAACTTTTTAAGCTCATTTAGCTAATTTCTGTTGCGACCCGGGTCAACGGCGATCGGGCGTGATTTTTTTTGTGTTTGTTAACCCAACCGGCTCGCTGCGACTAGATGTGCTAAGTAAAAGGATTTTTTTCGTTTTTTTTTCCTAGAAAATATACTTCATAATCTTTGCTTCTTGTTTTACATTTTGTTTCCATTTCACGGTTGAAGGCAGGCTCGCTTGCCGTTGGGAGGCGAGCCGAGAACAAGCGATCCGTGGTCGAAAATTTCCCGTCAGAAGAGGAAATTGTTGTAGTAAAGCGTGAAAATAGCGACGATAAATTAGATTTATGATTATTGTTATTGTTTTCGCTCCTCGCGCCGTCTGCTCTCCGTTCCTTCGTGGTGGTTTTCTTTCAAAAGTGAAGGGTTCGCCACGGAAGATGTCGCCTTCAACCGGCAGCATACGGGAAGGTACAGAAAGAGAGAGGGAATTTTGTGTGTTGTGACAAGGAAAAGATGGAAAAATTTAAATTACCGGACGTGCCGGCACGCGCCTTTCTCTGGAGCTGCCACTGGCTGCTGAGTGCTTTCTTTGTTACGCGATGGCGCGCCCGAGCGCAGCATCCGTGACGGAATGGCGTTTCGGAGAAATTGAGACGAGCGAGAGGAAGAAAAAAAAATAGCGAACGAACTGGGAAATGAATCTTGTCCCGCCCGGTTCTATGTCATTTTAATTGCACCGGAGGCGACAAAGTTTGAAGTTTCTATAGCTTACAATTAGCCTAAACTATTCGTGTTTTTCTACGCTTGCCGGCTAATGCCGGCTAATTTCTACGCTTGCCGCTTGCCGGAGCAGCCGAGGATATGACTCGGGGCGAAAATTGCCACGCTTCTGGTAATTGGAGATTTATAGAGCACCATTTCGGCGGCGGGTGCAATCGTCCGATTTATGTGCCAGTGTGATGGGAAAGATATCCCATTGTGATAAATATTCGAGGCGAATTTTTTACAGAACGATCCACAGTTAAATTGCCTTCAAGAAACCCCTTTTGACCGTATGAACATGGTTCAGTTTTAGCATGTCAAAGCTAGGACGTCGATACGGTGTAGTGTGAGCGTTTCGGATCTCCACCCGACAAGCTGTGAGTTCGAATCCCGCCACTGAAAATTTGTTCCAGATATTCGTTTTTCCTTTTCTATGTATTTGAATGACTTTCTTGGCAAGTATCCTCTTCAAAATGTTGTTTCATTTCATTCTAATGTATTGTTAATGTAACGAGATCAGTTCTAAACTGTTGCCTCTCCATTGAAGCACTACTTAATGTCGATTTGTATCAAACACCCGTCACCATCGCCACGTGCGGGTATTGATTTTTGACATCTTTCCCTCACAGTGGTTGGTTTGTCTTGTGCAACACACCCCCGGGATGCTTCCCGGCCGGCATTTTCCCGGTAGCGCCCGGTAGAATCAAGTTTTCCTTAGAAATCGCAGTGGGAGAATATTTAATCTTCCCAATCGCTGTACTGCTTCGAGCGCCCCATCATGCCGCCTGTTGTTTGTGTTTTCCCTCTGTTGACTGCTAATCGATACCAAACGGCCCCAGGCGGTCCCAAGGAGAAGAGGTTTCATTCACGCGCCGCATTCGGCCGAAATCTTTCATCATCCCGTCTTTTTAAAGCCTTTCCTCGCCCGCTCGAAGGAGATTCTTCGCGGCGATAAAACGCGCTCCTGTTTGGCGGTGTGGAAAGCGAGCTCAACGGGTGTGTTTACATGCCGGATTCCTAGCGCGAGTAGATTTGCTTTGAAATTGGCCACAAGAAGAAGGAGAGAAGGCTGAGCACGCGTTGACAAGGGGCGATAGGGACACTGACACAGCGAAAACGCTGGAGGGAAAATTTCCATTATCCATATCCCATTTTCGGGAATTTCAGCATCCTTTTGAAACACCAGAAATAAGCCTCGAGGAAGGACAAAAGAAGGAGTAGCAAGAGTGTCAACACACACAACACAGCACGACTATCACTGCTGCGCCACTGTGTCTCGAAAGTTTTCCCTCCGTCATATCGCGCGCCCATTTTCACTCCATACGAAGGCGACGGGCGAACGTGCGAACTGCCTCGCTCGCTCCATAGGAATCCTCCCGAACCGCGCGCGTTTGTGTGTGTGTGCAGCAGGATGTGTTTGTTCATTTTTCATCAATAAAAGCCGAAGAGAAGATTAGATCAGTGGAGATGGGTTAAACGTGTTGCAGGGAGGAGAAAGGGATCTGATTTACGCGAAAGCTATTCAGAAAAATGTGTTCTTTTGCAGAAATCTGTTTTTTGGCATGTTAAACCACCCGTCGCCGGTTCGGGGGGCCGCCGTCACACAGCAACAACGCTCCGTGCGCCGTTTACGGAAGTCAAAGTTTGGATTTCGACTTAGCGGGGGAGGCTGCTGTCGCTGCAGAGCTCATATCATCATTGAGAGGGAAATTGAACGCCAAATCTTCGTAGTAAGGGTGGATCCGCGGCGGCTGGCCCGCCAGTGAAAGCATTAATCCGAAGAGTAAAGCCTGTCTGTCGAGTCGACGAGGAGAACGACGACGATATGGTGGAAAATCGTACTCAAAACGATGATTTAAAAAAGGAACACTATTTTTCAGCGGCAAACAACATCGTCGTACACACGCTTCGTGTTGCTTTCTCCGTGTGTTCGTTTTTTTGCTCTTTGTGCGCCGTCTGCCTACTGAAAAGGACATACGGCGTTGGAGCGGAATTCGGGGCGAAAAACGATCAGCAGTGAAATATGTTTGCTTTGGTGCGGGATTTCTGTTTTTTGGCTCGTTTTCTGCTTCATCTCTGCGGAGTGGGATGCCTGAGGGCTACAAACCCCAATCCTTTTTTGTTCGTCCTCGTCAATGTACTCTCTATCCACTCACACACGCACACAGCGCGCCGCGACTCTTGCCTTTGATGGTGATGATTACGTACCGGGTGAAAGGCTTGTGTGGCAGAACGCATTTCACATCCATCAACTGCTGTACCTCTGCTGCCTGCCTGGTTCGCTCGCAAGTAAGATTGATGTGGTGGGCCGGAACAATGCGCCCGGTCGAGGGGTTTATCAGACTTTACTCTGCCAAGCAACAACAGCAGCAAAAACGGAAAGAACAGACAAAAAAAAACGAGCAGGATTGACTCACTCAACATCCCATCATCTCTTCATCCTCATTTCCATCGCATTAGGGCGCATCATTGCGCATCTTCACGTTTGACGACTTGTTGTTGGTTCCGGCTGGTTAGCGCTTGCCTCCCGAGTGCAGCAAGCGCAACCCACTCCGTGTTGCGGGGTTGAGGATTTGGGACTTTTTTCGTAAACGATTAACTTCTGAATGCTGCAGCTGCCACACCCCTCCCAGCCGCTTTCTATGCCGATTATGATGATGATGATGGTGATGGTCATGTGTGTCTGCCCGGGGATGTAGTTAAATGAGCAGCACGGGTTGAGTGAAAGCCGTTTATCTGCTCGTCGTAGGGTGGTTTGCGTGGAGTGGGATGCGAGATCCGTGATTTATGATTATTTCCAACCCTTGATAGCACGTGTTGGAGTTTTGGTCCTACTCTAATAGTTTAATTAGTAAATGTTTTCGCTCAAATAATTGCTACTACGAGAGAGAGAACGCCTAAATGTATGCAATTTCAGGTATTTCTCAGCTGGCAAGTTTGGTTTAAAGCTGAATAGATGAAGCGTTCACGATCTTCGTGCGAATTGCATACTGCACGATCGATTGCACTGGCTTGCGCCCAGAAAGTATGCAATTCGCACGGCAAGACAACTTGAGTACTGCTTTGTTGACGCTTAAGCTGGAACGGAAAGTTTATAAAACTATCTAATTGGAAAATGGATATCAAATTGGCACATATTTATTTTTAATATGATTTTTTTTAACATATGAACCTTATCAGCAATTTATCAGCCTCATCATCAATTATCAGTGATTTTGCTGGATAAACAATGAACAATTTTCCTCTTCAGATAGTCGCCTATGAATTTATGAATAATGAGAAATTATGATAAATTCCA
Source organism: Anopheles dirus (assembly GCA_000349145.1). NCBI lineage: Eukaryota > Metazoa > Arthropoda > Insecta > Diptera > Culicidae > Anopheles > Anopheles dirus. Next base: position 5,756,404 of record KB672490.1, read on the forward strand.
AAACTGAAAATGAAAGAACGTAATATTTAATGTCAATTTTTCTTCCCGGAACATTTCGTTTATTCATTCGCTTGCGATCTGGCTTACAGTCGAAATTGAAGCTTACAATCTGTCTCGGTCCGGTTCATAATAAAGCAAATTCTAGTGTACTAGATGTGCCGCAATCAAGTTCATGATTCAGGGAAAGATTTCGAAGAATTTTCAATTCGTCCACCGAATAAACCCATCGCAAAATCAATACACCCAGCGTTCATTGGAAGTAGCTCAGTACTGAAAATCGCACCCCCAATCCGAATCCGAATCCGAATCCAAGCCAGAAGCAATGTTTTCAATTTGCTAAAAATAAACTGTGAAAACACGACAGCTGCGAAACGCACACCCACAAACTCCTCATCGTCAGCTGCGTAGGCATGTGTTGTGGAAGACCGCTCCGTCGCTTTGTATGTGGTAAACGGTGCCGTTTCGTCTCAATCTCCAGGACGCGCATGAATCTCTATTGATTACTCGGGCTTATAAATGACTCGACATCAATAACTTCATCAAATCGACCGTTTCGGGCCACGTTTGCGTCGAAAGAACAGCCCCGCGCAATGTTATGATAAACGAATCAAACGGAATCACACTGGCCCGGCAGTGGCGGCGGCGTCCTGATGGAGACGCCTGGTGGGAGCCGTCTTTCCGCCGAAGGAAACGAATCGAAAGGAGGATTCCCGGGGTGTGAACAAAACGCCACTCGCTCTCGCCCGTGGGCTTTATTATCAGTGCTTAGACAGGTTACGGGGCGCTTCTTTCCCAGTGCTTTATTGTGCCGGGCGTGGCAGGAATCCCAGCACTCTTTTTTGTCTGTTCGATCGATTTCCCAATTCTCGCCAATGGTCAGCGCGGCGGGAGCTCGGTTCGATTGGTTTAGGTTGCTGTGTGCTGTGCGTGGGTTTGTGAGAATTTTCCCGGGGCCCTCTGGTTCAATGGCGCAGCAGACTCGACACTTCTTTTCCACGTTCGTCTGTCCGAGCAGTCTATCAGGACGGTGCGAATTCATACGGTTTTTTTTTTGGGACGTTTTTGCCGCATTCATTTTCCAATTTTCACACCACTTACACGCACATCTTCGTGCTGCTCGTGCGTCTTCACATGGATGGGAAATCTCAACCGCTCCTTCCGGCTGCTCCACAACACGCCCGATGACGATGTTGATTGGTCGCCGGGCATGTGAGGGAGAATTGCGTTAGCTCCATGGGATCGATGTTTTTATTCGTGTGCTCACTTATGGGATGTGTTTCGGTGTTTTTTTGCTCTCCTCCACCCTGTGATATCGATTGACCAGCACACAGAAGCGCGGCCCCAAAACGAGGCAAGTGGAAAGGTCGAATTGATTGACTCTCGCAGTGTGTTACAGTCTGTTACTGTGCGATTGCTCGAACAAATCGCCTAAATTCACTCTCCGCCACGCAAACGGACTCTTCGTGTGTGTGCGTGTCGTGTAGTTTGTTTGACTCTGCCGGCTAGCTGGCTGACTGGGCTGTTTGCTGGTAATTTCATCCGTAAAATCGATGCTCGTTCCGCTGCTGCTGCTGCTCCTTCTGATCGTGATCGTGTGTTTGTGTGTGAGAAGCGAACTATGCGAACCCCATCGTCTCATGCATGCTGATGAGCAGCAAACAGGGACGCAGCAGCAAAGAGCAAGAACAAAAACGAGTACGAGAGTAAACGACTCTCGTCTAAAGTACTTATCCTTTCGCTTTTTGTTACTGCCGCTGGTTGGCCGCTACGGAGAGAAGGACAGGGTTCTCGGGCAAACGATGAACGATAGATACATTTATTTGCGATTCGGATGAAGATGATCATCGCCCGGGTGCGGCGCAGTAAACTACATCAACATTCAATCGTACCGGACCCGTATTCGATGCACACAGGACAAGGGCAAAGGCGGCCCATACACACAGCCACACAATACGTCATCAAGTGGGGGCCGTGTGTTTAGTATTGCGCCCGTGTACGATGTATCGTTTTGCAAATTGTTTACCAAACCGTGGGGCGTGAGTGGAATTTTTGCCGCTCTAAATTATATATCTCTGTGGGAAAATGGCGGACACCGATGGCATCGAGAACGTTGATTAGTAATCGGTATTTTCATTGCATGGTTTTCTCATTGTTTTAGTAGTACCATGTGTCGTTGAAACGAATGTTTCGGTTCAGTGCATACGTTTGCATCAGTAAGGTTGTTAACTCTGACTTTTAAAAGAATATCTAATTTTAATACAATTTTAGATAAAAAAAAATTCTTCAATAATTTATTTCAAAAGGTGTCACGGACGTTTTTCTCTGCTGTTAACGGTCTTTCTACAGTAAAAAATGGTTTTTCAAAAATTCCAAAATAAATGCTGGAATGCTGGAGCATTGTAGCGAAGCAGCCATGAGCCGAGTTCGTTGGAGCTGTATCTTTGACTCCAGGTGATGTCTGGATGATGTATCATCCGAAGATATCTTTCGAGTTTTCTCGTCAATCCTTGCCAAACGAACCACTCTCATTAGACGAAACTTTATTATCATTTATGATCTACAACCCTAACGAGCTTATGTGGGAAAATTCGCCCAACAGCAAGTTGTAAATCGATCCCCACTCTTTGTTACCTATAACAAACCTAACTAATCGATGCTGGAATGGAAGATATTGGGCAGAAAAAAATGGAGCTTTAGAAGTAAAGTTATCCATGTACCCTTTCTCATTTGTGCGATGATGCTCAACTCGTTCGCTTGTTGTCCGGAAGGAAAGATACAATCTGTGAAGGACACAGTCGTCTAAAAACGCTCCAACAAACGCTCCTGTGTCGTTCGTGTACCCCCCCACCCAAAAGCAATAGTGCCAAAAAGTTTCGATCATCTGGCGAACGGCAAACGGCACCAGCACCTTTCGGCAGGATCGAGCGAACGGACGTCCTGTGTTTATAGCAACAGTGGAAAACTTCCCCACCAACCTGAGACACGGGCCGTGTACCGGGGCTAATGAGTGCAAACAGTCATGAAAAGGAACGGATTTCCCTCCCCACTCCCACCTTCCC
>KB672490.1:5759532-5836207 GCA_000349145.1 Anopheles dirus
TCCCCCCCCCCCCCCCCCCCCCCCCCCCCCCCCCCCCCCCTTGTACCCCTTCCACAGGTAGCAGCAGTGGGTTTTTCCGAAGCATTAGACAGCTTCCGGGCACCCGATGTTGCCGACGAAGCGTAAATGTAGCAATTGTTCTGGAGTTGGGATTTTCCGTTCGGGGCCGCCGCCGCCGGTGGTAAAAGTTTGGTTGCAAAATTTATTTGCTCTACGAGGATGGGCGGGGGTGGGTGATCCTCTCCCGCAAAACCCCTTCGACAAAAATCAACCCTCGCTGTGTCTCGCTCTAACCTCAGGAGCCGGGTGTTTTTCGATGACTCCCGCATCCCGATAAAAACGACTCCTAATTTATGGTTTCACCGATAAAAGGATCACTAAGGATCGGTCCAGCACGAAGCGCGTGAGTTTTAACTCAAAAATTGTCAAACACATGAATTTATCTCATTTCGACCGGCTCGCCTCTCGGCCTCGTTTCGCAGCAGCCGCCTAAAATGCTTAATGAAATCGATTCCGTTTTCGTCGTGCTCGATTCGATCCAAACGGCGAACACCGGGTGGTGGTGCCTGCTGTTCGCTGATCCTGGCAGAAGACGACACTTTCAGAAGTTTATGTTTGTGGTTCCGATCTGATACCGGGCGCTTTCGCTTTCAACACGCCGGTTCACGCTCGAGTGAAGCCTAAAAAAAAGCAACCGGAATCGATTTCCCGCACGCAAACCATCGCTTTTAGCATTCGACAAGATCTTGTCTCGCTCGTGTATCGAGTCCCTTCCTGTCTGGGACGATTCGGGGCGATCCTGGAATTTGTTTCCAATCGACCGGATTCACGTCAGTCCCCGGCTGCTTCGGGTGGCTTTCACGCTGGACATGAAAAGCATTTCAAAGTGTGTGTTCAATCTCCGCATTAAAATAGGAAAAACTTTATCCCCGGAAAAAAAACATCGCGCTGGAGGGTCACGGTGGTGGATCAGTAAGGAAATAATGTACAAAGTTGGGTTATGTTTCGTACCAAATTTATTGCTATATTATGTTACGTTAAGTACTATAGAATATAGTGAAAAACACTTACAATAGGAAACCTTGTTAACAATTTTACCAAAATAGTCTAATAAATATTTCAACCACTGTATCTGTCTCCCCTAGTCCACTGCGCTGCACATCAGTCATCGCATCGTATTTGATAAAAATCAATCCCCGGTCGTCGCACTGTCCGCGCTTAGAATATTTCGCAAAAAAAAAACGTAAAATCCCACCCAAAAACCCTTTCGAATTGAACAATTTACTCGCAACGAATAGCTTTCACCCGTTCCGGCGGGCGTGTGTTTGTGTTGTCTCGACGAGAACGTATAGAGAGAGAGAGAGAGAGAGCGACGTAATGGAAATCCGTCAATCGCTGGTGATTCCGTCCAACACTTGAATTTATTTCCCATTCCAAAGCAGGGCATCGGAATTTGTCGCTGTTGTGGTCTGTGTGTGGGTGTATGTGTGTTTGTGGCGCGAAATGCCGGACAAACACCACCCAGGGGACACTTTTTATATGGTTTATTTTCCTTCGCTTTTCCATCCATTAAATCACAACCGCGCGCGCGCGCTTTGCCCGGTGGCGCATGGCGATGACATGATCAAACCATTCCGAAAATCACACACACACGCCCGGTTATCGTCCGAGCTCTCTCTCTCTGGCCGTCATCACGTCATCGCTTCTATGTGAAACATCATCAATTTTCCAGCCTGCTATGGAACAGAACGGAGGAGAGAACTCTTATCGCTCATTTCAATTCCCGATGCCACCCGAAATCCCGGTCTCAGTCTTCCGGTTATGAATATTCTTTCGCGTCCCCCCAACAACAACACCAACCGATCGTCATCAGCAGCATATCATCATCACAATCATCAGCAAAGCCGCGTGGTGTGGACCCTTCTCGCTTTAAACTGTCGCAAAGATTGGATGATGCGGTAGAGGTTTGAAACCAAAAAGAAACACGAAACAAACTCTCGCCGCGGAAGCGATGGACATGGCAGAGTGTCTGCACAGAGGCAGCGTAAAAAAAACCTCCAAACCCACGCGGAGAGCATCCGGAGAGCCTCAAAACGCTTCGGGGCAACATTCCGTCGTCTCATCCTTCCGTTCACCGGAACGGAAAAAAAGGAACAAAATCAGCTTCTCCCCCTGCATTCGCATCCGGTTTGAACCGGTTCCCGATGACAACCGATTGATGTCAAAATAAACTAGCATTTTGTCGTCTATCGGTCGGTTTGTGTGGGTGGCGGTTGTGATTTTTTTTCCCTGCGCCCGTCCCCACGGAGTGGCCTGTTCGTGTCGGTCGGGTGTGTTTTTTTTTCTTTCTCTTCTGCTGCTGTGTGTGTTTACCCTTATTTATTTCCTAAAATATGTAAAAATAAACCTGGCTGTGGGACGTTATGATGTCTGTTCCGGTCGAATGACGCAACATGCCCGCCGGCGGGAGATGGGGGCGCTGCTCTTCCGTTTGCCTGAAGCACATTTCTGTTTGTGTTGCTCGTCGGGTGGTGAAGCGAGCTAATGCCCCCGGTCCGGCCGGCCGGGTCCCGCAGGGCGACCGCAACCGATTGCGAATTTTCCCTGCGGCGGCGGCACCACCGAATGCGGTGAAAACTTTCCATCCCACCCAACATCCCGAGCATATCTGCGTGCGGAAGACCCTTCGGGGCCTTCGGGTGCCGTCATCACCACCCTCGGCGATACAACTCTCTCCCTTTCCAGCTCGCTTCCCTAGAACCGTTTTGAATCTTTCGAAAATGAAAAGTAAACGCAACACGTAAAAACACAGCGACTGTGGGGGAAGCAAAAAATAAGTCACGTTTGATTGATTCTAACTTGACAAGATGTGCGGCAAGAACAACAGACAGACCGGGAGCGCGTCGGGAAGGAGTAGAGAATCAGCATAATTTTGAAAAAGTCCTGCCTTCGCCATTCAAGATGAAGAAAAAGGGATTGTTTGATTCTTGCCTGCCCTTTTCTCCTCGGGTTTCCCCGCTAGGTGATAATTATTCATCCATCTGTATTACAAGACAATGGGAGAGACAGCAGCAGAGATTTTGGTGTACCGAAAAAAACAAGTTAATAGCATGTTTATCATTATGGAGATGACATTGTTGTGGTTTATCCTTTTTCTGTTTCGATTCATATCATTTCAATTCGTTTTTTGTTCAGGTTTCCGTAAATATGCAGCTATTTCTAGCTGGTTACTACTCAACAGTACATTTCTTATCATATTGCTCAATAAATGCCTAATCAGCCTAAAAGTATGCAATTTTCACTACTTGGAAAGATTAGCTGGAGCATGGAATGATTAATTAAATATTGCATAAATTCAGGCGCAATCAGTATGCATACGTAGCTTAAATCGTTAGTGTAATGGTCATTTGCACAATTTCTGGTTTAATATTGCTATATCAACCCTGAACTAGCTCTAACTGGTTTTATTGTTTTTGCTTATGATGCTATGTTTCTTTTTTTTAATATCATTCAATGGATTTTCACGCTTTTCGCAGCATATTCTTAATTTCAACTCTATTTAAACCATCGGAAGCCCTCCACATTAACGTCTGCAACTTATATTTCGCACTCAATCAACCTAGTTCGATTTACCCCAACAATGATCCAGCTATGATGCGGCGTAGTCCTAATCGATGTAACCATAGAATTGACAGCTGCGGAAAACCTGTTTTCCGGCGCAGCAAACAACGCGAATGACTCGAAACTTGATCCGTTCGTTGTTCGTTACTCCGATTGAAGAAAAAAACTGTAACTTTCCAATCTGCAACCATCTGCAACTCTAGGGACATCGGCGTAAAGTGAAGCAAAACGACATAAATTCATAAACAGCTCTGGCCAACAGTCCCCGCGAGCCGCGAACGACCGGCGCTTTGTAACATTTCCCTAATGCACATCGAATTGGTGATATTTTTCGAATGTGTAAAAAAAGCACTCCACCCTCGACGGGGAAACCCACCGTGCCCTTCAAAAAGAAAAAAAAATCCCGATCGAAATCGAGAAATGGAAAATATAGATATCCGTGTAATGAAGAATGGCAGTCGGAAATGAGGTTTCGGCGGTCTCTTCTCACCTTCGCCTCGCCTTTCGCACACGCATATGCGGCCCAGACCCACCCCTCACACGAAATGCGGAGAGGTGAGTGATGTTTTATGCTATCCTGTCTCCGGCCAATCGCCCACCAGACGAGTGCGACTCCTTACATGCATGGGCCTGGATGGAGATTGTTGTAGTTACGAAAATGTTGTTGGAAAATATGACAGCTGTTTCGTTTTTTTTTTGTTTGCTTCGCCCCTTGTGTGAGTATGTGTGTGTATTGAGGATGGCTTCTCCTACCCTGCAAACGCCGCGTCCCTGTGCGTCATGGAAATTCTACCGTGATTTTGATCGAATTATGGCTGTCAAATTGAGTTATGCCTGTTTGTGGATGTGTGTGTGTGTTTTTCATTTTGAAGTGCCAGTGCTGTCGATTATAAATCCGAATGGAATTCCTCTGTTACTTTAATGTGCACTTGAATATTTTAACGCAAGTTCCAAGCACTAACTTCTCTGGACTTGGAGTACAGGTGATGACTTCTCTGGACAATAAATAATACTCTTAGTTGGCTCTTAACTACGAGCCTGCCGTTTCCGGTTAATGATATAATCCTCCGTCCTCTGTCAGACAGACAGTTCAACTAACCACACCAACACACGCAGCTTTATCTTTTCGACTGCCCTCGGAACCCAAGTGCCACCGTCAAGTTTTGAAACAGCGGAAAACATCGGGAAATTAACTCCATTAAATGAGACTCTAAAACGCTTATCTTCTCTCCCGTTAAGTGCGGCGAGTGTGTACGACTCTTTGTCGCAGTAACTAACGCATTCATCTACAGAATTCGCACACGAAATGAAACGCCCGTCCAACGCTCGTTCGGAGCCGAGCTGCAATTGGAAGCTATCTTACCTTCCGGTAAGGTAAGCGGCCCTCCGTGTCCGTAGAGCGACAGGTTTTCGCACTCGCTCGCAGGAAAACAAGCGCCATATCGTGTGTATCGTCATCACTTTTTGAAGTGTGAATTTATTAACAATTTAGCAGCAGATAGGAGGCCGCCTCACAGGCGCAGAGTTTTTGCACCGACAACATGTAGTCGCTTTGATTCCGCATGCGGCGAGAGCACGCGGAGGTGGAGACATAAACCGGAGACCGGAACCCCGGAGATATGGCTCTGGATTCGGGACGTCGAGACACACGGGGAGTTCGCCGTTGTTGCGTTGGCACAATCTTTGACTTCCTCCGGCAGACGTGCTCTCCCGTGCTATGGGGGTGGCGGTGGGCGTGCAGAGTAGCCTATTTATCATCTGTCACAAAACGCTGATGCAGTGGGAGCGATCCGGCCGAATCGGAAGGGAGTTTTGCTGCTGCTGCATGTCAAACAAATGGAACTTTCATTTCATCCTCTTTCGGTGGCTCAAAAAAACACACGCCACACGAGGAGGAGACCAAAAAAGGCAAACTGCTTTTTCTCCCCTGTGTGTATGTGTTACACTACACAAGGATCTTCATGAACTCTGTCGTCTCGCGCGGTAGTGTAGCGGGTCGGACGTGATTGTTGGGGGAAGTGGCCGGAATAATAGAATAATATTTAGATAGAATTTAAATTAGACCGACAAGAAGACGAGAACCGGACGAGGGTTCGCTGCGATAAGCTGCCGGCGTGCCTTCGGGGGGGAGAGTGGGTTTTGTGGAACGGAAGGCGCCACGGCAGCATCTCAGACAGCAGCAAACCCTCCTCGCAGTGTGCAGAAATGGATTCGGCGCGTCCGTAATATATGCTCGGAGAAATCTGAGGCAGAATCAACACCGCCGCGCTAACGCGCTCTCTGCCCTCTGGCCTTGTAGTGAACATGACCGCAGAAACCGTTTACCGGCGCGCGCGCGTGTACAACAACCAGACAGCCCTGACACAGGGCTGTCTCAGCGCAGTAAGGGATTTCCCTATCGGCCCCGGCGGCCCGCCCACACGATTGACCGTTGCACATCCCTCTTCGAGCGAGCCGAGCGGGAGAAAAATGATGTGTTCATTGTGCGTGAAACGATGCCTAACTAGCCATTCCGAGGCGACGTGGTATTAAAATGAGCCTCGAAAATGCCGCCGGCATACATTCGGGGGCTTCTTACAGTGTCGTTCATGCCAACAAGCATTGGCTGTGTGGCGTTTTGAGCCGAAAATTGCGTTTCGCACACACATTGCATACTTGCAGGGGCAAATGAGATTGATATTAATTTAGGAAAATATTACAATGAAATGATGAAGTGTTTAATGGAATTATTAAATTGAACAATGGGAGCAACTTTGTATGGTTATATATAAACCCCTGTATGTAGGCTTTACGTACAACATATCGTCCCTCTGCAGCGATTCAAAGTGCCGCACACTGTATTTTCGGCCCTGTCAGCTTACCGAAGTGCGCTTATCAAGATGGTCTGCTCGACAGCGCCCGGGCACGAGCAGGAGGGAATTGTTATTCGAGACGATAAAAATGTAAAACCAAACAGCGCGTCCAATCCAGCAGGAGTGGCTCCGCCGACTCGGAGATTAGCACATGAAACAGAGACGCGCACAGCACGGCATGGAATATGGACGTTGTTTAAACGGCACAGGACACGGATTTAATCTTACCGTGCCCGCACTTCCTGCGGCCTCTCACCGCAGCCGAGTGTACGAAGCACAGAATGAAAGCGAGTAGAAAATGACACACTGATTCCGGCCCGATTTGTGTTGTGCTTGTGCGGGAGAAATCCGATGGAAAAATAACACCGAAAAGTGAGCCAACTCCTCGATTAATGCTGACACGGCGGAAAGCCGACCGGGTCGTCCGCTCCGGTGATATGTCTGTTAAATACAGTTTCCACCATCAAACCGGCGCTCCTCGAAGGAGGGCCCCGGGATCGTTCGTTACCTTTTGGCCAATTGAATTTTCCGAACGTTACGCGAACGATTACGGTGGAGTAGGTAGCTGCAAACGCTGCTAAGGACGCCGTTTAGCAGCAGCAGCAGCCGCTGTTTGAAGTGAGTCGACTTAAGTGGCATTATGCCGTTTGCGTGTTTGCTTACGCATTCCATAAATAAAAGATGATTCAAAATATTTACACTCGGCTCGGGCTTGGCAGGATGGAAACAGCAGACGACGGTGATGATGCGAAGCTATATCCTTATCTTGATACGGGCGGTGAAGCTGTTTAACGATCGTCTCTGATTTTTCTCCACCGCCGGCGAAGCGCTTCGTGCGGAAGGAAGCAAAAAATCAGTTCTTTCCCCCCCTCAGATCAGACCAACAATCAAGGGAAATCAATTTCGCTCCTTTAAACCATCATCCCGATGGGTCATCATCATGTGTCTGCCCACGCAGGACGGGCCAGCGGGCGAGGAGTACATATTTAGTTTTATTTAACTTCTCGATTGAATCGCGCGTCGTGATCAAATTGCGTTAACTTTACGACGCTCTTCCTTAAGCTGGGACCTGTCTGTTCGTCTCCCGGCCGTGTCGTTATCATTCGCGGAGCGAAATCAATCTTTAAAGCAGCAAATATTGGTCTTTACCACACGCTTCGCTTATGCTTTATCGTTGCAAACCAGCGCAGAGCAAACCGTTGCCTTTACGCCTGAATGTAGGCTTTCCCCCTTTCACAAATACACATTCCACAAGGAGCGTTATCAATCGGGTGGTTCTTTTGAAGTCGGCGCTAATGAATCGCAGCAACCGGAGCTCTGCCGGTGGGTTCGTGTTCTTTTATTTATTCAAATCGCAATCTACGGAAGCGCTGCCCGGAGGGGCCGACCCATGTGTTGCTGCTACCGAAAAGGACACAACCCTTCAGCCTCGGGATTAGGCAACCCTGTTGTTGGAAAAAAAAGCGCTCCGGGAGCAAGATTGTAATCATCGTTTCCGTGCAGCTAGCCCTAATAAGATTAGCGTTTTCGTGGGTCACCTCTGTGCGAGGGAAAGAACATTAAGGACATTCGATTTTGAAGCAGATTTCCCTAGGCGCACTCCTGAACTCACGCTGCGAAAAGGGATCGTGTCGATGATTCGCGTTCAGCCTCGCTGCTCTATCTCTCGAGTGCGTTAATATTGACGACGAGGTTTTGATGTACGGTTACGCATCGCCCTTGCGCTAATAGGATTCACTTAGAGATCCCCGTATATGCTCCTGGGAACCGACGAGAGTCCCCGGTCCTTTTTTAATGAAAAAGCGTTCCAAATTCACCTCAACAAAACGCTCTACCTCAAGGAGGAAATTGTTTGTTTTCGTCGCGACCCTTCTCTGTCCCGTCACGCCAAGAAGGACATATTGCGATAGGTGAAGGACCTTGAAAAATGTGTTTCTCCGAGCTGCGCAGCAGAACGTGAAGCAAAAAAAAACACGCGAAGCAGTATTAAAATTAATGTTATCAAACGGGAAAGGCACACGCGCGCGTACGTACGTGAATCGAATGTCGGAGCCGCGTTTAAGGGTTGATTAGGTAACGGTTTGCGCTCCGTCTTGGCGCAACGGCACAAAACATGAAAGGGCAGACAGAGCAGGATGTGGTGGCAAAAGATAAATGCGCTCCGGTTTGTTTCATCGCTCCCCCTCGCCGGCTTTAGCACGGTGAGGAATTACAAACGATACTACTGCTGCTGCTGTTTACGTTCGTTCCCTTGCGTCCTGCAGGCTGCAGGCACGAGCACCCAGAAGAGCACCCCTATGCGCCGCCGGGTTCGGTTCCTAGGGGAAACATTAAAAACCGGTCGCGCCGTGGTGTGGTGCAACGTGAAATGAAATCGAAATCAAACAGACATGTGTGGGGAAAACATCAAAATTGAGACAAGGAATGTGCCCTGGGCGTCCTAATGGACCCGGGGAAAACGCGACCGACGCTGGGTGAATTTAATGAAATTTGACATGTTCGCAACCGTGGTCGCTCGGCGTGGCCGTGGCTTTAATTTGAGCGAAAAGTGAAAAGCAAAAGGGGGACGAGGATGTCGCGATCGCGGTGCTGCAGATGGGTGTACTCTTGTCAGATTTAATAAGCTTTGGCAGCGTACGTTTTCATCTACACGAGATTGTTTGTTGTATCTTGACGTTATCTAATACATGATTGTTTTCTTTTCGTTCTCATTTTAGGTAAGTCAACACACCAACTATTGTGGATCTAACGTAGCGCTACCCTACCGTCGTCTATGTAATCTATCCGATTTGAAGCCCAACCGTCAGCTTCATCAGTCAGCTCGCATGGAAATCGTTTAAACTGTTTAATTCCATTTCCCAAGCGTTATGCTCCACGTTTACTTCATCACCATGAGCGCAACCAACATCGTTCATCTTGGGGCAGAAAAATTGCCCACCCATCAACTGAAGTTACAGCCGAGTTCTTGCGCACTATAACACACTGGAACGGATGCCGGGCCATGTGTCCGATGGAATTATTTTAAGTGCATCTCAAACAAGCGCCCAAAAATTTAACAACCACCCCCCCGTAAGCATCGTCCGCCGTGCGCCGAGCGAAAAAGCACATTTCACCGACCGTCTTTAATGTCTTAATTAAATCTGCGAACGTACTGCGACGGACAACGGTGCGGTGCTTTATATGGGCTCTGGCGTACGGTGTAAAGCGCAGGAAGACGACTCGCTGCTAATGCATACACACCTGGGTAGTGTGAAGTGAGATGAAAGTGCAATTAACGTACGGAGCTTATGCTGATGGGTTGCACAGTTTCTAAAGGCTGACATTAATGTGTAGACTAGTAGATGTGATATGATTACAAGTTTCATATTATACGCGACAGGAAAGGGGCAGGTCATTAATTAGACCTAACGTATCATCCTATTTTAGGATGCAACTCCCACTATCTCTGCATGTTCCTTGATGTACACACTTTTTTGTACGTCTAAAGAGCATTTTTGAAATGGAATAAGTACAGACATTGTCACACAACCCACAGCGTGAACGACTTCATTGGGTGACACGGTTGTTATCATCGCAATCGATGCGCTCCTGTCAAGAACCATTTTCAGGACACGCTTCCGTTGCCGTCACAAAATTTTGTGGACTCCCATTTTATTTATTCACTTCACCCATTATCTCGCGAGAAGCGTGCGCACGTCTAAACGTGGCTTCTGGGAGAGATTATACCCTGATGGCACGTGTCGTCAAGTGCCCGAAACACGGGTGCGTTTGGCATGTTCGCGTTCGTCTCCATGCAAACGACGGAATAAGCCGTTTGTAATCCACTCGTCAAATTCCCGCTATGGTTCGTTGTGGGGTGGCCAGGTATTTATTAAGTTTTCGGCTCACATTCTGTACATGAACAGGAGAGTTTAGAGGTGCAAAGGACTAGTGTCTAATTTGTTAAGCACGATATCAGGAAACGTTGTAACACGAAGATATTGGTACCAGACATAACAGGTACCATCTTCATATTCGCGTTTCATATTCGAAAATATTATTAAAGAAGGTGTGCATACGATAAGAGATCGTTGTCCATGCCAGATTATTGTCTCACGTACTTCTCCAACTGCTCCATCATCATTTTCTTAAAGCTTTCAGTTGTCAAAATCGTTCAATCTGTACTTCCAGCGCACGAAAATCCCTCCAATTGCATTGACATCAAGAAAAGCGCACCTTTCTATAGAGATGTACTTACTCCGTCCGTTGCACAAGCATCGCTGCATCAACACAACAATCACGCTGGGTTGGGTTGGCCCTGACCGTGAAGATAAATAACAAAGTCATCGACGACGGCTGCAGGAAGAGCACAATACACGCAGCAAGACCGAACACGCGCTGACGGATCATGACACTCGCACTCGCCCCCCCTCAGCGGGAATATCGTGAAGATCTTAAGCTGTCCTTCTCAACGGCACCGCAGACATTGATCCTGTGATGGGAAAACGGAGCGAGCCGAGGGAGAACCCCGGCCGCGCACCAGATGCACTTTGTGTGCAGGTACGGTCTTTCATGGACGTTTCGGACGTGCGTTTTTGCTGCTGCTGCTGCTGCCCGCGTTGCTGTTTGCGTTCTTTCGGCCCGGTTGGACTTGTTTGCGGTTGAATCATCCGTCTCGCACCACGAACCGACTCTGAAGCACTGACCAACGTCTCGAGACGATAATCGTGCGCTGCTTCGCTCCGGTTTTGCGCGTTCCCTCCGGGAGTTGGGGCATCCTTTTGCCCCTTTTGCGCGCCCCTAAGGCACGGAAGAAAGCTACCTACCTGCGTCCATACCAATCGTACACCGTCCCTAAAAGAGGTTGTTGCAGCAGCCTTCAGTGGCGAAATAAAAAAGAAACCCGCCCCTCCCCATCCTTAGGTCGTGGCAATTGTCCGACCGGACGGAAGTGGAATCCAAAGGAAACATCTTTTTCTGTTGCAATTGCGCGCTCCTCGGGCACCGTGAAAGGATGGACGTAAGACGTTTGCTCGCCGTTCTCACCGACGGCGCAAGATGAATGGGAAAAAGGTGTCCCGGAAAGGATCTAACCAGAGCACACGCGTCCATCCTTGGGATACACATGCAAGTAGGATGCCGGGTTTGCCAGATCCGCAGCTCCTGGGCTGCAGCGGGAGTTTTTTCACGTCGCTTTTCTCTCGGACACCTTTCCGCGCCGCCGGGTTTCTCCCTCCCAAGCGCCGTGTCCAGTGTGGCCAGTGGTTGATTGTGCCGCGGGAGGAAATGTTTCAGCGTGTTTTCTGTCCGTTCGGGTCGGTTCGGTCGTCCTGCAAAGCGGAAACGGAGAAGCTTTGCAGGAAAGGATCTTCCCGCGTCTTCCCGCTCCAGCCACCGGATCATTGTTAGGCGCGCACCGGTTCGAGCCGGGAAGGGGAGTGAGAATATTTTCTCGCAAAGCTCACCGGAAATCCTTACCCCGGGACGATAAGATTATAAGCCATTGTGTTGCGTGTCCGTGGCGAGGAGCAAGCAATTCTAGCGAACGAAAGGATGTCTTGAAATATCCTCGGGCCCGTCGGGGCCCCGGGATGAGCTTCAAAATCGTGCAAGATAAAGAAACGCGGCGTGACAGGTCTCTCTCGTTTTCTTTCTCTTTCTCTCTTTCTCCTTGCGGAGCACGGACGGCTTTATTTTTGCACTTTCTCGTGCTTGCTTGCTTGGGGAGGCCAGCATCGTTATCCTTTCGCCTTTGATGAAGGTGATTTGTTTATTCGCAAAGCAACTAGTGCTGTGTTTGTTGTTGACTGGTTTGGATGGTTTGCCTTGGGTTTGCGCCGGTTGCCGCGAGAAGAATGGCGTGGCGTGAGCTTTTCTTATCCTAAATAGTGATGCCGTTGCCATCGTCCTTGCAAAATAGAGAGAGAGAGAGAGTTTGGCTTGGCGCTTTTCAGAAAGGCAGCGCCTGGTCAGGATGTGGCCGTTTAGCTATTAATTTTGACTGAGTGAGCTCTTACGAACTCAATGGACTGTGGATGACGATGGTTGGTGTGGCTTCTTGACGAGGGGTTAGCTTGTTAGCCTGACACCGGGGGTGGATTTTTCCGAGCGCTTTTGGCCTGTGTGCTCTCTCCTTCAAAGCTCCGAACCGAGCGGACGTTAATCAAATGCAAATGATGTGCTCGTGCTGCGGGGGAGATGGCCAAGTTCACACGGTGCGCTGCCACATCTGCAGCGGATGAGTTTCGTTGCTACGTCACAATGTTCCAGGTGGGTTTTTTTTCTGCTACTGGAAAAATCGCCACCATCATTTTGCTTTTGCACATCTTATGACGTGGAGACTCGTTTATGAAGTCGAGTGATGATGCAGCTTGAGTTTAGCAAAGCATTTTTTACATTTTGTTCCTTTTTTGTTCCTTTCATGAATGACTTGGAAAGCAAACCCACTTGATCGAAGCTAGCATACCGTTTTAAATGCGGATTGCATACCTTGTGGCGTATATTTTAAAATCCACCGCAAAGTGTGCTTTCCAGTAGACAAATTAATTGATAATAACCTGTGCAAAGTCCAGCATCTGACATTTTCCACAAATCATTACCTTCTGCGTGCTATTACGTTCGGGCTCTTCCCCATTGCAGTAATCCTCTCGAAATAATAATGAAAATTGCTGCCAAATACCCCTTCAACGCCCGCGCGTCTGTGAATATTTCAAAAGATTATTCCGGTCTGACGGTCCAGACACAAAAAGCGTAAACCGAGACCAGATATAAACTCTCGCTTCACCTCTCACCGCACATAGCTGAATTGCTGTCGGATTGTATGTGGTACTTGTGGTTTGCACTACTGGCGGCCACCCCTTTTTGTCGTACCTATTCGACCTTTCCCTATCTCAGGTGTTTGGGGCAGTTTGCAAGGTCGTTCATACATCCTGCTTAATATGGATTTTTTTTAATTGATCCTTTTGTATTTGTTCAGAAGAAATGTTAGTCGTACTTTTCAAGAATTTTTCAGTATTTTTTTAAAAGAAAAAGTGTATTTTTAGAAAATCGTAATGATTTTGCATCAGTAAAATATATTTAAACATGCTTCAAAGTAACATTCCCCACAGTTTAGTAATACTTTCCAATTGGCCGAATATTCTCCCCAACAACGCGTTTTTAAACATTACTATCAGACAGGATCATAAATCAATTTTCCAGAATATCGAAAAGGCGAATAATTCACAATCATCCAATCCCACTGTGCCATGAAACAATGGCCCTGTACGGTCCAACAGCACCAAAAAAACCGGACGTGCGGCCCCCCAAGTTACCAAAATGGTAAAAATACTGCATAACGTTTCTCACCTGCTCCCAAACCAAGCTAATTTGAACTCTCCACAGGCATGCTTCATCTAGTCGTGTGTAACTTTGGCGTGGAAGTGAGCGAGAACAAAACGTACTGGGCTATCCCTAAAGGGGCATCTATCGACAACAGTCCGTCCAGCCAGATAAAGACCCCTCTCTCATTCATACACACACACGCACACGGGAAGGATGCAGCGGTGAGCGCTATTTGGGGCTAACAATCGAGGGCGAAACCGGTAAAAAAAGATCTGAGGAAAATCTCGCGAGTGAAGGATAATAAATTTAGTAGAAAATTTTTGCAGCTCTCCCCAACCACCACCACCACCAACCCGGTGGTGTGAGTGTGTTTTTTGGTTTTATTCGGCACTTTGGAGAATTTTTTGTACGTCGACCCTTTTTTGCGCTTCACGGTGGTGTGTGGATGTATTTTTGGTTGAAAATTTTCAGCTTATCCTGTCCCGCGCATAAACGAATCCTTGCAGGCGATGGGGTGGAGAGGATTCCGACCAACGTTGCCAATTAGTTTTTGTTTCCCTTTGAGATTTTTGGCGCTGCGTTATGTTGGCCGTGTGTCTGCCCGGGAAAACTCACCATTTATCTGGTTTCCTGTTTCCTAGCGCGTCTTCAATTATGCAACGCATGGCAGAGGTATGGTCATGCACGATTACGGATTTCCGCGGAGAGAGTAAGTGTCGACAAGTGAGCGAGCGCTTTTAGGACGAATAAATTTCAATTTTACATGCAAGTGCATCGGATGGACGTTGAATTTTTTGAGCCAATGACGATAATTTATGTAAAAAGTCAGTGGAAGTAGAGGCTATAATCCATAAGGCTATCATTTTAATACTTTCTAAGGTCCAAAAGTTTAGAGCAATGGAATAATCTAATAATTGTATGCTTTCAATCTGAGATTAGGCAAATTTGCGCCAAAATGTATGCAATCTGCACTACACCAATGCTTCTTGAATGCTCTTAGAACATTTTGTTTGTTAGTAAAATATGTCTTTCGCTGTGGAAACCTTGCTTAAATCATATTTCCTATTTCGTTTCAAACTCTATACGTTTAAACATCTTTAAAAATCGATAAATCGTCATTTTTTCAGACCATTTTTTCCCACCCGACGATACGGTCGCGATGGAAAGCCCCATCTCCACGTGCCTGTCACGGAGCTGACATTGATGAGCTATTGACTGCGGCACACACTGCCGCTCGGCGCGCATCATTCAGACGTTTTGACCCACCGAAGCCAAAAGAAGCCGGCCTTTTGCACATCACGTCACATCACATCACGCCGCATCGCAAAAAAGCTGGCAGTAGTGTGGGCTGATAAATAGACAAAACGTTCTGAGGTGTGGTGTATTCGTGCTTCTGCGGCTGCTGCCTGTCTGTTCTGGGCAGACGGAGGATGTAAAACAAGTGAAAGTGTCCTTTTCAAGAGCGAGCAAGAGAGAGCAGGCACGCTGGCCTTGGAACAGAGTTGAGCGTGTGTGTGATAGAGAGAGGCAGTGAAGTGAGGCAACGAGAAACGCGCACTAAAGGACGTCTGAGTAGGTCGAGTGAGTCTCGACTAAATTAGGACGGCTTCGGCAAGGCACCGGTTTTGCACGTTCGCACCGCACTTGCCACCTTCTGGAGGGTTTTTTTTGTGTGTGTCTCAACCATACCAAATACCTAAGTGGTACAGCTTCAATGGGCGGGTTTTTTGCTGTTGTTGTGTGCGTGCTACCTTTGTCTAGAGTAGCAACAACAAAAATTCGTTCACGTATGCAAATTTTGGCCACAACAGCTGTGAAAAGGGTTATTCGAAGCGGATGTGGCTTATCTTGTTCCCTGTGTGGTTTTTGTCTCATAAATCGATATTGTTGCAGGGATGTTTTGATGATGCGAAATTCGAAACAAGAAACAAGGGTTCGCCAAATGAACATCACTGAGAAGCTCAGTGTGAGAACGGTTTGAAAGGCAATAATTAATGATAAAGTGATTTTTTTCCGCTACATGTTAACTGGCCACACACATCAAATGGATAACAATTGGAGCACATTAAATCATTCCCATAACACAAACAAAAGCCCATTAGCACATTTGCATATCAAAAGCGTTTTGGTATGGTACATTAACGTCCGACGCCATCCCCGGACAGGGAGGGACATCCATTGAAGAAATTTCAATCAATACTCCCTATAACGGATATGAATTTGCCGTTACCGTTTATGGCTTTTTTGCTCGAATTTAGAGCGAGAACCAGCTGCTGCTGCTGCTGCTGGGGGGTCGATCCAAACGCCAATCCGCTCTCGATTTCGAGCAGTACAACCAATTCCCGAATGCAAATGAAATGCTTGATTGCTGATGTATAATGTACGATGAAGTCATTTGCGCTCCATAACACCCCCCGTCCCCGGGCCCTTGCCCGGACGTGTGTTAATTATCTATGCGTAAGTGCGGCCCTTTGCCCAAAACCCCGCGTGTTCATCCCTTGAACGGGTGCTCCGAGGGAAGTTTGGGGTGAACCCTGCGAGTAATCGGAAATATATGGTGCCTTTTCGGTGGAGCCGGCACAGTTGGTCTCGTGACAGTTGATTTACCCGCCCCACAGTTTAGCAAATATTTGCACATCATAACTCCCCACAACACCCCACGCTCGCTCCCGCTCCGCCACACAGCGAAGCGGCCGTAAAGTTACATGAAGTCCTGCGAATGGAACTCGTTTTAGGAGCAAATCTAATTCAATCATTTTACTTCCCGCTCCGCTCGTGAGTGGGAGAAAGCATGTAAATCATAATTTATGCTGATTTCCCTCCGACAGCTCCACGGTAACTGATTGCGTCCCAACAGAGGTGAGTGTGTGTGCTGCGCGCTCACTGCGCGGTGGGAAGATTAAGGGGCAAAAATTAATGGGAACATTATTTTTACAGCGATCACCAGAAAAACCTTCGAAAACCGACCTCGCAACCGCGTCTAAACAATCGTCGCGATAATGATAATAAATTTTGACAGCATGTGTCGGTGTGTGCCGCGCGCTCGTTCGAAACTCGCTTCGGAATTCGTTCGCTTTTATGACGATTTGTTGTGCGCAGCCGAAACAAAATACGCCAGCAAGGAAAGCCTGACATCAGCCCAGTGGTTTGGGGCAGTATGCCGTTTTGCTTCCGCGTACGACGTCTATGAGTGCGCGCGAAATCATGTTAATGGGAGGGAAATGTTCACTCTAGCAGGTCGGAAAATCCCATCAAAACGAGGGTGAACAAAAAATCCTGACATGCGAATGTCGCGGCATGAGGGATCAGCGGGTCAGGTTGCACAAAGGAAACCAGGCCCTGCGCCCGCTGTTGAAACGGGCACGATAATGTAGGCATAGATTATGATATGGCTACAATTTTCTCGTCAATCCTTCGTTATCGAGCGCGTTTCGTGTTCTCCGTCCGTACCATAGGCTATGGGAGGGAGATTGAGCTGGCGTATCGTTATTCGCGAGTGACAGCGATTTCACATGTTTCCACCTCGTACACTCCGTGTGGCTCATATTACACACATTTCGTTTTCATCCAACTGGGGATGGATTTTTTTTCGATCCGATTTGTTTGTTGTGTGTCTCATTTTATCAAGATTTTGTCATTGACAGTTCTGTTTTGTTCTTTCGTAGCACAAAGCACATAACGAGAGGGATTCTATTTATTGTTATCATACTGTTTCAAAAAGGACTCAAAAGTTCCTCCAACAACTGTGAAAAAATGTAAAAAATGCATTGGAATACGAAAAGGTTTATTTCAAAATATTTTTAACATTCTTATGACAATCATTCCATAAAAAATATATTTGTCGTGCCGTTTGCATACCCTTTCATTACAAATTACTTCATTAATATTCTTCCAAACGGAAATGTGTTACTAAACTAGCCAAAAAAGTGTTCCCAATACGTTGGTGTAAGCCAAATTGCATACTTTTTGGCGTATATTTGCCTCATCAGCCCAAAAGTATGCAATTTTTTGCAATCCTTTGTTCTTTAGGGTTTCCTATAAGGACTTTTCGTGTGAAATTGACAACCCGTACGCAGGACCGCATTATTCAAGAACAATATTTTACAAATTCCTTCTCGTATTCTATTACCATCAAAAATATTAATCCGTCTTTGTTCGCAATCACGCACAAAGCTGTGTCACGTACGGATGAGTTTGAATAAGTGGAATTAAGAATGCTCTCCTAAAGAATGGCAGAAGGATACCGCACACGAAATCCGTGCCCGGTACTGGTCGCGCAACTCCAGCTCGAGGAAAGACCTAATCCTTTGCCCGGCGGTTCCCGAAAGCGTGGTCCAGCTTTCACGGTTGCGTAAAATGGAATTTATTTATAATCCGATCAACCAACCAAAACTCAAGCGGCGTGCTAAAACAACCCGGTGGCACGCTTAGATTTGAGCGCCTTTGTTTTACGAAGTAGCTCAACGCCTGCAGTACCATTCGACCATTTCCTCCTTGCTCCGTTCACTCAAGATTAGTTCATGCTTTAGTTGTAATTGCCTCAATCTTTTATGTGTTTTAAAATGCGCCCCTCCCCCTTTTCGATCATCATCTTTGCTGTAAAATGTTGATTAATGGATTACCACCTTTTCACACTTGACCCCAAGTTTTGCTTCTTCGATCGGATAAACTTATCGCGCCGCTCCCCTGCGAAGGGTGTGATTAATTATTCCGTTCGCTTCGTGCCTCCCCGCGGGCATTTATTGAGACGATGATTTAGACAAATTTCGCCAGCACCATATTCTCCCGGAGGCTGTGTTCGGCGTACGAGCCAAAACCACAAATTATCATCCGCCTCTCCTTGCTGCTGTTTTCGAAGGCTCCCCCGGGGGAGGCTTTATCTGTGGTGTTCTAATGGAAAAACCATGCTCGTACGGCCCATCTCCGAAGCAAACACCTCCACCGGGCGAACTTTGCAGAAGTGCCTAAGGGCACCAAAAAAGCACCCAGGCAGGCTCCTCGTCCTAAACGACTGTGGCGCGCTTCCAAAGCAGGTGCCGCCATTTTCGCACCTTTTTCTTCCTCAACCGATTGCTATCTAATTATTTCACCACGGTGTTTTTGCGGGCGAGTCGGATGCTCCGATGAAAGGTGGAAATTTTATTTTGCTCATTAAACTGTCAACACACGAGTTGTCGGAGCGCGCTCTCGAGCGCTGTGTTCGCCTGCTGGCGCACCAGGCAGGAAACTCACGTCCATTGTTGTGCCGGCAACAGCACAGCGCGAAGAATCGTCTGCCTTAGCAGCTGGTTTTTGCGCGAAACAAACAAATTCGCCGAAAGAAGAAAGGATTTTCCTTTTGGGCAAACGCGCGCGCGCGCGCGTGTGTGAGTGTTTATGATACGGCGCGGAACCCGGCGTGAACCTTTTTGTGGTGGGTGTTTGAATTTACAACGCGCCCGTAGGGAATCGGGCACGAGAAGAGCCGAGCGGAAGGTGGAATCTATTCTTCCACCGAAGAAACCTTTTTTCCGAAATGGCAAATGGCAGCGGTAGCGTGTATGTGGTTGATTTAGCGATTGCCCTTTTTGCGCCTGTTCTGTGGGGGGGTATCTCGGGACACGGTTCAAACACACACAAAACACCTTCAAACGCGTGAGGAAAACTCCTTGGAAACACGTTTTACGACAAATTTCTTCCAAATTGTGCCCTCCGACCTCTCAACCCCGTATCCCTTGGGGAGGGTCGATTAGAGCTGGAGATATTAGTCGATCCAGGTTGTGTTGGGTCGACAGCCAAGTTTTTTTTTTGAATTTCGAGGAACTTGTTCAATGTAGGGACTCATAATATACTGCATTAAACAAGTCCTACCAAAGAAACTGCAATCAATTTCTTCGTCAAACATTGAAACGTCAGAATATTTGGAAGCTCCTCTCTGTTCTGAACGAAAATCTGTCTTCATCAAACAATTGAAAACGAATATCGCCAAGAAAAGGTCCACCACTTACTACAACTTAGCGAAGAACCTAATTCCAGCGCCATTTGCTACTCCCGCTCACCGTAAGCACAACGAATCCACGTTTTGTACCCACGAAAAGCCCACGAATGTGGGCCGCACAGAGGTGTATGGGAAATTAATGCGTATGTAATTAGAAACCATATTTCTTCGCACCCGAGCCAGCCGGAACGGCGTGCCCTGAGAAATGGGCGCCGCCGACGTGGCACGCCGGCGGTAAACATGTTTGCCATTTGCAACGATTCTTAATCACAATCACATCTAATTAATGATTTCAATTTATAATCTCATAAGGGAGCGAGGAGGTGCTAGAAGAGTGATGGTGGAGCAGGAGCAGGTTCATGCAGGGAAGAAAGATAGAGCGGTTACACGGAAGCAAGAATCGAAGAAACATTCCTGGTCCCTCGTGCGGGACGTGTCAAACATCCCGCAAGGAGAAAAGCCGGCGTGAAATTTGTTTCTAATTTAATTTCTCTCGGCCCACCGATCAAAAAAGGCGACCCCGAGCCCCCTAGGGCAACAATCGTCACCGGGAATTCGCCATTTGTCAAACGGGGAAGTTGTGTGCCCACCTGTCTGTCGAAATTTCTGGAATCTCCCATCTGATGAACACTCCGCTTCTTCCAAAAAAACAACCTCCCAGCGACGGGCGAATAATCTCCACCCTCCTCCGGATCGGGAAACCCGGGAGTGGGACGCGCGAAAACATCTGTCTCAGCCGCCGGAACCGATCTCAAGAGTAATGTTGTGCTGTTCACCCGCTGCTCCTCTGTGAAACAGCTCGTGTACAACAACAGCACAATTTCTAATTTCTAATCGCGAATAAATATTCCCAACACAACAACACGCAGGGGTTGCGGTGCGCAAGGGTGGAAGAAAACGCCCCCCTCCAAATGAAAATGCCAAAATGCCCGCCGGGAAAAGGGAACGAACACACTCTCGCAGACGCTACACTCGGCCGAAACTTCACTGACGGTGGAAAAGAACACGATTTTAATTAGTGTCAGCATTTGTAAAAACTTTTAATAAAGTATTTCCACGGGGCGGGTGGGAGGGCGTCGTGCGAGATTTGTCCGCGGCCGGCTAGGAAAACGGACGGCAAGAAGGAAAACAGTGCGGTTTAGGGTGGTGCGTGTGTGTGTGTTTGGGCCAGAAGGCCTCACTTCCTAACGAGACCAACAGCAAGACGCGGGAGGATGGTGTTGGTTAGATTGTGCCGTAACCATACCACCCACCACCCACCACCCACCAGCCCAGCTATTGGGAAATGGTGTGAATCCCAGTGAAAGTATTTTTATTTCGGAATTATCGAATTGTTGTTTCACACAGGCAGGCGACCCGGACCCTGCGTGTGACGGTGGTGGTGGTGTAAGGTTTTAATTAAATCTCTACTTTCCGATCGCGTTCGTTTTACGATTCTTAGGGTGGGCCCGGGGGGTGGTACGTCCTTAGAAGTTGGAATAAATTTAGTAGATAAATCAGCGGCCGGCCGGGGCACTTCGCGCAAATGGGAGTCGCAAAGTCAATGTGATTTGGCACGTTTTTGTTGTGTACGTGGGCTTACTTTCATTTCATTTCGGTTCGGTCGGATGGTGGTGGTGGTGGTGGGTAATGAGTTGTTTGAATGGTAATGGTCTTTAGCCGACCGAAAGCCGCTTATGGCACAAAAAGCCAGCCTGGGAGAAGTGAAAATGCCCTCGAGGCGCTAGGAAGTGTAGCATTGGAGTAACCAGTAAGGAGAGGAGAGTAATTATGGATTTGGAATTCCTTTAGGAGAGGGAATATTTGATTTCCCAACAATGGAATCGATATTGTTGTTTGCTCTTTTATTTTTGTTTGTTTATTGGATTCGTTTTATCAATCGTTTGCTATTTTGAAGTAAAACTAACGTGAAACGTGGATAGTTATGCAGCAAAACATGGGAAATTGCATATCACAAGCTCTTATATCGATTGTTTGAAGTATTATACATCAATATTCTATTATAAATTCTACTGGTGAGCAAGGGACAGTGTTTAGCTCTATTGTTATCCTTAAATGTATAAACAAGTACTAGGATAAGTAAACCATTTTCCTTTATGATGTGCAATGCTTCACAGTTCGTTGAGTATGTAAACAAAATCTATAAATAATATCTAGAAGAATGAAGGGAAAATTAAAGCGAAATTTCCATGTACATTTCACGAATATTTCACAAAATATGTATAGAAATTGGAAAATTGTTGGGAAACGATACAAATGGTCAAAAAAGACATGTTAGATAGGAAGAAGACGTGTTTTAGAAAGACTAGAATGGGAAAGAATCAGTGAGAGAAATCGTACAGATCAATCAACTGCCTCTAAACATCTTATGTACATAGTCGTTCATTTAGTAAAGATGCTCTTAATACAACTTCATCAAAGAACTCTTGTTGTGTCGTGATCCAATAGGAAAAATAGTTCAATGATATCAGTTACGTAAAACCCCCAAATTATTAAATAACGCTCCATCTGGTGTGTGAAATTGCTAGAACTTTAACCCTCGTCTTTTTTGCGCCTCCTTTCCCAACACCATCGAAACGAACCGATTTATCACGTTCCGCCATTTCGGGCTAAACATTTCTGTCCGCTCGCTCTCTCTCCCCGCCCTCTCTTTCACTCCCATTACCACCACCTGCAACTCATTACCGTCATCATCGCCCAGGTCGGTCGGGTTGTTGTACGCGAGCGCGCGTCCTTGCGAACTCAGCGAAGCGGAACAAATTAGCAAACGCGCGATATCCTCGCGCGTTCGGCCTGTAACGGTTCGGTGAGCAATATCGACATCGCAGAAGAACCCGCGGGAAATATCCTCGCCCGGGACAAAACGTGCCACGCTGGAAAATGTGTCTCCTCCCTGCGCACAAGGTGCAGTACCCGGTCGCTGTACAAACACATGCCCCCGCGCACACGCACCGCGAGCGAGTATTTCGGGCCAAAACTCCCATTCCAACCCCCCCGAGTGGGTGTTGCGGGTTTTTGATTTTGCGATTGGCATTTTCCTAAAATACCATTTTCATTCCTGAGAAAAGCAACCCTTTTCGGGGTGGGTGGATGGTGAGCAAATTCTTACCTCCTCCCAAGGAACCATCAGGACGTGGGGTGACCCTCACCGGAGCGTGTGCCCGGGCATTAACGAGCAGAAGAACTCGCGGCGGCTTACCGGCGGAGACGGGACACTTCGGTTATTTTTTTCTTTATTCCTAGCGCAGTTTCGGTGGCGACGATGATGGTCCTTGAAAATGTGCACGCTAGAGTGAGTTTTAAAATTTAATTAGGTTCTTTGATTTATTGTAAATTACCTGTCAATTATGCACGAGGCATGTAGATTGTGGCCGGGGTGTGTTTGGGTCCCCCCCAGCAGGCGCAGAGCGAGCGCCGGGGAACAATCCAGTTTCCAATCGATATTCGCTTGCTTTCTCACGTCGCTAGCTTGCACCGGCACTGGTGGAAATAGCGTCGAACAGCTTTTTCCCGACTTTAAAACAAGGACGACGAGTCCCTGCGGTAAGACATTAGAAAACGGGTGATTAGAGACGAGAGACACGTTAACCTTTCTGGGTGTCCTAAATGCCACCACCTGCTTGGATGAATAATCGAAGCGAAGTGTAATCCTTCAATCACAGTTGACATTTGCGGTAGTGACGGGCAGAAAAACAAGTAGGCTCTGGTGGGGAGAATTCGCAACAACGTCTTCAATTAAACTTAGCCTCTTTTAAATACCACCAGTCCATTCCAAACTTCTCGTGCCGAAAGGCTAGAGGATCCTGGGGTGGGTAGAGTGTTAGTGAGGTCGTGATTAAATAATGAAGCGTATCCTTCTCGTGACGCAACCATGCGGAAACAATTCTCGATTTCCCCACTAATTGCCCTTCACTTGAAGTCAATTGATGGATGAAAGGACGCCGCCAGCCACGGTGCGAGGTGAGCGTTTGCTATTAGCCTGTTTGTTTGTTTGCTTGCGCCGCCCTTGTGTGCTGCTGTCGGTAAACAGTTCATCTTCGTTAGCCGTTAATTAGCGATGACATCGTTCTTTAATCTTCTGTCCCACCACCCAGATCCCCCCCCCCCCCCCCCAGGGGGTGGATTTCTCCGGAGATTATCCCGGTTGGATGATGGATGCCAAATACACGGATTATGAGGGTTTAAGCAAGCACACTGCACTGGGAAGATCTTCGTAATTACGTACAACAGATAGAACAACGGCAATGAACAGCAAGAATTGAAAAAAAAACAATCGAACAAGTTTAATGAACATCAACTTTTGTCTTATCTGTTTCAGCGTGACACCATCGTCCTGGATCCGACCAGCTCCGACATCCGCAACTGCGTCTCGAAAGGCAAAAGCGAGGTAAGTGATCATTCTTTGCTCTTAGTCTCTCCTTACGGTCTTTATAAGACTGAAAGCCTCCACTGAAATATTTTTCAAATATTGTCTAGGAATACTAGACGCAGTTGTGAATTTGGAGCTAAAACAATCTTCAGAAACAAAAAACCTTATCTAGACGCATCTCATCTCCGTGATGAATGATCTTGAACCGTGTACAACACACTCTAAGTACCGAATTCAAGGCAAAAGTACAACTGGTTTCCGGGCAGAAAGATTCCTGTAACGGCCCGCTCACTTCTAGAGCCAGCAAAAGTCGTCCATTATGCTCTGCCGTTCGCTCGCAACACCCGGAACCCAGCAGCCGGGTACCGTGTTGCATTTCCCTGCGAATCTCTGCACGGCCGGCAGTGAAGAGATAAACTTTCTCTACCATTGTATCATCCGGTTGTCTTCGTGTCGTCCGTCTATCTCCGCCCCAATAGCAGGCGGAGTACACTTTTTTACGAAATCGACCCTTACCCCTCAGCGGCCAGTGGAGCCGGGAACGAGGAGGGAAATGGATTCTACAGTGACTTTTGTTCCTCGGCGCGCGGCACTCTCTTCGCACTTTAAATCAGTGCACCAGAGCAAATAAATTGCAATCTGTCGACCATTTATCTTTTCTGCTCTGAGGAGGGGGCTGGGAGGTAGGAGTGGGAAGCATGCATCCCTCCAGGATGCCCTCCTTACCCGAGCAAAACACCAAGACCAAGAAGCAGATGTTGAACTTTATCCGAACCGGGCCTGCCACACCGAGGAAACGTCTTCGAGACTGAGGACGGTGAAAAGTTTCTCTTTTTCCGGTTAACCGTGGGTGAGAGAAGTGAACGAACTTCCCGACCAAACATGGACCCGAGGGTCAATGGTTCAGGCCGGGTAGGATAGGGGTTAGACGAAATTCCATGGACTCTAATGGGGGACGTAGGTGCGAAAGGAATAATTCCTCGTAACACGTTGCCGGTGAGAGAGTTCCGGTGCTCTGGGGTATGGGGTTTGGAAAAATATACATAACAGGAAGACCCATCAATTGTCCTTTTTAAATGGTGGCTAGCCAGCCGTCTGGTCGTCTCTCGGAATCCCTACAAAACCCCCGACTAGTTACGAAGAAACGTCACACGACGGCACACGGAGATGGCATAAATTTCCAACGAAACTTTCTCCTCGGCTCCGGGCGGGTTCGGCCGAGTGTTGCTTAACATCTGAACATCGGAACAAAGCATCGTCTCGAGAGCGGGCAAAAGAATCTGTGGTCGCTTGATGTGCACGTCCGTTTCACGATTGAATTCCAGTGCGATAGGGAAGAGATCTATGAAGGTGTGTTAAGATAGCTCCGGGAGTAGGAGGATAGTCAACTTCCGGTGCGAAAAGAACGTAAGTCCTAAGGTAAATGTTATGCCACCGTGGTACCTTACCTTCAATCAATTTCCCCCTCATACGCACACGTACGCACTGCGCACAGAAATCGCTGGGATGTGGTAGTTCCTGGTAGTCTCTGAGATTTGCGAGCTACCTCGGGGAGGAGCAGGAAGTTAGTGATGGCTCCACACGCACGTGGAACTACGCATCCCTAATCCTTTCCCCTTTCGCAGGGATACGGATCGATGCGGGACGATAATGTTGCTCCAAACGTCCACAAGCTGCTGCTGGTCGGAAACCATGACGTAAGTGGTGAAGCAGCCCTGGTAATATCTCCGGGACCACCCGGCGCTAAGAGCAACCAAGCCGGGAGAGCCCGCACTCCCAGGCTGTGTGCGAGACATGGAAAGTTAAAATATTTACTCAATTGTCTCGTGGAATTTATGGTACGATCTGTGCTAATTTATGTGCCTGTTCGTAAATACCACATTTCTCACGAGAAGACGCAAGCCGACGTGCGACGTTGTGCCGCGTGTGTACACCGGTACACCTGCATGATACGCTCGACTACACGCGCTGCTCAGGGTACACCCGGGGCGCCTCCAAGAACATGGGTCTTGAAATCACGATGACACGGGTTTTGAGATACCAACGGAGGGAAGCACAAGAAGACACCGTTGGTGACCAGTTCTCGCATATGCGGTCGAATCCGCGCTCCGGTGAGCAGTGAATGCGGTTTCGTACGTCACGCGGGAATAATGTATTACCCCAGGCGGCACGTTGGCTGTGTACGTCGCGCTGGGAAGTAATCTCCCGAAACAAGGTTGTGAATTGATTTTTAAGCCCCCATTACAGCCGGCTGCCGAGTGGTTCGGAGTTTGTAATCCAACAACACCGTTCCCTACAGCTAGAAGCTAGTGCGGATGGATTTGTGGAAGTATTATATATGCCAACCGGTTGGTCTGAAAATCGGCAACTACCAGTGTCTCCCTCGTTATCCCATTGGACATTGTTCTTTCGGACAGGCAGACGCATAAAGCGTTCTTTATTTCGTTTGCTATCGTCGATCGAATCCATTTGCTTCTCCTGCTCCTTCGGTACACACTTCCGGTATGAGTCATCCCACTCCCCGGTCTCGTGATTTCCCTGTCCCGCTTGCTTATGCATGCGTGACATATGTATTTCTTGTGTTATCCGATCTTGATTCATAGCCATGTGAGGGTAGAGTAGAGTGGGGGATGTGGAGCGTAGTGCGGCTAGATATCTAGCTTTAGTCATCTTTATGGGAAGAGGAAAGCCATTCGAGTAGTCCATTCGGAAAGCGATTGTCGATTGTCGACTTTATTGACGCAGAATCTGGACCGAGACTTCGACTCCACTCTCGACACATCTCGACTTGCTTGTTGGTCAGCACTTTTTCAGCGCTGTACCGTCGCCTGCCCGTCCAAGCTTCTACGGACATCGAACAATTGCCTGTGATAGCACTGATTTTCATACAAATTTGAATCGGAAATGGGTGGCGAAAAATCCAACTTCGGGTAACAAACATGCACGCACACACAGAGAGAAAGTCACTCATTGTGACGGTATCGGGTTTTGCGCTGTCCATTTCCGGTTTCGTTGGACAAATGAAACATCCAGCGTTGGATGAGAGAGGGTGAGGATTCGGTGATGTATGATGTCCCCGTTTTGATTGTAGCAAACTTTAACCTCGTCCCCTCGAAATGACAGGACGCTTGCCTCCTTCTCGCACAACCTAGCCACTTTGTTTAATCTGGTCGTTAAGTTTTATGTAGATGAATGCAAAATTCAAACCAGGAGGGGAAGTTTTGAGATCCAATAGGAGTCCATGAATGGGGTGAGCAGCTCGTTTCCTTGCCGGAAACACTGACAATCGGAATATTCTGCCAGTCGCTGTTCAACCCACATTAAACTGGACAAAGTGAAATAAAGATACTTCGCTGCTGGTGCTGCCGGTGCTGTTGTTGCGAAACTTTGCTCATGAAAATCATTTACAGCCATGTGAAGCGTTGAAAGCGGGGCATCATGTGTCACCGAAATCGAACGCACCAATTCGAGCTCTTCGAGCTATACACCGAACCCAATTTGCTTCCCCCCACACAATTTACATCCCACCCGTCTCACGGATGGAGTCATCCTTCCCGTTGAAGTTGCCGCTCTGTGTAGCAAGGAAGTTGTGTAGCGCTGCTTTTTTTTGCGTGATAAAATACTCAAACTTATCACATAAATCGTGCGACGGGCTCCTCACTAAATGAACCTGGAAGTGACGTAACGCCGGGCGAGGGAACGCACGAAACCGCACTGAAAGTGCCTCAAGACGGAGCGGAGAGCCGGAGAGCCCGGTTTTGGTTCGATACGATTCGGTTGACTAATGGAACGAGCGGGCACCACCATCGCCCCTGCCTGCCACCGCGTTTGCGATGGTGTAGTGAAATTTATGAACTACTAAATTGAAAATTATTTCCCGATAAGCAGCGCGCGCCCCCTTCTCGGTACGACCGAACCCGGGGGGGATGAGTGTGACCTGCGGAGCTAAAAGTTAATCACGTTGGACATAAATTACCAACGGCACGTCGTCCCGGGCCCTGTCTGCCATCTTCCGGACTTGATGGGGATGAGAGCAGAATGGGTGTGTATATATATACGAAACAAAGTGCCTCGGACGGTTTTGTGGTTGATCGATTTTTTGTTCGCGTTTCCAACACGGTTTGGTTTTGCTCAAGTTGATCACGGCTGATGAGTTATTTAGGACGCTATTTATCGTCGTCTTTATATGCCGAATCCAACGGAGCAAGTCGTGGATGAGCTCGTGGTCGTACGCGTTCGTCGAGGCACTGGCACGCAGGACAGTGTGGGTTCGAAACTCGTTTGAATAATTAAACAATATTCTTGCTCCAATATCGTGGTTTCATTAAGCTATATTTCATTATCCTTAATACCTTATTAATAGCCGTTTAGGACATTCGAAATTCGTTCCAATTCTTCACCGATTCCTTGTACAATATTAAATGTCTCTCATGTGATGACATAAAGAACATCCATAGTTTCTCTCGTGCTACAAATTCATATGCTGGGGAGGCTTCTTTGCAGAGGGCTCACTTTTGTTTGCTCCCTTGGCAAATAAGAGGATGACGATGCGGAATGTCTTCATTTCGAATGTCCATCGCCCAATTGCACCCTCATCAACACCTCCTAGCAGCGAGGAGAGCGCGCGCGGGACGTGTCAAACACGAACGACGACGATGTCGTAAATAATTCAACGTATCTCTCTAGATAAGAATACGTCATACAGCAGCAGCAGCAGCAGCAGCAACCCACTTTAACAAGGTCTTCCCACCGGACGACGCAAGGGCAAACAACAACGACATATCTTTACAGAGACTGGACACACACACTCTTTCGGTGGTCATCAAAGTGGTAATCCTTGGCAAGGGGTTCGCCACTCAACTCTCTGTATCATGGTGCGGAGTGTATTAGCCACGATTGTGGTCAAAGATCTTACTACACCGGCTCCGTATATGGTGCTCCACAAGTCCCTGGATCCACAAGTCCATCATCCAGCGGCAGCCACGTTTGTATGAAGGAAATGTCGACCATCTCATCCCTTCCGGAGTGTTGTGTGTGCTCCGTTGGAGGGTGGGTCCTGGCAGTCTCATTAAAATTCATTGGCGTTAATAACTGTTGGCCACCGCCACCTTCCATTCGAATGTATGATTCCGTTTCTTGTGTGGTGTGTGTCTCGCTGTCGGGGAAGAAATCACTCTCTCATCACGATTTCTATTTGCCTTCGAGTGTTGCTTACTTATCCATGGCCCTCGCCCTGTGCTGGATTAGATGCAACTCTGTGTGTGTGTGGCTCACTCGAAGCCGAAGTCGAAGTCGGTCAGTCAGGGATGCATGAATTGATTAAAACTTTAGCACGCCCTCGTCCACGCCGCAGCAGATTTTGTGCGAGCCCCGCCTTCATCCCAGGTGGTAAAGTGCAATGATTCGTACTTGATTTAAATTTTTAATCACACCCATCGTTTGCAGAGCTCAACCGGGAGGCGAGCGTTCGTTCGCCAAGAGTTGCCTTTCCGCTGCGGCTACAGCCAGCTGTCGATTTGTGCGCGATCGAGCTGACATAACTCCATTTCGCCACAAATCTGATTTGCTCAGCTCAACGCTCTTGCGCTGTACCCCGGACCGTTCGGGGTTTGAAAACTATTTTTCGGTTAACGAGAGAAAAAAAAAGCGAACTAGGAAACAATTTTAGACCACCATTGTTCGCACAGCTCACCTTTTCACCAAACTTTATCGTTACGAGCAGAGGGACGCCCAATTAGACGGGAGTTTTAAAAGCAAATCGATGTTGCGTTATATTCTGATGAACCACACCCGCCTGCGGAAGGTGTTCCATTAAACAATTTACCAGCAAACTGTGTGTGCGTGTCCACTCTGTATCTACTTTCCAAACAAGTGCCAGATTTCGTGGTTTATACTCGCCCAGGATAAAAGGGACACTCACACGTTTTTTTTTATGATGGTTTATTTTGATTTACATTCAGTGGTTTTAGTTTTGCATCGAAACCCTTGCCCCGTCTTCGGAGCGCTTGTGGTGCGCCAATTTGGGATCAAAGTCGTCTCTTCCTGTGGTTCGAGATAGTTCCACACCCGAGCAAGTTGGCGATCCAATATATTTCGTATTTGAGCAGTCTCTTCTACTGGTGGCTTACTCGCCACAACAAAAAAGAGTTTACTGTACGTGCCATAAGCCTTCCGTGACAACCGTTAATTGCACACCGCATAAAGAGCTCCGTATAAGTTGTGCCTTCCATTGTTTATTCAGTTTGATACTCATTAGCAAACTCCGCCAGTGGACATGCACACATCGCTCCAGTTCCAGCAATTATCCTTTTCTTTTTTTCATGTGTGTGTGTTTGTGGACAAATCTCCTCACTCACGGTACAGTGTGAAACAATGCTCTCTTCTGCTCTATTATGCGAATGGAACGATTTTTTTTTTGTTCGTTTTCGTTACCTCGCTACCCTTCTATCAACTCCATTGTTGCGTCCTGTACTGTGTAGCATGCGCGCATTCAAATGGTTCGTAGAAAAGATACATAAAAATATCGTAACTTAGGCTCCTTTCCAACCAGTTGCACTATCTGCCAGCTTCACACGCTTTGCGCCGCTGTGTTTGTATTTACTGACACGGGAAGAGGGCCACCTTTTTGCACCTCGTGGTGGAATTGAACAACAACAAAAAAGGCGAACCAACAGTGACCATCACCACCGCCATCACCGCGGACCAACACTCGTATGTAAATTTGCAAAATATTTTAATTATTCCACTCCGATAGTAAAATGGCCATACATACGTACAGCACACAGTGCGGGTGTGTGTGTGTGTGTGTGTGTGTGTGTGTGTTTTGTGTGCATCGTGTATGCATGGATGCAACGCTGCACATTTGTGCAGGGGACCATAAATAAATCGGATGTAGGTCAATGTTGGGCTGGCAGACACACACTGGCACAGGAACAAGCTGGAAGGGAAGGGGCGTAGTTGGTTCCGAAATATTTTAAAATTTCGACCTACCCAAATTGGTCACTGCGGCGGACAGAGGAAGGCAAAGAGTGCGCAAGGACCACGAGGACACGGAACTCCGAATGTGTTTGATACAAATGTAAATGGTTCCCAGCAGAAATTGGGTGAATGATGCAATGGGCACACGCGGACGATGCAAAAAAAACACTGCACTAGTAGCTACGTGTTTGCTCATTTACGCAAACGTACCATTCCAACCGTGAACCGTATCGAGCAAAACAAAGCAAAAAAAAAAATGCGCATAATAGTATGGGTGCATCATAAATGCGTGTTTGTGTGTGTGTGTGCTCGTCGTTGGCATGAAAAGTGTTGTTGCTTTATTCATGGGCTGCTTCATCAGCTACATGTTGCAAACATGATTTGTATTGTTTTAATTCCCGCACACTATCACCGAGCGAAACTGATTTTAATGTTACGGAAATGTGTTTTCTATGTTGGGTTTTTGATTTTTTTTCTCTCTCTTTTCGACCAGCTGGGGGGGGGGGGGAGAAGGCCTACCGTAATGTTTTATTCATGTTCACAATGTTATTTAGTGATTTTAAGCATCAACAAAACGTGTTTGGTTGGCAGATTGAATCTAGAAAAGAACGATCGAGTATTAAGCTTGATGTGAACATGGTTCGTTTATTACAATTTTGTATAGGGAAAACTAATGAAGTTATTTGGAAGATTTGATGTAGGCTCCAATTTTTCGAATGTAAACTAGTATATAAAGATACGTCAGAAACACAAGAATGTTTTAGTAACTAAGACTTCCGCCAAAGAAGCGTAGACTAGAAAAATGGAGATGATTGTTTTTTCGTATCGAAATGTCAAAAATGTCAAAATGAATGTTCGATTTGATTATAAAGCTCAAATACTTATAACACCAATGACGGTTAGATTTAAATAATTCGAAGTTTTCGCACATCACTAGACATAAACGAACTTCTCGTAGTATCCAGAAAGGTCCATCATTCTCGCATCCAAAGCGACCAAACCAAACCCTTTAAGATTGCGCAACTCAAAATCACATAAACCATCGAACATTAAATGGATCAGATCAGCCTTCATCAGAACATCTCAAGTGCGCAATTATGGGCAATTGTTGAATGTTTTGTCCTGTGTCCCGCGCTCCCCAAGGGCTTTGCTAGCTGGCCCGATAGGTGCACTGGGCATTTATCGCAATCGAACAATTGATTTAACAATGAGGTTTAATTTGAAAATCTGTTGAAATCTGCATCATAGACACTTAAAAGCCTATCGGGGCTCCCCCACCCCACTGGGAGAGCTCCAACCGACAACTACAATGTCCTTGGGAGATGCACAAAACACACGGCGGATCACGGTGCAAATCCAAGTGCTCTGTGGTGCGGATATGCAAATCAACATTCATAATTGAAACAAACGCAACACAAACACGAACGCTCGGCTCCTCCCGGGATCATATCAACGCTCTCTCTCTCTCTCTCTCTCTCTCTCTTTCTCTCTCTCAGACGCACAAACAAACAGAACGAAGCACACTTTAGGTGATTGAAATTTATGTATGCGAATTATTATTAAGGTGTGGGACACACGCGGGCATCATCTAGCTTGCAGTACGTGATCATATCTCATGAGTCAGACGTTGGGTTCGTAGCGCGCTCCCGCACGCACACTTGTGCCCGACGTCGGGAGGATCGCTTCGCCCAAGGTGTGCGTGGGATAAAATTCGTGCGTTGATAGCACATTTTGTGCCAAATCGGTATAGGCACTTCTAGGCACACTTCACCGACACAAACACACACGTACGCCCTTCTGCAGGACACGTTTATTGCGAACATTCCACTCGAAACGGCGGCAATGATGCCAATTTTTTGTTTCCTCTACCGTGCGTGAGGCTTCGAGAACGATTGGGTTCGAAAAATTCAAATTTCGCCACCATTTACACAAGTAAAAATCAATTTGCCAGCATGACTGGCGCGTCCCCGCGTGGAATGCGTGCTTTAGGCGGCCCGATCCTGCGGCGCCCGTTCTAACCGAATCATCGTAGAAATGTGCGCGGGATGACGTGGTATAGAACGTGGTATGTGCACGCACGATCACGCATATGCCACAATTGCCTCGAACGCGAGGCCGGGAGAATGAAAAAGAGAGAGAGAGACATAGAGGACGTGCATGTTTTGGGGCTACGCGAGCCTTCTCCGGGCCCGGAAAATTGGTGCGCGCACGGGCGGAAATTGGTTTAGTTTTCAAGACACGCACACACGCGCCTGTTGGAGCTTTTTTTTTGCTGCCTCCGGTGAAAAGGTGAAACGAAAAGTCCCCGAACAGCTTTTGCGAAACCCAATCGAACGAACCACACCAGCTCCGGCAAAGAATGCCACTGTTCGCGGTCTTTCCTCGCGCGAAGAAAGTTCGAAGGAGGGGTGGGCGTAGAAGGAAGGACTCCTCATTTGCCAACGGGGATGCGTGCGCGGTGCGAGTGGCGTTATTTTGTTTTATCTCCTGCCGCGCGCTCACACCGGGCAAAGGGGTGCTTTTCTTTTATTTACTAAAAGAAAGGAAACGGGCGCGCGCACACACATCTATGTGTGTGGGGCTTCTGCTCAGCCCCTGTCGTCCCAGAACAATGGCGAAGAATTTGCTTTGAAGAAAAGTTCCCGCAATATGTTTGCCCAGCGCGCGTGAGTGTGTGGGAACATTCGCTGAATCATCTACAAATTGCCCAGCGTGGTGGGAACGGGGCGAAAAATGGAGGTATAAAAATTGAGCGAGCTCTTTTCGTGCATTGTTCTACGTACCCGAGATATGCGCCACAAAACGACAGCACACACAGCGGGTATTGGAAATCCTTCGTGCCGGGGTGTATGAAATTCTTCCCGAAATGAAACCACAAAACTGTTGCCTACGCGTGTTTCCGCAAACGATGCGCGCATCCCGTGAATATGATCAAAGGACGATGATGTGCTTGCGCTTTGTTGTGTCGTACTCTAGATGACAGTGCAGAAGAAAAAAACTAAGACGCGGAAAAAAACTTTCTCGTGGACTTGAAACGGAAACATGGCCACGAGCTGCGTGGGAAACGATGTAACAAATGCCTGTCAAATGTGAGACGCCTTTCGATCGCTTTCGTGCTGCGCTGTGACCTTGCGGAGGAGATAGATGACAGATACTGCTGCAGGACGCTCTGTGATACAAAAAGAAACGAAACAAACTCCCCTGCGAATCATGACTCGATGATTTATGTGTGCTGTGAGCTGTGAGCTTTTCAATTAAACACTGTTTATCCTTTGCCCGGCTCGGTCCTGGCGCCCGAATGCACCAGCGTTCCACTTGGATCGACGTCCTTCGTGACCAGAGGAACACACTCACCCTCGAGCTCACGAGCCACCAATGTTTACGCACACGCCAAGACGGGGCCAAGGTCTTACGAGGCGTCCCTACGTCTTCTCTCCGACAGTACGGAATTACTTCATTTACCGGGCGAACAGGTGGAGACGGTGGAGCGCGAAATTAGTTCCACACGGAGCGCAAACAACATGTTTTGAAAGGACGAGCGTGTGTGTGTGTGTTGAGAAAACCCTTATTATCCTTGAGCTCAAGGCACTCGCAAGAGAATGTACGAGAGAAGGGTTGGCGTAAAAAACGTCTTGAACGCAGCAAGTGGATTAGTGGCGTAGCTTTCGTGTTCAACTACAGTTGGAGCCTTTAAAAAACGGTTATTCAGTAATCACACACGTGTCTAGCACCTGTAATGTCGGTGTTCTGTTGAAGTAATGTGCAGTTCATCGCAATTGCCAGCAGATGGCGCCATAGTGTGATTCAATACCATTGATTTCAGCAGTTAAGAGTCTGTTAACGGTCTGTTAAGCTTTTTTGTTAGAAATCAGGCGAAAACTCACACAAACCACTGATTGCACATAATTGATTACTTTTATACCCAAACATGCATGCAAAAGCCTTGAAATCAATTGTTTAAAACCCAATTACTCAACTTGTTTGCTCATTTTAATGAAAGAAACTATCACACTACAATATCACCACAGCCGATGTGCGCCGCGTGTGAGCGCTTATCATATCACCGACTCACTCCAATTAAAACCACTTACATCGGCCAAACGGTTCGGCCCATATACCCCAACTACACCGTCGAACGTGTCGTGTATTTTACGGTCCGTTGAGAGTGCCGTGATAGCGGCGGCGTGAACACGGCCGGTCCACTTCTAAAATGGGACGCAAATTATGCACACGATCGGCAAGGGAAACCTTCAAATGCCGGCTGGAAAACGCAAAACACAAATGACCGCGCGCGCGCGCTTAGGGGTACGTCCAGAGTGTGCCCAAGTGTCCACTTCAGTGAGTAGGTTCGTTCCATCGTGGAGGTTGAGTGTGATTTGTTTAGGCACAATCATGGAGCTGTTTAACGTTTAGTGTCGATGAACTTTCTCGTGGACATTGGAGAACAATCTAGAGTTTGACATGGGATATTGATGACAATAGGAGGAGTTGTTGACTATTATTTACCAATTTTTTTTCGTGTTGACAATGACGCATATCCTTGTGATGTATACGTTTACAAACATGTCAAATTTAAACAAAATACATGCACGCGTCTGACCTTTATCTGTCATGAAAGGGAGAAACGGCATGCAATCTGCGAGTGAGTACTTTTCGAGCCCTAATAAACTCAGCTTCTGCATCATCGAATTCCGGGAATGATAAAGCCCTAAACGATTGCCTGAAAATAGAAGGGATTTCGGTTGCGCTAGAATAAAAGAAAGAAAAAAAGCACATCCCACCGTTTGAGTTCTCGCAAATTGCTCAAAATTCCGAAAACTGACATTAGACGCACACACACACAGACTCACACATCGGGATGGGAAGGTTGTACAGAAGGTAGTACAATGTGCGAAGAAGAAGAGCTTATAAAGTAATTTCGTGATTACATAAAGATCCGCGAATCTCGCGCGCGCTTCGCCCGTGTGTCTTGTAGGCTCGTCTTCTGCTCTGCCCTTAAGCCATCAATTTGCGCTGTGATAAATTACATTTCCCCATCGACGGAGGAGCGCGCGGGAGCACCATGCGTGTGTGTCTTTGCATGGCCATAGGGAGCTAGCAATCTCCCTCGCATATATGACAGCTAAATACACTTCGGCGCGATTCACTTCGATACACAATTTGCCCGGTGTGAGTGGATCAACCGATGGGGGGGAGTTAAAGTGGGAAAAGCTGCTCCTGCTGCTTGCTTGCTGCAGGGCTGCCATGGAGAGCAACCGGGGGCGAGAGGTGGTAATGTTGTTTGTACTTTATTGTGTGATCTTTCGACGCCGTGGGCCGTGTGCTGTTGCAGCCGCGACTAGAGCTATTTCTCTTACGTCTACCAACACAAGCCTATCACGCGCGTCTTAAACAAAGCGAACACCCCCTTCTTCTTTTGCAAGCAATCTTTTTGAACTCGTCCCCCCGCTCGGTATCTGCGTATCGTATCTCTTCACCCGATAGCAGTTGCCTCGAGTGGGCGAGGTCCTCCTCAAGGGTAGTGGACCGACCGAGCGACGAGCGGCTTATGATGAAACGTATATCTGCAATTATCATCCGAGCGTACTTGATTAGAAGAGCGAGCCATTTTCGTCACACGGAGACGAGCTTTTCCGTCAAGGGATGAGAAAATGTATTTCCCCTGTACTGAGAGAGAGCACACACATCGTACTGCTTCCAGGTATTGTTAATATTGTGTGCAGGCTGCGGGTAGGCTGGCTAATTTCGGGCCCACCGGCAAATCATCCAATTTCTTGCCCGCGCAGCAGACTCGCGGGCAACATTCTTCGCAAAGTTTTGTTTTCCTCATTCTTTTTCGCCATCCCCCTATGGCGGAAATCCTGAGGTCGATGTGCTCCCTTTCAAGCCGATTAGCTCCGGCAGCAGAGCGCACACGTGGCACCCCGGAGCGGTGCATGACGTCAGGAAGTTAATTATGAAATTTTTCAATTTATTC
This sequence comes from Anopheles dirus, assembly GCA_000349145.1. Taxonomy (NCBI): domain Eukaryota; kingdom Metazoa; phylum Arthropoda; class Insecta; order Diptera; family Culicidae; genus Anopheles; species Anopheles dirus. Next base: position 5,796,609 of record KB672490.1, read on the forward strand.
CCTTCTAAGTGGTTTTCCGTGAACGGAGCACATATCCCCCAAAAAGCAGCTATCTATCTTCGCCCGCCCCAACAGGGAGCGGTAAGCTCGAAACAAGCCGCCATTCCGCTTTAGCGGGCGAGCAAAGCTGGTACACATTTTCGGCCCCATTTTATCTCAATTTTGCGGGAAGAAAATTGCGAAACAATTAAGCCTCATCGGCGCAAGCCACAAGAATCCGTACACGTGTTTCGCGTGGGGAAGTTTCCGCCCTGGGAAAGCTCAAACTAATTTGCGCATCTTCAAACGGCGAAAACAACCACGATAATGGGATGAAAATGGGGCCGCCGCCTGCCTGACGTTTGAAAGGGAATGGTTTGAGGGACGTGTTGTTCTGCACGTACGGATAGGCTCGAAAAGAATCTCTGACCACAAAGCACATGCCTCCTGCTACAACCTTCAAGAGTGGAAACCTGGCGATGTATGGTTTCTTTAATTGTTTTGATTAGTTTCCAAGAGACGTGCTCGAAGTTTGTAGAGCTTCTGCCTCATTAATCATGGCATTACCGTGTGGTAAATAATATTCCCCCGGCGAGAATAATAGCTTATATAATAGGAAACTTTCATATCTAGATTTAAAGACTTCAGATTTCAGAAAATTCAGATGAAGTCTGAAACTACCAATCCATAAAACAATCTCCCAGCCATAATCATGTCCAGTAGACGGTGCTTTTAGAGTCAAACCTCTTAAGTGGTAGTAATTTTCTCACTCTATCTCTCGTCGTCACCATGAATGTTTCCAAATTCAAGGGCAAATAAGGACACTCCAGACGGCACTCGCCTGACATCGTGTCTGGCACCTTTCGCATCGAATGCAAACGCGAAGCGATAACAATCGTCGTCTTAAGACACGGCACGGACGTCAGGATGGACGTTCTTCATCCCGTGGAGTAACGCGCAAGCAGCGAATCGAAATAATTACTGTCTCCCGAGCAAGAGCGGATAGTAGGAAGGACACAACCCATTTTTGTGCTCGTTTCGCTTTCAATCAATCTTATTTTTTGCCCAACCGTGTTTCGTCCGGAACGTGCTCTTTCGCTGAAACGATCCTGCTGAAGCCGTCGGCGGAGCACAAGAAGACGCCCGTGTGGAGTTGGAGGTATTGTTAAGGAATTTGACGCTTATGAAGGCGCACACAGTCGTCCCGTCCCAGGGCGCTCCTGTCGGGACGGCAAGCGACAGATGCAAGCCTTAATCGATTTTCCACTTCTTCTCCACTGCGCACTGCCCCGTGCCGGCAGGCAGTCACTCCCATGCATTTTCATAATCTTGAAAACCCTCCTTAATCGTGTAGATCCAGCGAAGTCTATAAAACACACAGCACCGCCAGGGGGATACGGGCCGAACGGGGAGAAAATTCAAATGCAGAAAGGTCACACCGCGCGCGCCGGTTCGTGACTCGTGAGTCCGCCACCTTGCCGATTTCATTTCGCCTCTTCGGATCGATCGCGCGGTGTGTGCGAGCTGTGTGTGTGTGTGTGGTTCGTGGTGTGCTCCTCGCAACGGTCACGGACGGCGAGACAACATGTGGCATCGCTTCTGTGCACAGTTTACAATTTGCCAGATTTTTAAGGTCCGCTTTGCTTGTGGCGCTTATAGAGTTCCTATGTTTGGAGGAAGCGTAAAAGAAGAGTGCTCTCTTCCAAAAATATTCAAACGTTTTATTGGATCTGTTTGTTTTAAAACTTCAACCGTGGGCGAAACGATCCACCCCCGGATTCGTTCGCTCTTTGCATCATCTCAGTTGCTCAGGTCCTTTCTTTCTCTGCCAGTTACGACTAGACAACAGCAAAAAATCGGATAAATCCCATCGGTAAATCTCGGTGTCCCAAAATTGACGTTCGACGATGATGGGTCTCACATAGAACGCAAGACGTGTACGTGTGTGATTGGTGTCTCATTCCGTTGTGCCTTGAAGCTCTTCAATCTTATCGCTCACGGTCGTGTTCCACAGCGCCCAGATCCCAATCCGTTGACTGACCCTGGTTAATGCGATCTCGTGTATCTTTTTTTGCATACTTGCTACTGGCTGTTTCAAACCTTCCAAGCTTTTTATTTTATCGAAGAGAAAGAGAGAGAGAGAGAGAGAGAGAGCGAGAGAGAGAGAGAGCATCTGACGACGTCGACGTGGCTTATGATTGACTTTTGTCATTCAACCGTTCAAGCGTATGTAAGACGCTTGGCGTGTGCTGGGACGGGCCGGACTGTTTAACTGGAGGGATTTGCTGTGATAACAATTCCGAATGGCGGATTGTCTCGGCGAAAACCGGAGCTCCGGAGGGCGAACCGGGGGAACTTTCAATCGATCGCTCAACTCCCAGGCTGCGGCGCTCTGTGCATACAAAACGTCATGAAGTCCCCAAAAGGAATATGTGGTGTGGAGAGAAAATTGATGCACGTCTACTTTCCGTGCATTTTCGCAAACACGAGGGACAATAGAGCGAAATCACATGATAAGATGTGAGATGCCTCCAATGGGTCCTTTCTCGCTGTAATCCTTCAACGTAATAATCTGTGGCATCATGTGTACGAGGTTGGAACGGGAGTGATATCCTATAATGCATACCATTGACTGATATAGCAGCGAAATTGAAGTTTTAACAGTCTTCACAATGCCAGTGCGTACACTTCCAATATGTGTTCAATCTGCCTACAGCAAAAAAGTGTAACCCTTCGTCAAATTATCGCACGATATATAGGAAATGAAATTATGATTAAATTCCGGTCCGTGGTTGGGCACTTAGAAACAAATTTGCTCTGCAGTACAGCAGGTACGTGTGTGCCTGACGCTGGAAGGAGGCCGTCCTAATATCAGCCGTTTAAAAAGACATTAAGACCCCAACAGCTCCGTGCTTCTTACGGAGGGTTGCTGTTGCTCTGCTGCAGCAGTGCAACCACCTGCATTAGCTTTCACCCTCCCTTCGAATAAACACTTCACTGTGTGTGTGTGTGTGTGTGTGTGTGTGCTGCACGTAATCGAAGAGGGGCAGAAAAATGACTTACCCCCGATCATTGCTAAGGAGGGGCCAATTTTGCGTTGTTTTTTTTCCTTAAACATTACCATTACGATGTGCTAATGCCGCCTTCGCGTGTTTAATTAAGTGTACAACGAATGGAAAATTATGGCGATTTTCCCGGTGAGTGAAAATCCCTCCCGGCCAGCACAAATGCCCTTCTTCGCTTTCCGTAACTCGAATTTTTACATTTTCCGATAACGCGCAAAATGGCGGAGGGGAAAAAAAGCACGCCCGGTTCGGAAAACGCTTTTGCATTGATGCAGCCAGAAAATGTGCCGCCGCCGGAAAGCAGCATGCTTACTCGTTTGGCTGTGCAAGTATTCGGCAGCACGAACATTCTTCCCCAAGGCTTTGGGGGTGTTTTTTATGTTTTGTTTTGCGCCCTCCGAAAATGTGCAACAAAGTTTAAGCAGCAAAAATATCGTAACGCGCGCGCCAATGATGTCGGCGGGGTGAAAATACGAAAGCCATTATTTACCCACACACCCACGCTCCTTTTTTCCTCGGGTGAAATAGTTCCGGACAACCGGGGGCGTGAGCGTGGGTAGAAAATTATGATGTTGATACTTTGGCATCCGTCAGGAACAGTTTTTCCCACCGACGGCCCACTCCACAACGATCGTTTCTTTGCGGCGTAGTTCACAACTACTTCCTCTCTCTCGTACAGCAGCTGTCGGGGAAACTGCTCCACGAAGCCCACCGGGAAACCAAAACTTCCCGTCACCTCCCGGTGCCGGTGTGCTGATGATGGTGCGTATTGTACACTGTGTGGTATGTGTTGTTGCGTGTGCTGTTGTGAAAGTTTATGCGGTCGAAAACAATGCGAAACCACCACCAGCGGTGGGGTGAAAAACGTCAAACAGTTTCGAGGAAGTTACCTGCCCCGTTTCCGCAAAGGGGTTAAAATCGAAGCTGTCAAAAATTTGCTCCCGAACGTGTGAAGTAGTTTCCGTAGCCGGTGAAGACAATCTGTGGAAGTGGTGTTTGCCGGTTTCGCTGTCGATTACAATCAATGCACTGCGCTTTGAGTAGGAAAATTTCAAAACTTCGATTCGCATTTCGAAATCGCACCGCATATGGTGCCGGTTTGCCTCATATGAGGTGTCCGTTGCATACGTTGTTCTCTGTCGCAGTCGGTCGCGCTCGAGAAGCTTTTTGAAAATTGGAAAAAGTCACTCAAACTCACACCCACCTGTGGTAGGTGAACGTCGCGAATTTCTCGCGCGTAACGGAGTGTCTACGCAGCTGTGAAATATTTCAAACCCAGTTGGATTTCTTCCGCTCTTCATGGATGCTATTTATCACTGCCCCGAAATAGCAACACCCGGGAATGTGTCGGGTGTACATACTTTATTTTTTGGGAAACAATCAGACTCCAATTTTCCCATCGTCCCGTCTCACAAGAGAGAGAGAGAGAGAGAAGCGTAAGGGACATCAACAGGAAAAGTTTAATAACCATCATAAACAGTTGATGCATGCAGTCGCGTCGACTGTTTTCGTTCTCTCGGCGTCCCGTTTCCAATTTCCGGCAGCAATAACTCAACCAGCTCCCAGTGAGATATGTGTTTACACTGCTTGTTTTGTTTTGTTCTGCTGAGCCCTGCAAGGTGTACAAATCGCGTGCATCACCGACCAAAGTGGATCAGAGCTTGTAGCGTGTGATTTTGTTTTTGGTTTCTGCCGCGTTTGGTTTGAAGAGTGGGTGTGTTTTTTTTTCTTCTATTCATATTTGCACTTTACAAGTGTTGTAAATAGCGCGCCATATTGATTTTGTGGAACAATTTATGGAGTAAACGCGCCTGCCGGCGACGCGTTTGATTTGGAACATGCAGGTTATTGTGAAATGTAAAGCGTTTTACATGGAGCGGCTTTAACATGATAGCTATCGTGTTGAAATTATGTTTATGTTTCATGCAACACGAAATTAATAATAGCATACAACATATAACAAACTTTTATTCGATAGTTGATCGATTTCCGCCGGCTACGATGCTTTTAGAATCACGCAAAATACTACAGAAATAGGCACCAATTTTTGAAACTGATAATTGCATTCCATATTGCTGCTCTAATAACGTTTTTTGGCGGCTGAGCTTCCAAAAAAAGAAGCAATAAAACTTCACAGCTGCTGTTCGAGCAGAATGTTGTTCGAAACCAACAAAACATCAAACCATACTGTAGTGATTTTGAAGTCTGCGAATTTCTGCATTCTTTGGACGTTATTGAGACTCGATATCTACGTTCATTTCTTCAAAAATCGTTAAACTATCGATTTCGCCTCTGATGTCTTACTTTCTGAGCTTATATGAAATTGAAACTGCCACAAAAAATCGCTTTTAAAATAAAGCAATGGTTTGGCTAAAAGCAAAAAATAACATCGATTCACTTAGTCCAGCGAACCGATTGCAGTGCGGTCCTTGGCAAACCACGCTTTAATCCTGTCCGACGCCCGCGGCCCACCAGTTTGCGATTTATTTAACTACAGCCACTCTCCACAACCAGCGGGCAATAAAAAAAGCCCTTCTGCAACCACCACATCGCAAAAGCGTATTGAAGGATTGGCGAAACTCGCCGGTCCGAATTCTGACCCCGGTCCGTCCATTTTCGTCGTTCCGGCGCATGGGCGTTTATTGTTGGAAACTTTCACCACCTGCCTGGGCAGAAGGTTGATTTTCCACCGTAAACACACACACATGCTGGCTGGCTCGATCGGCAAGTTGATCGCCATTGGCGTTTGCAGCAATAGGACCAAAAAAAATCGTCCCACCAAGCTTTCGAGGACGATGAAAATAATTGAGGAACGAATTAATCCATTAGTGCTATTTCGTGTTTCCTTCGGGGCTGGTGGTCACCGTTAGTGTGACGTTTGGGTTGGGGTGTTTTTTTCCTCTTTCTCGTTACTGTTACCTATTCGATGAAAAAAAAACGCTGGAAATAGTAGCGGGCGCGCTTACCTTGACGGATCAACCCTTCGCGTACGGTTTGAAGTGGGGTTGTTATTTTTGGAACTTTGTTTCGAGACTGCTCTCGTCATCACACCGTGTCGTCCGGAATGTATTGAATAAAACATGAACAGTAGTTACAGAATTCGGTGGTGAGATTATAGATGCAGCGTAATCAGCTCGATAGTAGTTTTTTTTTGTACAAAATGAGATTAAATATTCAACACTTTAACCATGAATATGCGTTCAATCAAGCTTTTTCACCGGTTGATACTAGCTATATTTAAACCGCACACTTGCGAGTCCTTTCGCAGACAGGACAAAGACTACTCCGAACGGGGGGAAAAAAGTACGAAAAAGACGGTGATTTATCGTATGTAATAATCGTACCGAAGTATCAAGCGAAAAAAGGAAGAGGAGAGAGCTGCCTGTTGAAACGGGTTCAACGCTGGCCAACGGGGTGCAACAATTCACCTCAATCTCACCTTTATTGCCTTCGTTCTGCTCGGTCTCTGTCTGGGTCTGCAGTCGCTCTTTCTCTCATCTTGAAAACGATCCCAGCACTCGCTGCGAGAACTTCTTCCGCAACAACCGGCACACGTGGAAATATAAACAATCTGATAAATGATGGAAATAAATTTGATGGCAGTGGGGGTGGTTTTTATTAGATTCTGCCGTTTCTCAATATCGACATCACACCCACCATGATCGTCGTGGTCTGTGATAAAATGGTGGCGTCCTTCTACCTATTCTCGCCTTTGATATGTGATGCCCAACGAAGCAACTGATTGCACTTCGGCGAGGTTTATAGAACGGAGGGAAAAGTTTTATTGGTTTCTCACACAAAAAAACGAACTGTTGAAGTTGATTTTCCAGCCAAACGATTTTTGTGAAAATAAATGTTTTAAGTGAGGGAAAATAATTTTAGTCAGTATTGTTCTTTTCCCTGATGGAGGCGCCTTGTAGCTCACGAAAAATGGCTTAAATATAAGTGATGTTCAAAAATATACAAAATAGCTAGCAATACTCCTTATTGTAATGCACACAGATTAAATCTGTTATTTCAGAATTTGCGCCTTTTTTTGGAATCAAATTGTGACATCAAGAAAATCATCTAAACGTTCGTCTTCCCTCAAACCTTCGTCCTTTTCGTAGCGCAATCTCTTCGAAGACAATTGGCTTGCAAATAAAAGAATGAGGTTAAGCTAATCTTCCTTTCTCTCTCTCTCTGCGCAAAGCATCGCCCCCCCGATTATGTGCTTTAGTAGCAGCATCATCGACACAAACATAGGCCCACACAACAACCCCAAGACAAACGGGGCAAAATCGACTTTGCGCGCGCCATTGCACATCGCACATCAATCACATCCTGCCTACAACGCCAAACCCCCTGGCAAGCTAAAACCCTTACGACGACGCCGTCTCGGTGCTTTTATGTCGCCTTTCGTTCTAACTTTCCCTTATCCATTTGGCTGCCTTTCCTTTGATGATTATGACAACAATCATTTGGCACACACGCACACATGTGTTTGTCCAGAGAGTGGGCCCCATTCCACGCGGAGCCCGAACGAAAACGGAAACAAGTATCACACTCTTCACTTCCACTGCCCGGGGGCACATTTTCTCCACATCTCCATGTCGCATTTCTTCTGACTCCGGCCCTGCCCCTTCGCCACCGTTGTCCGTGACAGTTATTAGCTTCATTCTGATTTTTATGATTATTGGTTTAATGGATGCCACTGGGAAGAGCTCTGGACCGGGTCAGCCACCACGACAGGGCAGGAAAATCAAAGAAAAATGCTGCTGCTGTTCACACACAAGGCGAATGATTCGATTTGCTCTCGGAGGGGGCTCGGTTTGGTGGACGTAAAAGAATTATGAGCCTTGCGACAAAAGGCGCGCGCGGCCGTCTCTCGGGACAGATTCGTCTTTACTCTAGCGCCCGGCGCGTGAACTTCAACCGGAGGAGGGTGGACGTCTTGTAAATTGATCCTGGTCCTCGCATTTGCTCCCTGCCGCGTTTTGTTTGGCTAATAGATTTACTGTGATTTTTATTGAATCTAGAACCGCCGCATCGCCCAAAAACCCGCGTGATTAAAGGGCACATTTGTGGAAGGCATGGGGGTCAAGCCGCGTGACAGCGAAGCGATGCGGCAGTGGAAAGCAACCGGAAGGGATATCTTTTCGTTGATGCTGCGAGAAATAGTGTGTGAGTCATGTCCAGGGCGAAGCCAGCCCCATGCGGATAGTTAATGGTATTTATCTTCACCAACTGCTTGTCCCCGTTGCACCGGCTGGTCGACGACACACGGTGAAGTCTCTCGTGCATGTCAAATAATGAGTGAAAATGCGATTAAGTGTGTCTTCGTCGTGTTCAATATTAGTTTAGCTACTGAGCAAGCACACCGTGTTTGTGTTGATCTCGTTACAATATGTTTTACACAAATTTTGTTATCACTGTTTATCATATTAATGTCTAATGTGATGGGGCATTACTCACAACTACAGTTTTATAAGGATAATTTTACTTCAACTCTACATTTTAAATGAGGTTACAGAGGATTTTCATATTATTTTTGCTTCTTTGGAAAGATCTGCATATGATTTTCGTATCTCTGTATAAAAAGTATGCATTAAAGATCAAGGAATATTATAATTGCTAGCTAATGATCCTTTTGATCAGCACGAAGTTCTGATAGGTCGTTACTAAGTAGACTAAATAGACTGTTCAATCTAAGTGTCCTAAACAAGGTGTCTTAAATGCGATTAAGCACACACTGGTTTGAAATGGGCCAGGAACTTTAACAACACCGGTTGGCAAATCGCATTACCTACCGTTTGAAAGTACCCCCACTTACACACACTTGAGCACACATACAATTAAAGTTATCTTCTTAAGAACGACCGCCGCGCGTCCCGTGGGGGAAATTATTTGCTCGAAAGTTTACTCGCGCAACCCACCACACCTGACGACTCTTCCCATCCCAACGCGCACGTGGGCCATTTTCTATTAGGTAAATTGCACATATCAAGTTATTAATTGTTAAAGTTATTACAATAAATTATCGTACAATCTTCCCGAATGCGCGCGCGCGCGCGTGTATGTGTGTTTCTGTGCGAGAGAGGAGGCATGTGTGCCCATGTGAAACTTGCAGCTGCAGTTGGGAGAATTTATGGAGACAGTAAGCGCATCCTTGTATGTGTGTGTGTGTTGGATTGTGCATATGTGACATCTCGCGTGCCGGAGAAGAAGCCATCCTTTCTTACCTTTTCTGCTGACGGATCTTTGGCCCGGCAACGGCACTCGAACTTCCTTGCTCGGAAGGAAGGACGAGACCGAGGAGAGATCCCCCGAGGACACCACATCTTGGAGCTGTGCGCGACGCGCCGTTGACTGTGTGGAAACTTCGTCTTCGCACGGTAGCGCCCGGGTTTGCCAGGTTTGCCATAAATTCCAACGTCAATATTCATAATTCTCTTCCGCATTCCCTCGGCAGTGTCGTGCGGTGTAAATCGTGCGGCGCGAGTGCAGCGGCCTCTGTCGGCTGTGGGCCGTGAGCGGGCGAGAAGTGTCACTTGCAGCGGCAGAGAGTGATTTTGCGCCAGAACGCCCACCCAGCTGGCTGGAGTCGCTGGCAGTGAGCCCTCCGGGCCAGGTGGGCTCAAATAAATGCGAACCGCATGATTTTCCCGTCCCAACACACGGGGCACGACTGGAAGAGGGGGGACGGTGGTGTGGTCAAACGCAGTTCCCCCGCCTCCCCCAACCTCCCTTGGTTCACCCTCTCACGTGCACTCAGAAACAAAGGGGGATTTATTGAAGTTATTAGAGAAAGTATAATTTATATTTATCGTACTTCTCCCACGGGAGAAGCATATGCCACCTGCCGGGCAGCAGTCTGCGGCACGCCCACACCCACACAGACACACACCTACTAGTCGACGGTTCTGCTGGATGCCAATGCCAAAGTTGAAGCACCTCGCGACGGATGAACTAAGCGCGCCCGCGAGAGGACGAGACGACCGGACGGCCGGAGCACGGCGCTGTGTAAAGCATTGCGCTTAGTGTGTTGTTTATTGTTGGAAACTTTCTCCATGACGGGGAAAATTTTGCTCCAAAAACCCAATGGGAGGGAAAGCAGATGGCAGAGAGGCGGAAAGCGGAAGCATTTCCATCAATGATATGATGGGCTGGCGTAAAAATGCGCCCTGTCTGCTTGCCCCACCACTGTTGCAACCGTGCACCGATGCAGACGACAAAGTTGTGTGCAGCAGCGTGAGCACGGGTTGTAATAGAGAGAGAGAGAAAAAAAAATCAATTTCAGGGTATTAGAGCAGCGTGCACGGCCGGCGGACACACCACCACAGACGCGTCTAGTTTTTCGGTCGACAGTTGCTTAATAATCGCGGTTGATATTACTTTTCCCGCATCCCCCCGAAGAGAGCGGTGTGTTCGGGGAAAACTATGCAGCCAGGCGCTGGCGTCAAACCTAGCTATCATTTTCCGTGTACGCTGCCGTACGCGAATATGTAACCGTTTAGCCGTGTTGCACCGCCGCACCGTGCAATCACTTATTAATGGGTTTTGTTTAATGTTTTGTTTTACAGATGTTTGACTGCAAGAACCACATTCGCGTGATTCAACCGATGGACAGCGGCAACCGGCTGTACATCTGCGGCACCAACGCGCACAACCCGAAGGATCTGGTGATCTATGTGAGTATTCTGCATATGCTTTATATGTTTCTAATTAGGAGTAATGAAAATATGTTTGTTTTATGGTTGACAAATCTCGCTAAATCTAGCTAAATACACATTATAGCTTTAATCAGGTTATTTGGCAGATTGATTGCATACATTGCGGCGCAAATTGTTGAAGCGCCTGAAACTATGCAATACGCACAGCCCTTCTTGCTCTAATGATTTAAACAAAAGTGGACAACAACGCTTCAATTAACCCATTTTTAGCTACTCTTCGTGTGGATTGCATATTTTAAGGCGCACTCGCTTTTTTTTTAAATTCGCTGTATTGTTCGTATTGCATACTTTTTGGCGCAAATTTAGTCTGAGGTGAATATGTAATATGCACAATAATACTCTTACTCAAAGCAATATTTGATTACCTAACCAATAATTAATCCCGAGATGCTTTCGCAACTTAAAGGTGTCATTGCGCTACTCACTACTAACGCCATCTACCGGAAACTAGTCGAACGTTTGGTGCACGGGAAATGGTTCTTTAATTAAAAATGCACAATAACAGTATCAATTTATCGTGCTAAAAATGCGAAGTTATTAACCTTTTCATGGGTTAATTCCTAGAAATTGCCGTCTCGCATCGCTCCACCCCAAATCATAAGCCACGAGCCACGACCGAAAGAAAGGGGCTCAATTATCATTTAGCAGAAACGTCCCCGAAAGAATGGTCGCGATCCGTTCATTAGCCCGACAGCACACTCGGACCCCTTTTGAGCATGGGGCGACGAGATATTATCCACAGTGCGCTCAGTTAACCCGCTAGACCCCTCATCCATTCGCACAATCCTTTCAAAAAAACCGAGAAAAAAAGTAAAACCCCGTCGTAGTTGTCACACCTTTTAGCTTAGTGTGCGCGGGTCGAAAATCAAGCCATTCTCAGCTCCGGGGCAGCCGCGCTTACGGTGTGAACACATCATAAAAGGCGGAAAGCTTTTTTTGTCCTTTCTATATCTGCCCGGGTCCTCCGCAACAAATGAGGCCTTTGTGTGCCTTTAGTCTTGAAACGTGAAGCGCAATTCGCAAGCCGTTATAGCGGAAGGTTTTAATGGGTGGTGGTGATGGTGGTTTGGTAGTTAAAAGCGTGTACCACACACACACACACACACCTGCCAGCGAGCCGAAGAACACACTGTACCGAAGGGACAGATGAGTTTCGTGGTCATTGCGCGCGCCTCCGCCGTGGCCCCCGGACAGGACCCACTTTAAAGCATTATAATATCCTCTTAAGGCATAATCCGTCGCATAAAAATTAACACCGGCCATCGTCCTCGCGCCCTCAGCAAGCGGCGCGGGGTGACTTCCTCGTCGCCATTGTCTCATTTGTTGATCATCATAATGTTATTGTTTCCGAGCGCCAGCCGCGGCCCTGTTTGCATCGGTGCCTGTGGGGGATTAAGCGGGAGCAGCAACACCGGCAGAAAAAAGGAACGAAACGTGGTATTGCTATTAAAATATCCCCTCGCTCTGGTTGTTTGGTGTGTACAAATTGACAGCTACAATGTGGAGCTGGCACCTGAGAGTGCTCGGCTGTGTCCACAGAGCGCACGGGACACACCCCTGATTATATCCCGGCGTGGAGCATTATTCTGAAAGGCATTAAAACTTTAAAGTCCGTCCGTCCTGCGCTTCCACGCACAGACCTCCATCTTCTCTCCATCCAGCGAGAGAGAGAGAGAGGAAATGTGTCCGGGAAGTTTCAATAACAGAGCATGACTTCCTGGCTGTGGGTTGCGGGTGCTTCCCGAAATCGATAAAACCATGAAACCAGGGCTGCCGAATCTTGCCGAGATTATTATTTCATAATGGATCTGGTTGCGGGTAGTCATCCTCTTGAATCCTAGCATCGTCTAGCGTCTTCTCAGGACCTGAGAAAGGTGACTTTCTCTCGAAAGGCGAGTATCGAACAAACCCGTCCAACACCAGCACCGGAAGCCTCGTACTCTCCCGCGTAATGCCTTCGCACTGCTGCCGACGACGATTATGGCACACGGCATTTCCTTAATGAAATCGTCCTTAAAAACGACGGCGAAAAGACGGACGCTTTTCGGCGTGTACCAAAGAACGGTTTGTGTTGGTTTGTTGTATGCGTACACCACCCCCCGCACTGTCGCAGGCGCAGCAGTTTCCTAAATGTCGTTTACATTAAATTAAATTACAAAATTTAACTCATCAGCAAGCCAGCAGCGCCTTCGGTGTGTGGGGTTTGGCGGATCTCATGGTGCAGATTCGCTACTCGAGACGACGACGACGACACCCACTATAAACCGTTAACACCCCCGGCCGTCCTGAAAGTGTCAACATCCATCAAAGATTATAGGCTCATTAAACTGACGCGAGGTGGCGTCCCGAACCGCCGGTACGGCCAGAAAAGCACCTCTTCTTTGATGGAATTGTCCTGGAAATGGAATTTTTCAGTTCACGGTGTGTGTGTGTGGGTGTGTGTGTGTGTGTGTGTGTGGGCTAGAGCCACGGAAGTGGGATTATTTAAAAGTCGTAAAAGCTAGACCAAAATCTTGCGTCAAACGTAATTTCCGTGCTGCGTGTCTAGTTTGATGCATTCGTCCGTTTCTTCAGCGCGGGGATGTCCTTTGCTTCCCCTATAAAGCTCGCTGATGCTAATCACATAACCTAGTGGAAAAAAAACGTTTCTCTTTGTAATTGCTCAAGACTGCACAGCGAGGCGTTCATTTGATGAAGACCATTTGACGACGTCGTAGTGTTTGTCTGCAACTGATAATGGTCCGCGATGATCTCTGCTGGTCGTAAAAGATGGAATTCTAATTAAAGAACCTTTCAGAAGAAGATGTAGGTAGAATGGTGCGCTAAAATGAGGCATTCCAGTCTGAATTGATGTGATGACGAAGTTTAAAGTATTATAAATGTAATAATATTGTTGGTATATTTATCCATTGTCATTTTGATATGTCTATTCAACATTTCGTGTAAAACATCGGCAACTTCCTCAACAACTGCCTTTAAATTCCTTCTCTAGAAAATGGGTCAAAATTTTATCCAAATCTTTTACCCTTTCGTATCCCTTTGACAAATAAAAAACCAACGAGCGATATGACTTTTCACGTTTTGGAAGCCCCTTTGCATGTTGGCTCCGCTGCTGGCTCGGCTGCCAGCAACATTATCGCATTCTTCCAGTCGATTGCACTCGTAATAGATTTTCGAAACGACAACGCACTTTCTGTGTCCCTACAACGTTCCCCCGCTCTTCATGGTTGCTGCTGCTGGAATGCTGGGTGGAGTTTTGCCTTTGCTCCTTCCACCTTTCAACAACCGCAAACACCACGGTGCGCGCGATAAATACGGCAAAATTGAGGCTTATCGAACGAGCCGAGCGAGCACAGGGAGTAAGGGACTCTGCACAAAACTCCTGCCGAGAGTGCATCGTTCGCATCGTTACGAAAACTCAATCAAGTGGAAAACTTTCAGTGCTGCCGCTGCTGCTGCTGGCTGCCGTGGAGGAAATATACAATTGTTTCCACCGAGATTCCCTTCCAGAACGTTTTTGCCGGGATGCCGGCCCGGGTTTTCAAAGGCAGAGTTTTGCGCAAAAAAAAACTGTCCTCATCTCCGGTTGCGCTCGGTTGCTGAAAGTTTGAAGCGGGTTTTGAGGAGGAATGTAGACAACAAAAAAAACCCGGCTGGAGGATTTCGAAATGGTAATGGAGCGGGAGTAATTAATCGATCGTGTGCGTCACGGGTGGCAAGTAGCGCACCCTAGCGGAAAAAGGAAAAGACTGCCTTTAATTACCATCTGAAGCCTCATTTGTTAACACTCTTTAGGGCCCATTAAATGCACACGTTTTGTTTGCAATGAGTTGACATTTGAGCCGCTTTCATTAGGAGAGCAATGAACGAGATTAAGGGAGGTTGCGTGTAAAGTTATTTTCAGTCGGAATTATTTGTTTAATAGTCTGATAAAGCGTTAAAATTGTCTTTACGCAGGGTTTATCAGCTCAACTCGCGTCATTTGCATTCGTTATTTTCGAAAGAAGAGAACGCCTAAAACAAACCGAGTCAAAAATGACGTTTATGATGTTGAAAAACAACAAAAGAAACGTTTGAATGGACAGAAATGAGAATAATTGAGCTAACAAACTCTGTGAGGCCTTAGTGTAGTGCACATTGCATACTTTTTGGCGCATACTTGCTTTATCAGCCATAAAGTATGCAATATGCTCGCCTAATGCTTTATTAACGCAAAATTTACGCCTCATTTGCAGATAAACGATTAAAACGTTGTCTTTTTATACTTTTTTTGCTATATTTCATAACATTTTACTAGATATAACAAGCTTTATTGTTGTTCGCAACATCTTCAAACAATGTTTTATTGACGTTGACGGCAGAAGTAAACATCTCAACGTTATTTATCATGCAATTAGTTTGATAGATTGATTCGCTTAGCCAACAATTGCTTCCGCAAAAAAGCAGACATCCCAATCATCGTTTTGCTAGACACGGTCGAGATACGTAGCAGTATCGTGATCACATTGTTCATAATGATTTATTAATCTGACGAGAACCGTCTAAACGATGTCCCTTTGGGTATCCCTTTTTCAAAAGCAGCCAATAATCAATAAGCTGTATTTTATCAACTGACGGCAAGACGTGTATAAATCCTGCTGCAATCTGTTCTCTTTCGCGCGTAATAGCACAGCGGTTATCTTTTTTCTAGTTTTTCACTCGCACACACACACATGAGGGGACCTACGAAAAAAAAACCTGGAAATGAAATTCAGTCTCAGATGGATGGGACACACTGACAAGCGCGAGCTCGCACACACAGTCTGCTTGCGACGTGATTCATTCGCGATGCAGTTTTTAATTTATCACCCATTGCGACAGTGTGACGCGCAGTACGTTAGTTCGCAAGTGAAAAAGAAGCTCCTCTGCGTACAGAGAAAAGAAGGAGGTTGTTGGATGGATGGATGGTTGGCAGGATGGGCAAATTTATAGCTCTATCTTTGGTGTGTTTCATTTTCTTTGCCGAGCAGAAAAACTCGACTCGGTCACGTTTTTTCCGCGCCTTTTGATGTTGTTTTAGACCAGTATTTTTTTTCTGCTCGCAACCATCTCCAAAAACTGCAACAAAATATGAGCCCTAATGAAAGTCGAACCGAACGCAAATTTTCGACGAATTTTTAAATGAAAACTTCGAACACCACCCAAACGCTATTCAAACAAACAAAGAACTTTTCTTCAGCGCGATTCGGTCGCTGTGCAAATAAACGCCGGCCGCTGTGTGAAAGGCCGGCTTTATTGTGGAATTTCCGTATTCGTGGCCCTCTAAATCCCGGCATTTTTGTCCGGTTCTGGCCGCTGCACCCTTTAGGTTGGGTGGCGAACAAAAAAAAACATCCATTCCGCCCATGCGAGCGCTTTTTTTTGTCACCAATATAATGCACACAAACAGCCAATCATAGATCGTCGGGGGTTTTGCCGAACGCGAACGCAAATCAATGCGGTTGTTTGATGTCGTAAAAGGCATTCTCCAAACTATAATCATTCCCCAGTGTGTGGATGTGTGATTGGTGAAATATATTAAAAAAAAGAACGAAGTTCTCATTTTTCCACACTCCCATAAATAATAAAAAATTCTTCAAAAAAACAGAAAGGGGGTGATGTTTTAGCAGCAGTTATGTGTGTGTGCGTCTCTCTGTGTTATTGTTTCCATTTGTCCGCTCATTCATCAATAGGTTTTTGCCAGCGTTTCCTTCGACGCGCATTCGATCGGCAATTTGATGCATGGGTTTTAGGGAGGAAATTGGGCTGGAGAAAAACAACTCCGCTTTCCCTTGTTTAAAAAAGTCACAATTTCGTGTGACACTCATTTTGCGCTAGCGCTGCGTGTGTGTGTGTGTGTGTGTGGGCTGCTATTTTCCACCAGGGGTAGCTTTTATTTCGCGGTGTTTATTTGCGCCAGCAAAACCCGGCGACGTTTGCTCCGCCGTGTGAGAGCTTTGTTTGAAATTCCATCTAATATTTATGTCGCCCTGCTCCCGCTCGGTATAAAGGGAAAACAAAAATGGCAGAGCTCGTTTTTTTGTGTTTGCTTTTGCACACATATTCATCCATTCTAGTCACCGGTTTTTCCCCGGGCTCGGGGATTGATGATCGGCCGCGGGACAAAGGCGCTCCATTCTGCTGTTTTCTCCCGGCGACTGTCCGGTTAGCAATTGGAGTTTTCCACGAAAAATGGACAACAGATATGTTGTGTGGCGTTCCAAAAACTCACCGATCGCGCTCGCTCGCCGCTGCTGCTGCTGTACTCCGGGCAAAAGCAGGACACAATGGGCAACTCTTGTCCACTTGCAAGCCACCCACCCACCTTCTTTCGGTCCGTTTTCATTCATTTATCCGGTTGTCATTTTTACCCATTCATGGCAAATGTACTCAGTCTATTGATCAACCATTGCATGGCTTTCCCCTTTTTTATCGCCACTAGCCATGTTCCATAAATTTTGCTCGCTACGGAAGAATTTTAGAGATCGAGTTTGATCAAGCTTTTCCACCGGATTCTATCATCGAATTGTATCGGGCCGCGTTCTTTTTTCTCCTGCTGCTGCTCATCGTTTCCCACCGTTGTCTGTATGTAATCAATACATATTCGATTGAAAAATGGAACTCCCAGCTTCGCTCCTGTCGGCGCTCCTGTTGTAGTAATGAGTGCTGGGGCGCGGTTTTCCGAATGTTTGCCCGGACGCCAGAAAAGGGCATAGAAATGCCTTCAAAAAATACCAATCCACTATTGACAACAATGACGGCAAACGCGGGAGCACCTAAACCTGTGAGGAATAGGCAAACGCGTAAAATTGATCACCCGCGTTCGGCGGTTTGTGTTGGGACATTTATAAACCGGCGAAAACTGGCCTGGGCTGTCAGCGGTGAGGTTTTCCGGTCCCGTTTGTTCTCGTTTTTCGCTTAATCATCCGGTCACTACCATATTTTTAGTCACTGTTTTAGTCCCTCCATGTGGTAGTGCGGAGAATGCGATTTTACATTTTCCGCTTTCGGGCGCAGGCTCCGGTATATTGAATAACGTGTTCTTTTTTTTCGTTTCAATCCTTCCCGTTCCAGTCGAACCTGACGCACCTGTCGCGGTCGGAGTACGTGCCCGGCATCGGGCTGGGCATTGCCAAATGTCCGTACGATCCGTACGACAACTCGACCGCCATCTACGTGGAGCAGGGCAACCCGGGCGATCTGCCGGCGCTGGTAAGTAGTTTGGTTTTAATGTTTTCAGCCCGCGGTTGTACGGCGTCAGTCTCATCACGTGACCGAGGCTGTCTGTAAGATAGTCTAAAGCAAAACTGCATACGAGTTTCATATATCCCTAGCCTTTTAAAGCATTGTCAAGCAAGAAAAATGCTTACAAATCTGTGCACCGCATGGAAATATGCATCCTCCATCAGCGCTTTCTGCACACCTGGCGCCCTATATTCATCCGACGTACCCAAACGTATCGCTCCACAACCGCGATGAATGCGCCTTATTTATTCCCATTTCCCGGTGCCGAATGCCATCGGAGCCAGCAGAAGCGACTCGCCCAAACCCCGACATATCGCCGGGCCACCTTCTTCGCGCGTTACTCACCGTGACAGGGCGCTGCCTTTATCACTTCACCGACTTTCACACGCTCTGTGCCGGTGTGGGTAAATTTATGCATTTTCTTATTCGACAATCTCTCGCACTTCGATGGCGCGCGCCGGTGGTGAGCATGACACAGTTTCTTCCCGGTTGCGTCGGGAGGCGTTCGATTTTCGGTCGCCCCGCCGCCAACCAGCCGTTTGGTTGACGCCAGATAAGCTGAACGCGACGCGCCCGGTGAACAATGGCGTCAGCCTTCTTTCTTTTTCCCCTATTTGGTTCCGGTGACGTTCGGGGTCTTATCGCGCACGCCGAAGACCTTGGCCGCCCAACAAAAGTGTTAACTGTCTTCCTCTCCGCCCGGGCAGACATCAATTTCCAGCAACGTTGGAGCGCTGAGATCCGCCTCACGCGCGCGGACTGCATTGATTTATTCGCTTTTGGGGAACTAATTTTATTACCAACACCGTGAGAGAGAGAGAGACGCTGTTGCTGTTGCCTCACATACACGCTGTTCGCTAACACGCTCCTCTTCTCTTGCAGTACTCCGGAACGAACGCCGAGTTCACGAAAGCCGACACGGTGATATTCCGCACCGATCTGTACAACATGACAACTGGCAAGAAGGTGTTTAACTTCAAGCGTACCCTGAAATACGACTCCAAGTGGCTTGATAGTGAGTATAATTTATGGTCTTAATCTCTACCGCTCCGTTCCGCTTCCTTCTTCACCCTCGTGGATGTAACCCAAAGTGAACGTCTAAGGACGAACTGCTCCTGTTGCCAGATGCTGGAGCTAGAGCGCAGAGTCTCGCTCTGTGCTCTGTGGCGATGGCGGCAGACGCACGGTTGTTGGCACCTTTTCTCAGCGCCAGCGCCTTCGTACCGGTGCACAATTGTTGTCAAACTTCGGATCACCCACCGTACGGGAACTAGAATTCCAAGAACTGCTCCGTTGCTCCAGTTTTTCTCGTACCAGCTAGCGCCGCGCCGTACGTCCGTACGTCTCGATCGCGTTTGCGGCGTGGGTAATTTATCAATTTGTACACCGGATTGTGACAGGCGTCGGGCGTCCCGTGTGTGCCTACCTATCTCTCCGATATCTGACCGAGAACGTTACGGGAAGTTGCTCCGGACGATCCCGAAAGCACGTACCAGCGACGCGCATAGAAATGAGCGCTCCCAGTCCCTCCCCCACCGGTAATGACCGGCATCATCGGACAGCGGCAATCGCTGTCTTGAGGTTGCTGCGGTTCGGACACAACAAACCGCAAAACTTCTTGCCTCTCCCGCGCACTCCCGGAAAACGTTTCCCGGTCCGTCTTCGTGGGCCTTTCCAGAAATCTTGGTCCGTGTGGTTCGTGCATGTGTCCGAACTATTGTAATTAACTGCTAATGACATGTTTCGCTGGTGTGTCGGTTGGCGGTTGCTTCGGTCGGGCTCGGTGCGTTCGCCCCGTGCCACGTGTGGTCAGGAGCATACCTGTGTGGTTAGCAGAGCACATATGGGTAGTAGTGCGCGCGTCGGTTAGTGCGACACCTAGACACACCTGGGAGAGATTTGTCCTGGCCGAAAGGTGTCATAAATCAATTCTCGGCGCCAATGGCTGCGCATTTAATAGGTGTAGGTTTAGAAGATTTAGTGTAGTTTTCAAATCTAGCTGTGGACACTTTCACGTCCAAACATTGTAAATTAGTTTTGTTGGCTTTTTGGTAGAGCTGGGAGTTAATAGCTCTTTTTTAATTGAATAATGCTCTTTCCGATATTTAGATGTTTGTTTATGAGAAGCTCTTTCCGCAATGTCACTGTCCGCTGGACACACCAAAGGCTCAAGATGAATTCTTCATGAATACTGTCTAATGAATAGAAAGCCTTTTTCAATTGTTCGGGCATAGCGAAAAAGAATTATGAAACAAATGGCTACATTACAACACGCCCCCACACAGAGCCCACGGCAACAAAATATTTCCCCAATTAACCACCTACACTCTTACTGGAGTGAATGGAGAAGAAAAACTCGTTTTTTTTCATCCAAAGTGAAAACGCTATAAGGAAGAGAAAAAAAACAGCATCAACTCAAACACGACCAGCCGCCGATTGCTCGCAATCATTTGAAGTGGTCCACTAAGACTAACACGAAAGCGGCCAAAGAAGAGGAAAACCCAACGCTCAAATTACTTTCCCGACTTCATCATCAAACGCGACGACACGCGCCGCCGCCATCGCCAGCCCGGCCCGGGTTCTTGATCTTTTCTCCGGGTGTGTTTCATTTATATTTGCGGGGACAACAGAAAAAAAAATTGCAGCAAGAGCAACACAGAGAGAGAGAGAAAGAGAGAGAGAGAGAGAGAGAGAGAGAGAGTGGCCACCACCAACCACATAATGAAAAGTGCCGACAACCACATTAAAGAAAGCGTTGCGCTTGTGATTTCATGCTCTCTCTCTATCTCTCTCCTTCATTGCAATCCTTTCTGTCCCCTCGGAGTGGTTCGAAGAACAATTTACGCGCTCCTTCTGGCCTTCTGGGTGGTGCGGAGCGTTCCGTCCACCTTCGCTTAGAACCCGTTGAAAATTTGCTTTAATCATATTCAAATCGGCCTCTCCGTGATGATGACGATGGTGAACATCCGTACGTCCTGCGTTACGCTCCTCACAGGGTGGATGGGAGTGACCATTGACATTCATCTTTGCAATTCAAATTTGTTTCTTGTGCCGCCGTGCCGTTCGAAAAGGGTATTCCTGGCGCGTTTTGCCTTCTTTTCCGTCGGTTAAGTTACACCGTACTCTCTTGCACCGCGTCTCGATGACATTTACTCCCATTCTTCAGCCCAGCCCCGGCCGTTAGTTGCCTTTTCGCACAATTTATATGCAATTAGAGACGGTCGAACGGGTTACGGGTTCGAGAAAGGGGTTTGATGGGTTTATGGGTGGGTGGGGGGCAAGTTAGAACGGGTTGAAAAAAAAACAGTCCAAAAATGCGGAGTTTGCAAAAGAAAACCCTCCGGATCATTGTTTTCATCATCTCAGCGAAGGACCATTCCTTCTCGCGCTGCGGAGACCCTCACGCCCCGGTTCCTTTCGAGACATTATGTTAGTGTCTCTCCCTTGCCAATTGTGCTGGTTTGTTTCTTTATTTTCCCCTGTACAACTGAGGCTTGTTTTCCACCCGTGTTTTTTCTTTCCTCTCACTATCTTCAAGAGTGCTATGTGCACCTTTTTTTCTCCTTGTTTATTTCTCGTCCTGTTGCACGCGTCCCGGAATTGGAATTATTTGTTTTCGCCAGCACCAACGGGGGCGGCCTCCGCTATCTATGTGCTAACAAGTATCCCCGGGGAGTAATATCTATGCAAATGGCGCGGTCTTTCTCTCCCTTTCGGCGCTAAATTAACTCGAGATGTATTATTTTCTATTAAATTTTATTTTATCACCACCTTTTTTCGGGGCCCAGCCGGCCGGGCTGCGCTATTCTTTTGCAATCTTTCTGAAAGTTTTCTGCAATGTGTGGGTGGGTGTCCTCGCCCATATCATCAAGAAAAGGAGGGTGGTTGGTTTAGCATTTCCCTTATTTCCGGTTATTAGATTTACGTATCCCGCCCCGACCGAAGAACCGATCAACTGCCCTCGAGGTGGGACGTGTTTTATTCCCGGGTTTCTTCAACATACACACACACACCCATTCCTTCGTTGAAGCCAATTTTTTTTATCTCCAAACTCCAAAAATGACTTTTATCTATTTTCCCACTAAGGGCGTTTCGGGACGCGGCAAGGAAAAGACAATATCACCATACGTGCCCGGAGGACATTTTAGAAAGAATATTCATTTCGCTTGCTTAACTTTCTTCCATCTTCCGAGGGGGAGAGATGCCACCAGCTGTTGCAATCTCGGCCGGCCATTTTGGAGGGCAGCAAGCAAAGAAATTGCGTAGATCCATCTCGGGCAGTTATAACTCAATTATATTTCGTCCACCCCCTGGGTGCCGCGCCCGGAACCTTCTCAGGACGAATCACGCCCGATGCCCGGGACACCGTGTCCGATTGGGTTGGTGGGTGGTGGCTGTACGATGATGGATGCCTTTTGTCGAAATGAACCTCAAAGTGGGTGGGGGAGGGCGAAAAAACATCGCAACGTGACCATATTTTCCCATCAGCGAAAGGTCGGGACACATCATCGCGGACCGGGGCTCTAAAATAATTTCCGAAAAGGTACGACATTTGGTACATAAAATGAGAGTGTGGCCCTGTTCGAAGAAGACGGAAAAAACTCAAACAGCAGTCACGTCATATCCGGCCCGGGTGAGGGACACACGGTAAATTATGATTCCGAGAAGTCAGTGCGCCCGTAAAATCTATTTTCCTTGTTTTCCCCCGGCGTAACGACCCGTGGTGTATTGCGAACCGGAGGGTTTTTTTTTTCAGTGTTACGGTGACGATTTTTCATTCGATTTCGGCCATTTTCGTTCTTGGCGAGCTGTAAAAGAAGCCCCGAAGACTCGAATGCGGATTTGAAAGGATTTTCCTTGCTGATCCTGCGCTGGTAGCGCTCCAGAAAGCACATCATCTTCTGCACCGGGCTATGGTCGGGATATAAAAAAACACAGCTTTTCCGGCACCTTCCTATTTCATATTGCTCGGTCTGAAATGGCCACAAAAATGCCGGTAAAAATTACTTCCCAACCAACCTGTGCCCTTGTGCGCTATACGTGCCGTCGGCGCGTTACAGTACGGTGTTTCACCCCGTAAAAGTCGTCATATCGGTTGTTAAAACCCCGAATCGCCATTTTCCTCTGCGGTCGTGGTGTGCGCAAGGTGTGCATTATTCGATGGCCGAGAAGCAGCAGCTGTTACACACACACACACACACACACACCGTTTCGAAAACCGCAACATGCTGTAAAATAATTTTCTCAAACCGCGCTGGGTTGGGGGGGTATGAAAAGTTCCGGCTTCGCCTGCCCTGTGTCCTGTGTGAATCCACCTCTCCGGTGTAACCGGGTGGGGGGTGCAGGTGGTTTGGGAGAAAAAGAGAGCTATTTAATTTTCCCACCCATGTGGTGGTGTGCCACGTGTAGCCATTTTTAGTGGGTGCGGATGAAAGAAAACCCATTACGAGTGAGTTTTACCTTCGTAATAATTCTATTTTTCTTGCGAAATGATATTCTCCGACCCCTTAGAAAGCCTAGAAAGCCTAGAAATGCCTAGAAAACCCGTTCGGCGAAGGGCATCCACACGGAGAGCCGCATTATTAGCTGCTGAGACATGAAAATTCATACCCAAAAATCGCGTGCACTCACACACACAGCCGATGGAGGAAAATCTGCACATTAAGTATGCCCGCGGGGTCCGGTCGACTGATTTCGCCGGGTTGCGCCGAGTCTCGCTAGATTGATGCGCTTCTCTCCGGCCGACCCGGGTGCACTGACCCGTGCCCGTGTCCGGCCGCGTTCATCCATTATTCAGCATGCAGAAATTCGAAGCTGCGCTGCCGTGCAGCAGCCTTTGTCCTGGACCTTTTCTTCCCACCCCACGCACGGGGTTGCTAAAAAGCTGCTGCTGCTGCTACCACCCGAAAGCCCACTTTTGCTATTTGCCTTTTCAGTACGTGTGCATGTGTGTGTGTATTCATGTCCGTGGGCTGCATGATCCTTTCCGCCGTTGCAGTAACGAAACGTCCATTTTGACGTCAACGAATGCTGTTTTTTGCCGTCAACTGTTGGGCTCGTTTTCTTGCGAATCGAATATTCAAACATTTTTCCACATAAATCCTTGTTTTGTTTATAGAATCGTCTAAATAGATATTCCAATACATTATGCACTGGACACTTGTTTCTTTTTTGAATGTTTGATATTAGAAACATCTCCAAAAAATGCCCAAATATTGTAGGGATAGTCTTGACATTGTATTCTCTTAAAATTCTTGTTTTATAAGAAGATCTATCATTTTTATTACATTTTTTTATGTATGACCAAACAACATAGTACATTTCTATCCATAAACACTTCCATTTGCTTGTGCTCCATTTACGGACTTCAATTTGCGTCCGACTTCTGCATCTTCTTCATCCTCCCGGGGGCACCCTGAAGAAGAACGCTAAAGTGCGACTTTTCACACCCTTTTCTAATGGTGTCTGGTTTGGCATTAAGAACGTCTTCTATGCTATCCGCTCCGTTCTCAAAACCGTACATGAATAGCAGCGCGCACCGGTGCCCACTGCGAATGTCTGAATGTCCGATTCTTCCTGACTAAACCACGCTTCCAGAAGCAGCCCTGAAGCCTCTGAAGTCTCCCCCCAGCGCAATACAAATATGAAGCACTATTCAAATGTTCGTTTGAGAAAACAAGAGACAAAAAAAGCCTCCACCGTGCCCGGCTACTATTTACCGCACATCCTTCAACTCCATTTTGACCCAGACACTAATGAAGGGGGCGCACAGATGTGAAAGTGTTACGGGGTACACACATCACTCGATCGGCTCAAAGCAAACGAGTAGGGGGGGGGAGAGAGAAAGAGAGAGAGAAATGGTTCTGTCGGTAAAAGCTTCGCTACGTTTTTGCCTATTTGCACACTACACTACTACTATCCTCCCCCATGGAATATAGTGACGACTTTGAGCGAAACGAGTTCGTAAAGAACGCGTCCAAGAGTGTCTAAACGACGGAATGGCTTTCGTGTTGCCACTCGTCCGCCCTGGGTCATCTCCCGAGCGTGGTGCTTTTATTAGTGAAATTAGTAAACCCCCTTAGGAAGGGAGGGCTCCGGTGTTGGAAAGAACCTTTTTCTGGAGCGATATTCTTCCCCCATCGAGACACATGGGGCACAATCCCTGTACATGTGTTAAGGGGAAATGTAAACTGTAGCTCCTGCCTCAGTTCGCAACGTAGTGCGAAACGATTAGGGTGTGTAGTCGAGTGTGTGTGCCACATTCTCTCAACACACACACACACAACCCCGGTGACAAAGTTGACAAACACATTTGCGCTTTTAAGAACCCCTTTCGCAGATTTTCCTGTTTTTTTTTTTTCGAGGGAGAGAGAGTGGAAAAATCACTGCCGGTCCCCGGCGGGAAAATGCTTTCTCCTCCCACGCTGAAACTACTAGTGTTTTCCATCAATCGTACGACTCTTCACCCCGCCAAGACCCGCGTAGCGTGATGCATCAGCGACGAAAAGCGATGAAAGCACCACCAGACGGCGCGGAGTGTTTATTCTCAAACACCAGTCCGTACGCCCCCGTAGGGCGCATAAGCTTCCTCTGCGCCCGCTGGTATGGGGAGCTTGGGAGCTTTTCACTCTTAAAAGGGGGAGGTATTTGTACTGCATTTCAGATTTTCCTATCAGAAATGGGGGGGCAAAAAATGGAAGCAAACTAAATGCGCCATCATCACTCTCCGAGCTTGACCTTATTTGCATGCAATATACAGGCAGACACACGGCAAAACGAGAGAGCAAGAGAGAGAGAGAGAGCGAGAGAGTGGAAGAGTGCAAACTTGGTGCTGATTTTTCGTACCGTGTGTTTGCCTGATAATGTTACTCTAACCCCCCTCCGCCGCCTTCTCAACAGAGAGATCCCCTCGAACGATTTTTTACGTCGTGCATTTCGTCCCCTTGCGCTTCCTGTTTCGTTGCCTGCATTCGTTGGCAGCGGGTGTGTGTATGCAATCTATTATGCACCAATCGTGTAGACGTGTAAACTGTGAAAGCATTCGTCGATCTTTGCTCGGTGCAAAGTTTGCAGCTTATCGGGAAATGCCAATACACATGCTGGCGGAAGCAGCGAGCTGAAAGGAGAGCTGCTCGATCGGTTACAACTTGCAGGTGCCACCTGCAGCCTCGGGGAAACTCTCAACTTTTACCCGGCATGGAAGTACGTTGTTTTAAAATAGTTTCCAATGATGGAAATGCAAGCGATTTTTCCACTCTCTGTCTCTCTCTCTTTTTCTATTTACCAACGATTCTTCGTCGTGCTAAATTGGTTGTGTCATATTTTCTTGACGTGGAGGTGAAACATGAAAGTATGCTTCTTATCTGGGATGCCTGGGAGGATAAAGTAAAAATCACTTCCGTCTATGGGGCACCCACGACGCTGCTCATGTGACGGGCGACACGCCTGGATGGTTAGACTTGAAAAGAGAGTTTTTTTTTATTGATAGTGGAACGATTACATTACAGGGAGAAAATATGCAACTCGATGCATCAAACTCTGGTCCTCGTTTTGCTAAAGGATTATGTTCATGTTCGTGACTTGTGTTGGTTTGTTTGAATTCAACGTTCTTCTATAAATTATACAGTTTTTCTAACTTTACTTAAGAAAAGAGACGCCATCAAAACAACGTTTTTCTTCTACAGACAATTTGTGTTATATTCCCACATCCACCGTAACTTCTCAACCATTTTTTGGCAACAATAAAGTTTTTGTGAAATACTGAAAGTAATATTCGTAATATTTCACATCATTTAAACTCTATGCCAGAAGCACCGAACTAATGCAGCTCACACACACACACTCTAAGAGGTTTGAAAAATCTCCGATAGAAACTCGCTCGCGTTCGCGCTGTGCAAAACGCTCAAAGTGGTTCCATGCATGCGCGCGACAAAAACACACGGAGAGAGCCACTCTTACGGAAGCAAAAATTCATCCACTAACACGCCATCATTACGCCCGTCGAGTGTCTTCGCCCGTGTCGTCGTCTCGACGCGCGGTGTCGAGTTTGCCGCTGTTGAAACGTGTAATAATCGTAATCATAAAAATTATTTCATCCAGTGGGTTTTTTTTTCTCTTGTTCGTAGGTAGGCAAGCAGAAAGCACGATTGTTAAGTGATTTTTTGTTGTTCTGTTGTGTTGCTTTGTTTCCCCACTCGCTTGTTTGCACGCATTCACTCTGTCCCTCTCGTCTCTCTCTCTCTCTCTCTCTCTCTCTCTCTCTCTCTCTCTCTCTCTCTCTCTCTGATACAGTCATTACTTTTGGTGGCCGGGCGCAGCATTCTTTCCTTCCTTTCCGCCGGGGCTAGTCAGTAATGGGCTGTAATTGTGTGGTGTTGAAGTATTTTAGTGCAATTTGGGCGTGCACTTAGCCACCGGTGCAAGGTGAAAACAAAACCATCCACTATGGTTGCGGTTGCGGGCCTGTGAAATGCGATTGTTCTGGGGAAGTGAAGTACCAGGCGTCTCCATTTTCGCATATAATAGTTTTTTTTCTCATTTTGAAATTGAAACAAATTGTATTGTAAAATTTGTTTAACATTTTTACACTAAGATTGTTTAATGAAGCATCTACTTACTCTTTATTTTATCTAAAATTGCTTAATTAACTCTAAACCTGAATTTTAAAGTGAACAGCTTTCCCTGAAGCCTTTTTTTCCTCGTTCAAAAATTAATTTAAATTAAAATAGTCCTCCCCGGTGTCGCAACCAAACGCACCCGACTGCCCATTAGCCTAACTATTCTCATGCCCCGCCAGCAGACTAGACAGCCGGCGCTCTATCACTTTTAAGAGCCCCCCACCCCGCGCTACACTTTCACTTTGACCGCTGCGTGGTTTAGTTGGTCACCACCACCTTTGCTCACCTACCTCGTCACTGCATTCTGGCAGGGACCACAGAGCAGAGAAGAAGCGAGAACAAAAAAATGACGCTCCACCAGCACCACGGAAATGGCGAAAGTTTTAATTTTCATTTCGCGAATGAAGATAAACGGTGCAACGGGCGCGCGCACTCTGCTGTGCAAGTGTGCAAGCTTTAAATAAACTTGGCACGGAAACATTTATACGCGCGTGTGTGTGTGTGTTTGATGCGCTGATTTTGGGTGCGATCCGGTGGCATTCACTACATTTTAGCCAGACTTTTTTTTATATCCTTTGTCGTACACGAATTAAAAAACGAAAATAAAAAAGGACTGATCCACTTCAAAACAACGGTAGTTTCAATTTTCACCAGATTAAACATCACCGAATGGGGTTTTCCCGGGAGAGAGCAAGAAAAAAAGGTGCGAATACGATTCCCAAACCCCTTCGAAAAAAAAAACGAAATGGACACCGACTCACACTCGGGTTGACCGTTTGTTCATTTTTTATTGAGCATATTTTCGTCCCCAATGTGCTCCTCGTTCCCCGTTGGTTCCGCACCTCGAGCAACTTTCGCGTACGTGAATGTGCCCGGGTTTGAGTGAGAAAAAGTTTCCCGAAAATACCTGAGAATGGAATAAAATACGATCACTGCTTCCGCTCGCAGCGAAACTTTCGTATCCAATAAACTACGATTATTTTAATCAGACTCCAACTCAGCTTTGCGCTGCCGTCGTCGCCACCGACGCCGCCGTCGTGTGGGGGAGTTTTTGTGCCGAGAGGTGTGAAGCAACACTCCACCGTCGTCCTCTCCCAGCCAAACCCGGCATGATTGGAGTTTATAATCTTCTTTATCGATAAATTTCGGGGTCCGGGAAGTTTCCGGTATCTAAACAGGCGCCGCCGGCTTCGGCGTTCGGTTCTCACGTTCGCTTTGATTGTTTCTGAAAAGGAAAAGGTGTTGGAGCTTTCTTTTCATCCGTTGGTCCATACCTGCCTTCGCCCCTCCGCGAGAAGAATGCTATCAGGTTTTATTTTGCTTCCAACCACCGGCTGCGGGTGTAGAATATCTCGGTGCGCGCTCGGAAGTTTTTCGTTGCGAAGCACTAAATTCGAGAAAGAAAGTCAATCTTTGCCTGGAATTGAAAAAGTTGCACCGAACTTTTCGGTCGGCCCGGGAGTACAGACGCTCGAGATAGCAGCGGCGTGGCCAATACCGGGACTCGCTCTTATGTGTTTAACCTAAACGGACTCTTAAACGGACGCTCGTTCATTGGTAGCTGCCGAAGAACGAGTCCGCTTCCATCCGGCTTACAATGTCATCCCGGTGACAAAATATGATCCACTGCATCATGCAACAAAATTAATAATCAATTTGCTGAAGCCTGACTGACGTGTACGACACAAAGTGGGCGTAGGGGGGGGGGGGGGTTGTCGTGATTTTCCCATTTTCCACGACCAGCAGCGCAGCTGCTCTCGTCGTGTCGACGTGTCATTACTATGATAATTTTCGTCCGTTTCATGCATAAAAATGCTCCCGGTGGTGGTGGTCCCCGTCTGTGCAGCTGCACAGTATTTAGCGCATTTGCGTGGGGTTTCGACGCATGCATATTGCAATATTGCGAGCCCTTCGTCCGTGTTGGTTGGTCCGTCTTTTCGCTGTTGGCACGCGTCGTCGTCGTCGTGGTGGTGGTGCTGCATCTGTAAACGATTTGCCCACATCGCAACACACCCGGGCCGGGGTATGGAAATGGGTTTGAGCAAATTTCAATATTCGTTCTTTCGTCACGTCATTCCGTGCCGGCATGATCGAGTGGCTCCGCTACTCACGAAGGACGGACAGCGACCGTTGTAACGACTTTTACAATTTATCCATCAACGTTGGTGGAACGAGCGGGGGGGATGGTGCCTGCAAGCGGGTGGAAATTATTGCAGCCATGCCAGTGCACGCGGAAGTGCACCGAAGATATTTCTTCGCAGACGACAACATGTTACTTACAACTCGTTTGAAATGCTGCACAACAGCAAAAAAAAAACGCTACTGGCTTCAACGTTTTGCCCGCGCTGGTGCTGTTGCATATGAGGGAATATTTAATGCGCGATTCTACGTCGGAATAAGTGTGGAATTTATGATGCAGCAGAGGACCCGGATACTCGGTGAGCGGGAACCGTGAAGCAAACGAAGCACAGATGTTTCTACTTTCTCATAATTCCACGTTGGTTATCGCTAAATACATTTGAATTTTTGTATAAACCAGGCGAAGAAGCTGTGAATAAGGAATGATTGTTTGTCATTTTATCGAACGAATTGCATACTTTTAGGAGCAAATTTCTTTCATTCACCTGAAGCTGTGTAAACCACTCGAAAATTTGCTGTACTGCAAATAGCATACTTTCAGGCTGATTAGGCTTATCTACGGCGTTGGTGTCTCAAACTCACGAATATAGTTAAATACAGTTTTTGATACATACATGTGTATATATAATGCATGCTTCATGGCGTGGCTAGGCCGTATCAGCCCAAAAGTATGCAATTCGCACGGCGAACACTTTATATGCACTTTTTTTTATAAAGCTTCTCTCTTGGCGTGTTTGTCAGCGTAGAAAATGATAAAAATACTGCCATATGATGAAATCACTCGTTTAATTAATCCTTCACGTTCATTCTTGATTCTTGATTCTTCTTCTTCAAAACAAAAAAACGAATTAACTATTCCATTTCATTCGGTTTTGTCCACTTTCTTCAGTTTTGTTAATTTAACCGAGATATACTTTTGCTCATTCCAAAGTAAAGGCAAATGGCTATGGTAGAATTAAATAAGACCGCACAGAAACCCCGTCGGGCATGGGCATGGACAGTTGTATCGCGAATCCGCAGAGATGGAATCCTTCACCGATTCCGTCCCGGCGGAATGGAAAAAAACCATCAGAGCAGAGTGGAGAGCCTGTAAAACGTAAGTCGTCGCGCACAATCTCCACGCGGTGGTGGCAATCGTGAAACAGTGGCCAATAAGGAAATGGAAGCGGAACGAAAACGGACACATTAAAAAGCGTAATGAAAGCAGCGCCACTTCCGTCGTGTCGTGTCTCTGTCCTGCTCGAATGAGTTAAGCACTCCCTGGCGCACCGGCCAGCTCTACCGCTCCAGAAAAGTGCCATGAGACATATTTGCCCGACCGGCCCGGCGGCCCCCTTCCCCCCGGGATGGTCAAGCGAGACACAACGTTTGGGGGGTGGGCAAAATTTTCATTTCGCGCATTTTATTTCCTTTTTTTACGTTCGAGTCTCGCTCGCGGTACATTCGAGACGAGTTTCGTTTTGATGACACTGTGTGATTCGCCGAGCAGCAGGCACACATGTAGGTCTCGTTACCGTGTGGCAATGGCCGCTGTAGTGAAAGTGTGGTGTGTTTTTTTTGTTTCTTTTAGCAACAGCCGCGCTTCTGCTAAAAATGCTGAAATATGTCTCTTGTAACTGGCAAAAAGGATTGCTTTTTCGCAGCGTGTCTGGCGCCGGGTCGCTCGTCATACCGGAAGTGGACAACCATCGTTCATCTTCATTTCATACCGAATTCCATCCACACAAACTCTAACGACGCCCGTTCGCGTACGAGCAGCGTGCTTCTCAAATGTCCGTGTGCGCCAGAAATAGTCACAAATTGTCCTTTTGCTCACACAGGGTGGGGAAAAGAACCATTGTGTGCCCTTCCATGGCGCACACACACACACTCAAATTGGGATACTATTTCCGTTTCCCGAGCAGCGTGTGTTTCCCCACGGAAAAGGGAAAGTGTTGGTTCAGAGAGAGGCCGTCCGTGAAAAAAACGAATCGCACCTCGCGCAATAGGCATATTTTCCATCAAAAAGATTTTCCGGCGAAAAAACGGCCGGAAAACACGTGGAAAATTGAAAATGCATCCACACCAACACTGGACCACATCCTGCGTCGGTCGGGCGAGACCAGCAAAGGACACATTCTGCGGTGTCGGCCGCCTTCCTTGTCCGGTCGCCGCACGATGAGAGAAAATGAAAGTTAAAATAATTTATGGCACGTTCATAAAAGTAAAGTTTTTGGTGCATGTACATAAATTTTAGGGCGAAAAAAAAAGCTCACCTAAGAGGAGAGCTGTGTGATATGATGCCTGGCAGCAACAGAAACGAAACGCAAGAAAAAAAACACAACCTGAAGCGCGAGATGACCATCCTTCCCGTTCGGTGCGGTCATTTTCGGGTTCCCTCCTGCCGGCGTGTCGTCGCGCAGCATGCGGAAAATTTGCGTTTTTCACAAATCGTCGTCGTCGTCTAGGGGCGCGCACGTTGACTGCGACGTGTCCCGCAACGGCCCCGGGAATGAAGAAATAAAATATTCCATACTCTCCCTTGCCGGCGGGCGGCATTTTCCCACCACCACCTAACTGGACTCTATTTTTCATTCCGAGTTGCTGCGAGTTGTCCTCCGAGAGTCCGTCTGTCTGTAGTCCTGCGACTCCCGCCGTGCGCCGTTTGGGTTATCCTGAAGGATACAATTTTTAATTAACAGTCTCCCACACTCAGCACCGGGCGGTTCGTCCGTCCCGCAGCGCAAACGGGGGTAGTTTGGTTTTCCGTTTGGAAGTCATCATAATAATTAATGACTGCAGAAAGACCGGCCCCCGGTCCTAGTGTGTGTGTGTGTGTGTGTGTGGATACCGAGGGAAACCATACGGCGAAAATCATGGCCCTGGCGTGGTGCATGGGTTCGTTCAGCAGGACCTTCTCGGTCTGTGCGGTGGTTGTTTACAGTATTTCCGTGAGCATGTAACTGTTGCTACGGGGTCCGTCCGTTGTCATGCTGCAGAGTGGTGAATATTTATCGGAATTTTAATCCTCTAATACGATCGTTTGCAGTCGCAGATCATTTCCGCTGTGTGCTGCTAGTCGCATAAGGCATTCCGTACATTCAGGCGTTAAGCAAATAAAGCCAGATATAGCAGAACCAGATAGAATGCACGTGCTGCTACTAAATGAAATACAAAGTTAATGACCTTTTCTGCGAACAGCCATGCTCGTTAGAAAGTTTGATTACATCTACAAAACTATCTCTTCAACACAATTTCGTTGGAATTGCATATATTTAGGCGTTTTGTTGTGCATGCATTTATTTTATAAATTCTTTTTTTTTGCAACATTTTTTCTAATGCTTCTCTACACCCAGGCGATGATTAAACATCGATAGAACACTCTCCGCCCCGTTCACTTATTGAATTACCATCAACTTTGCTCACCAACACCATCTCTTCCTCATCGGAGAACTTGGAGAACAAAAAGCGCCTTTTTCCACCTCAAGGACGAGCAATTTCACGGCACACTTTGATCAGTGCGCACAAAGACCGGCTGAACTCAACAAAACGGTCTTTACAAAGGTGGAAAAGAGAATGATAAATAGAAAAAAAAGCATAGCATAGAGCGTTGCTAATACCGCAAAAAGAGAGCATGATGCCCCCAGCGTTAAGTAATGTGGGAAAAATGAGCAAGGTTGGTGTGGGTTTTTTGTTGTGGAAAAATTCATTCTCGCCAGCAAAATGAGGTGTGAACATCCTTTTAGGAAAAACGTATCCATGGACAAAAGCAAACTAATGTGTTGAAAAGATTAACAGAGAGAGAGAGAGAGAGAGAGAGAGAGTAGAGTGTAAGGGTAGAAAAGAAGTGTTGCTCGTACTAATACGATCATGCTTTGTTTTGCCAGGGATGACGGAGAAATATGTATTCAAGTTACACCGTGTGTCGTATGCATTCGCGTTAGTCTCTTCATGGTGTTTCGCATGCGATGCGTTAAATGGGAAAATGAACAAGGATCACTTGCTTCTTTTTTCTTATTTCCTTACAAAAGTGAATGATTTTAAACGATTGTAAGGTGGTCCGCTTCGATGAAAAAAGCTCCACTTCTTACCCCGGTGCGTGTTGTGATCTACGTTCAATTTGTTCTCCATTGAGTGGAGGAGAGAGAGCGAAAAAAATCGCCTCTTGGAACGGCGCGAAATTGCAAAAATGGAAGCCACGCTAAGTAAAGGCATAGTGCATGGTGCTGGTGCTGGAGGCACGTTACAATGCTTTTTTGCACCCGTTTCGGTGCTCGACGTGATGGAACGCGTCCCGGCCGAACCGAGTTCCGAACGAACGAACGGCAAAGAAGAAACCACCCAGCTGTTGTGGAAGATGGACCGGAAGGTTTCCCTCGCCCTGGGAGCTTTCGGCCGAGGACAAGTGTCTGAAAAAACTCAATCAAAGTGTAATAAAAGCAAGCGATGGTGACACACACGCGCGCTGGGAAGAGACACAAGGCCAGAAGGACGATCGCGTCATGTTTCCGGTATGTTTCAGCAACCGAGAAGCGTGCGAAAGCGTTTCTCCCGTGGCCAACAAAGAAAGAAGCGTGTGCCAAACGGTTCGGGATGGTTTTTTTGTTTATCTTGAAGTTTCTCGCCATCCCAGCACTGGGAGGGGGACAACCGTTGCTGCAACTTCCTTCCGCTCGTCGGCAAAAACGGCTCAAATGATTCCGTTTCGTTGAACTCTCGAAGGCGACCGTGCTTGGTAAGCAGAAAGGAGCACCAACCAACAACAAAAAAACGCACACAACCCACCCGAAAAGTGTCGCGTGGCTCCAGCGTTGAAGCGTTTTTGCACGCAGCGAGGACAAGCTTTCCGTCACATTTTCCCGGGGCTTACCAGGAATGGTGCTCTTTGTGTTACGCTCCGTTTCTTCGCTGCTCTGAGCTGAGCTTCGCTGACAGTGTTGCTCGGGAGGAGATGCGAATGTTGGCTGGCGGGCTTATAAAAGCGGAACCGCCGGAGTGTCCGGGCGTGAAAGCTGATGCCGCCGTACGCTTGCGATCAAACACACACACACACACACACGACGATGATGATTGATCGTATCGGTAAAAGCGGGGGTGGCAAGATATCGCCAAGCAGACGGGCAGCGTAAATGCATCGTGTAATGCATATGGTTTGGAGGGAAAGCTAACCACACCAAAGAACAGGTTTAATGGGTTTTTAATATGGTGTGATTGTTTTTATTGAGATTTAGTTGGTTTATTGGAAGGTTTCGAAGCTTCTCACTGGAATTTATTCGCAGAATAGATGCAGAACTTCAAAGCAAGCCGTTCTTAGGCTATATTTGCTGCGGAATGCATACTTCACTGTAAGATTGGCAACAAACGCCAGAAAGTATGCTATACGCATTACATGTCTAATGCATTTTCTCATTTCAACGAATTTTAATATTTCGGCAGTCTTTTATTCACAAACTAAGCTTCAATTGGTATTCAGAATCCTTTTTACTCTTCGCAAAATACCTCTGCCTGATCTTGATTTGCGGATATTGAGAAAGAAAAACCTCCACCAGCAGTCATTGTGTAACAATTAATTTGAAAATGTGTCTCGAAATTTCGTTATCACAGTGCCGAATGCTCAATATCGCAAAACGCGCCGTCCTCCCCATAACCGAACCGAGCCCGCACGCTCGCGCGTGTTATTAAATTCTTCTCCTCTTTATCGCACCTCAAACGAGCGTGGTTTGAATTTCCGTTGGCTTTTCCTTCGCCCTCACAGGGAAGCTTTCCCGGAAGCGCGCGAGCAAGTTTCATCTGTTCGTCCGTACTTTACCGGCAAAAAGCACGAAGGAGAATGCCTCGTTCTGTAGTTGTTGGGAATCAATGCCGAATGGGGAGAAAAAAGGTACATCACAGCACACAATTCGCCGTTGCCACGTTGAGTACTTCAGCCTGACAAGGTGTGCTGTGCCTCGGTACTGACACGCCACCCAACTCCCGCAGCTTGCGCTGGATGGTATTTTTCAATTTAATTCAACAGACACACACATGCCCAACACGCGCGCGCGCTCGCATTATGTTGGAAAATGAGCAGAATAACAACACCAACGACGACGGGGACAACGGTGGCAGTGTCGCGATCTTCCACGCCACGCCGTGTGTGCGCGAAGTGTGTCTAATTGTAGCTCTTTATTGCTCTCAGACCACCTTTCGGTCCGAGCACTGCTTTCACATCCAGCCCCAATGGTTAGCGACACTTCACAAG
Organism: Anopheles dirus; assembly: GCA_000349145.1. NCBI lineage: Eukaryota > Metazoa > Arthropoda > Insecta > Diptera > Culicidae > Anopheles > Anopheles dirus. The sequence goes on from KB672490.1 coordinate 5,832,604, forward strand.
AGGATCGCAGCGCCACGTGCCTGCTCATCGTCTCCGCCCGCTTGTCCGTGCGCAGCGGGTATTCTTTTTTTGCCTGTTGTAGAACATCCCTTGAGTGTAACTGAGCGCGACTGAGGCCGGGGAAGTAATTTTCCTCTTTACCGACACTTACTTCTCGCAAACACGCAAACGGTTTTGCGTCCCCCGGCAAGACAGACAGGCATAACGACGACGACGACGACGACGACCTGCCGGCGCACACAAAAAGCGTTCGCTTTCTCGCTGCTTATAACAGCGACCCTGTGTGTCCCTGCGGAAAACACGCGAACGTCGACTCCTCCGTCCATGATTCCGCCCTCAATGTTGTGCCTATAGCGCCAGCTCAATGCGGTTTCCGTCAAAATGCGCACGTACTTCCTGCTCGCGTACCACACACACACACACACACACAGCACGGTGACGGAATTTCGTGCTTTCGGTACACTCTCATGTCGTAGACTTCCTGCCTTGCTTTTCGCACCCGTTCCGCGTTTGCCAGTTGATGTTTGGCGTAATGTAATTTTTTCCCCGTCCCGAATCCACCATCACATCGCAACTTCGTTCGTTCGGTCTGGGCTGGAAGGTGTTTAACTGTGTGGCGTATGTCGTCCTCTGGCGATATATTGGTGTCGAGCAATAGACGACACGGAACGCGCTTGTTACAGCCCATGGAGTGACAGAAACAATAACAGGTCGCATTCGAGCCCGAGCGTTGATCTTTTGGAGCAAATTTCTTCCGCCAGTTTTATGATGATTAAACAAGGTATGTCTTAATATGGGTTGCTTTAGGTGGGAAGGTTTTAAGCCTTTTGCAGATAAAGGGAAGCATCCCTAAGATTTAGGAACTAGAATCTTGAATAAATAGAATTCTAGGTCTTTCGAACGTCAGTTATGGGAGTTATGGGAGCAAAATCCCTTTCAAGGGAGTGTTCTACAACAATTCAATCCATTCTCACTATACGCCAAGCGAGTTCTTCTCTCATAGTAACTCATAGTACCGCACATCAAGCTGATCCCACCAACAACCCCCGAAATGGCTCTCCGATTTCACTGTTATGCGTCAGAAAAAAACGCCTACTGCGACAACGACGTCTACTAGCAACTCCTTTTCGCTAGGATGCTTTACTTTCCGTGGAATACTTTTTTGTCCTCTTACAAACAGGTGTACGATAGCGCAAACGTTATGGATGCGTCTCACGTCTCCTGACGCTCTGCTCCACTGCGCATCGCAAGAAAATGCGAAAATATTTCCTACCGTTTAGAGACTCATTCAAAGAAACATCGCCCATTCCAAACTCCGTTCCAAAATGCTCAAATATTCATTCGCGTTCGTTCGAAGAAAAAAACCCCAACCCTCTTCACGGAGGTACGGCGGTGGCGCCCACCAAAACCCAAACCATCATTCCACCGAGGACGACTTGACAAAATAACTATATTTCGTGAAAACTTTCCCACATAACTGCACGCGCCCGGAGTATGGAGTGTTTTATAACTTTATACCGATTTTGGATCATGCGTTTTTTTTTGTCTCGTGTTGTTCGTTGGTTGCTCTCCTCATCGAAACACGCTCCACGGTCCCATTTGCCGGCAGCAGATTTTACACGGCAAGCAGCCGGTGAAGGAGACGTTTGAGTGAGGCGCACACTCGGGCGTGGAGCGGAGAAGGCGGCAGCGATGGGCGAATTGCTCAATTCAGTTTTCTTCATGAATTTTAATTTTTCGCCTCGCCCTCTGCCTTGGCCGCCGCGCGAGGGTCTTCACCGCAAAAGATGCCAGCAAAATGTGGAGTAATTAGTTGGAAACGCAGCCGCCGCCGCCGCCGTCCTGCGTCTTTTCAATTAGTTTTGCTTCGCAGCCAAGCAGGAGATGGGAAAAAAGCAGCGCAAGAAAATTGCTCACCAAAAGTTGGCCCGGTGCAGTTTGCTGCGAGCCGAAAATTGCGAGTGTAAACTTTCCCGGGCGCACACCGTGGAGAGGTAAATTAAATGAACTCTCTGCTTTTTTCGACCAGTTTATGTGTGGCCAAGTTACGAAAATAGTTGGCTACGCTCACCTGTTCGATGGGACAGGTTAATGGGAAGGAGATCCGACGTGAGCAATGGGCACGCTGCTACGCTACTTTTCGAAGCAGGATTTTATGGCAGGTTTTTTTTCCTTGAGGCAGCGACACAAGCAAAACACTTTCTCTACGAGGTTCTCCTTCGGGTCCGTTAATCATCGTAACCAAAGCTGTAACTTTGAACGTAACCAAAGCTGAAGTCCCATTGCTCCCGTAGCTCCTATTCCGGAGAAGCGATTGTCTCAACTCTTCAACCTCCGTCGCCGAGCAGTTGCTTTGAACTGTTGCTAAAAGCAAATTGCGTTCCGTGAGCAACTTCTCAAGCACTTCTTGCTTGAAGCCGGGTAAACTGCCGAAAATTCGTGTGCACAAAACACGGAACTACATCAATCATAAGCTCCGGGGTCCTTTAAGCGACCCCCGTACCATGGACATCAAAACCCGAACATGATCTCTGCACGGGGCGATCGTTGATATCGCGGGGCTGAAAAGCGCGCAAGAGAAGCGTAATAATCCACTCAAAGGAATCCCCTCCAAGGAGAGGCAACTTCAAGACGACGAGGAGGAAGGCGAAAGGGGACTCCCTCCTTCGTTCCGGAACCCCCACCATAGTTTGCACTCCGATAAATCGGTAAAAATGACCAACGACCAAGTTTTGCGTCGGTTTTTGCTTATTTTGTTTTTACGCTTGCCAAAGAACCACCCGAAGCAAACGAGCGAACAGATGGAAAACTTGTAACTTCGTTCCGTTCGCCCCGAACTGGACGCTGGTGTGTTTTCTTTTTTTTTCTTCCTGTCGTTATCTACGCTATCAACTTTTAAATTTGCAGTTCGTTCAGTTTTTCTTCGTTCGGGCGGTATGCTGCTGCGAGAACTTCATTCTCGTTTGGGCTGCATTTGTCCTGCATTTTTCTCCCCAGATAGAGAGAGAGGGAGAGAGAGAGTCGGGCATGCATTCCAAAACTTCGTCCGAACTGGGCAAAGTTTTGCTGCTATGGTATGGGTCTAGTTTCTGGAGAAGAATCGCAACTACCAAACATTCTCCAACCAGCCGTAGCGATACAATTTGTAAGGTTTAGTTTCCGTGCTGCTGCTGCTGCTGCTGCTGGATGCCACAGTGAAGGAAGACAAATTTTCGTCCTCGAGAGCCATGTCCGTTGCGCATGGTAAAAGAATGCGGCAAGTTTGACCGGCCCATAACTTCAGATATATCCACCTCCAACAAGCAAGTCCAAGTCTTCCGAACGCGCTGGCCTAGTGTTTGGGCATTGAAATCTTTACACCCTACGATCTCCTGCCGCTCCCCATCTCCATCGGTCGTCTATTCCGAAAAAAAAGTGTCGTTATTAAATTTCATTTCCTTTATTCATCGCCCCGGACATCACTCTTCACTCTTCCAGAGCCCAACTTTGTCGGTTCGTTCGACATCGGCGAGCACGTGTACTTCTTCTTCCGCGAGACGGCAGTGGAGTACATCAACTGCGGCAAGGCGGTGTACTCGCGGGTGGCGCGCGTCTGCAAGAAGGA
>KB672490.1:5836394-5963288 GCA_000349145.1 Anopheles dirus
AAGACCAAGTTCTACGCCACCTTCACGACCAGCACGAACGGGCTGGTCGGGTCGGCCGTCTGCAGCTTCGACATCAACGAGATCCACGGTGCATTCGCTGGTAAGTGTTGTGTGTGTGTGTGTGTGTGGGTGAGCCCACGCTCAGGTCACTTCCATCGTTGGTAGGCTGTCTGGTGACTTTAATCGCTGCCGCAGTCCCATGGTAACCGAGACATTTGTGTCACGTTCGCTGTCCCCCGGCGCCCACGGAGCGTTGAGATTGACTTGAAATGAGTTTCCATCACTCAACCGCGCCCCCCCACGTTCGCTTCCGTTCAGGATCACTTTCCGTGTTCAAAGGAGCCAATGTGACAGCTGTCACACGTCGTGATAAGCACCCGGACGTCACGGATTGTGATTTACAGAACGGGGGGAAATAGAACTCCCACGGCCCACGCGAGTGGCTGAGAGGCCGCTCGGCCCAATATCCCAACACCGGCGTGGCCATCTTTTGAATGCTCTTCGTGCCGAAAACATTCCCCTAACTCCGTTTTTTTTGTTCTCCCTCTTACTCTGATTTCCCATAGGAAAATTCAAGGAGCAGGCATCGTCCAACTCGGCCTGGCTGCCGGTGCTGAACTCGAAGATACCCGAGCCGCGGCCGGGCACCTGCGTCAACGACACGTCCACCCTGCCCGACTCGGTGCTCAACTTCATCCGCTCGCACCCGCTCATGGACAAGGCGGTCAACCACGAGCACAACAACCCGGTCTACTACAAGCGTGACCTCGTCTTCACCAAGCTGGTCGTTGACAAGTGAGTAACCACCGGCGCACTCGTCCGCGTAGGCTGAGTTTGGTGTTCTTCCCGCGCAGCGCGCAGATTCACGCGGAGAACCAGTTCAATTTCACGCCAAATTATCTTTCAACAACATCGGCGGCGATGGTTGTGGTGGTGGGCGGACCCACCTGAAGCTGCTGGGGCGCTGTAACTGATTAACGATCCGGGGCAAATCCGGGCCGCGAACGAACGCCACAACACGACATTGTCCGCTGCCGGAACCGGAAATGCCCTCCAGCGAACGATCCGCACGGCGCACGACGTTCCGACGCCATTGTTTGTGATTTGGCTCACCGGTGCAGTCAGAGCATTCGCAACAGCACTCCAAATCGAATCCGTTGCATCTAGCGCACGGATGGCCCGTGTAGTGCACGGTACCCCGAATACGCCGTAGGCAGCTTTCTGCTCTTTCAAAGCAATATCCAGCAACGGGAATGACGTCCAGCAAAAACTCCGTCAGCCTCAACGGCGAAACAATGCACTCTCGCCGGCCACGATGACCACACAAATAATGAAACACGGCTCCCTTTGCCATCGAGAATCTCGGATTTGGTCCCGTGCGCAAGCATACGGGCACCGGGCGGAACAAGAATTGAAACTCGCGTGTTTGTGTGGTCTAATCCTTTTGAATCCTCCAAAGCGCTTTCCGTGGACGCTTCCGCCCCGGCATCGTCGGCCTGCGGGCATGATGGAAACGACTCACTTCTTTCACCGGGAGACGACGTGATGAATTTTAAAACCGGGTCAAACCCCCCCGGGGGGAGGGACGGTTCGTCGTTGGGGTCAGAAGGCGCGTACACGCACAAAAAAGCATGTCCAGCGGAAGGGATACCATCGCCACTCCTAATGTACGATTGTTGTTCGATTGATTTTGCCTCCGCAAAAAGTTCCCTGGGACGCGGGGATGTTTTACAACGCAAACCATATAAATAACACCGTGGACGGCGACGGCCGGTGTGGGGGATACTTGATTGGGACACTGGTTGGGTCGAACAGTGGCGTCGTACCACACCACTTTAAATTCCACTTAATAATTAAACAAAAGCGAGCATCATCCGCAACCGAGCGGGGGCAGGCAAGTAGGGAATTCGGTTGAACATGGATTTCATTTCAAACGTTGGGCTCCTGTGTCGTCCCGCAATCCTCTCTAGTACAACGTCCGCGAGGATGTTGGAGTGGATCTCACGGTCACTAATTAACGAGCCCCGGGCAAGTGGCCCAGTGGCCTCCACCCGATGGTCAAGTGTGTGTGTGTGTGGAAGTACGCGGGAAATGGAGCAACATTGAAACATGGATAATTAGTCGCACCGCGCACTAAATCATTGCTTTCGTCGTTGAGTTGTGCGTCGGATCTGATCTGGAGCGTGCATTCATCCAACCAAATCAGATGCACACATGACGACACAACTCTGGACATGAATTGCCCCGTATGCGTTCAAACGATCTCCTTATGATGTGTGCTGCCTGGTGATTAAAATTAAAAATCACTTCAACCGGGCACTCGCATGCGCGCCCGTGTGTGTGTGTGTGTGCATTTTATTATGATATATTTCACTCAAAACACACAGTGTGGCCCCATCTGAACGTGCATCAGAGTGTTCCCACCGGAATAAAAAGGCATGGCAAAAATTGGGTTTGTAAAGAATGGGTTGCAAGCGGCGCGCACTTGTTAATATTCAATATTCCGTGCTTTTTAATGAGAATAATGTGTAACCCTCTCGTCCCCGGTATCGAGCACAGACCCACACAAAGCGCTGTTGTGCGGCGGCATTTTTTTAATATTAAAAAAACCAGCCAATTGAAAATCGAGTACACGACGACCGGCTCGGATTGTTATTTTATTGTGAAAATTTACACATATAACGTTTGCTAAAGGATGTCGTTTTTTTTTGCTTATTAAATGTTCTCCTCGACCCTAACAGTCTTCTTGAGTGTCAATTGACACTTTTACAACTAAGGGACTCGATTGAATCGCAGATGGTTTACACCTAAAGCCTTGCACCTTCGCGAAGTTTTATGAAGAATTTTTCATTTTTTTTAAATCTTTCAAAATTTCAATCATAAGTTGGTTACAAAACTGGAATCGTTAGCGCTCAGTGAGTGAAAATTTCGGTCCAATCAGTCAACGAATGCCAAACATGGTTGCAACAAGTCTGTACGAGTCAAGATCGTCTTAGAAAAGAAGCATTAGAGATTCTTATTATCACGCTGATACATATTCGGATTCAAAAATTCGAAGCAATACTATGATTATCCTATCCTGTGCCTTAAAGTCATGACCTGCTATGATATGCCTGTATCGTTGGTGTGGTGCCTACATTCAGGCGCTTTGTGTCTTGCAAATACCCACCTTTTAGGTTCCAATTGACACCCAAATGGGATCGTATTCGATCCGGCTCGCGCGTTAGTGTTGAACGAGGACAGAATCCGCATGACACAGTAACGCGGTATGGCGGAAGCGGTTTAAAACAATTTCGTCCTTTCTTTCACCTGTGCGGGCATGCCAAAAACCGCCAAACTTGTGCACGCGCGGTAAAAATTATTAATTCGTGACGGGATTTTTTTTTCGCGGTTGAACAATTTTTATTTGTTGATCTTCCCGGTCTCTCCCCGGCCTTTCGAAACGGATACAGCGCTTGCCGGTTCCCCGGACATGCTTTGTGTGTATACTTCGAACAGCTCTTAGCTACCTTTGGTGTGCATTACTGTTATCATTTTTTGTTGTTTTACTACCCCGAAGCTTATAGCGGTGGAAATAACTAGGACGAGCGCGTACACGCGCGGCCATAAATAATAACCGGGCTGAAAGTAAACTTTTTCCCCGAAACAATTCCCCACAGAGCCGGGACCGGGTGTGCGATGCATTCTACTGCAAACCGGATTTTCATTCACCCTTTGCGCTCTCTGCACCGAGGGAGGGAGAGGGAACAGGCAGAGGAGGTCCCATGCGCGCACACATGACCGCGCTCATTATGAATAATTAATTGCAAGCGGGGTAAAAAGCTTACCCTCTCGGACGAATCACACCGGGGTGATATGTTAAGCAGAGGATTTAGCCCCGTTTGACCGAGAGCCGTGGTAAACCGAGCGCACCCGGATCGATCTCACCTGCGAGCCTTCCTCAGCCCTGCCAACAGGAACAACAACAAAAAACGGGAAAATAATTTCAATAAATAATTATGCATACATTTTTCAGCAGACCGGTGAAATGATGGGCTGCTGCAACCAAACCAAACCAAAAATCTGTCGATCAGCGGTGAAACACCCACATCGAAAGCCCGCCCCGAGAAAAGCGCTTCTTTTAATGTGCTTCCCTCTCTCATTACGCGCCAAAAAGCCTGCTTCCATTACATTCCTTCACAATCGCATCGAGTGAAGCGCCATTTGAACCGCAAATAAAAGCCACACTCTCCTGACCACAGGGGTGTACTCCATCAGAGGCCGACCGTGAGTGAACTAATTCCGATCTCTTGTTGCGATGTGTACACATTCATCCCGGAATGCGCATCGAATCGGTTGCGAGATTGGTCCCCGTGGTGGAATTAATCAGCGAAACCACCACCAAGCGCGCCAGCTACTACACGCCGGCTGTGATGGTTCCTATCAACCGCAGCTGTTGAGGTTATGTTGGTTTAGTTCTAAGCTCTACTAAGCGCACCCAGTGCGCCTGAGTAAAGCAAACAAACAAATTTAAACGGCGCGGAATGTGTGAATCAAAAAAGCGACCTCTTTAATGGAGGTCAATTGGTGGAAGTTCAGAAGTTCATCTGCTAATTGAGTGACGTGCCCTGTATTAACCCCCCACTAACATTCCGTCTATTTGCTCCTTCTTTGCAGGATCAAAATCGAGATTCTCAGCCAAGAGTACACGGTCTTCTACATCGGCACGAACGCTGGCCGGATCTACAAGATCGTGCAGTACCTGCGCAACGGTGAGTCGAAGTCGAAGCTGCTGGACATCTTCGAGATTGCGCAGAACGAAGCGATCCAGGTGATGGAGCTCAGCCAGAAGCGCCAGTCCCTGTACGTGGCCACCGACTACCGCATCAAGCAGATCGATCTCGCGATGTGTAACCGCCGGTACGACAACTGCTTCCGGTGCGTGAAGGACCCGTACTGCGGCTGGGACAAGGATACGAGTACCTGCAAGCCGTACGAGCCGGGACTGCTGCAGGTAAGCGATCAGGATCGTTAAGGCGTGCCTCCAAAAACTAACACCCGTCTGCTCTTCCACTTCCACCAGGACGTCGGGAACGAAACGTACGACATCTGCGACACGAGCGTGCTGAAGAAGAAAATCATCGTCACGTACGGTCAGAGCGTCCATCTGGGGTGCTTCGTGAAGATACCGGAGATACTGAAGGACCAAACCGTCACGTGGTACCACCACTCGAAGGAGAAGGGCCGGTACGAGATCAAGTACAACCCGACCAAGTACATCGAGACGACCGAGCGCGGGCTGGTGGTGATTTCGGTCAACGAAGCCGACGGTGGCCGGTACGACTGCCATCTCGGCGGGTCGCTGCTGTGCAGCTACAACATTACGGTCGATGCGCATCGGTAAGCCAATCCTTCTCCACTCCTTCTTCAAAAGACCTAACGACTGACGGAGTTTTTGTTTGGCTTTTTTGCAGATGCACACCACCGAACAAGACGAACGATTACCAGAAGATCTACTCGGACTGGTGCCACGAGTTCGAGAAGTACAAATCGGCCATGAAAACCTGGGAGAAGAAGCAAGCAGTAAGTCGCCATTTTACGAGTGCAGCCGGGGGTTGTATGATGGTCCGTTTTTAGGGGCAGCTCTATTGAGTGTTCTATCGCTTTGCAATTCGTGTAGAGCGCGCGGCACGTTCTGGAGGTGTAAATTTTGTGTTTATGCTGTGGGAAAACGACGCTTGTCATAGGGGAACTTTTTGCGCGATCCCATTGAAGTGATGTATTTTATGATGGCGCTTTCGTGCACCGTGTTATTATCGCTCGAGAGGAACTTTTATGATAGCTTGAACCGCCACCAAACGTTAGAAGTAAAGCTTGATACGGAATGTCGTGTTCAATCTTGTGTTTGAATCATCGAAACTTCATTCTTCTTTCTGCTAATGAAGCACAATCTTCCTTCTTTCCAGCAATGTTCCCGACAGAACTACAGCAATCAGCATCCCAACGACGTATTTGCGCGAACTCCCAACGTCTGATCTTAAGGTAAGTTGCAACAACAATTCCACAGGAAACAACATATAACAACGCATTTCCTTCTCATTTTAGGCGTTCTTCGCGGCAACACAAAACCGACCTCTCTCGAGCCAGGGAGGCCGCTTCCGACGCCGATTGGACTAAACAAAACAAAAACCGGACTTAAATACTCTCTTTTCGCGCGCGGTGCCTGCCACACCGGGCCACCCTCCGCCGCAGCAAGCGCGCATAGTATGAAAACCACACCAGCAAGAACTGATCTAGTGTAGTGTAAAGTATTACAAGGAAGAGGAAGCAGGAAGCTTTTTTTCTAGAGAGAGCATGCACTTTACCCGACGGCACATTCTCATGCAAAAAAAAAACATTGCAGCGAGAGTTAACACAGCAAAATAACAACGGACACACGGCAGCGCGGGGGAGAATATCATACCGAACTTTTTAATTTTATTTTAATAGAGACCGAGGTAGAACGACGGTAGGAGGGTGGAACTAATCGAATAGCGCGGAAGCTTATTTTTATATAATTGTTGGAATAAGTTTAGCTTCTAAGTTAGTGAGAGAGACGGAGAGAGAACAGGCGATGTGAAACGATGTGTAGTGTGTGTGTGTGGTAGGATGCGAAAAAAACAATAGGAGGAGAAGCAACAAAACAGTGATTAATGAGAAAATGGAAGACGGAACAATAATCGAGACTATATCCACTGGGAAGCACACACACACTCACACAACACACTTAGAACGAAGCGAAGGAACGCGCGGATGTTTAGGAGAGGAATTAGAGGTTAACGTTGTGCTTTTCGAACGATAGCGTCCATGAAGCCGTTCGGCCCCGCGCGATGGTGGTGTGCAGCAGCCACCGCACCTTTCCGCTCAATGCCGCCTCTATCCTCAAGCAATCGCAAGCAATCGCAAACGCTAGTGTGTCCCCCGTAAGCATAGATTCAGTATTCCCACACGCGGTCGCGGTACTGTGTTTCGGTTCGATTTGTTGTTCATTTTCACGGTACCTTTTTCGAGATCTGTGCGTGCCTGCGCCACCACACCTACCTTGCTGCCGCAGACCGGGTCGTGGTGGTCACAAGCATACTCAAAGCAGATCGTATACAAGCAATAAGTGAAGGAAAACGAAGCGCCACGTGTTTGGAAGCTAGTTTTGGGGGAAGACATCGCTAGGACGGAGCACTACGGACTCTAGCAGGGGGTGCAGGAGAGCCGGCGCTAAGGTAAGCATGCACACTTCCCCGTACGATGCGTTTTATCTCGTGCAGTATTATCCGTGCGTCGTGTGCGCGTGTGTGCACACGCCTTTGCAGACGATAACCGTTGCTTTGGATTTTGTTCTCACGTTACCCGAGCGCATCGTGACATTCATTTTTCAAATCTAGGCTTAAGAAGCAGAGGAAAAATGCAACTCCCACACTCTTACGGTTGGAGTGTCATCAGTCCAGAACCCAGTATAATAAATGACGTCGAGCTTTTTCTAACTAACTAACTAAAGAAATGAAACGAGGTGGGATATGACAAAAGTAATCTCTCACCACAGACAGATAGACACAGGATACCAAACACCCATAACGCGAACGGTAATGCGTTCGAAAAACCTGCCCCAAACTCTCCTGCATATCGCGTAGCAGCAAAAACAAAAAGCAAATCACGATAGCAGACAAGAACCGTCGGTACAGATTTATATCGATATGACGCAACAAAAAACACTTGTAAATACATCTGGTGAAAATGTCCTTGCCATTCGATTTCCGCAATTTTTACAGTTTTCATATCTCATACCGCTCAGATGTTGCGTTTTACAGACACAAACACAGACCAATTATGACATGTTTCGTTTCGTCTTTTGTTCATACAAATTACCCGTAACTGTGAAGGAAGGAATGTGTTCTGTTGCTCAGTTTATGGAGGACTGTGATAGTGACGGTGGTTCGTTTCTCAAAATTACTCAACCGTTGATTTAATCCCTCTCTCCGGTAATTTCACGTACAACGAGTAGAAAATTTATTAGTAATCGAACGCAAACGCTCTCTAGCTTGTATTGTATCTCCCACCATGCTCCCCTTGATGCCCTTGACCCCAGCCCCGTGACCACCCAGCCTAGCGCCTAGACTAACTAACTAACGCAATAATAACGCATGCCCTACCTACCGCTTAATGTAACAAGTATAGACGATAGCAACCTAACAACACAGTCCAATTGCGCTAACACGCCATAGAGGGAGAGAAAAAAACGTGCTGGGTGTGAACACACAAACGGTTAGTATTCACACAAGCGCTGCTTACGGAAGCGATTCTGTCCAATTTATATAGCCAGGGTTAGTGACAGACGGGTGGGTGGGTTTTGGATCATACCACTGCTGCAACATACACACAAACAACGGCTAGAAACACAGATGGAAAACATTCAACTACTACTAAACCCTAACAAGTGATCGAAACCGGCGTTAACGTTAACAAAAACAAGCAAAAACAGTAACTAAACAAACACACTGACACACTCACTTTCATATAGCAAAAAAGGTAGACAAGTTAGACAAGTCAGCAAGGCAAGTAAAGAAGAACGGAAGTGGAAGCAACTAGTTTTCTGATATTATTTTAATCGAATTTTTAACAAAAGCTCTTGTAAAAAGAAGGCAAATCCTGGCAAGTGAAACATGTGAAGCAGTAGAGAAAGGCAGAGAGAGCGAGAGGGGGAGAGAGTTGTAAAAACAGTTTGATTAGGCAAGACTCTAATGTGTGTGTGTGTACTAATAAGTGAACGGTAGTAGTGAAACAAAAACGAAACAAAATGGCGATGCAATAAGGTGGCGGCGGATCGAAATGGTATCATTAGCTAACAGAAATGGTTCCGAATGTATAAACCACTAAAAGAAAAGAGCAAACAAACTTATTAATTCTCAGAAATACACACACACACACACATGCAACCGGAAGTACGAAAACAGAAAACAATCAATCGAATCGAATGGAGTAGGTACAGGAAATGGACAAAAAGCTGGGTCGGTCGGTAGGAAATTGTATAAATAAGCACTGGAAAAGAGACTTGAAGGGGGAAAACACTTCAAAACAAAACAAAATCATTAGATCGTGCTCGCCCCTCGAGATCACACGGTTGAAAACAATATATCAGATCCGAGGGGGGAGAAGCATAATAGTGCACGTATTTGTGTATAAGGAATACGGTTCAGTTACACGCAGGATGTGGTAGCCATTTTCTTTCATTTTAACCGGGGACAGTCTGTGGTCTGTGGGCAACTTTTTGCGTGTCGATGACTCTGAAAAAAAGCAGAAAAAATACAAGCGTTCGCTTTTTATGCGCGAATACAAAACACTCCACACAAACACACACATATTTAAAAAAGTAACAATATTTAGTGTTTACAAAACTCATCATAGCTCAACAAAGAAAACGCTGCTATTAAAGATACTCTCTGCATAAAAGGTTAAAACGAAATCAGATTTCCGATCCACTTAGACACGGTGCGCGCGCATAGAAACAGAGCGGGAAATAATGACAGAAACATGCGACAACAAAACCCACGAGTGAAACCAATCGATCGGAATCGACGATCGCGAAAGCTTCATTTACAAAATTGAAACAAAACAAAAACACACACAGACGAACACAGCCATGCATTTAACAAGCCGTGGGAAGAATGCAAAGCAGCACAGCGCCGATGAGGCACGCGCTTGAGAGATGAAACGGATAAAATGTACAGTTCTATTAGTTTTCATGCGGAATTATGTAACCCGACCGTCTTGTACGCCTAGGGGGAGAGATAACACAGACACACTAATACAAAACACACTGACTAACAAACTGAAACACAACTAAAACAACTAACACACTAAAAGGGATGCATAAACCGTTTTCATCATCAATATCCGGGTGAAGGAAGGATGTGTGTGGCTAACACAGCGATCGCAGTCCGGATGATCGCTTACAATTATACACAAAGCGATGAAAAGGGTAGACTTTTACACACTCACACACTCTCATACACGTACATTTTAATAGCCATCCCCTCGTCCATTTCATTTTTCCTCCATCCGTCCTCCTTCTATAATCGCATCATCCCTCCCATTCGCTATTGGAGCATATTTGAGAGGCGGAGAACATAGAACTTAATTCCCATACCAGACAACAACTGAAAAACAGAGACAGACAGCAACACACACACATACACACATGCGTTAAGGCAAAGGATGTTTTTGCGAAAACATTAGTAAATAAACAATTGATAAATTGATTAAGAAAATAATTGAATGACCTTCTGCGAGCGGATTTGGAGCTAGTTATGACAAATATCCGAAGCTTTGTTCTTAGTTTCAATTACTATTATTTTAATTTATTTTTTCCTCTTTTAGTATTAACAGATGACATGTTAGAATTTTGACAATATTGAAATTTAAACATATCCTGGTTTGCATAAATTGCTAGGCTAGTTCATGGTTTTATGTTCTAGACAGAACAAATTAAAATATCCTCTTGATAATATCATGAATCGAGTGGTTTTTGTCCGAATTCGAGCAGATGGAGTCGAGCAGAATTATTTCATCTTTCGATGAGCTTGTAACCCTTCCGTAAGCTTTTTTGTTAGGGATGGGAAATCTTTCATAAGCTCACGTTTGCTTCGTGCATTGGAAGTGGTACAAACATAAACCTTTAAATTAAAAATCAAGTTTTTTTTTACACCTTTCTGATACAGTAGCTCGAACTATCTATCGATATCTATTCTTGAATCATCAAATATTCAATTACCGAACTCTGCCAAACTCCAAGAATTGATAAAGAAAAAATCGTTGTTTTTTGCTCAAATAACAATAAGTGTTATTAATTATTCATGCTTTTTAAAACAAGAATATTAAGAACACAATAGCTCATAAAAATTTGGGTTATTTTCATATAATGATTCCCAGATGACTGCGGCCATGACCGAGCGTCCGACTGCTGTGCGTTCGGTTATGCTGCTGGCTATGATGCAACATAGCCAACCCTCGTTCCAAGGGCGCATGTTCCGTCGCCCGCTCGCAGACGCTGCCGAGCGCTCCTCACGCATTTTGTTTTGATTCCTTCCTTTCGCATCCGACCAGGCTCACGCGCGTTGCCGTTATCAACCGCGTTCCGCGTTGATTCCCTCCCCGCGTAGCAGCTGTGTTATGCTCTTCTCTGCGTTTGGTGCAGAGCATAGCTATGCTGGGAGTTTTCGATGCTCTCGTGCTCTTCCGAGAGGAAACACTCACTCTCCGCAAGCAAGTAAGTGCTGGTTGCGATGCGCACAATCTCACTTATTTGGAGAAATGAGCAAACTGTGGGAGCCGTGGATCAAAACATGCCATTCAACAAAACGCAGAATTCGCTGGCTCGAGATGAATGACAGCCAGTCGGGCTCAGGTACGCTCTTTGCGCTCTCGCCAGTTCCGTGGCTCAGGCGCGCATTTGTCCTTGCCGCAGAGGTTGGAAAAGTACAGTTTTTGGCAGTTGAGCTTGAATTGGTTTCAATATCTTAAACTTTGAAGCTTGCGATTCATACTATTAGAAACGTTCTTTATTGATTGCATCTCAATTGTTTTTTTTTTAACTTTCTACACTATCATATGATGGCTAAAAATTTGAAGGAAATTAATTGGGGTTTTTTTTAATTAGTGATATGAACTGTATCAAATATTTTTAAAACAAAAGTGTTTCAGCTTTAACTTATCCGAACCTCATCCCATTTGCAACCGAATTTCTAACCCCTGACTTTACTTCCCAGGCAGGCTGCGAGAGAGAGAGAGAAAAAGCGCGAAGTTTGGAGCGTGAGCGCCGTTGCCATAGAGCAGAACCGTAGAAGGCCCCTGTGCAGAGGCCTTTGCAGCAGCAGCAACAGCACCAGCAGCTGGTCGGAGCGCGAGCCTCACATTCGACATTGGTACGTTCTCGCGCGCGCAATCATCATCGTGCCCTGGTGTCGGTCGCACACACTCGAAGCTCCTCATAGACAGGCAGACGTTGGATTGTTTCTGTTCATCTCTGTGAAATCCGTGAGCGTCAGTTTAGTGCATTCGCCAACCAAAAAGCCCCAAATGGAGCAGCCCAGCTACGGGTGTCCTTTCGGTCCAGCGAAGGCGCTTCTGAAACGTTAGCTAGTGACAAGAGCAACGCGAAAGGGGAGGAATTTTCCATTCACCAAAGGGGGGAAAAAAAACCCCGTCGTGCCCAACCCCGGAGGTGGTGGCGTTGAAAAGCTGCTGTGGCGGAGCGAAAGTCGCGCAAGAAAGCTTGGAAAAAAACCCAAAACCCAGGGGTCATAGTGAAAAAGGATAGCTGGAGAAAAACAGGCACAGTGAGTGTACGCGAGCGTGTGTTTGTGTGTGCATCAAAATGCGTGTGTGTGAGCGATTTAGTGAGCAAATTTAATCGATTTGGTTCGTGCAAAATCTCAGTGTTGATTGTGGCTCGTGTGACGGGGGGAACGTTCCGTTGCGTATCCCTCATGCAGTCGTGTGCTCCCGAAACCCCTGCTGTGCTTGTGTGACGCGTGTGAAGCAAATCTAAAGCAGTAAATCGCAAATCGCCAACGTGAGAATCCCGCTCCATAGTGAGAAGCCAGGTGAGAAGCCGTGATAAGAGGTGAAACAATCATCCTTTTCCCTCGTCCAGCGATAGAAGTAAATCAGTGCGTGCGTGCGTGTGTGTGGTGGGCACGTCCTCTTTGCGCGTGAGTGTGCTAGGTGAGATAAAACGCGCAAGAGTGAGAAAGTGATTTTGTCCGTCAAGCGGAGGATGCTCACACTCACCGTGAGAAGTTGTTCTCGTTCTCGCCACTGAAAAGGCCACTCTACTCCTGGCGGCTGCTGCTGTTGATGCTTTCTTTAGACGACTCGCGTTGTTGAAGAAAATTGGTCAAATTACCTCTCGCTTCTCACGCTGCACTTCCTTCCGGGGTTTGGGCATTCGGTTTGGGCTTGTATGGAGTTATGCCTCCTTCCCATGCAAAGTAGGCTGGGCGCGTTTCGTCCCGGAAAGGAGGGTAAAACAGGATTCGATTTGCGAAACACCAAAGTGGCGCACAACACCGTGCGTTGTTCGGTGGGAGAGCATCAACCCCTTTGGGTTTTATTTTCTTGAAAGCATCATTCCCTTTGAAGTTATCTCACGCGCCCGGTTGACGACTTGGCGCACCGCACGATTTTGAAATGGGATGGCTGGCCTAGAAACAAACAATAATGAAGACGCAAAAAACAGCTGCAGAACAGCCCGCAGAGCGACCCCTGCGAGTTTGCTCGTCACCGGGCGGCCGAAGTGGATAACCTTGGGGTCGGCTCCATACTTGGATCTCAGTCTCAGTCCGGTCCGGCCTGGCGGTGGGGACGTTCGGCTCCAAAGAGCGTCCAAAGATTTTGGGTTTGTTTTTTCGCTTATGAATGAACGGCCACGCGCACACACACAGTAGGCGACGAACCCATACTGGGTGAGTATGTGGGAAAGGCCAAATGAATTCAAAAGCGTAAAAACTATTCTTTATGATCCACCTAGTGCTATAAAACAGCAATTTGTAACTCGTAAACGCTGCGCGGAGCATGTTTCGTTCAGAGATTGTCCAGCTCACGTTAAGCTCACGTTCGCAACCTCCACTTACACTTTGTCCCCTTTTCGGCCGTATGACACTACCGAAAAAGGTCTCGAACTCGTTTTTCGCAGCCAATAATCGCACCGTGCGGCGTCAGAAACGCAACCAGCAGCAGCCGTCATCAGTAGTAGCAAACGAGTAATCATTCAGACAAGAAAATTCGAACGAGTTGTGTGCGTGTGTGTGTGTATGAGCGTTTCTTCCTTCTCCTCCTCCTCCTTGCCGCTGACGCAGTCCGTCGACGAACTGTTACTGCAGTAACGCTGTCACGCCAGTACGACCACTCTCGCCGCTCAACCATTCCCCCGGCATTAGGAAGGTAAGTGCGGGCGAGCGCGCGGCGCCATAAAATGGAATAATAAAACCGACGCAAGGAAGAAGGACATCTCGTACGCCCTGTGGGGACTGTTGTTAGAAGCTTCTTTTCCCGGCGAATGGACGGCCGTCCTGCGGGCTGGCTGATGGCCCTGTGTCCCGAAACTGAAACGACCGACCATCGGCGAATCTGGGTCAGTGGATTCACATTCAACTGGGATACGTGTGGGGTGCCTCTTCAGACGCGGCTCCTGCTGCATCATTTAAGAAGAGTTCCCGCTGCCTGGCATCGCATTACACGGGATGATGCTGATACGGAAGCTACCACTTGAATGGCATTTTGCAGCAGCAGCAGCAGCGAGAGTGTCGTTCTGTTTGCTCTTCCTCCTCCTATTCAGACGGAGCGAACTATGCGAACGCGGTCAACTGAAAGTAAAACTGCTTTGGGATTGATAAGCCCCGCTTGGGCAAACAGCGCCGAGCAGGCAGCGTGTAAAGGGTCATCTTGGCCAACTCCAACCGCTGCTGCCAGCTGATTTTTTCACTTTCTTTCGCACACCGCTCTTGGCGGTACTCGGAGCACAGCTGCCATGTGCTGTATGCCCGTGCTTTTTCGACCCTTGCAGCAGCAGCAGCAGCAGCACCAGCGACCGGCATCAATCATTTTTTCCAATTTTAAAACCTCGTCTCTTCGGTCCGGACTCGGGTGTGTGGTGCATCGTAAAAGCTAATCAATCGAATGAAATGCGTTCGCGTATTCATAAACGACTATGCTGGCGTAATGGTATTGGGACACCGGGTTTCATCATGCACACGTTATGGTGATGGTCCGGTCTTGGTGTTGCGAGCGCGCTATGCGCTCCATAAATAATGTCTGATTTGATGGATTGAGGTTAATTTTTCATCGCAAAGTGAAGTATTTCCATTTCGAAATTAGTATAAAAACGGCTTAAAATATCATTCAGAAGGCTTTACTGTCAACATTAGTGTGGCACTTCATGACTTTCTGAGAAAAGATCCATTTCTGTGGGTTTATGATGGCGAGTCATTTGAATCTTGATTCAAATTTTCATTCTGGTTCATGAACCTCCAAAGGTTTATAAAACATTGAAGCTTTTTATGATCCTCCAAACTGAATTTCAGTTAACTTTTTATAGATTCATGAGTCTTCGATTCTGAATCGCGTATGATTCATTTAAGATTTGAAGCTTCAGATTCATATTCATGAATATGAATCCGGTTAACACAGCTCTTGCCAAATATGTAGGATTTTATGCTAATATTGCACAAAGTAAACACTTTTTTCATGTAATCTAAACACAGAACGTTATTAGAAGTGATGAATACATTCCAATCACACTTAATTATAAACCTCTCGGTCGTCTAACTTCAATAGCAACCTATCGGTTTCCTCTAGTCGAACAAAATTGAGCTCCAACCTTCAAACGACACCGGATCATTCATCGACACCACATAATTTAGAAGCACATAAGCATTATCGTGCATGAAATAAATCTTATCCAATACAATAATCACCAACACCCACAGCGACAGCTGCTACTACCCTACCGTAGCCTGCAAAGGAGCCAATTAAAACCGATTCCTCCAACAGGAGTAATGTTTCCCGGGCACAAAATAATAGCATGGTTTTGCCACAAAAAAAAACCCTAGATTGGCCTGCCGCAACAAGACTAACGCTCTCTCCTGCTTGGCATCGAATATCACACAAGCGTGTTCGGCATCCGAGCTCTGTACCTTTTGTGCTTTGTCTTTTGTTTCCGCATCCTTCCCGGTGCTGGCGGAAGATCCTTACCCGTCCCGTGGAAGCGTGTTATTATCATCATCGGTGAGCGATATTGAATCGGATGCAAAGGCAACGAAACTGCGCACAAGAAAGCATTCAATGGGATTGAATTACATAATTTCTCCCCCTACAAACCGCCGGATCATCCTCATTCGCCTGCGTTCCAAAGCCCGGCGTGGATGACGCAGCTGTAAACTATTGAAAATTCCCACCGAGGCGCGATTTTTTTCCCACTTTCTCCACTGTTCGTTCTTTTGTTGCCGGCAAGTACTGGTGGCATTTGCACGCATTCGCGAACGACCTTGAGCCACCACTGTCACGCCGGTGTAGTATTAATCACGATGAAATGCTTTCGCGTGCTCGGCAGGGCAAATATTTATCAAAACTTCTTGCCAAGTGCGGAACGGGAGAACGGAATAATGTAAGAAAAATATTTAAATACAACACCGTCTTCGAAGAAATCGTCCATTGCGCACGTGGGAATCTAATCTATCGTCGCGTACTTCGCCTTCTCGTGAAGAGGATTCGTGCTGTCCAACGACGTGTCGTGATTCTCGATACCCGATGACATAACATTCCGGGAGGATTTCGGAGAACCGGTCACTTGATTGAAATTCCACACATGCACCACACCCGGTCTTCCGGATCGTATCTCTCCGGGCATCGTCCGGAACCGGTTGTGTGTGTCCGGCGCCGTAGTTCATGCTGCGAACGGACTGGGAATCACTAGATTAGAGATTTTCTTGAGACTTCCGACATGGCTGGTGCGGCTAAATGTATCCGCCCGGGGAGAGGCGATAAGTCTTTCTTCCAAAAAAGTAGCTCCCTGCACCCAGAGCTCCTCAGCAGCGAGATCGATTTAGCTGCGGGATAAATTTTCTTTAGCAGAAAACCCCCATTTTACAATCATAAACTACCCACTTTGCTGGGAGGCTGGTGGTGGTGGTGAGTTCTGGCTTTTGCAACTGATGCAATTCTGGTTCCGCCGAGTGGACGGAACGAACACGGGAAAGCACTTGACTCTCGTCGGGCTCAAAAGGCATCAATCGAGTTAACCCGGACAAACAACCAGCTGTTGAAATCGTCCCATCGGCTGGAGTATCTGCGGGGTGGGGGCGTTGAACGCAAATTCGCAGCATCTGGCAATCCGGGATCAGAGCGAAAAACACTATTGGCACTAGAGCCGGCCGAAGTACTTCGATTGCAGTTCATTTCTTTTTTGATCACTTTAATTCTCCCAAGATTTATTCAAAAACGAGTAACCCGTTTATCAGAGCGCACAGTATGGAGACTATCTCTCCAGAGACAGAGGAAAAACGACTCCTGCACGTCACTTGCTGCTCGTTTGCATACGCACGGCACACCAAACATACCCGCCGGTCCCGTTAACGATACGAACCAGCATAAAGGGAAGCTAATGAGCGGTCGTTTAGATTATACAAACTACTTTTTATGGCACCGCGGAACGGTCGAAAATAACGTCGCCATAATGGGGAAGGGTTTTGGAAGAAACGGTTCTATTATCTTGCGTGAACTATAAACATATCTCCACAGTCACTTCTCATTTCGGGTGCGTTTCGGGTCACACTTGCTAGCGCCCCGGATATGTGATCTCCGCATGCAAACGAAGTTTTTTCGTGAGTCGTACACACAGGGTTTGGTGAGTCATTTCGACGACTTGGAGTTGGTGGGATTAGGTTAAGATTTTTGACTCTGCATATATGAGATTCTTTGAGGTAAACATGTATACTGTTCCTGTGCCAATAATACATTTGCAGATTGTCCAAAATCTTACCTTGATCTGTTATTGAAGAAATGCAGTTTTTTGGAACAAAAACCCTGCCCACAGCAGCTCAGAATTAGACAGGCGTATCATCTACACATGACGAAATGAAAAGATTCTTCCACCCTTAAGAATACACGGACCGGGGCTAGGTAGAACAACCATAAACCCGTACAAGGCACCGAACCGGCCTTGATCTCTCCCCGCCGTCATTTATCTCATAAACACGCACACGATTTTGATGTTTTCGTGCGGTGTTAGTTCGGATCGTCCAACGCGAGCGAATGGAAGGCATGCTGTGGATGCATACGATTAGATGAGATCCATATTTTCTCGCTCGGGTCGGTGGTGGACCCACTGGTGGACGCTCTCTTTGCATCTTGGTGCGCGTTCCGGTGCTACACATCAAACACGGAATGCCAAAATAACATAACTCGTGCCCAAGAATGGATGAAGCGTGAAAAATTGGCTTTCGGGGGTTTCGGTATTTTAATCACGACGGCTCTTGTGCCCGTTGTTCGTTTGGATGGTTTATGAGCCAGCGGGCGCAGCGCAGTAGCGTAAGATCACCACCGAACGCGAGGGTTCGTCGCCGCTGGGGCATCACGGACGGCAATCTGTACAAACCATCAGATGAGGAAACATATTTCTTTCCCGGTCCCGTCTCGACGTTTCATTACTGTTCGACCCTGCTCGCAGGATGGACAGCCAAGCGTGCGGTTCACTCGGCACAACACAAATCACCAGCCCAGTGGTGCGTACTTGAACGCTCGCTAAGCTCGTGTCGTTTGCGTTTTTGGAACGAGCAGTCATAGATTGATGACTCGAAGGTATTGCCCATGGTAGAAGCTGGAAAAAATGCGCTGTCCGTCCAAAGTGATGATGCTTTTAATCCCAAACACACTCACACATCACTCACATATCCATATCGTACCGCTACGACTGTCGACGGTGGACATTGAGAGAGAGAGAGAGAGAGAGAGAGAGAGAGAGGATGAAAAACTCGTTGCACGGATGCAACCGAAATGGATGTTGGGTGCATCTCTTATTTCTGATGGATGAAATGGGTGTTGTTTTACTTGCCTCATCACTCCAGGATAATAGAATAGACTTGAAATAGAAGGTGACGCTTGGGGACCATAGCATATAGCAGGTCGCCTGTCTGGGTAGGCATTAAGAACGCCGGAAATGAAACTCCGCACCGCGTGAAGTGAAGATGGTATTTGAATCGTCCACTCCACTCCCCTTGGAAATGTATGTTCCACGCGCGCGAGAAGCTGCTGACGTGTGCAAATTTAATGGGGACACGGAAACTGGAAGCCATTTCCGGAGTGGCTTGGAAAACAATTCCTCCAACATGCGCCCGCAGGTGGAGAGCTGCTACTCTTATCGATGTTTTTCATACACCGGTAAACAAGTTCCGTCATGTTTTTCTCCACGGTTGCGAACAAGCCGAGCTTTTATGTTATTTTTAAACACATTTTGCATTTGCCACGCAAAGCAGCCGTTATCACCGTGGCGAATGATCGATTTGCGCTTCCACTGCACATTATTCGTGACCCAATTTATATTTTCCTCTCACAAAAAGAACTTTTAATTGCTAAATTATGATGATCTTGTGAGAAAAACCCACACACCGCTACACTCACCACGACAGGAAGGTGAAATATTATGCGCAGAAAGCGTTTTTTTTTTTTGCTTTCCACATGACGACCTCCTTAAGCACTCTTCAGCCGCCGCCTGCATGAGAGAGAAGCAATTAGTTGGGATTAGTTGGCTCCCGCTCGTCCGCGGCATGCAGCCATCCAGCACACGGGGCCGGCCTTGAAGATGATTAAACAGGAGTGGAATCAGCAGCCCGAGCTAAGCAGGAACGAAAAAAAAACTCCCCCTCGAGCCGAAGAAGCGGTAAAAAAACACATTATCTCCACTATTAACCCCTGCTTGGTTTGTCTGCTGCTGCTGCTGCTGCAGCCTCCATCTCGAGCCCGCACACGCGCGCCCCCAGCGATGTATGTGGGTCTTGGGCGCGCGTTAATGAAGATTTATTTGTGCATCCTCAGCCAGCTCAGTCAGCTGATGAATTTCCCAGTCGAGGTCCAGTAAAGCACAGAGTGAGCGCGGTCGGGTTTCCACCAGCAGAATATCCGGGTTCTGTGTGGTGTTCTTCCTTGTTTCTCTGAATAGAAATCAATCAAAATGCGTTGAAACAGACGGCAAAGGAGAGGATGCTTTAAACGAAGTTTTGTTTCTGATCTATCGTTCTGTTTTGACTGAAATTTCCTAATGATCGTAAACGTTTTGAAATGGCCCCTGTTTATGCCACTAAGTCTAATAGTTATTTTAAGGTGCTTTACTTTGGGAGCAATATCAATGCCCTTTATTCAACATTGATATCTTCTATAGAACACGTAGGGTTCTGTTCGTGCTTAAAACTTATTTAATGTGAAGATGGGGTATGAATCTTACTTGTTTCTATCTTGGAATGAAAAGTCTCGACCGCATGAAATGAATATGTCAAACATGCGAGTCAACATAACATAAATACTTACAAAGTACTACGTAGTTTAAAACTATTTGAAGTGTAGTACTAACCTTTTCAATCTTAAAGATAGTTCCAACACATCCACACACTCTGCGACTGTTGTGAACTGTCAAAGATGACACTTGAAAGCAAAGATTTTTTTTTTTGGTACACAATTCACTCCTCTTAAAAACACTTGAGCTACGCATCTAACCGCAATCTCCCACCCGCATTGCGATGCAACAAGCGCTCGATACAATGTAAACGACAATTACACGACGGCTGTTCGTAATAGAGCGATCCTGGCTTTCAATTGTCTCCCCTTATGTACCTCGCTGACGACACGCCGACAACGACGGCGGCGTAAGCGATTCGGATTTAAAAATAAACTCGTTCATGCTATTGTCATGTGGCCCACCCTCGCACCATCGCGCAGTTTTTCATTACGATGACGACTGTGGAAAATTATGCAAACCTCGCTCCAGCGTCGCGTCGCGTCCCCAGTGCCTCACCTTAGCCGGCAATCTCAAGGCCCCCGGGGTTGTGCATCGACAACTCTGTCGCATTGATCGCAAATGTTTCACGTATTGTGGAGGAGAAGAAAAAAGCCAGCCTATGGGCACAGAAAACAAAGCCAGAACTGGGGGGGACACAGCAGACCTCGACCTTTCCAAGCGGCTATATATAGCACACTGAGAGCCTGAGCCGTTCAGGCAGAGCCTGACGAGAGCGCCACTGTGCAGCATCGAATGGAGTTTTCCATTTTTGCTGACACTTTTCCGGGATTGTCGTCAGGCGCACCGAGCGGCTCGGGTTTTAGCGGTGGAAATGGTTATTAAAAGTGGTGGAAAACCCAACTCCTCGAACCCTTATTTACTGACAAACTGCAGTTGTGCAGGCAACAGCCAAAGCGTGCAGCGCGTTCAATTTAATGCAAATTATGACCTCTGCTCGGGAGGAGGGCCCTTGCGTCAGGGGGTTACGTTTTAATGAGCAAGTTCAATAAACTCGACCCCCCGCGACACGGGTCGTATTATAGAGCCGGGCAATTATTCTCCCCAACAGAACGAATGATGCCCGTTCGCTCCAGCGCCAGAGTTGTTACTGGTTCTCCATTTGCGCCATAATTGCTTACGATGATGTAAATGTGTCTGTACTGTTGCGAGGGGGTTCCAACCCATTTTACTATTGCACGGCAGTGTGCCTCCGCGTATGCAAAGTGCAAACCCCGTGGCCCGGGTTCCGGTTCGGCTCCGGTTCCAAAACACACCGGAATGATTGAAGCCGCAAGAACTAGAGCCAGAACCTCGCACGACGAAAGCAACAATTTCAGACCCACACCGAAAATGTGCCATTAGTTTGGGGTCCTCCCTAAGCCCATGCGTGTGTGTGTGTGTGTGTGTGAAGTTGAACTAGCAACCATTATGTCATGCCTAATATATCGACATGCCTCAGCTCACGCTGCCGTGCCCGTCGAAACATAAAAAAGCACTTCGCAATGTTGTGCTTTTGCACCGTTGTTTACGTGATGTTTGGCAGTGATGTTTTTTTTTTCGTACGGCTCACGAAAACGGTTGTTCCGTCTGCCGGTGGCGTGGTACGATTTAATCACCAGCAGTGGTGTGTGTGTGTTTTAGGTGTTTTTGTTTTATGATTTTTTTTTTCTGCCGGTAAAGAACTTTACATGTCGGCACGGTACCTTGCAGTGTCTACTGCTGTCAATGGTGGTTTGTAGCTTTCCACCTCAAAAGCACCTCTCAAACAGACCGCACGACATGTGAGAACTTGAAACGCTTTTGCTTCAATGATTCTATCATGGAGCTTTTTTGTATATTTTTTGTTATTTTTGTCAATTTCTTGTTCAATTTATAGTAGTAGACGTTAGACCATTTCATTTGTATGATGTTCAATGTTCTTAAACAACCAACAACCATGTTCTTAAACAACATTTGCTTGAAAACGACAGTTAGTTCGTATACTTGTTGAACTTATCCACGCACATCATGTTTGAATTGGTGTTTTATATCTTTTTAACTTTATTTGTGTGTTTTGGTACCTTCTTACGATAAAATTATTTTAATGATTAATATTGTTCATTATACTAAACAAATAATCGGTTTTGTAAAGCGTTGAAGATGAAAAAAGAAAAGAGGGAAATAACTATGAAGCTTTTAAAAGTAATAAACAGAAGGAAACACATTCTAGTGAAACAAAAACATAGCAGCCATAGGCAAAATATATAAAAGCAACTGAAATTGAGTGGCGCAATCTCGTGGCGTGTAGCGCAACTAAACATGTTTGAGTTTTCAACGACTTTAAAACATTTCCATTGTGTTTTGTTTCATTTTTTATACCAATACAAAATTGTTTTCAAAAATCCAATCCAACAGCTCTGAACAGATATATTTAATACATTATATTCACTTACCTGTCGGGTACTTACTCTGAAATAGAATGTATGATGGACTGATGGTCTGAAAAAGGCGATTTTACCCTTTTTTAATTTCATTTGAAGAGATTATCGTAATTTATGTGATTATATAATTAGCCATCAAACTAACAACATCCAGTTTTGACATATGAAATTCCTGCTGCGTCGCTTCTTTTGAAACTGCTTTGTATCCAAACGCTTTTGTACGCACTGTTGCCTCCAGTAGCACACATTGTGCACACTCATCATATGTACCCCTTCGCCTTTTGATCATGGCAACCACCAACAACGCCGCGAGTTGTGGAAACTGGCATCCGGATTAGCTGCGACACATCTAACTCCGGTGCCGGGACGCTAATGTGCGTCATGCTGCGTTCTATCACGATCCCCTGCGCGACGATGAGCACTCGCTTCACTGCACGCGACACCACGCGTCCGACAGCGGCTGCCGGTCGGTGGTCGGGACAAAGAGTGGACAAAGCAGGGAAAATTATGAGCATCATGCAAATGAGTCCGCCGCACACGCACATCCCACGCGGTGCGAAACAAAAGCACCCGCGGGATCCACGCGAATCGGCGGTGGACCGCGCGGAAATAAGCCGCGTATGGGTGGAACGAGGTAATGAGCAAAATTACGAACGGAAAAATGAAGGAAAAGGCGCCGGCTGTAACGATCTGACACTGTTCGGGACACAGATACGCGCTCGCTACGAGCTGTCTCGCCGAAATTTTTGCACATTAAGGTGCTGTTATCACCGATGTGAGGGCGCAAAGTTTACGCGTGGCAAGAAGGCGCCTTTCTGCTCCGTGAAGGTACGCAGAGCGCCCAGCTTCGGAGCAGCTCATAAATCGTGCATAAATTATTCCCAAACTCGCTCAATACGGCTACGAAGGCGAGCTCGGACGGGCGCGCGCGCGCCCGCTCGCGACCTGAGCTAAAATTTATGGATTTCATACCAGAAAAACGGCCTGTTGGTGGTGGTGGACCCTCTCCGGTGTCGTTTGGCGCCCAGGAGTGGAGGGTAGGCCACGCTGGCCTCGATTTTGTGCGCGAGCTTTATTCGCGAACGGCGCGCGTCCTTGGCATCAATCATTTTCAATTGTAACGGCGACATTACTTTTCATGCGAAGTATATATACGGCTTTGCGCGGGAGGTGGTAGCTAGGGTTCACCAGGCTGCTAGATGAGACTGTCACTGAAACTCCCTGATGGGAGGACCCCGTTGCGGACCAGCAGGGTAATCAATAAAGAATTTCGATTTAATTTTATTACTTGAGCGCTGCTAAGTTCGGTGCGGTCGTTGTTTATGGCTACCATAAGAGGAGACCGGATTTTATACGACCTTATTACGATGTCTGACAGCAGGAACATCCGATATCTTGAAGTTTTATCAAGAATACTATGAAGAATATTAATGAAGAAAGTTAAACATCGACCAGTCTCATAATAAATCTGTTTCAAAGTCTGGAGAAGCCCATCCTGAGTTTATTGCTTATAAGTGATCGGTCTGTGCGTGAACTAAACTGGAAACATTCTCCATAAAGTTTGATCCAAGGCTCGAATGAAGTCTAGTTAGCCATAAACCCTACAACCACTTCTCAGCTCAACCTATCACTGTTCGGAGTCTATTAGGAGTCGTTCAAAAACAGCTCCATGCAACCAAGTCGTAGAAATGACTCGCTAGAATAGTTCATAAAAGCCACACAGTGTCAGTCAGTGTCGATGACAGGAATGCTGTAGCTCCATAGCTTGCATAGTGAATACGAAATTCCTCTGGTGCAGTAGCGGCTGAACATGCGTCTAGCATGTTAACCTGAACTTGACACCATCAGATAAACACTTGGTTCGATAAAACCTGCATTGATTTGTTGCTCCACCGTCCTTCGGTGTAATGAAAACGCATAAATTAGCCAGCGAAATCGCCATCTTGCCCTCTTGAGCGGCTTTTAAACGGCAGAAAAATATAGCTAGCCTGATAAGTATAACACGTGGTATGATTTAAACGTTCTATAACACAGGAATGCACTTGAAAAGTACAGCCAGTACAAGTATTTCAAAACCCGTGTTCCCGTCGGATCAGGGAACACTCAACTCCACCGGCCGACGTGCAATTATCGCACATCTCCAAGAACTATCTCCAGCGCCATTACCACCCGTCCAAGCGAAATCCGTACGGTGACATTAACCCGGATCGTATGTGTGTGTGGGTGGGTTTGGAATATTACTGCACGTACGACTTAAAACTCCACCGTCCCCAAGCGGCCGACGACCCACCGTGAAGCGGAACCGAGCCACACCTGCAAGCCCGGCAAGAAGAACCTACGCGAGCGCTGAAGGAACCGGGGCAGAAAAGAAAAACACCCGCAAATTACTTTCGAAACAGACACCACCGCCCCGGGATCCGTGGGTGGCATCGCAACTTGCACCGTTCCCAAATGCATTTCAATTACCCCGGGATCTCTCTCTCTCTCTCTCTCTCTCTCTCCCTCTCCGTATCTTCTCGCGAAAATGCACACATGTAGTGATAATTCAATTCATTACGAAAACGTCGGCACCGAGGAGTCGAGACGAGGACGGGACCGACCGACAGACAACAATGACAAATGCCAGACAAGAATGGAATATAAATAAGGCCCTCCGTCGTATAATAACAATAATGGAAACGATGTGGGAGGCTGTGGCCCATGGCTGGTTGAGAAGGATGAGTTATGCGTGTGTGCTGCGGCGTACAGGTGGTCCGGTGAAGAGTGTGTGCGCTGCTTCGGGCCCGCAGATTCGATATTTTCTTTTTCGATATCCCCAACGAACGCGTACACATATCGCGACCAATTGGGGGGGGGGGGGGCAAAACGAGCTGCACACGAGCTGTTTAATTCTGATAGCAAATATTGAAATACAATCACTCAGGTGGTTTGTTTGCTTGCGCCTCGGTTGGGATAGTGGGGCTGTTGAGGACAAAATCTGCTCATCAAAATTCGTATGGTAATTTATGTGCTTTTGTTCCGATACGAAACACTTGTACTGTGCCTTTCCATAGGAAACTATTGTCCAATTGTTGTCTCACCTTGAACACCGCCATGATGGTAGAATACTTCATAACCACAACCATTACAAGTTTTTGTTGAAACCGTAAGCAATTCTTGATACTATATTGATTTACTCGCTCTGTATGCAGCATAGTCGTTTTCAAATCAAGAAAGAACTGCCTGGAACATCTTATTTTATTCGTAAGAATAATTCAAAAGACTCATAGCAATATGCAAGTTATCTTCATAGCATTTAAAAGCAATATTTATCTTCCCAATATTCGATTAATATGAGCGAGGCAGTCAATAGATTTTCAACAATTTCTGAAATATTTATCTAACTGTTTATCCAGAACTTTTAAACTGATTAGACAAAGTTCTTGAAACATACAAAAGTTTTGCTATGTGGTCTGAATCATTTATTCAAATTTCAGTCACATTTGGACA
This sequence comes from Anopheles dirus, assembly GCA_000349145.1. NCBI lineage: Eukaryota > Metazoa > Arthropoda > Insecta > Diptera > Culicidae > Anopheles > Anopheles dirus. The sequence goes on from KB672490.1 coordinate 5,862,357, forward strand.
CCTTTGCCGCCAGTGTGTGAAAAAAAAACCTCTGCTATCCCCTATCGATCGATCTGCGCGCGTGCAACAGATGATGTTGCTGATGGTGATGAGGGTTATGGGACGGTGGAAGCCGTCTGTCCCCAGCCTACACACTGGCCAACACACATATTTACTTAAGAGCGGCCGGACGAAAGCGGTCGGACCATTTTTCGATGCAAGTTTACCCAAACCCCCAAGCTCTCTCCACGACGGTTTCGAAACGCTCGCAATCGAAGCCTTTCGGCAAACCCATCCCAGCGAGAGCCATCCGTTTCCGTGCTCGTGTGCTCGTATTATGGTGCGTTTTATGTTGCTCCAACAAACTGATGCGCCCCCGCTCTTAAGCGAAACGAGAGGAGCTACTGATCGTATCGCTTCAGGGTTGCTGCAAGGCGGTGGGAAGAGAATTCTCCAATCGTGGGCATTTTAATTAAGCGACACGGCACTTGATAAGCCTTACCTCCAACCGATAATGTACGCCTCTTTATTGCTATCGACTGATATGTTTACTTCGTATTGGGTTTTTCGTTTGCGCAAGAAGTTGCTTCAAGTGCAATAGTACAGCTTCCATTTGCACAGGCGTGTTTCGCATCGTTAGACTGAACAAAGCAGGCGAGATATTTACCCTCGTCGCGTGGTGGGTCCCCACGCCCGAATGGCTGCAAAGATAAGCCAGTGCCAGTGAGTCATTCCGGTGACACTCGCGCACCCCAAAACAACTGTCAACATCATCAGCAACAGGAGAAGCTGTCAATACACCAATCACACACGAGCGTCACGACAAAACAAATGCACATGACGCGGTGTTTGTTCAGGCTATTAGCGAGAAACTCGAATGATGCAACACGGGGCGAGCCACAGGCGGCGCAACAGCAGGCACTAATCGAGGGAATTTCCTGCATCACTAGTTCCTGGCCCGAACGTTTCCAATGAGGAAACGAAATAAATGCTAAAACGACGACAATTTAATCAGTAAAAATCCCCGGTTTGCACGACCGGTAAGCTCCCTCCGCGATGACGCTGTCGATGATGATGATGTTGCGTGTGAGCTGAAAGCTCGTGCGATGATAAAATTATCTCGTCCGTGTAGCAACGGCAGCACCAAGCGCTCGGTTCACCCGATCACCAACGCTGGTCACGCGCCCGTGCTTTAGACAAGTGGAGCGCGTTTTTACTCTTTTTTTGTATCTCCTTGTAGTTTTTTCCTCCCGTTCTCTGTTTACGCTTTATACGTGATGTTTGCGGCAAAAGCCGGGGCATGGGAGCGCAAAATCTGATAAAAATCGACCAACTTACGTGCGCGTCGCGATTCACCGAATCATTGAGGCTCGTGCAGCTGGAAGATATTGTGGATTAGGTGAATCATCGCATTGCATTTGTCACGACAATGGTGGATGAATGAGTTCATTCCGGATAGTGGAGATCCAACAGCAACTCGTTGCACTGTTTAAATGGTAAAGCTATGATTCGCAATGTTTAAGTTTCGATTGCAATCCAATCGAAACTATTGTGTAGTCGACGATCTGCGGAAATTACCTGTAAGATATTCTGTGGAAACCCTCCTTTTTTAAATTGACGTATCAAACATCTCGGTTGAAATCTGGCTCCTTGCAAATAGAACCCGAGAGATCCAACGGCAGGCAAACCCCGAAAAACAAGTTAAGACCCCTATCAACACACTTTGATGAAGGCAACGTCAGCTCAATGAAGGAGGATCCCCACAATCTCAATACACCCGGTCAGCAGCTAATCGTGCAGCGAACAATAAAAAGCCGCCCGACAAATTCCCCGCTGACATCGGCGTTTGTTCGCTGTCAATTTGGGAAAATTCATACCACCGCAGTTCGATCGATCCCCGAACCCCAGAAAGCTGTCCACAATTTGTCGGAGTTCGGAGCCGACTCCACCCGTCAGTGTCGCATCCCGAGACACCGGTTCCCCGTACGTGACCAATCGATGCCGGGATGCCTTCCGAGAAAGCACATACACAAAGAAAGTAATGACCCTGTACGTTCCAATCGAAAAAGAAGGTTAGTTTTCGTAGGTCGGAGTCGTAGGTGGACAGCAGCAGCAAAGGAGTCCGGAACAGGCTGTTCTCGCCCGGTGAAAGCTGTATCGGGAGGCCGATTTGGTAGGAGACAACTATCAAACACATATGGAGCACATATTTGTTTGCCATACGTCCGGTGCCGTCGGGCACGTTCTTTCGGAATCGCACCCAGCTCATGAATTTAAACCAACGCAAAACGTCATTTCAGGAGAGTGGTAGTAAGCGGGTGTTTTTTTCCCCCTCTGTCCCGAACTTGGTAGCAAGACGTGGTTAAAGTTGAAATTATGTATCACTACACTCCACCACCATCGCACGTAGATCTTCGTCCTGTGACGTGGCTGTAGCAGACGGCAGATAAGCTAGCATTCGCCCTCTCTCTCTCTCGCTCTCTAGTGAGATAAACGCGGACGAAAATTCGTGGTGCGAAAATGGGTGAGCGCTTACATAATTTAGCGTGCCGACGTCGTTCGCGTTGCCGACGCGTAGACGTACTGGCGCTCCTGGCAGCAGACTCCTCGGTGAGATCAGATAAAGCATTAAGACTCCGTGTCCCACGGAGGCCACCATACCGCTAATTTATGGCCATGTCCATAACGAGTTGTGAGAGTAGGTTGGTGTTGTTTTTTTTTACTCTCTGTCGTTGTTGGTGGGGTGATTTATATGGTGGAGGAAATAGGCTGTCCTGCCCATGCACCTGTTCTAGGGAACCTGCTTTTCTGGCCCGCCTGGTTGTGGGGGTTGTCGGGCCTGTGAACCCTGTTTATGAATTTATGCCATAGAAACTCCAAATTGATTCTTTGGAACAGGTTCTTCTTAAACAACGTACCACAGTGCTGCGTTTTTGCATCGCCCAAGAACCACGCCACTGTGTGTCTGACCTCGTGGGAGCAATACACTGCAAGCCCGCCGCCCATCGGAGCGGGATGAACCGGAGCAGCTCCCACACACACCGGTGGAGCGTACCTGTTCTGTCGGATTAGTTCCGCCCGAATTAGGTCACGCTACATAAACTCCCCATTCTCCGAAGCAGGATAGATCTGTACACGGACGTAATTAAGTGCTAATTTGCGCTTTTCCCGCAAAGCCAAACCAGCGCAAGCAGCGGTTCCATTCGTGGAACGTCGATGAGCTCTCGACAGGCTTTAATAAAGACATTCAAATCAGGTCCTTTAGATCTTTGCGCCCATCCGGCACCCTTTTACCTGAAGCCAAGCCTAACACACACCTTCGCTGTGGATCACCCCGGGAAATTTGACCCGTCGTTCTTCTCGCGCCTCGTGTCTTCCGCGTCCCCGCGTGCTTGCTGGAGTACGTGTGAATATTTTATGACACCTCAAATTGCGTTATCCTTCCTGCCTTTTCTGTCCTCTCTTTCTCTCCGAAACAAACACACACATGGATGCTCTCGAAGCGTGCTCGTGAAGATTTGCGAAACAACGCATCCGAACGGCGCGTTTGCCCTGCTGTGGTGGGGTGTTGTATCCCCCGGCTGGGTAAAGTTTTTCCAATTATGCGCAAACTTGCACGACAGCCTTGTGCGAGCGGCGACGGGACACAGGCGCATGGCGCATCCGGGAATGATTAAAAATCTTATTAAAAATTTATACCGAACCCTTGAAGCGACCGTTTTTGTGGAAGCTGAAGCACGGCAGTGCGAGTCTTTAGTGTGCGTGAGCCGCTCCCGGTTGCCCAAGATTTGTGCTTCCGAAGAAGTCCCAGTTTAGCAGTAACGTGTTATGGTCCTCGCATTTTCGACCAGGGATATGAGAAGATTCCTGTAAAACAGGGGCTTGAAGTGACAATATGGTTTGGAGTTTTTGAAAAAATCGTAATCGGAGATGAATATGAAATTATCAATATCATTAAGAAGGGGGCGATATGTTTTTGGGAAATGTTTGGTCAATATTTTCGATAGTTGATTTACACCCCAGACACACCTATAAACCATCACCAATTGCTACAAAAGAAGCTATTACTAAGCTTAAGTAAATAAGGTCCTGTACAACATTGTTGCTGACGTTGAAGGTTTACTTCCAGATGGAACTAGTACAGACATGTTCTAGACCGCAAGAGATGTCTGGAAGCGGCTGTATTAGCAATATTAGTTTAACAAACAGATGTTGGAAGCCATTTTTATGAATGTGCTTTTCTTCCCCTTACATATTCCTCATACACATCAGTTAGTACATCGCCTTAGCGCCCAAGGGATCCCATAAAGCACCCACATATTGGTATTTTCCTACACCGAAACGCCCACGTCCACCACCACCAGCTGCTGCCCTTCATTTATAGGTCATCTGTTTTTTTTTTTCTCCCCCGTTTGGAGTTTGCCGGAGTACCGGAAATCGATGGGCAGCTAGCCAAATCGACCGGCAAGAGCAAACAAAAAAACGCTCCGTGTTTCAGGTGAACAACAAGCGATCCGTTAAATTATGATGCTTCTCGTCCTTCCGGGGGCCAAAATCAATGGATCCTTCTTTTTTCTATTGCCGCTCCATCTACCTGAGCTCTTTCGCAAACTGTTGCCGCGCAATATGGTCGCGAGCCGCGAAGAAACCAGTACCCGGCGCCGATTGGCAATATCCTTTCGGTCCCTGATTAATCACATTTTCTCAGTTGGTGCGTGCATCCATTTTCCCATTTCGCAGCTCATCCCAGCCCGGAAGTGGGCTCATTACTCGAGCAGAACGGCCAGCGACGGCGCGTTTCCGCGAACAACAAGTGCAAGTGAGTGTGTAAAATGTGCGCGCTTCGGTGGCTTTCAGGCCAGCGTGAAAATGGCCCGCACATGGCCGTGAGTGATGCACGCCTCGGCCGGAAACGTTGAAAGCTTCCCTTCAACTCAGTTGTCAGTTCCAGCGAAGGCGCACGTTGTCCCTCCACGCAGAAATCTAATTCATTTCCATGAATTATGTCACCGCTCTCTGCTATTTCGGTACAGACGGGAATGGAAAGCGATTGGTTTTATCTTACTCTTCTGTCCGTGCGGTACAGACGAATGGATAAATCCCGTCCCCGGGGCAAATAAATATGCATTTACGGCCCGATAGAGCCGGGCCGAACCCGATTGAAATGGATTTAGATTTGAGAATAGCGAAAGCAAAATCTAGCCATCTCCCTATAGATTGCTTCACCTTCGGCACGTGCCAGTGGCAGGACGGATAACTTCATAGAACCAGCTGTCCATCCATGCAAGGATCAGGATCAATCCGGTGCGCTTTTTCTCGAGAACTTCGTGCCCAAGGTCTGTCAGTTTGTTCGGCCATCCGAGTGAATGATTAAATCATCTGCTTCGGAGAGTCACGAAGCGTCGTGTCGTCGTCTTCACCCAGCCGGGTTGACGATGAATCCGCGTGAGGTTGTTCCTGCTGGTAGGTGTCAAATGGAATCAAGTTAATTGGTTAGAAAAATACGTCACATTCGGGGCACGTTCCAGCGCTGTTCGAGGAGCAGGATGTTGCCGTTGGCTAAGGTATTTTGGGGGTTTCGTGCGTTTCGGATCTTGCGGATGGTCAACTTACTCGGGCCGTGGTTGAGTTAAAAGAGAGTTCATTTATTACAATATTGCCTTAACGTTACTTATGTTCTATGCGCAGCGGGCGAGGATTCGCGCGCTGATTGATGCTCGCTAGTTGAGCGCTTGAGATGCGATCGAGACGTAACGCTCGATATAACGCCACAGTATCAATATAGTCGATTTGATTATAATGTGACCTTGAACAGTAGAGTTAGAAGTTCCGCTTGAATGATTTGTACGACCTTTGGTTGCGCAATTGTGCAAGCTACAACACTTCGAACGAAGTATGTGGAAGTTTCAGTAAACATGACATGTAAAGCTGTCAACTGCAGGGATCCATGTCACACGCGCTTTTAAAATGAACTGCCATTATTGACCAGAAGGCATTTTCCAAGCGATTGTTTTTCTCACAAAACTGAGCCGTGGGACTTAAATTAACTTTCCATCAAATTTGCTGTTTGTATTTTCGTTTACCCGCTGAATGGTATAGCCTTGAGCCAAACATAATCTCGTTCCAAAAGCGTACCATTCTAGAGAAAAGAAAACACAACATTCAACCCACAATCCCACACGCTTTGATTTTGCCGCATGCAAAACAAACATGAGCAGCAAATGATGAGAAAAATAACTCTCTTCAGGCAAATGGGCCTTGAACGGTCGCACGCATTATCAGAGCCTTGCCGCGAAAAGAGCAGCATCTTCCTTCGTTTTTCTCCCAGCGGCGTGTGTACGTGTGAATGTTTTCTCAAGCGGGAAAACCCCAAATGCAGGCGAAACTTTCGCCCCAAACCACCGACTAGAACCAACTTTCGCCTAATGTTTTCCTAAAACTGTGTGTATTTGTTTGGTACCCAACCCAACGCCAGCCACACGCCACGCCACGCGGTGATTATGTTCCGCAAAGTATCTCCGATGAGCGCAACCTCCTCCCAGCGCTCTAGCGCCGCGTGGCTTTTGCACCCACCCGGTGGCGACCGTCGAGACAAGTTTATGATTATTATGCCTCCCGGGGAACCGAGCGCGCGTAGGTGGAGCTGAACTTCGCGTGCGTATCACTCCCCGTGGCCTTTGATATCACTCTTCGCTGGGCTCTTCAGCGCGCGCACTAAGTGATAATCCTAAACTTGAACTTCATCATCCTTTTTCCAGCTGTCAAAAAGTTTTGGTTCGTTCTCTAACGAGTGAGCGAGAGAGAGCGAAAGAAGAGAAGAAAAAACCTGTCGGATTCATTCGTATTTGTTTCAAGCTCTTTAGTCTCCACCGCAGAGAGTTGGAATGTGAAAAGTGGAACCGACGAAACAAAATGCATGGGAGCTGGAAAACTTTTTCAAGATCTGTTTACAGATAACACACACCCACACGAGCACAATCTTTTGACAGCTGCAGCTTATCGTGCTGTTTGCCCATGATTAGAACTTCATTCCAAGGGGAACGTTCTAAGGGCGATTTTGTTTTGGCATGAAGTTTTCAAACTTTTGTAAACGATTTTTGCCTGTCCATAACCTCTTTTCGCTGCTGTCACGAACCAAGAATCAGTCCCTCTCTCTCTCTCTCTCTCTCTAGTGTGACACTCACGCTTATCTGAATCTTTCTTTGATCTCTTCATTAATCCGATTGTGTCTGTATTTTCACGTGCAAAGCGAGGAGGTGTCCGATGAACCGCGTGCAACTTGAACCAACTTCCCGGTCAACCAATTTACGTAATGTCAGAACACGACGTCGTCCTCCTTTCCCGCTGACGGTGACCTTTGCCGGGGCCGGAGATAGCGGGAGGATGGGGAAAGCGTATCGTGACTTCATTATGTCTGCCCACCTATTTTCCCCCTGTTCGTCCGATCAACTATTAGCGCTCGCGAACATGCTGTCGCGACACGCTAGAACCGTTTTTCCGGCCAACTTGCCAACTCGATAACGATTCCCATCGCTCGGACGCGGTTCGGATCGAATTTTGAACGCCAAAAATCAATGCAAACGAAGGAAGAAACGCTCCTTGCGAGCGGCTGTGGCACGGACGGGGGCAGAGTGGTGGTGGGTTTGGTAAATTATTTAATTTGACTTCCACCCCGGACCAGACGGTTCGCTGCGACTGTCGGTACGTGAAAACGAGCGAACGAAGTGAAGCAATGTTTGTCCCACAGCCCACAGACGCCTTCGGGTGTTCGTTGTAACGAGAGAACCGTCCGCGACAGCACAGGACTTGCTTCGTTCGCGACAGCAGACCAGAAAATATGCTACAGGAGGGAAAGAATGGAAAATATTAAACATAAGTCCGCGTCGGTGGGGAAAAGTTGGCAAAAGAAATACGCCCCGCGGTTTATTTATTCGTCTACCCAGGTTAGTCTGGATTGTTTTGTTTCGGTTGACGTGGATTGGGGCTGCGGAAAAGTTCCTGAGCCTTTTCGAAGTCCAGAACTTTGGAGCTTTACATCTGAACCCCAGTATAATGGTGGGACCAATTCTATGTACAACACTATGAGCTGCAGAATAATATAGAGATTTGCGTTTCACCTTACGTGCTTTGTTTTTTAAGAGCATTTTGAAGAAGAACTTCCTTATGAACCTGACACAGGACTGGAGCCTCGCAGAACCGGTGGCAAGGTAAAATTACAAACCTAGCACATTTTTTCTTCGCTGACAAGCCATTAGTCGGAATCGGAACAGTCGGAAGCTGTTCCTTCTGGCATTGTACGAATTCGCCGTGCCTTGGGCTGTGCTCATCTGTCTGCGACTCTTCACCGTTTGGGAAATGGAACTCACGACACCCGAAGACATCCCAGAAGATGAAATGTGTCAACCTCGAAACACGAACCAAATGTCTGCAGCGGAGAACTGTCTGTCTATGTTGATCTTCTTAATTATGCCACAAAACCTCCGCGATGACGATGGCGGTGATCGTGCAGCGCGCCAGAGTTACAGCAGCGAAGAAGCGAAAGGAAGCACGCGTCCATAATACGATTAGATAACAGAAAGACGCCGCACCTCGCTGCAAACACAGAGGTTAGGGACGTTGGATGAATTAGAATGTGGCGGCACATAAAACACCAGCACCATTACGCACCGTCGGACACCTGGCGAACGCAGCTTTCCGTTTGTTTCCCGCATTTTATTTCAAACCGATTTTGTGTCTCCTCCCTATCTCTAACGAGCCGCCGGTTTTTTTGGAAGCATTTGCATATTTCAAAAGCGACCCTTCAAACCCATCATTAGCAGCCCATCGACAGCCTATCGTGGCTGCTGCGCTTGATATGAAGTGACGACGACGACGACGGAGATCCGATAAACGAGATAAGTCTCCTATCCTCCAGTGTCTGTGACCCGTGCGCGATAATCGGTCGGGCCTCCAGAAATGTGGCCCGACTTCGGAGCCACGGCCAAGACGCACCAAAAAAGGATCACGGAAAAGCGGCGCTGCACGCTGTTTGAAATATGATCGCACAGTGCATCTTAATCCGCTCGGCGGAGCTCATTATTCATTCATCAAACTCCAAATGCGGTGCAGTCGAGATGTTGAGGGTATGAAGGAGACGTCTGCGTGTGGGACGCGCACGAAATGTCTTGAATTGATCGTCCGGGTAGACGACAGGGGCCTCCCCTTATCCGAGTTCAATCCATCCATCCATCCGTCCTAGACGAGCCCCGAGGCGATAGTCATATTTTGATGTTAATTTAATCCCATTTGCGTACAACAATCGGCCGGGAGACTGGAGGCAACCTGGAAAGGGTGGATGGGAATAGTGACATAGTAGTACCGCGCGGAGAAAGGTAATCCCACGCGAGCGAGAGCGCGTCTCCAACGTCGCGCAGTTGTCGATGAAATGCAACGGGCGCACGCAGTTGTCGGCAATCAATCATGCCCTCTCTCTCCCGGTGTGCACATGCATGTCGTTATCGTTGGCGTCGATTCTTCTTCCGGTGCGTGAAGTCGAAGTCGGGGATGCGTGACGTACAAAACCGCAATCGGTTCGATAAATCCAACCTCTCGCTCCCCAAAGGAGATGAGATTGATTGCTCACACTGTTCTCCAGTTCTGCCACACGCCCTCCCCCGTTAGCTCTGGAGGAGGTGTCCGCAGCTATACATTGTAAGCGAGTGGCCCCGCCGGGGGAATTAAAACCGGTAGCCGTCTTGTGGTGGCAGCGAATCCCTCCCGAGAGTGTCTTTAATTCGCCATGCTTCAAGCACAGTGGCTGGGATCGCGTGCTCGACTCCCAAGTCTGCTGCCCACTCGAGCTTGACAGCGCTGAAGTGCGCATTCGGTGGCATTGCATCAAGATTTGGTAATTTACACCAATTACACCTAGAGCCGAGCAAACTTTACATTATTCATGGCAGTCGTTCATTAATATTAATTTCCGTTCCGGTGAGCGAGGGATGGCGAACGTTTCGTTTATATTTTATTTATTCCATTGGCTGCAGGGTTATCTACTTCAACTAAACGTTCTCTGGATTGAATTCTTCAAACAGCTTAGAGTAAGTAAATAGCTTCGAAACGTTGATTGAAGTATAGCTGTCAGATCATCATCTGAAATGAGTCGACCCAGCTCACTTCGATCCGGTGAAAACAATCTTTTCTAGAAAATTTCAAACGATGTATTTCTGCTTATAAGTAACTTGGTAGTTCGTCCAAAACAGCACGCTTTCTTCCAGAAATGTATGTCTGAAGATGAAATTTGTTTGCTTTGACTCTTTGATTTCTCAATTAACAGTTCACAATTCAGGAACCGATCTAGCTGAGTGAAAACTTTCAAAGATGAAACATTCCCAAGATAGCTTCTTTGAGATCTCATCTTTTCAGATCTTTTTGCTGGTCTCATAAATATCTTTTTTTTATCTCTCATCCATTGAATGCCTCCCAAAGCTGGATGAATGCCTTTTGAAATTGAATTAGCTCTAAAGACTTACAACTTTTCCCGAATATTCATACGTAGAGACTCAATAGCTTTGAGATGGATAAATGCCGACGGGAAACCCTGCACTCGCCCATCAGCCGAAATATGTTTCGCAACGCTTGCTTTGCGCTAGAACCAATCGGTGTCATTCTATTAGCTATTCCTTCAGATAAAATTGAAAAAGGCGACCCGCAATCGCGCAGTTTCTCAAGCGCTGGGATTGTCCAAAATCAATATTTGAACAGCGCGACGGAACTGCGCACGATAATTGTTTCCGTGGTGAATCTTCCGGGCGCTAATGAACTTGAAAGTTGGTTCGAACCGTGGCGGCAGCTTTTCAATTTCCCCCTCCCGAGCAGCCCGTTTATAGGTTGCTTATCGATTGAACCTTGAATTGCTCTTGCTCATTTAGATCATTTGGACTCATTTCCATCTTAAAGCACATGGCACGCGTGGAAGGGTGAGTTATTGAGGCGACCCTTAAACTTTAAGTCTTCTTCCCTTGCCGTACGGCTCTCCGCTAGAGCCCCGTGGCAAGAAAAGCTCATCAATTCTGTGCTTGATTGATCTGGTGCTGAGCCGAGATGAGATGGATTTCTTTCTGTGTTCTTTTTATCCTCTCCACAAACCTCATCTCACGTCACGGCCCAGTTAGCGCAGAAGGTGCTTTTAATCATATTAATCATGTACACTTTCGGCATCAATCAAACTCGAGCTCGTGAAGAGTCAACACAGCGCGAACGGCGATGTACGGGAAGGAAAGCCACACAGGCACTCGCATCCGTCCTTTCCCGTTTATGCTTACGGTAGGTTATGTAAATATGCGGCTGAATGGTCGGAATTATGTTGTGCTGCTCGTGTTCGAGGGGTTTATGCGCGCGTTCTCTTCGCATCCACGCTTCCTTCCTGTGCCTTCTCGATCGGGCCGTCTCGGATTCATTCATGCATACGTACATGCCAAGTTTTCGTTTTGCTTTATTCCCCGTCTTTTCAACCCTTTTCAAGTGCCACTTCTCACCCGCGTTGATGAATTAAAGCCGGGGAAAGCGAGACACGGTGGATGGCGAGGAGATCGCACGGGAAGCAACGGGCGCACGAGATAACGAGGGCGCGCAAGTCAACTTCCCCATCCCCGGGTGATACATCGGTGCAGCAGCTTCTGCTCGAATTCTCTCACCAACGGTGTGTTTTTATGATGTTTTTTTGTTTCATTCGCTGCCGTATCGCTGCCAACAGTGCCGGGCTTTCTTCTTTCGAGTGCGACGGGAGTGAAGCCCGACTTTTATGATGTGCAGCATAAGCATGACCTACGAATGCGCCTCACGGCACCCTCGCTGCGCCCAGATACATCAATGTTGTTGTGCACATATGTAAATGCAGACGTGAGCACGAAGCGCGGAGCGAAAAAAAAATGTGCATCATCACATTACGCGGCTGCCTGGACCCGTGTATCGATGATTATTGCCTCAGCTGCGGCGTGCTGCACAAATAAGAACCCCGGTTTTACGGCCAGCCTCGGGCCAGCGCAGCGGGTTCGGGAGGGACCGATCGATGACTCGGCGTGAAGGCGATTTCTTCTTTTTTGCTGCCTCCTTCACTTTGATCCTCGTGATCGCTTTGTTCCTGGGTTCGTAGCATATGTTAAGTAGCAATCGCGAGCCGGGCTTGTCCGCTGCTTGTCCGCTGAATGTAAATTCACGTAAACGATCACTTGAAAACAGATCAAAGATAAACATCCTCGGAGCGCCGAATAAATGGGCCCTGGAGAAATGGGAAAACTCGAATTATTCGAAAGTTGTACAATTGCTACGCTGGGGTGGAGTTTGTGTAAACCTATTAGCATGCAAATAATGCTGATAATCAGGCCGGGTTACTCGTCACTGTGTAAACTACTACGCGTTCTGGATGATGGGAAGCAATTCGATCGTCCACGTTGAGTCAATGTATGCAACGAACTTAAAGCTGTTTGATTGATGAATATTCATTTTAATTTTCTTGCCTGGATCTTTCGAATTATTAGTCTGACTAATAAAAAGGGCAAGTTGAAATTGCTATTACGCATGAATAACCAGAGCAACCATAGAAAAAATGCTACAGCAACCTACCTGCGCGCCATCTGGTGGCGGGTAATGTAAATAAGATATATAGATAAGTTTTTTTCGGTTACGAAAATGAATCTTTCAAATCGAATTTACATATTAGGTATAAGTGAGACATTTAGGAAGACTCTCCATTTGTGTACGTAAAGATCCTTTCTCAGCTGTTGGAGCCCCATTAGGCATTAAGACAGCGCTCCAAAACGTGTTTGCGCCTCCTGTCCTATCCGGTTGCCATTTGCAAACAAGAACAGCGCAATATCGTTCCTAATAACTTTGAATCAAAAAGCCAATGAATAATGCAATTTATTACTCACGAATCATTCATCGACGGTGTTTACCTGGCGGCTCGCAAGCAATATTAATCGAAACCCCGTATCGTATCCCACATATGTTTATGACTAATTGCCCCAGCCCTCCAACCGAAAAACTCCTCCCCGCTTCGAACGGGTCAGACGCCAAGCGTACGATATGGCGTACCACGTTGATTGCATCGTCAAATTTAATGTGTTAACCAATACCCTCCAGAAGCGAGACGACGGCCCAAAGAAAAGCCAGCTGTGTCCATCTGTTTGCACAATTTGTACTCGAACGATCGCGACCCTTGAGAGGAGAGCGCGCGTCGATTGATATCCGTCGATGGCGGCGCGTACGTGTGTGTCTATCTGCTGCTGCTGCTCCTGCTGGAGCATAAACCCGAGTGGGTTTTTTAAATTTATGAAATCAACAACATTGTATCGCGCCCCGTACGCCCGCCGTACGTCCATTGCTGGCTGGTTACTGTCAGCTTCGAAGTTCTGCCCCTGCTTCGGGTCATACCGATTGCGATCCCCCGGCCGGCGGCCTCATGTGTTGCCTGGATGCATTGATATGCTCTCTGTGTCTCGAGCTGCAGGAAAGCATAACAAAAACGCACACACAATTGTTTCCCACGAGGTCGTCGCGTACGTCGAATTAGTTATCGTTTTTTTATTCCTTTGCCTTTTGTCTTTTGCTGCATATAATGCAGCCGGGAGAGTTTTAGCAGCTAACAGGAAGAGGATGGACCTGTGGACAGAAACAGACGCGAACAGGGACAGTGGAAAAAGTAAATGCAATGCCTTTGCTGCCCGGTAGAGCGGGAAAAGTAAACACGGCAAAGCGCGCTCACCAAATGCCTGCTGCTGGAGTAAAAACTTGCACCGGCCGGAAGAGCAGGAAGTCCCCGTCCAACCCGTGCACCAGCCCGTGGGTTTGTTTTTGTGTGTTCCTTCTGTTCTGTTGCGCGAGAAACGGGGTGTTGAAACATTTGTTAGAAGGGTTTTTGTTGAGAGCCCCCAGCCGGATCGTTACATCCGTTGCGATCTAGATGCATCTGCAGCAGCGCCTGCATCTGCAACACTTACACACACCCACACATACACACCCATTTTGCCCGGTAGGGACGTCTGGGTCGTGCATCATCGATGCTGAGCGCGAGGGCGGTTAACTGCGGTCGTCGTCTCGGGCTCGCGTGCGGATACCGAATTCGTCGTTCACCACCTCCGTTTGGGTGTGTTTGGGTTTGGTTGGGCCCTGGGAAAATATCACTAGGTCAGGGCCTGCGGATGCGGATCCCGCGCCATCCCTGGAGCCGAGGTTAGAGGTTATCTCGGAGCGTTTGAAATTGTTCACAAAACTGGAAGTCAGATAAAACTGGCAGGGACGACGGGAGAGCTCGATGATCGTACACTCTTTGTTCACAATTTGAAACAAAAGCGGTGAACTCAAAATCGGACATCAGATTAAAGTTATTGTCAACCGCTTTGGTAGCAGGTTTTCAGCCTTAGCAAGTATTTAAAAGACCACCAAAACCATCGTTAACAGAATCGCCATCTTGAGCAAGCAAGATAGTAGTTAAATCGTGCAGAATTGATTGAATCGATTCGCTATGTTTTATTTGACCCATCTTATCACTAAGCCAATTTTTGTTTCATAACTTCGATTTTCCAATTGTTTTTTTTTCTTATTTTTATTTTTTTTATAGATTTGTGAATCGATTTTTTCAGTTATTTCTTACCTATGTCTTTGTTTTTATTCTACTTCTATTTCATTCTTCTGACATTTCTATTGACAGTTCAGTGTATCACTAAGTCATTTTTTGTCTCCTAATATCAATCTTATATAGTTCGTTAGATAAATAGATATCTGTTGATCTGATTTTCTAATCTTGGTTACGTCTTTTCTCTCAGTTTGCCATCTATTTCTAATCTATCCTATTGACAGCCACGTTTTTTTATATTATGTTCCGTGTTTTTGTGCAAATTTTGAGGTAAAATAATACGGCTCAATCAAGCCCCAACTTTTTATTCGGCAACATGCTCTTCTTTCGCTTCAAAACACATTTTTTGCTATCTCCAGTAAACAACACCGTGTTGTGGCACTGTGCAGAATCCGCCCAACCAAACTGTTTTCAATTGTTCGCACACAAACAAGCCATAAAAATGGCAATACATCATAAGTGGGGAAAGCAGCATCCCACTTTTTGCCTCCCTCCTTATGCTGCCAGAATCGCAAACAAAAGCACGGCCAAACGCCAACCAAACAGGGGCGTCATATGATGCACTAATGATGCCCAGCCGCGGTCACGATGCTGCTGCCGATGGTGTGGAACGATAGCGCGATGGCATGATGGTGACCGGCTACAACGGAGACACCACCGAGCATAGATTCTCACCTCATGAACGGTTCGGCAGCGGCGCAGCATCGCAACAAAAAACACCCAACTGACCTAGAAAAACGCTCACTGGGACTGGGCCAGCCCATCATATCGCTTCATTATCAGCATCGGCATCGGTGGCCGTCGGTGTCGCCGTGTCCCTTCGGTACGGCATCAAACGTTACTTGCAGCCATCCATCGAGTCGATGATGTCGTCGTCGCGGCGTTTTATTGCACTCCCGTGACTGTGGCGAACGGTGGCGTCGGCGGCGGCGGCGGCGGCCCGTTTGACGACTTTTGCCTCATCTAACGATCTATGACCTACGGCACCTACGGGCGATGGATATTGCCTGCATCGTGCACCGATGGACTGGGTACCCATCGGTATGAAAGCAATTTTTTACACTGGCAAATGTAATTTATTTGCCTGCCGTCTTGTTTTTCGTGCTGTCCCCGCCTGCGTTCGGCCAATGTTGCAAAATATGCTATTCCCAGCTGTGTCCCAGCTGCTGCGTTCTGTGACCCGGGCTGCTTTGCTCCGCGTGCGAACCTAAGGGAGGTTAATGCACTTACTGTTTTTTTTTTTTGCGTTGCGCTACAAAACGCAATTGAAATGACGCTCCAGTGGCACCGAAGCAAGAAGGTGTAAATTACCTCCAAAGACGACGTACACAGGTCATGCGAACTGCTAGCGTGGGATGTTGCTTCCCTCTGAGGCCCCGAGAAAAAATCGAACGCAACATCCCTAAAGAGATGGTGTCAATGTTTGCGTTCCCTCCTGCGCACGCTTCGCTTTCTACGCGGGCGTACGGCGGCTGCACCTACCCCAAAGCGGGCATAAGCCGTATAAAATTTCATCAGAAATCGAACATTGACAGCGTTGCTGACAGACGCTCCAGTTTCCGAGTGGTCGGGCCGCCATCCCACTCGGGAAACGGGAAGCATGATGATGAAGCATTCTCACAGCCTTCCCACAGCCGCCAGGACGTCATCGTTCCGAGCGCGGAGAGGGCGTCGTTCGCTCGAACTTAAGCGAACGCGTGGGGTAATAAGCCAGCGCCAGTCCGCCTGTGCCGTGTTCGCTTCTCGATGCAAAGTCCCACTGCCCCCGGGAGAGGCAAACGCAGAGTGCAGTTCGCTTGGACGAATCCTAGATGCTCCTGACAGTTATCCTGCGAGTGGTTCAGTTCGCCGGAGTAAATTTACACCGATATCACTTTCCTAGAGCAGCTTTTTTCTTGCCTGAAAGGCGTTTTGAATGAGCACGGGGGAAAAAATATGACAAAACGACCAGGATTCGACAGGAAGTGCATGCGGGGAAAAAATTGGACCTCACAACAATACGCTCACCGGGGGAGTCATTTTTATGTTTGCATTGCTCCTCTTGTTCTCTGCACAAACGGTTATTGCCTGGGGCAGTTTGCCCTGAGTGATCATTTTGTTGGCGCGGAAAGTTGACTTCTCCAGAGTTGCTGTATATAAATGAATATATTAGAATTGATGATCATATTTCAGCATAAAAGTTGGGGTTTTCTATTCATTTGTAAACAAAGTTTTGAGACTTGTCCAATAAACTTGTGTTTGGGAACTTGGGAAATTGGATTCGGATTGAAATCTAGCATTCGATCCCTTAGCGATTCAATCCGGATTTAATCCAAATACCCGGATCTCTTAGAGATCCGGATCCGAAGGATTCTGATTCTGATCCCGGATATGAAATGTATGGATCAGGAGTTGAGATACGGTTTTGCCATGATTTCAATTTCTTGAACTTCAAATTTGTTAACATTGGGATCGATATAGAGTCGAAAAGAATCTTCCATGTTATTTTAGATGTATTACTACAAGGTTGTTATAGTAGTCCCATCCGGATCTTCAGAAGATCACTCCTAAATCAAACTACGACTTTCCAACTTTTTAATCTATGTGTAGTACATTGTATTTAATCCCATTCCTGCATTCTTTAGTGCATACTATTCATTCTATACGAGCGTTTCGTGAAATATCTTTAAACCCACATCCTAACTTGTCGAACGTTCTCCCACGGTGAAAAGGGGCGTACCAACAAACACTTTAAGGGGTGTCCAAACGTTTTTACTCTTCTTTTTGCCCGCGCAAATCAACGTTACGAGCTTAAAACATACAGCAAATGAAACCATTCCGGTGAATCATGATCCTGTTTTGTTGTAACAGCACTAAAAGCTCATATCTCCCAGCAGGCACTTGCTTTTGGCCGCACCACACCTGCAACAAAACACATCTGGGACAGCGAGGCACCATTTCGGTACATTATTCAGTGCGACGAAAATATTGCGCGCTCTGGCGCTGTGCTGTTATGCCCCCTTGGTTCCGAACGGAACTTGGAAAGAGGTTGCCTTTTTTGGATCAATCGCATCGGCAACTTCTCGGAAGCTGGCGGAGCTTTTCGGAGGATCCTCGTTTGTACGAACTCCTTCTCCGCCTTTTGTTGTGTGTTTGTGGAACGATATGGTATGGCTTATAAAAATGAAACACAGACCGAGATGAGCATGAGGAGTCAAAAGGGAAAAGAATTTATGCCGAGCCCGTATCATCGCAAAAGCACCCGATCCCGTGTGCTGTCGTACACACATCGCTGCCATATTTCATAAACCACCGCCCGGAGAGGGGCCTTGAAACATTCTTGAAGAGCTCTCCCGAGCTAAAACTAAAACACTACTGCACGCGGCGTGCGGCACAGTGGAGAACTAAACATCCGAGCGAGATGTTTGCCGAGGTTGTTTTAAACACACATTTGCACAATGATTTAGGCAATCTCGTGCCTAAGCGTGCAAAAAGTGATATTTACGTTCATCCTCAAGCCTTCAAATGTTTATCAAATCACTGATCCACTTTGACTGATTGAGAACACTTGATTAGAGATGGAGCTCCGATATCTTGCCCAATTCTAGCGCTCGGTGGAGAAGAACAATACGTGGTGCAGCATTTTTGGGTCACGGTTAACCGGACCGGTCGACCCGAAAGAATATTTGCCTTCTCGTCTGGCTTCTCTTCTCTTCACTGCCATTTTACCAAACTCCAATCCGCTCATCCCGGTCGCGTCGGGCCACTTTATTGTGATGATGTTCTCGATTGGATTGCTGCGATAGCATCAGGCCCAAACGGCGATTGGGACGACGACCGGTTCAAGACGACCCGGGGACGACTGCTGCAGCCATGATTTTGTTATGATAAACCTCAAACAATCAACCGAAAGGAGCGCAACAGCACCACGAAAAGGTTGCCGCTGCCAAAAAGGAGATTGCGCAAAAGGTGAAGCGCAAACGCCAAGGAGAAGGCGAGTCCAACAAAACGTTGGGCAAGTCCGGGGGCTGGCTCCCGGAGATACGTTACCGTTTTGCTCGAACCCTGTGCAGGACGTGCTTCTTCGTGGTCGAATCGATTGCGTGCGTAAGATGTTCGCGATTCATTAAGCCCGTTTCCGAACCCGAACGATGCCCGAAAAAAATTAAAGTGGGCTGTGCAGTTCCCTCTCTTGCCAAGAGTGCAATAAATTTAAAAAACGTTACAAATTAATGGATAATGAAACGCATGGTGAGAAGGCGCATCGCTTAAAGTCCTGCCTGCCCCAGCGTTGTTTATTTAACGAAGTCTCCTTTTACGGACGGAGACAAGAATTGCTCAATTTGTGTTTGTTTTCGCGCGCAGGTCCCGATTCGTGCGTTCTTTCCTCCGTTGCATAGTTGCACCTTGCCACGGTTCTTGCGTGTTGTGCCTCTCGCGACCGAGTACGATCGTATAAACTGGCGTAAATTATCTGTTCAACATGATTTCTCTATTAATTGCGACTCGGTTGCGATGCTTCTTCTAGCGGCGGTCAGGCGGTGAAGACGTGCCGTTCGTTGTAATTTACTGCAGGGTTTCTCGCTTCATTTGAATCTTCTCATTCATTCTTTTTTTATTGCGACAATTTCATGGTCGCGATTTCCACGTTAAGTACCTCTAGTGAGCTGTCTGGTGAGCTATTGGAACTATACAAAGTAATTCAAAGTTCTTCAAATGGACTCCTGTCTGAATGATGTTCAATCTTTCAAGGTGACTTTTACAAAGAGAACATAAACATGGATGATTTTTCTCTCCATTTCCTCTTTTTACACATTCCAGCGATGCCTACATTAAAAATCTAATCGAAAAATGATCTCCTATAGAGGAAGTAATGAGCGAAATCTGAAATTCATATTGAAGAACATACTTGTTTTTCTGACAATTATGAAGTAGAATGTAAACAAAATTTTGATTCGCCCTGTAACTGAGCTACTGAGCAGTAACTGAGTTGAAAAGTATCGCAGAACCTTTCAATCAACCATTGTAAACGGAAGCGTTCCATCTTTGACAGATAAACAATAGATTGCAGATAAAAGGACTGTCAAAAATGATCATCTTAGAGAGAGTTTATGTCTTAGAAGAAGAGTTATCTTCAGCGAAGTTTCATTGTATAAGATTTTCAACGTTTATTTCAAGTTAAATAGAATCGAATCGGACTCTTCTGCTTTGTTAATTTTGCACACATTTGATGCACGGGCTAACCCTGCACCATCCCGCACGTTCAAAGTGATCGCTATGCTAATCACTACCGGTGGTGCCCCGAGTGGGCGCAGACGCAAACCTAGAAAGTGATAATTGTCGAGCCAGCACCGCACAATAATTATGCACGAACAAGTCAATCGTACGATGCACACCTTTCCGTCCGTGTTCTCCTCGATCACTCGATCGAGCGTTTATGTAATTTTTAATTAATTTTCAATTACCCTCCCAACCCATTCCCTTGGGAGCGCGGAGCTTTATGTTGTCGTTGTCGTTGTCGAGTGTTCGAGTATCAATCGTGTCCGGTCCCGCCGTGTGGCGATGGCTGGCGACCGGTTGGCTGGCTCAGACCGTCTGCGAACGTAACGCCTGATGACTAGTTCCATTTCTCATGCAAAACCGCTGCAATTACACGTCTCGGAAGCCGAAGGGTTCCCCGCCGGGGGTTTTGCGTGAGCTCGTTCGGGGAGCTCGCGGAGCTAATAATGATTATCAAGATGAATTTCGCTCCATTAAAACCGGGGGAGGCTGCGAGAGATTTGCGGGCTCCATCCAGCCCATCAGCACACTTTAGTGTAATTATTCCATTCATTTTCCAGCGCCCACCAGAGTCCCGGACGGTTGCTTCCTTGTGCGAACGAACCACAGCATTTATTTGATCACCTCGTGTTTTTTTTCTTCTGTTTGCGTTGCTCCACACCGAAGTGGCGTGGCCGCTTTTTGATGGTTCGGATGAGGGGGGAAAATTAGCTGCGGAAAAGCTATAGTAATCTATATTTAATCACACTTATTCCATCTACCCGCTCGCTCAAATGACGGTATGAGGAATGTGTTAATTTTCCCTCTACTGTGTGTGTTTTCTGTTCGTTTTCTTCGCTTTTGCATTTAAGCGCTTCTACCTCGTTCCAGAAATTGATGTTTGATAGAGGGAAGAAGAGAAAGAGAGTACACTGGTTCGGTCAGGAAACTAACCTTCCTCAAGCTTCACGACTAAGGAGAGGCAAAAAAAACCCATCCAACCCCGATTCGCACACGGTCGCACAAGAAAGGGCTTTCCACTATCGCTCCAACAGCGATCCAATCACTCCCAGCGGAAAGAACGTGCGAGACCGTGGCGATGAAAAATTGACTAAGTTTAATCAGCTTCTTCCGGAGCCGCCGCCGCCTCGCGTCACGCTTTTCCGGGGGCCATCCCGTTGGAGGATAGAACCCACCTCCCGGCCACCACGCCCGTTTCGCGCTAAAAGGCCCAGCTGGTGGTGGCAAAAGTTTGGTCATAAAATTTTAATTACAAACTGAACGATCGCCACCCACCCACCCCCGCAAGTCCGTGATTCGGTCCGTGAGCGGAAAAGCGGGCGGAATTTTCCGTACCGCTCCGTCCTACTGCTGCACGCCAGCTAATATGGTTCTTCTTTCTCTCCCTCCAGCTTTTTCTTTTCCGCAGCAAAATATGAAGATCAACGCGTCCAAGATGGCGACCCCGATCGAAGAGAAAGTTGATCAGAATCTGAAGGTAAGTTCGGCTGCTGGGGTGGAGCGCAGTTTCGATACGTGACCATCGTTGCTCCTCATTCGTTTGCCCGCAGACGCGCACCGGGATGGTGATGATAAGCGATGGCAAAAGCAAACCCGAGCTCGCCCGGCTGCATCTGTCGATGGAGATGATCACGATCCAGAAGCAGGACACGACGACACCCGCACCGACGCCCACGAACGCGACGCACCCACCGATCGAGTCGAAGGTAGTATCCTCCAAGATATTAGACCAGTCAGTAATAATTCATTCTTTTGTGAGCAGATTCTCATCGTAATCTCTTCTGTGGAAAGTTTCTAGCTCGGAGCTTTCGTTTCTAATGCCTTCTGATTATTATGTAAGAACCAATCTGTTAGGAACAACTTTAAGTTCACTCAAGTCGCGGTATGTTGCATAAACAAACAGCACAAGAAAGGCAACCGATCGCGCTACTGTTGCCTACCGTGAGGCGATAAGCACAGCAATACGAAGCAATTCATCATCGCTCGGCAGCAAATCATGCCTTCCGGTGTGCAATCTAGTAACCTCGCGCACTACTACCACATCGAGGTCACTCCAAACATCCCTCAAGCGTACCGAGCGCGCTTCACGCAAAATAGGTTGCGTATACATCACTCCGGGACGGCAAATTTCTCTCGTCCCTCCCCAGTCAAAAACGGGGCGATGCCAGATAAGACGATCTGGTGGGCCCCTGTCGGCACCGGCTTCGACGTCGAAAGTTTGGGCGGCAGCGCGTCTGTAATCTCGCGTGAGACGAAAGACGCAACCGAAAGCAACAACAAAAAAACACAGCTCACAGCGAAAACAAACCGCGCCCGAGGCTACCGTAGACTTCGAGTGGTCTTCGTGGAGGTCCCCGGGAGGCTAATCGTTCGCAGGCGCACAACATTAAACCGATACCACATTAGCCGATGGGTGGCCGCAAAAACTAATTATCGCTTCGGCACAGTTTTTTTTTTCTGCGTTAGTTTGGAAACGGGTTGGTCCCCAGGCTAACGCGCGGGCTCTTTTTCTCCTCGAACAGTGTCTAACGACGAACAAACCGGGCTTCTGCGGATACGCGAATGAGATAACCCAATGCAAAACCAATTACCAATGGCGTGTGTGCGGCAGTGCAGAGTTCCAGGCAATGAAATTAAACGCATGTGTGCATTAGCCGGTTAAAGTTAGCCGCTCCACGCTCAGCGACAACTAACCCTGTGATTACATTATCGCCCGAGATAATGGTCGTCCCCCACTTCGTTTTGCACACGATGGGGTGTAGACCTAGGACACACGCAATCCATGCACAATCAATTGATAATTGCGTGTTTATTTAAATGCTTTGCTGCCGCGCGACACTAATGGTAAACAAGATTTGCAGACTCGTAACGAGCCCGGCAGATAGCGATGGAGATGGAGTTTAATAGTAATGCTGTAAATTATCGTGCATTAGCTGAGGTTGTTTGTTCAACAACCCATCTTGTCTTATGTTCAAGCTTGTTTCATGTTCGTTGAAGGAAGGTTTCGGTTTCTTCCTGAAGCTAATACGAAGTTTGATAAGAGACTTATGTCTTACAAACATTCACTAGTTATGCAGGGATTTTATAGCCAAAGCGTCCTAGCTTTTCAAATCGCAGGCTCCACAGTGTTAGAATGACAAAGTTCAAAGCTTTAAGAACTAGTTAATGAACCTTCAGCAACAGCTAAGGTACTTTTGCTATAAGAAATATAGTTTCGAAGATATCAAAGCATTCCATCAAGAAAATGGTATTAATCTATCGTTTGTGTAATGCATATTGCATACTTTTCGGCGCATATTTGCCAAACCAGCATCAAAGTATGGAATTCACACGACGAACACTTCATTAATACGTTGCTATCGCTATATCCTCACACTATTACTTACAAAATGTCACTGTAGCTATCACGATATCAAGTTTGAGCTTTATACCCTGTCCCTAACATGATAAACATGTCCCTAACATGTACTATTTAAACTTTCTTTAATACCTGTAGAATGTACCGAACATGGATTTATCTCCGCCTGTCGTTTATTTCATTTGTTTTTTTTCGCTTTGCTCCTCTCTCTTCCACATCCCCAGGAACGCATGGTACAGATCACACGCCAGAAAGTCGGTGGCCTCGGACTGAGCATAAAGGGTGGGGCCGAACACAAGCTGCCGATACTGATATCACGCATCTACAAGGACCAGGCGGCCGACGCAACAGGTCAACTGTTCGTCGGGGATGCCATCATCAAGGTGAGAGCGTCGCTGCCGTTCGTACCCGGTGTCCCATGGTGGTGTCCCCATGCCTTGCTTTATCGTACCATCGGGATACGACGTTTTTTTTTTTGGCGTTCCTTTTATTCACTGCGACGATTTTTAAAGCCACCCCAGAAAAAAAACACGCGCAATGCCCGCGGGGAAAGAACCTGTTAGCATAAACGCCAACAGGAGGTACCGAGCACCGTATTACGCCACATCGATAAGGCGATGTAACGGCGGAAGGTCGCTGGTACTATTTCGGACGCTACTCCCAGGGTGACTTTTATGAATTTGTTCCGCTTTCGTCCACAAACACGATTTTGCACTCCCTTGGAAGAAGCAAAAAGTGTGAGAGAAATTCATGAAAAGGGAAAAGGGATCAGCCATCCTGTGGGGGCGCTTATCTCGAACCCGCCCATCAGGTCGGTTCGGGAGCTTGGCAAAATCCAAAATTATCCCAACACGACGGCGGACGTATCTCGGCAATTATATTTGGGCAAAATAAATGTGTCTCGGTCGAAAGTTGGGTGCTCGCTTTCCCGGCCGGCAAGCCGAGCCGGAAGCAGGGAAAATTGTTTTAATCCCGATTTGTTTCCCCTGAGGAGTCTGTGGAGCAGCCGTGGGATACGTAGGTGCGAGCCAAATTGTTTCTTATTATTTCTCGGGTCCGGATGCCTCTTAAAAATAACCAGCTTGAAGAGCTTTCGAAGCGGCCCGTGTCCAATCAGCCGCCGCTCGGCTTTCTGCCACCGTAGAGCCACGAAAAGGACGGATTTCGCCAAAACAAGTACCGGCACATCCGCTTTCCGGCCCTCGCACGCTGCGCATATGACGAGGCACATCCGTTTGCCACGTATCCCACACACACACACACACCGAAACCGGCCAGTGACGTGTGTAAGCTTTTCCGGTAGAAGGCCCGGAAACTGTGGTTAATCCTGGAAAACAGAAGGACGGTTTTTTCCCTCTCGTGCTAAAATTGCACTCCACGCAACAAGCTTACAATTACAGTAGAAACGGTACGCCGCGAAAAATACCATTATTCCAACGTTTGCCGAAATCTCCAATTGCACCGTTCACCGAACGCGAAACGAATTAATTAAACGGGCTTTTTTTTTGGAAAACCAGGTAAACCTGACCCTCGTTTGCGTCGCTTATCTGCGCCTTCTACCCATCATCGCTTTCGAGCAACAGCAGCACGACAAAGAGAGTTTGAGACCGGTAAAAAGGATAGAAAAAAAACCCCCGAACGGACCCCGGACTAAAGTTTCGAGTAGCCCTGACAAATTAAACCATCGCCGACAGTTTAGCGAGACGACAGATCTCGGTCGGCATCTCGGTTGAGATTGTAATTGCTCGGCGCTCGAAATTTACGTGATTTGCCAAAGTCACGAAAATTGCGCATTCGAGAAGATTAGGGAGGCAACTAAGTGCGTACACTGGACCCCCAATCATGGAGAGGCTTTTTTAAGACGTCGTTTTGGGCTTTTAAAGGAAACCGATTAGTATAGACGATCTTCTGAAAACTGTTGTGTGTTTGGAAGTGGAGTTTGGAATGAGTGGAAGAAGAGTGAAAATGGATGATAAAATGGAACAACGCGTCGTACGTTCCGGGGATCACATTTGGCATATCACACAGCTAGCGCCATCTGTTGTCAATCTCGCGAAGTAAAGCCTTGAGCGACAATCGAATAAAAGTTGGAGACACACTTACGCAGACACACTTACTTCATAACCTGATAGATGGTTCTGGAACAAACGCGACACTCAAACCGGCCACTAACACTGGCGGCAGTTCGAAAAGCGTTTAAAATGTAATAAAACCCTACCCCCCCCGTTTACCACCGGAGGTTATGAGTGTCATCACCCTCCACCGTCAGCTGGCCGTGAGCAGAGTTTTACGACGCCCACCCTAATGGGTTAACCATGTTTCGGTTGAGCAGCGGCGAGTGCAATTAAAAGCATCAACATAAAACTTGTGTTACTTAATCTGAAGAGTGAGCTTGGATGTACCTGCAACGTACAACGTGCAGGTAGTCTCATCACGGACTCGGAAGTAATCTCTCGCCCGTCTGTAAAAGCTCGTTCCTCCGGGTTTCGTTTCATCAATCGAGCGAGACACAGCTTACGGGCGCTCTTGCTGTCCTTTTTTTTCGGGCATCGTGTGTCCTTCCATTTATTATCGGAAGGATACGGACGGACGGGCGATGTGACAAATGGCACTGGCAGTTTCTGTTTCTGGTGTGCGCGGTTTTGTGTATGTCCTTCCCAGTGGGTCCCACTCTTTTATTGTGTCCGGGTGTGCCCCGTGTTGGTGGAGGTGAACGCTTTTGTTTCGTGTGTGTGTCCGTATGGGACGCTCAACCACAAGGACACCCGGCGGTGCACCGGACACAACTCGCTGAGAGCGTTTAATTAAGTTAACGTACGAATGTGTCAATACATCCGTCGCCGGTTTGGCCCGAGGGCAGGACAGCGTACTTGGGGGTCACCTATTTCGTCCCGTCAATCGGCAGCGGGCGAGAGATAAATGAACATCCGTCAGTCATTTGTGTTTTCATAGCTTTTTGATGACGCTTCGCACCACCGGCGGTACAGTATTTTACGATGTCTGCGCTTTTTCCTCCGCTTTCGTTTTTAGTACAACACAAGCTATGGTCAGTAGAATTTTAGATGTAATTGGAAAACTTCAACCAGCCAGCGCCGCGAGGCTTCCGTTCGCTAATCCTTTCTCGCGGCGTTCTCTCGCTCAGTTGGTGCTTCCATAAATCTGTATCAAAAATTCATCATAGAACGCCGCCTCAACAAAGGCCGAACCGTTCCGGAAACACCGGATACGTAATAGCTCCACACACGCGTAAACCCGCGCTGCGAGCGAAAATTGGAAAAGGCTAAACCGAAGCTAACTAAATTTTAAACCACACGCCAAACTCTACATGGTTGGTACACGGGCTTTTAAAAATTCACACACCATGGCTGGCCGTGCTTGGGTCAGGCGTAGGGCGTCCGGCCAAAAAATCGGCAAAAAGCGAAAACTTTGAAGTGGAATGTTAATTAGATTCTGTGGAAATTATTTTTTTCCCCCGGTTTGGTGCGCCCACGTCAACGTCAACTCACCTGAACACGCGCCTCCTCCAATCATTCGTACGGAGCACGGTCAAATTTTCGAGCAGCAGCAGCAGCAGTGGAGAGCAGATTAAAGAAGGCCTTGACTCATGGCATTTCGTGTGTGTGCTTTTCATTTCCATTTCATTATAATCCGGCTGGATCTCTGCTTGGCGTACGTGGTGAAAGAATTCCAAGCTCTGTCCTGTTCTGGAGACTGATTGGGAGTATGTCTAAGCTAATTGGAGCAAGTTGAATTTGTGTTGCCGTTCCCGGCATCAAAACATCTGAAACGCCTACTAAGAGCTCAAGCGATATGTCAAACAGTATTTACCTTCCTTCTTCCCAACTGCTTCAATCCGATTTCCGCATTCGACGTGTGTTGTTCGCTTTTTCTCCGAGTGCATCTACTAACCTCTCTTCTTCGTGTACGTCCAACTGCAGGTAAACGGCGAATACATCACGGCCTGTCCACATGACGACGCGGTGAACATCCTGCGGAACGCCGGCGATATCGTCGTCCTGACCGTGAAGCACTACCGGGCCGCCACCCCGTTCCTGCAGAAACAATGTAAGTTCCCGTGGCGCGGAAGGAACCACTGCCACTGCCTCAAGCCAAACAGGCAAATGTCGTCCTTTTCCGCTTAGTTACGCTGTACACCGTATAAAAAAAACAGCTCCCCGTAGGAAAGTCGGTCGTCCGGTGTTTTTCGTTTGTTCTCGGGCATTCGGCTACGGCTCCCCCGACAGAGGAGGGACAAAGTGGTGGAAAACGACACACTTCAGGTTTGAAGTGTCGTATAGCTCAAGTCCTGTCCTTCCTGTTCAGTCGCAAACCTTGCTGTTGCTTGCGAGGCACAAAGGAACGCCGCGGTTCTACCTTGTTGCTTCTTCCATTTTCGGGGGAAAGAATGCCTTTGAAGAAACGCGCAAATGGTAGAGAAAGCAACACTTGATGACGAAGTTTTTCCAACACTCAGCCGTTCCTGGAGTTTTACTAAGGATTCGCCGTCACCCGCAGCGCTGGATAGTTTAATGGAGCACTTTCGTGTTCTGGGTCCGGAGATCCAAAGTTAGAGTTGGAAATTTCACAGTCCAATTTAGGTTTCACTTACATCTAGTAGCCTTGGATCGAGCGTGAAATACGGTTAGGATGCATCACAGTAAGCACAGGCAGCAAATCATTCACCGCCCGCACCTGGAACTGAGGCTCGTTCCAGGAAGTACACGCCTCTTTCATCACTCTGCGTGTGCGAACAAACTTGGCGTCATCTATCATGCAGAAGCCACTCGAACCGAGTCAGAGAGAAAGAGAGAGAGAGCCAGAGAACCTGTCAGTCACGCCGAACTGCATCCGTGGTAGAGCTTACTCCATAATTTATTTCCATATTTCCCCACCAGTAAGCCGGGAAACGCCCGAATCGGACAACGACGCGACATGCGCGGAGCTGAAGGCGGACGAAAATTGGAAGTCGGTCAACAGCAGCCGGCCGGTGTCCATCTGCTCCGAGCCGGAAAATCGATGGATCGACTTAGTTTCGGGTAAGTTTTCGGGTTGGGCAAGTCACCCACGAACAAAAACCCAAACGGGGCGCTTCTGTGCGCGATGATTGATTTACCTTCCACTTTCATGTTCAACCTGAAACCGACGCGATAAATCACCCTTAGTGCCGCTCATGATGGCGTACGTTACGAGGTACATCTACGGTACGGACAAACTGCGGCCGAATGCGTTCGAGGTGCGAGGACTGAACGGGACCACGACCGGCATCATCCACTGCGACGATCTGGCCATCCTCAGCCAGTGGCTCAAGTACATCACGGACAACGTGGTCGGGCTGACGAGCTTACAGGTGACCGGCGCGAACGTCTCCAAACTCCTGCTCCCTCCACAAGCACCACGTGTACTAATTACTGCCACTTGTTTCACTCACGTCCAGATGAAGCTATTCAACCGGAACTTCCCGGTCGGCGAGCGGATCGAGTACATGGGCTGGGTGAACGAGGGCGTCATCAACAATCACATCTCCTGGCAGAGCTACAAACCGCGCTTCCTGGTGCTGAAGGGCACGGAGGTGATGCTGTTCGACTCGCCGCCCCTCAACGTGACCGGCCTGACGAAGGCGAACGTCGCGTACAAGGTGTACCAGACGATGTTCCGCGTGGTGAAGGAGTCGGAGACGGTCGACTCCCGGCAGCACTGCTTCCTGCTGCAGAGCTCCGGGCACGAGCCGCGCTACCTGAGCGTCGAGACGCGCCAGGAGCTGCTGCGGATTGAGAACAGCTGGAACGCGGCCATCGTTACCAGCGTCATCAAGCTGGGTGTAAGTGTGTTCCGTGTCGCGTTCCGCCCGTCCGCAACCCTAACGTCTCCTGTTTGTGTACCCCTCCTTACTTCACTTCAGCGCAAAACGTTCGCCGTTTCGCACCACGGCAAAACCGGTGGGCTCACGCTCGACTGGCAGGCCGGGTTCTCGCTGACCGAGGGGGCCGAGGCGGCCGTTATCTGGCAGTACAAGTTCTCGCAACTCCGCGGCTCCAGTGACGACGGCAAATCGAAGCTGAAGCTTCACTTCCAGGACCACGAAACGCGCACCATCGAAACGAAGGTAACCATTTTTCTGTTTGGTTTGGTATTGCGCACTCCAACGAGAGTTTTTTTTTGCCACCTCCGTTCGATACCCGTTCGACTGTCCGATTCGGTTTGACTTTTAATTACGAATTTGGTGTGGGATCCACCGTACATTTTCAGTAGTGTTTTTGGTACATGCCGTTATGTTTTTGTGTTTGAAATTCGCTTTCGCGCGTTAGGCCTGCAAGGTTTTTTTTTGTTTCGTTCCTTTCTTCGTGTGCCTGTTACGGACAGTTTTGCAGATGCTAATTTCGGTTCTCTTTTTTCTCTTTTTTGCTTCTATAAAACAACCCCCATTGCCATTTGGTTGTTCGCGCCCTGCCCCACCTGCCACCACGATGTCCTTATCCCCGTTGTCCTGCCCAACGCCACATCTCCCGTAACGAAAGGAACTCGAGTGTCATGTGCTGCAAAGTTTGCTGTTCTGCATGCATGCCTTTCTGACGGCGAAAGTCGCTTCCGTCGATCCCACCTTCCTGAGCTCGATCCAGCAGGCCTAGACCGGCGGCGGCGCACCCAGCGCCACCAATCGCCACCACGCCGAGGAGCGCGCGACGACGGAAGGTTTGTCCCAAAGAGTATTAGCGACCTTGCGGCGCCCGGGTCCACCCGTCCACACTCGAAACGGAGGCGACACAGTGAGCGAACGAGAGAAAGAGAGAGAGTGAGTGAGAGAGAGAGTCAACAACACGAGAGCTTACAGACTTCAGACGACTTGACGACTTCGATGTCATCGCAATATACGAATCGGCGGTAAGGAGTATAACGCCCCGGCGGGATGTGTACGACGAAGCCGATTGGAGGTACCAATTACCAATAGTACCACCACCATGGACGGGTTCCGCCAGAACCCATCGCTGACGTAATGGATGCAATACCATCCCAAACACTTCCGAGTTTCCACGAGGATCTCTTGAACAAATTGTCTGCAAAGCCCGCGATGGCTTTGCCTCTACCTAGCTTTACCCCGCGTTTTAGGATACTAGTTTAGATTGTTCACAAATGGCATACTGTAAGAGGAGCTAGAGCCTAGTAGCGCGTACTGGCTGGTGGTGGTTATAGAAATTGCCGTGGCAAGTCAGCATTTAAGATAGGGTTCTTAAGAATAGGTTTCATTCGTTGTGATTGTTGGCTAGTTATTTACGGCGCGACGGAAACGGTCATACGTGGCGTATGTTTTTCTGTTCTAGCAGAATTAGATGTGTGTGTGTGTACTGCTAGACTACTCCCGGGCGCACAATGATCACGTATTTTCCAATCTTTTATTGACCCACATTTTCCACTGTAGATCATCTAGATCCAGAGCATGTTACTTATAAGTTATTTGCCGACAGTAAGTCAGAACTTATTTCTTCCTATCCTAAGTACATCCCACTAAAGAGCAAAATCGGATTATGAAAGACCCAAAGCAGACATGAAAAACTATGGTTCCCTACGGAATCCACCGTGCATTGAGAGCACCCGATTTTCATGCGGGAAATTGAACCCAGGCTCTGGAACTGGTTATACTTTGTTTTGCCTGACGTCCCTCAGCGCCCACCTGATTGATGGCAGTAATTTTCCAGAGCGTTGTTCATTCCCCGGGACAGCATTTTCATTACAACCAACGCCACTTTGGACACATACAGGCACACTGGTGGTGGTCGTGGAACGGTTTTATGCTTCGCACTTAACTTATTACAGCGAAGGGGCTTAAGGAAGGCGCGAGTCACACGCAGGCAGGCAGCTGCCCGGCAAGGATTTAATTGCGTGCGGCGAATCCACGCCACATTCTGCACCGGCCGTATGTGTCCCATTACGTTATTGGGTCGCGAAAAAGAGCGTAGCAGGACCGGACGGACGGTATAGGATATAGAATAAATCCAATTAACGTTCGACGCGGGGTTCGGAGTGCTCCGACACTGAGAGCTTCACACTACGATGTGATTAAAATTGAATTTGATATGCTCCTGCTCAGCAACGCCACGCTCGAGTGTCGAGTGGAACTTTACCCTCTCTGATGGCTCGTCGTGGTGAACCCTTCGACCAAACCAAATCGATTCACTTTCCCCGATGTACAGAGTTCCCCGATCGCGTGATCAAGCACATCACCATCAGTCGACGACCCCGTGTGCCCTTCGGGGTATACCACAGCACAGCAATTAGCTCCGATGTTTCTAAACTAGTTTATATTAGACGCACATACACCACGTAATGTTAAAAGACAAACTCTTTCAGTGCCGCAAACCGAGCACACTGAAACGTATACCCACCAACAAAAAAAAACGATAGAATGAAAAGAGATAAATGCAATTTAAAGAAAGCCAAACCGCTGGCGCTGGCGTGAGAGAACGGTAGCATAATTTCATAATTAATCAAGCGATCAAAACAAAACTTGTTAGATAGTGTGCGACAACAAACTGCAGCAAATTTTAACTTCAAACGAATCGTACAGAGAACAGAGCGCGGAACGAGCGCGATACAGTTTCAAATTATACTCAACAAAACAAAACAAACACTAACGTCTATAACCGTCGAACACATCTACTACTACCGATACTTCTACTACTACTACTACCATATGCAATATACGCTGAGAATCTCGTAATCGATACATGTAGCCTGAAATAGATCTGCCCGATACAGTTCCGATACCGAAACGCCGATACGCCGAACAAACAAGTAAACGTGTAAAACCTACTACTCACTCACTGACAGGTGCTCCCGATATAGAAAAGAAAGGAAACATAAAACCGTGAGGAGTAGGATGTAAAGTAAAACAGAAAAGCTAGCAAGAAGAGCTAGGCAAAAGGTGTCTGAAAGAGTAATTAGCAAGAGTAGGTAATGAAACACGCAAGTGTATGAGCTACGACTGCGAACTAGAAAGAGTGAAGCGAACATGAAAAGAAGAAGTGCTGAGCTGAGTGAATGCTGTTGCGCTTGGCTTTTCTTTGTCTGGTTCGTTCATTTGGTTCTTGTCTTGCCTTTCACCCCTCTATGCTTCGTGCATGGTATTGATCGATTTATGCATTTCGTTCGTTTCTATCGTTATGATACGGCTAGTAGACTGCTTCCATAAGTTTACTGTTCTTCCTACTTGTTTCTTTCGCTTACTTACGCTTCCGTTCTCTCTTCTGTCCACTATCCTGATCTCTTTCCTATGTCTTGTTTCTTCTTCTTTCTCTCTTTCTCTATCTCTCCCCTTCTTCTAGATATAAAACTGCCCTTGTCTTAAGTCGTACAATTTTGAACAATTTTGGGAACACAAATGAACGAGTGAAGTTAAGCAAAAAACAATGCATTTAACCACGGAACCAGTATTAAACTAGCTTCTAATTGAACTCGACTTTTCGCTTGAACGAGCGCCAAACAAATGAGCGCCAAACACACACACACTGATAACTAATTAATTCGCTCGGTGGCGAGTGTGTAATAGCGATGCAATTACTTTTACGTGTCTTACAAACTAAAAACGCATATTTAGCATATCACCACGGAAGCAAAAAGCCCAGATTCACTGCAGAAAAACGAAAACAAATCAAGCGTTGTCATCATTGAATTGAACTAATTCAAAATTAGTCTTTACCTTAAGCACCTTAAGCAGCCTTTTCTGTCCCACTCGCATCCTTTCCACTCCCAACATTGCATTAGTGATTTGAACACGGACTATTTTGTGCAAACTTGGCGAAACGATCTGTTGATATTGCTCCATTGCTTTACCTGGAACACCTGGAACGGAAGAGAGAAGATGATATTTTCTAACAACTCATACAAAAAAAACACACACATACATATTGTTGGCCTGTTATCACGGAGAGTTTGGTGCTTGTTATACTGTTCTCATATTGATTACGGACTTATAAATCGTTAAATTGCACAAGTTTAGGAAATCTAGCCAAATTTTTCGTCACATATTCGCATTCGCATACGCTTCCCGGAGTTAGAGAGGAAAAGAATGGCAAAAGCGGAGTGTTATATTTTTAGCCATTTTGAAAAAAAAGCTCCGGCCTGCTCGTGGGGATGGTGTTTGACTATCACGCGTGTGTCGTCAGCTCTGTAGGGGATGAAGCTGTGAAAGCTACTGTGGAGAGAGGCGTCGAATAGTCGAACTAAGATACTGGAAGCAAATTGTGTTTTAATGTAAACTCTTTCACTGCAGAACAGAACACTTGTGTGGGAGAGAAAACGGATAATCAAACAATGGACGAACACGACAGAGGAGGAGAGGGAAGGGACGTCTCATCGTACAGAAGAGTCTATATATATTACTAGGTATATATACACATATACAATATTACTATGTAACGAAATAGGTCTATCTATATATTTACACGCGATGCTCGAGCGATGTTTCCCGTGTAGATTCAGTCAGTTCCAACTCTCGGCTCCCCCCCGAATGGTCCATTTTCTTCCGATCGAATCCTCGTCCGTAGGATTCCACTCTCCCCAAGCGCGCACCATACCTTGCACACGAACCATCGGACAAAATGAAAACGGTGGCGTGTGTGAACCAATTGTCCCTTTTTACACTCACTCCTCCACACGCCGATCGAGGGCAGAACGAACTACTACAAGTCTAGCAACATTTTCACGCTCCTTGTCGCACCCACGGATATAGTACGCACAGTCTTCGAATGCACCGCCGCCCATTGTAAGGAAATGAGATACCAAAAACCGAATGCAAGGACACATCACACACAGCAGGAAGAAGGAAGATTAGCAAGGGAAGGAACGAGAGCAAGATGAAAGTGGTATCGAACCAATATCGGATCGTTATTCTAAGTCAAATCATTTCCCTTCAGGGTACTACTGAGTTGCCTAAGTTAGCTAGGTTGTGGTACACGTGTGGGGAATGGACACAGATCCAATTCGTTCGACTTTCGATCGTCACACACTACGCTCCCTAGGTGCTTCTCCTTTCGTTGCACGCTCTCAAGCACAAGAACGAAACACCTTTGAATCGATGCTCAAAGCAAAGGGAAACCGCATAGGGAACGCTTCGTTTGAACGGTGATTGACGCTGCCGTGCGCCCCGACCATTGACGAAATCCCTAAAATAAAACCACAAAGAAATCATTGAAACGTGTTTGTGTTTTTCCCCCCCTTGAGAATATGTGATCGAATCAATCCGAAACCCTGCAGTGGCTGTGGTGAGTATGAAATTTACCGAAACCCGTTCCCCGGTGGTGTTGGTAGTAGTGATGGGAAATGGAATCCGGATCGAATCCCAGATCCGAATCCCTAATCGGAGCAATCCGGATTCTATCCGGGATTCGGATATAGAGAATCTGGAATTCGAACTCGGATTTCCCGGAATCTGGTTTTGTCCAGGATTAGGACCTTTTGGACCTCGAATCAGTGTTCGGATTCCTCGGGACCGTAGCTGTGTGATCTGACTGCATTCTAAAACAACAATCGAGATTTAGAACGGTGTAACTGAACCGGAGCAGCCACCCCCCGTCAACAACAATTATTATTGAGCATAAAGTTGCCAACTCCAATATAGATAGACGGAGAGAGGCTTGCGACGCGTTCTAATCGCCAGGTTACCGGGAACAGGAAAGTATGCCAAAAGGAGGTTTATCTGTCGTCGCGTTTCTTTCGGAAGGAATCGCAGCAGCCGGCTATGCTTCAAACGCCGCATCGTTTCCATCCCTTATTGCTTATCAACATGTCTTTCGGGTTTATTTTTCGTTCTTCGTCGGTGGACGCGTCTTATTCAACAGAATTTCTTCATATCTGCACAGTATTTCCGCTGAAAAAAAACGAGAAACACGGCAACCCCCCTTTTGCGTTTCGCATGTTCACTTAAGCGTTAAAATCGATCCACTCGCGCCGTTTTCAAATGTACAAAACCACATTTTCCCCCGTCTTCGCCCACGTTTCTCCCCCGCCACCAATCCGGCTCAATAGTGAACCGTCATCGTCGTTCGATTGAACAGCTCGAGCGTGAGCGAGCTGAGGAAGACCGGCACCGAGTTGTGCCGCTTGAACTGCGTTTCGACCAGCTCGCGCAACGAGGCGGCGTACTCCGACTCCAGCAGCGTCAGCATGCCACCGTCCGGCGAGAGCGCAAAGTTGAGATACTCGTCCGGGCTCTCCGCGTACAGGCTGCGCAGCCGGAAGTAGCTCGCGCTGATCCGATCGACCTTGAAGCCGAACAGCAGGTTCACGACGGTGCGGAAATCTTCCGACGACTGCTGGAACAGCTCCTTGCGCTGTTCGTACTTCGCCTGCAGCTCCTTCAGCTGCAGCCGCAAGTCGACCGTCTCCTGCACCTTGGTCGTGATGTTCCCGGTCACGTCCGTGCTGTGCAGGCAGTCGGTCAGGTCCTGGTTCGTTTCCTGCAGGCGCTGGATGTGCAGCTTCAGCCGCTCGATTTCGGCCATCAGCTTCACCTTGGACGCCTGCTCGTGGGCGAAATCTTCCACCGCGGGACTGTTTTTGTAGCGCAGCAGGACGGGTTCGCTGTTGGCGCCGCTGCTGGAACCCTTGATTTCGGCGCGTAGCGTCATGTTTTCCACCTCCAGCTCGAGCTCCTCCTTGCGCCGCTTCAGACGATCGTTCTCGAGGCGCAGTTCGTCGATCTCCTTGCGCAGCTTCTCGTACTGGTCAGACGTGAGCACGAAACCTGGTACGAAAAGGAAATAGAAGTTTAAAACCGTTAACAATCCATCTGTGTTTTACCGAACCGGCACACTTACTGATGTCGGGTATCACTTTGTTGGCCTGCAGCTCACACTCCTGCTTCTGGCAGATGTCCTTGTACCCCGTCAGCGTCTTCTCCAGCATATCGATGCGTGCCCTCAGCTGCTTCCGTTCGCCCTCGCCGCCCACCGTTGCATTACTGACTGATAACGATAAGAAAACACATTAAATTAGCACTTCAAAACACCTCGTTAAGCATTAAACTCCCCGTACTCACTGGTGAGATCGTGCTCGTAGGTTTCGAGCAGCTGCTTCAGATAGTCGCGCTCCCCGGTC
The DNA here is from genome assembly GCA_000349145.1 of Anopheles dirus. NCBI lineage: Eukaryota > Metazoa > Arthropoda > Insecta > Diptera > Culicidae > Anopheles > Anopheles dirus. Next base: position 5,898,656 of record KB672490.1, read on the forward strand.
ACCAGGTTCAGCTTCTTCTGTGCCCGATGCACGATGTTCTGCAGGCCCTCCTGCGCGCGCTTATAGTCCGCCAGATGCCCGTTCAGCAGCGCGTTCTCCGACTGCAGCTCGTCGATGCGATGCTGGATTTGCGTTTTCTCCGTCCTGGCCGACGATTGTTCGCTCGTCAGCACCACGTCCTTCTGCAGGATCTGTTCGATGTGCTTGCGCATCGATATCGGGCTCACGAGCGCACCCTTCGGCGAGTAATCCCTGCCGAGCTGCTGCCACTCGGACAGCTCCCGTTCGATCTCGGCGATGCGCACCTCGAGCGAGGCCGTCTGTGTTTCCTTCTGCTCGAACGCTTCGAGGCGCGTCTGCAGGCTGGACACCTGTTCCTCCAGCAGCAGCTTGTTACCGATCAGATCCTGCAGGTTCTTCAGCTGCTCGCGTAAGCGCCCGTTTTCCTTCTCCAGCTCGCCGGCGTTCGCAAGCCGGGAGGAGGACACCTGCGACAAGCTCTTCCAGTCCTCGTAGCTGCCGACCTCGTATTCGAGCGTTTTAACGCGCGACTCGGCCTCTGCCAGCCGGTCCTGCGTTTGCTCCAGCTCGCGCTTCGTTTGATCGTACGCGTCCGCCTTGCCCTGGAGCGTGTCATTGATTTCGCGCGTCGTATCCAGCTCGTCCTGAGCGAGGGAGAGTTGCTGCTCCAAGTCGGTCACCTGAGAGGAAAGTTCGCGGATTTCCGTGTTCAGCTCACCCGTTTCGGACTCGTACTTTTCCTCCATAGCGCGCAGTGCCTGGCGCAGCTCGTACTGCCGGTCGTCGGCCGTCTGCTTCAGCTGGGTGAACTGATTGCGCGTCTTGACCAGCTCGTCCTTGGCCGTGTGCTCCCGCTTGCGCACGATCTGTAGGTGCTTCTCCAGGTCGGCCAACTTCTTCGCGTTGAATGCAGCCTCCTGCTCCAGTGAGGAGATCTTGTGCTGATTCCGCAGCTGTGTCGTTGCCATCTCGGTGTTGAGGTGTTCGATCTCTTTCTTCAGAAGCGTTATCTGCCGGGACGGAAAAGTGGCTATGAAACCGGCTCATGAATGATCAAAACGACGGCATCGCCTTACTTACCCGTGAGCGTGCTTCTATCAAATCCGCTTTGATACGACGCGCTTCCCACGGACTCTGTGCGACCTGGGTTGTGTAGCCGGTGGCAGCGGATGAAAACGAATCGCCCGTGAAATTCCCATCGTGCATCGTGTCGTTAGCACCATCCATCGCTACACCGGAAATGCGACGTTTCTTACGATCTGCGTGAAACAACAAATAAAAGGGTTAGCAAATCGCACGATGAAGCATGCTTCGCACACGCTTTACTTACTCAGTTCGAACGAAACGTTGTTTTCGAAGCTCAGGCGGCCTGAAGCGTATGCGGCAGACGAAGCGATCCCGTACCTTGAAAGCGTCTCATCACACCCCTCACTGTCAATCGTGGTTTCCATCGCTGTATTGCTGTCCCGGGGTTGCTACGCTCACTTCCTGTAGGCGGCTTTGGGTCCTAGCACATGCACGCACAATTCCGCATTCAATTTTAACACAACTCTTTGTGTTTTATCATTAATTTGCAGCTTTTCAAGGGGTAAACTTCTATAGAAATGCCTTCTTCTTCTTTTGTGCTGGAAGCGGTTTCTCGTTATTGTTTATACTTCTGCTGTCACGCGGTTTATATCGTGGGGTTTGAAAATTCGACGTGCGTTGGTATTCCAGGGTTTGTCAACGCACGCAGATAACTTCAATTACATTACAATGTTTATTTTCTACAAAATCATTTCGTTAACAATTGTTGATTGTATTAATGATAATTATTGATTTTATTTAACCCAATAACGCCTCCAATAAGAGTAAAATGTGAATTTTATGAAAAATGTTCAGCGCCATCTAGCGTGTTTCCACAGGAGTATAGAGAATTTGAAAATGGCCGTTGGCTTGCGGTATGATTCATTTGTTCAGTATCGCAATCAGCGAAAACTTCGAATTACATTGAATGTATCTACTTCGAAATAAAAAATCAGATATTTATCGATTCTACATACATGACAAAAGGAAACAAAACCAAAAGTAATATTCACTGCTAGTTACAGTACAAAAAATATAACCATACAACACCAATAATGAAATATCATTTTGAAATTGAATCTCTACAAATCCATATCATACGATTCGTACGTCTGTCCGGCGCAACGCATTCAATTGACCACCGAAAGTCATTTATTAAATACCGCGCCCGATGAGCTTGCGGAAAATGTAGCAACAATCAGTGGATGGCAAGAACATTCCCGGTAACGTTGACGAATGGAGACGAATCTCGCCTGTTGGAATGAGTGATGGCACTGGGAAATTCCAAATGTGCAATCAATTGTGCCGGCAGGACTTTTCATCTAGTCCTCTGTTCGCTCCCTCTCTCTCTCTCTGTCTCTCCACTCCATCTGCTGCCAGTCCAGCCATCCGTCCCCCAAACACGATGTTTATTAAAATGCTGATAGTAATCCGATTTGAAATTTAATTTTCGATAAGCCAGAGCAATAGGTTGCTTCCCTTACCTCTCGCACCCCACCCCACACTAAACGCGTGCTGCCATTGCGAAACAGATTGTTTCTGTTTCTGCGATGGAAAACATTTTACCATCAGGTGCGCGCTCTCGGTTCGGAGGGCAGCCAGCAAGGCAGAGTGGTATGGCCAGTCGCAATCGCTGCCACGCTCGATACATCGAGCAGCACAGTGTTGAGGATCGAAATCTGTTTGCGAGCTCGAACCGAGCAGCAATTTCGATGTTTGAAGTGTCTTTTAAGCAGACCCCGATAGCAACGGCAAAGGTGCAGACCGAACCCACAACAACAACAAAAACTCCCGAGTATTAGAATGTGCTCTCCAGGAGCGAGAAAGTGAAGAATAAGATAATCCAGCGAAAAAGTACACCAGTGTGAGGAGGAGGTGGCCAATTAGCAAAAAAGCAAAAATCGTTGAAAAATGTTAACGAAAGATGTTGCGATGCGATGGTAATAGATTGAAGAGGGGCCTTTTCTGTTCGTTTCACCTTGCGCTTCTCCTTACTTCGGTACGGTATAGGTGCCGAATTTTAATCTGCATTACACTTCGCCTCTCCTTCGATTGTTGACCCCAGTCGGACGGTAGTGTTGGAATTGGAAAATAATATTTGAACATCTGCCGAACATATTTCTATTAGTGACTTGGTGATTACTACTACTAGAAAGACACGTCAGTCATCTCAAGTCATTGCATTGGTAAATCATTCCAAACAAATGTTTACTCCTAGTTTTGAAGAAAGCAATATCCAGATCTTATGGATATGGAATTCAACCGTATTACCAGCAATGGAGAACACCTTCAAAACAATGTAACCTATCCCTCCGAACCAAACCTATGTTCTCGCCTCACCAGAGTTTATTAGGATCAGTTCGTGAAAAACCAGCAGAACAGTAAAGCCCTACTCAAGCAGAAACGTCAGTACGGGCTAGTTTGCGACAACTGCCGCTACCCTAACCGTTGGCCTTGGCGCTCTTAATGACGATGTCATCTTCCGCGAAGTGCCGCTTACCGACGGGAAGAGCGCACCAGCCTCCGGACGGTGAAAAAGCTGACAAATCACCGCTTAATGCTACGCCAACCCTCTGTGAAACAATGCACTTCTTCCGCTTGTTCCTGCTGCTCTCTTTTTCGTTCCAAGAAACCGGCCAACGTTCCAGAAGCTTCTTAAAACGACCATGTTTTTCCATCGAACCGTCCGGGCAAGCCTCTTACGATCGCAGAAGAAACCCCGTACCGTTGCGCGTTTTACGCGGATACTTTTACTACTACTACTACTCGCCTCCATTCCCGCGTGGCGCATCCGTTTAAAGGAAACAAACCCGGCTGTGTAGTATCGCCGCGTCTCGCCTGTAGTAAACGGACACATTTGTATCCCATATTTTTACGCTAAAATTGGCGTAATTTGGCGCGCGGTAACCAGTGGCGCACATTAATCACACTCTCCACTGGAGAGGAAGGTGAGAAGGAAAGGGACAGGAAGAGAGAAAGAGAGAGAGAGAAGCACAGAAGCGACCATTTGTTTTTACCATTACGCTCCAGCAAATGCAAATGTCATTTGGAAAAGGGGTTTACGGTTGGCAATGTGTGTGTGTGTGTTTGTTTTTTTTTGCCGTACCATAAGCGAAAAAAGCACGAGCAAACATTTAATGAGCCATAAAAGAGCCCACGAAAAAGGACTCACTTAAGGGCGAAATGATGCAGATAAATAAAGCAAACCACATCTAGGAGCGCGACATGGCGCGACGTGCAAAGAGGGATACCTAAAAATCAATTAATATGTTCGTGCAGATAATTGAAAGCCCTGCCGGAGTCATTGCGAGAGCGGAACGGTTGCAACCGATCCGTAGTTTTCGCGTGGCCCAGGCTCGTGTGCGACCGGGTTTCTTTAAATCCCTCTCAAACGATCTATCATTTTCCTAAGCACCTCCCGAAGTCCGCACGCTCCCGCTCCATCGCAGTAGGCACGGTTTTCACGCCGACAGCCAACCAGCAGCAGAGGCAACAGATTTCCCGCCAGCCAGAACCCCGATATCGGGCAGTATCTCGGCTCGTGCAGTCTCGTCCCCGGTACGCGCACGGGAAAATGACGGCGACGTTCTAATCGGTGGCGGAACACCCGTCGGGAAGTGTTGGCGAAGAAAGCGAGCGGCGGGACTGGCGGGAAGAGCGAGCGGCGTATACCCAAACAGATGCAGCAAGCAAGCCATGACCATTCTGCTGCCTCTTGTTCTGACGACCCCCCCTCTTTTGCCGTGTTCGGACCTGTCCGGGGGTGGCCCGCGCACTGGTGTGCGCTTTTTCCCGGGCGGTACTGCTAACGAACACTACGGAAAAGCTTCACTTGGGAGAAAAGCTCCCTGAGACAAGAGAGAGAGAGAAAGGAAGCGCGAGCGTGCGAGAGAGATGGCAGCAGCATCTGCCGAAAAACACACCGAAGCTTGCATTGCCCACACCAACACCACCGCAGCACGTGTGTCGCTGCATGCTAGTGTGCGTTACCGCCCGGTGCTGCAGCGGGTAAAGCTTCCGAGGCCAGCTGGAGTCGGCACGCTTTACTATGTGGCGTATAGTACGCGCTCGGGGCCCACTCACACACACATTCATACGCACGGCGGCGGCGGCGGCGACGGCGACGACGCCGACGAGCGTGGGCGAAACACGGAGCTGTGAAAGTGAAAACGTCACGCGGCGCCTCCAGCAGAAGCGAGACGAGAACACCACCCAGCAAATTCGAGCCCCCGAAATCGATCCCGAACGCGAACCCGAACGCGCGACGCGCACCCGAAGCGCCCGAAAAAATGGACACCGGGACCAGCGAGAGCGCTGGCCGAGCCACCGCCAGTCGACCGAGCGCCAGTGCGTAGGCGGTTGTCGTAGACGTAACCACCACGTGCTACGGGTCTGTCTGCACGCACGGTAAACTACTACCCTGGCTGCTGGTGGCGCTGCAGTAGCTGCAGCTGGTTCTTACTACTACTATAGACACTCCCCCTGCGTCCAAAACACCCACGTCAGCCCCCTCCTCCTCCTGGGGGGGGGGGGGTCAGCAGCTTTCAGCGCCGTTCGCTGGAGGCGCGCAACAAACAGTCGTGTTCGCTCGGGTGCTGGGAGTACACACGCCGAGGAAGATGCTGCTCGGAAGATTGTGGAGCAAAGTGTGATAAAAGGTTTTTCGGAACTTGCGGTGTGGATCTTTTTTTCTGTTTTTTTTTTTTTTGTGTGAAGTTTTTCCACCTCAGCATCTCAAGTGACGTGATAGTGCCTCCAAACATTGCTATAACTAGTGCTCCGTTCTTTAAACGATTGGTGTTTTTTTAAATGAAGATACGCGCAAACAGAGCGCAAGATGTGCAAGATACCAGTGCGTGGGTTGAGAACTCTGCTGTACCCCGAATCTAAACCTTCCTAGCGGCGCAGTGTGTCGGATAACCAAACGCCTATACGTGAGTGTGTCCACAAAAGCTCCCAACGGTTTGCTTAATCCCTGCGGCTGCGGCACTCACATGGCACACCTGGCATTTATCGACCTGGCAACTTCACCGCAAACGACGATGATGATAGTGACCTTCTAAGTAGAAACACCCACCACCCCCACGAGAACTACCTCCCGGGGGATGACGCTTCGGTCCCCGGGGGCGCCGGGTAAACTCTGCGTCGTTTGGCTTGCAGACTATGCCACTTGCCCGGGGCAACACGTGCAAGCGCGCGTTCGTCCTTCAACGCTGGAATGCAAATGCAGCGCGCGTGTTTGTGCTAGTGTGTGTGTGTGTGTGTTTCTTGGAGATGTTCCCGCTGGCACCTTCCATAATGTATCCCAAAGAACTGTTTCAAAAGCGAGTTGTGTTTTGTGCACATGGTTTTAAAGCGGAAAATGATTATGACTCCATCCTTCTTGCGATACTTCTGTCGGGTGGTGGTCATGGACTCGTTCCTACCTGCCACAACCTCCAGCGCTATCCTTTCCATCCATTCAGTGGACGCGTTATTGATTTTGTGCCACACCGCACAAACCTCTCCCGCACGTCTTCACGTCCCACAGGCAATAACCTCAGGTAGCCAGGGATTGTTTGTCCAACCGACGACGGCGAGCTTCGCAAACCCCCGCCAAAGGTTACTAGGAAGGACAAACAAAACAAATCGATAACAATCCATTCATAGCAGGGCGGCGCTTACTGCGAGCTCGCTCCTCTGCTCCGTTCCGTTCGTTAGTCAGGATACTCCACACAATAACGACATAACGTCCAGTCACCAGTACGAGCGTAGAAGCTACGGCAACAAAAAGGACATTGCATTCGTCACACACACACACATACGCACAAGCGTCAAAATAATACACGCCGAAAACGAAGCGACGGAAGTGATGCCACAGTCTACTTTGATGCTTTATACTTAGGTCCTTTGTGCAAAGGAGTTCTGGGTAGGAGGAATCAAAAAGCGCACGACGCATTTTCCGGGTATATTATCGTGGCTCGGTGGCGCGGGCCGTTCTACACCGTATCGGTGTATTGGTGGCGGACCCGTGTGACGGAGGTTCGGAAGAGACGGCACTCCAGCGTACAGTAGTAGTACATCGCAGAGCAGCAAAAGTGACAGTACTACCGATTACTTGCCTCATCTGTCAGACGGAGTTCGGAAGTATCCGTTCGTTAACGCGATTCTCTCTTCTTCCGCAGTTTTAGTGCACCGTTTTTTATTCGTCTCGCACAATCACACACACACTCCAACATCCCCACACACACACACACACACACACACACACACCCACAATAAACAACCATCTAGCAGGCCCGTACCATCGGCAGTGTTTTGTTTGTGCATCGTTTGTGCTTGTTTTGTGAGCACATTTGTGCATCCCGTGTAAGCGCGGTTCGTTCGGTCACGCTGGCGGACCGAGTTTGTTGAGCGTCCATCGTCATCTGCTTCTTGGAAACCGAAACCGACCTCAACCGTACTTCGTCGTTTCGCAGCCGCCGAGGTGAACGAGTGGTTCGGAAAGAGTGGTGCAACCGGTGTTGGTGTGGTGACCGCGTGTCTTCGTCCTGAGCTTTGCGTGTTTGTGTACCTGGTTTGTGGCCCGGCCCGGGGTTGCCATGTGCTGGTACGCGCGTTAACCAGTGAGATCGTGCAGTGAAAGCCAGCAGCCGGCGGCAGTTCGCTTCCATGGCCCTTGGGTGGCGGCCGGTAGAACGGAAGAATGCCACGGCGGAAGCAGCATTTCAAGGAAAAGCCAAACCTCTACGACAGTAACGCAAGCAGCCAACGTCACCCAGGGACGCGGTGTCACCGCTACGACACGCCGAAACATGGAAATGAGCTGTACACGGCAATGAGTCGAGGTTTTGCACTCACGCCCCAAGTTCGGCTCGACCGCTAAAAAGGAAGGAGCGCAGGAGTCAGCAGTCACCAGGCAGGTGAAGGTAAGTGTCGGCAGTCCGGAATGATTCACCGGAAAACAAACCGCGCCAGCACGATTGTGGCCGGTGTTGCGTTGGGCGAGAGCGAGCACGACAGTGGCCTGGAAGAGACAACAAAGTTGTAGCGCATGCAGCAAACGCCAACAGCCGCCAGCTCGCTTTAAAGACCTACTGTTATGTAATGGTTAGCTGAGACGGGGTCTTTCCGTTTTATTGGGCGCCTGGGCGCTGAGAGCTGAAGTATTACGTTCGTTAGACTGTGCGTTTAGTACGGTGATACCTTCCGAAGAAATAGCAATCAAAGCGACTCCCAAAGAGATCTCTGAGATTCTTCTGTGTTAAAGAATTTGATAAAAGCGCTGGTGCGTATTTTGGTATTATATGTGTTTAGGGAAGACGATCGAAATGCTGTTCTAAACCATCGCAGAGCTTTTTAACCATACACTGTAAACGCATCCCGATCATACAAGCCGGAAATCAATCACGCAAGAGAAATGACGACTTTGGGAAATCAGGCCTACAACAACCGTGGCTTAGGCGTTCCATCTTTGGGAGACTTTATGTGTTTGAGAGACAAACATATGCTCCAAATGAAGGAATTGTCAAAAATGGGCATTTTATAGAAATTTTGGAGAAGATACTATCTTTAGGATGATTTACTGTACATGCTTGCTCCAGTATACACAGCACTTGAGCACAGCACTTGAGCACTTGAGCATCCTCTGATACATTCTTCCGGGCAAATATTCTACGATATCGATGTTTATAGTTCATTGAAGTTCTAGATGTCCAGCCATTTGGGAATTTCGAAAATATTCGAAGATAAAAGTAAACTTTTCATAAGACCAATGTCCAGTTTATATCTGCAAGAGGAAAAAGTTGACCAGGATTACCCAAGCTCCAAAATTCGAGTCTAGCTTCATGAACTAACATGAACCTGATTGCTTCAAAAGTATTAATGCTGGGAAGGAGTGAAGCGCGATCAACTGGGCCACCGGCTAGAGGAGGACATACCATTCTTCACCCCGGGTCTAACGTCTGATATACTTCCGGAGCACATTTCGTAACATCCGCAACTGCCTTACTCCGTTCGAACCTTGAATGAAACGTAAAGGAATGAATACTTTCGAACCGAGTATCGAAGTACTGGGCTACAATGTCTACTGAAATATGTTCGCGCCAAAGATTGTTCCCATTAGGACGGATCGTCCACAGACGTTCTCCACATGGTCACACACAGAATGCCTTACGTTCACGAAATCCCGCGGTTCGTGTTTGGAGCACTCGATTTTGCGAAATAAATGATACTACGCTACGAACAGGGACAGGGTGGAAAGCCGAAGCAACAACAAAAAGATACAATACACTCGAGGTACAGCAGAGAATATTGCAAATATCCTCTGGTTCTTGCATCGCCACCAGCCCGCTGCTCGTATCCAAAAAGGAACTACTGGTGCTAGCGTGCGCATTTTCCTGGCAAAATGAATCACGAAGTGTACCAGGGAAATGGAATTACGGAATTCGAGCAATCCTTTCAGGGAGCGGCAGACAAGGATTGCAGTTCTAGTGAATTTTGCCGTGGAATGTACCACCGCCGCGGAACCACCAGACCGGCAGCATGCGTGGTAGGTGGCTACCTGCGTATGTTACGTGCAACATTGAGCGCGGAATTGAAGTACGAAAGGCACAATGGGAACACATTAACCCTGGGAACTAAGGGAAGTTAACCAAGCGAGAGATTAAAGCCGCGAATTGATTCGCTGAACGTCCACCGATGCGGGTTCCGGTTTCACTCGCTCAATTAGCGTTCGACGTTGAAATTGGCAAAACATATTTTTCCGCGTACTCTAAAGATGGAAATGCGCGCCACTGCGTCATCAAACCGATGGGCTATTTGTGGCGGTTCTGGCAAGAAAACCCCATTTCCAAAACCGAACCGAATCCAATCTCCAAACGCACCCGAGCTCTAATTTGTTTTTCCATATTTTTAGAACATTCTTTCCGCTTCTGATTCAGCTTTAAATCGGTCCTTGTTGATTAACGATGTGTTTTCGTATCGCCGCCGCACGGCAGCTTGTTATCATCCGCACCGCACTCGGTGGTTTTTGCGTCAGAGAGTGTGTGTGTGTCTGTGTGTGGTTGGATCCTTTTGAGCTAACATTTTAAGACGCTCTTTCTGGAACGGGATCACACAGGCAACCGGTCTCGCCGTGGAAAGCTTGACAAAACGCTATGAATAGAATGCATTTTGGGGGTTTGGTGCGTGTTTTCCTTGTCTTCCGAAGAGACTTTTCATTTCGGGCAACAGGCCTTCTCTTGGCGTCCGCTGGACAAAGACGGTACAGGAGAGACGCAGTTTGGCACAGCGGTGTCCACCTCGACGACGTCTTAGATGAGAAAGCGAGAGAGAGAGAGAGAGAGCGCGCGCACCGAATGAATTCGAAGAAAATATGGCCGGTATGCTTTTTGGGGTAAGATGGCGGGAGAGCACCATGACCTTCGCTAGCCCAATAACCCTAACCTTCAGCAACCCACCGTACCGGGGACCGGGTCTCTGGCGCCAAGCCGACACGAAACATCAACAGGAAAGAGCAAGAGCGAGCAAGAGAGCAAGTGCGCACCGGTGCGAGAGAAAATGCTGCCCGAATGCCCGAAAATTAGGGTGCTTTTGAACCTAGAAGCTAAAAATAGAAACATTTTTAGATCCGTCCGAGCTTTTGGTTCCCCGGCGCGCGTGCACACCCGGCACCGGGCGCCTCCATGCGCGAAGTTTTACTTTCCACCAGGCGCCTCCATGATGGGTTTTTTGCAGCGCAAAGCGGGAGAAACACACACGCACACAGTGGTCCCATAACTTTTTCCACAGCGCTTCGGACGGTCGATTTTCTCCGAATCAATGCTCGCTTTGGGTTCGCAATGGTTTACGCCGCACCAGGACGGGTGGGTGAGTGGGTGGTTGGTGGCCAACTCGTTAGCAGAAACGGTGGCAGCTTAGTGTCCGGTACGGTGATCCCTTCGGTTTTGCAGTTTTGGAAGATGATTTTTGCTCTGCGCTAAAAGCGAGGACCGAAGAGGCCAGGAGATGGGTTGGGTTTAAAGTGGCGCGGAGCTTTAACCGGGTGAGACGATGTTTTCGTCACAGCGGGGAGAAAACGCGTTACGATTATGTTTCTAGCTTCAGCGGATAGCTTCAGCAGATTAAACGCAGTTCGAGGGATTACATTCGCCGAACGCTTCAACGGAGTTTTTTTGTTTTATTTTTATCAACCCTCAATTTGGCTTCATTTATGAAAACGTTTTGAAGTTGGCGAGCAGCGTGCAAATCCGATTTTTGACTGCGTTTGTAGAAAGCGATGACATAAACGTTTGTTTTAACATCGAGGAGGGTTCTCTTCTCTCACAAAGGACGTCTTCAAAAATGATTGGAAAATGCAAAACGAAAATGAATCTTCTCCGGTGTGTAATAAGCGACCGGCGCGACCAAAATCTAACCCAACAGCCAGTACGACACCGTCTCGACCCGTCGCTGCTGATTGCATTGCCACGACGGTTCAAACTCCTCAAAAAGGAACGAAAAATAAGTAGAAAGTAAACATACGTGTGCGTGCACGCACACAACCACGGTGAATTCGACCGGAAAACCGGCTCGAAAAAAAACCCCCAACCGCTATCGTGCTTCTCGAAGAGAACGACCCAACCATTTCCCACCGGTCAGCTGGAGCAGGATCGCTCGCCTACAAGCCCGTGTACGGTGCCAACGCATCGTAAGTAGCATCCTTCTCTCACGCTGCCAACGCAACTCCCACCCCCAACGAAAGTAGCTTTGTTTGCAAACCTACGCATCAGCTGCCTTTGATGTCGAATCGTTGTCGCTGGCGCAAGGACGATCTTCGGCACAGCGTGCCCCGGCCCGCGGCGGGAGAGAGGGTTTGTTTTTCTTTTATGATTATTGCGTACCGTTCCCGCTATCTCTTACCCGCAACACATCCACAGAGAAGCACACAGGCACAGGCAATGCCTTTTTGAGTGTGGTGCTTTGCTTTGCTCGCAATTTAAAACATTTCGACGGCAACCGAACCGACCTGCCATCCTGGTCGCTGGTGAACCGTGAAGGTGAAAAACTCGGGCAAGCGTCGTGGTTAAACTTTCACCCAACAAACCGTTTCCGAATGCCGCCACTCACTCATGCTCTCTAAAATACATTAACCAAAATCAACCGCCCAAGCAGTTGCGTGGAAAGCGGCGAGAAGAGGTCCTTTTTTGTACGTGTGTTTTTAGTGGAGGCCACCACCAGCGCTCACGGAAGCCTAGGCAGGCGGGTTCGGGTGGTTTGCCTTGCTTCCTCGGAACGCAAATAACGAGCTGGTTGAAACATGTTTCAACCATCGATCGCGGGTGTGTTTCACCCGTGAGACTGGGAGCGTTCGCCTGCGCGCGTGCTGTAATTCGATGGGAATAAATTGATTTCGTGTCAATCGAATCACACGACGGGAACGGATAATGCGTGTGTGTGTGTGTATGTACGCATACGATGGGATAGATAAATTGGTTGATTATTTACTGAAACTGGGGCTGCGCGGTTCTCCCCCCGATCAGGCATGCAGACGAGCAGATAACACTGGCGTCTCTTATCGTGCGAACGTGGTATCGACTGCATGGCTGCGTGACGCCCGAAACGAGCCTAAATGTGATGGCATTACACCGGAACCGAACGAACCGGCTGAGCGGTGAGTTGTATTGTTACTCGTGGGGGAGCGAATCAGATTAGACAATGGTATAATGTTTAGCGCAGTCATCCAACAGTGTTAGACCTATCAAAATAGTTAATTTAATTCCAAATATCTCATAGTAAAGCACGTCAAACAGCTTCCTCCATGAGCAAAATAAACATATATGGTGTATGTTGTGCCTAGCCAACAAATGTCCTTCAAATCTTAGGATTTGTAGCTATTAGACAACAAATTCTTCAATTTTTGGTTCGTCATTATTTCTCCATTTGTTCTTACACAACCGCAAAGATGTCGTATGCTTGGGGGCGACCAACCCCTTTTTATCCGCACTATCCGCACCTCCATCACACATCAATCATGTTAACTCAGTTCGCTCCACTAAGCAAAAAAACCAAAGCTCAACCGGCCACCCCTTGCTGAATAGACAGTGAGATGATTTTCCAGGAACTGGGGAATGATAACACTTTGACCGAACAGGCACACACACGCACGCACGCACACGCTTCACGGAAGGCGATGAAGACCGCTACGCGCGAAGACAACTGACGCGATTAACCCGACATTGGCCTTGAAGTGGGTCAGCGACCCTTCTGCTTTATGCTCTCCTGATATGAGTTTTGCTACCCGCTCTATTACCACCCTACCCGAAGCTTCCCGACGCCCCCCTAGCAGGAAGTAATTATTTCGTTTGCCACACCGCGGACACGTGCCGATCGTTTCGGGGGCGCGATACCATCGATGGAGACGCCTGGTGCTTGGTAGGATTTTATTGCCTCACATGTGCTCCGTCACGCGTACAGCAACCGTCACGATACACCATACAGCGAAACACGATTATTGCGGCGAGCGTGGGTGATAGATTCGAAAAGTGCATTAAACTCGTTTGAAGAGCACATTCTTTCTGATGTGCTTTTGCTTTTTTTGCTACTATTTTTTGCTTGTGTGTCGATGGAACATCAAACGCGATTGCGATAGCGTAGATGGTCCATGAATATATCATTAACGGCACGGCAGCACTATCACTAAACCTTAGCTTAGTGCGCTACCGGTAGACTTCCGTTCCGCTGGTAAGCTGCTTTATGTGGCATAAACCCAGAACGCCACTTTTAAGCCACTTCCGACGAACCGCGCGTCCGCTAATGGGAAACTTTTTGCACCATATTGAATGCACCCTTTAACAAACGCCTCCTCCCCCCACATACACACACGCCCACGCGTGTTCGAACGCGTGAGAGGTATGAAAAATTGCCAAAGTTTCCAACACTCGAAACCACTCCGACCCTAGCGCAACCCGGCGGCAGTGTAATATGTGGCAGTTGGACTGCCATTTTGCTGCACTGCCAATGGCGGAGTTTTGTAATTATGAACCGGGCCGTTGGCAGCGAGAGCGACGCCTCCAGCCCGAGACATACGCTACCGGGCGCCCAAGGACACGGGCACACCTTTGCGGGCTCAAGCGTGCCGTTCGGTTCGATAATGATGGTAGGGAAATTTATTGCACAAAACAGCGCCCAGTGGTGCCGCTTACGCTGGTACGTGAAACTTTCGCCCTCTTTGGTAGGATGCGCTGCTATCGATACGGGATGCTGTTTGCTCGCCTCCTCATAGCAAAATTATCTAATTGAAATGCGTTTTTGCCCGTTTGCGTGCTGTGCGAGGGATCAGCCTGTTTTTCGCAAAGTGTCTAGCGAGCAAGCATTTCTCGCACGGTGGGAACAAGCGGTGCTCATGCAGCTGTTAAATTTGTGAACAAAAAAAAAACGCATCAATAAAATTATATTTGCTTTCCTAATGTCTCTATCAAAACCCTTTCCGCTCGTTAATGAACTGCCGGAAATGCGTTCCGTTTCACCGGGATGTTCCCGTATGTTCCCGATCCCGCCCACTGTGCGCTGGTTGAGCGCGGGAACAACACGGTACATCCCCTTCAGCTTTGCTCTTCTAGTGTAAGCACGTCTCGCACGCCATGCATATTGAATTTCGATACGTGCAGGATTACATTTTTGCCATCATTAGCATACCGGGCAGCAGAGTGTCGTCGCTCGGGTGGCCAGAAACATGGCAAAAGACACGGCCAAGACATGGTTAAGGGTTTTAAAGGAGGTTAAGGAGGACACTTGCGCAACGAAGCCAGACGCCGTAGTCGCTGGCACGATTTGCCTTTCGATGGTCCTTGTGCGTCCGGGATGGTCTCCTGGCCGCACATTGGCAGCATTGACGATCGTTTTCGTCTTAAGCTTTCCGCTATCCGCGAATCCCATCGAGCGTTCGGCAAGCTTTCGGTACCTATACACACACAGCCACACATGGTCAACCACTAAGGGTTTTCGATATCGAGTTTCCTTATTTCGTTTTCCGTCCCTCGCCCAGCTTCTTCCCTCTACGAGATTAATACCCCGTTTGGTCATTCACCTCCCCGTCCGACTGCTGAACTGCCGACGGCATTAACTGCAGCAGCAGCGTTGTGTCCTCCTTTGCATGCTGGGCGACTCCAGCCTCGATGCCAGCATTATCTGCCCGAAGGATCGAACAGATTGGAAATCGGGATGCAAGCGGAACGGGTCTTACTTCTGATTCCTTCTGCACGCCGTGCACCTTTTTTCTACATCACGATGCTGGCTTCTGTTTGCTCCTGCTGAGCAGTTTTCCAATCCGTGCCACACTAACCAGACGGAAGGACACAGAATCAGCCACACACACACACACACACACCATCTGGAATCGCATCCCTTGCGGTCCAACAATAGACAGAAAGAGAATGCAGCGGCACAACAACAACAGCAACAACAGCAGCAATAACAGATCCACTGCAGCAAGCGCTTTGCCTGGAGGCAGTTGCATCCGACCGTGCGGCCAAAGCCGAAATTGATTATCCTGTCCTCCCGTACGGTGTGTGGAGCACATGTTTATCCTTGATCCGGTAGCGCGAGGGTTTTTTTTCATTTTTTTATGTCTCTTTCCCTCTTTCTCACTCTCCAGCCGGTTCGTGTCCATGAGTGACATGGACGTCGGTTGTGCCGTCTAACGAGTGCCAGGGCCGTTATGCCACAGCGTTCAATCGGATTGGGTGAACATTTTTGCCGCTTGGCACGACAGCAGCAGCAGCAGCTGCTGCTCCGTGCAATCTGGGGGCTCTTTCGGACGATGATAGACCGGGCGTTTTGTGCGGGATGAGCCTTTTTTTTCTTTCTTTCAATCACAGCATATTTAGCTCTCTACCGTCCGCTGTTCGAGTGAATGAAACCCTTGCCAAATTTTGATAGGGTGTGTGCTTGTTCGACGAGGCGAACCGAGGGAAAAGGAAAAAAAACCTCTAATACAATGGTGAAAAGAAAATTTGTGGGAAAAATTGAAAAAAGCTTTTTTTACCAACTACCATGCGCCTCCATCGATACTACTATGCTAACAATAATTGAACAAATGTACACAAATTGACAGTACCAACATAATTCTTCTGAATAAGTGAGCAAGCTAATTCCCGTGGATTCCAGACTGGTGAAAACCACAGGGCATTCAATACATTCCAGTGGGGGAAAAAGAAATCGCCGCTGCAAAATACCTTCAATTATTTAAATAGCCGTTAATTGCTAGCTTTTAATGAACCTTCTCGATGGCATCAACTGACACGTATTAAATCATTTGATCGTTTGTTTCGCAATTCGACATCATTTGACCCACTGACAGGTGACGTTCGGGTCACGCTCCTCCCCAGCAAACTGAGCTTCCAATTTCACTCCGAACTTTTATGCAGTCCCGAACGAACGGAGCGTTTTTACTGCCGTTGAGCAGCTGCAGGGGAGGATCGGCGCACCGGATTGTAACCTCCGTGCTCGTTATGTAATAATAGTGCTCGGACCCGGAGTGTTTCGCTTTTCTGAGATTTTTCTTTCCCACTACCGCTCGCTGACATAAGGTACGGCTCCGAATCCAGCCCTGCAAACCCTACTGCACACGGACAATGTAACGGGATCAGCACAAAAGCCAAGCCCGCGGCGGAAGTAGTAGCTCTCTCTCTCTCTCGCTCTCTAGCGAGATATTGCTATCTCGATCGCGGGTGGGTGAAGGGGATGCAATTGCTTGCCGGGCTGGTAGCTGCAGCAGCTGATTGAGTCGGTGTGCATAGATGCGCGGGTCGCTCCGGTCTGTAGCATTGCCACACACTAATTGTCAAACACGAATGTAACACGAGACACCTCTGTTTACACTGCCTGTTCATATACTCTAACGAGCTTTCATTCGATGGCTCCGAGGGAAGCAATTTGCGAGCTTTTAGTAGCTCGTCGACCGATGTTCGATTTCGTTTTTCCACATGAATCATTTACGAACCCTATTCCCTTTAAATTGTCCATTTGCCAACGCGTTTCTGTTACACATTTTCCATCCAATTATCCAACACAAAACTCCCTTAAGCACATAGGACAACTTATTCACGCTAAACAAACATTCACACTTACATCGGGATTAATGTTTGTTGAGTTGATCGGGGTTTTTTGCTTGTCCAAAATAAACAGAATTAAGAAAACTCATTTCATCAAATACTGTAACTCGCAGGCTAAAGCCTGAACGTAGGAGTTGAACGCATCGGTCCGCAATGCTCTGCACGCATTGCATACCTTTCAGGGGCATAAATTTGAAACATTTTTCACTTCACAAACGAATAATTCAGTTGATTCAAAAGCGGTTGATTAGATTCAATGTACAACCAATCCATGCTGTCCGGCGGCTGCTCACACTTGCAGACGATCTCTAAAGCAAATTAAAATTGTTTCCCCGAACGCGCCCCACCAATATTCCGAGATGTTTGCGCTTTCCGCCCGAAATGTGAACGGATTGCAGACGAACGAAATGTTCTACGCCCACCCTCATTGTGTTTGTCGTGTTTGTCCACAAAGAGGCCATTTGCTCGAATGCGAACGACGGCGTCATTTCATAGCAACAGAGGCAGTGGGCGCAAACATATAGAAACAAAATATTGAAATTCCAGCGCACCAGACATTCCCCGCACCACTTAATTGTATTTAATGCGATGCGATGCGTAGCAGGCGGCATTGGTGGGCCTGTTCTTTTTGTTTGTTGCGTTGCGTTCCATTTTCCACCGGGCTCCACGGTGTGTTTTGCAGCCAGCCCACACGCACGCATTTCTGCGTATTCTCCGGTGCGTTACGCCATTTGGCGTGCTCAATGGCGCCAACGGCACAATGGAGTGATTATGATTTACCTTTCCCAGGGGTTTCCCAGCCCCGGGCCGAAGCCGGCACGGAACGAGTTAGGAGTCTTTTCCAGTGCGAATCGGCGCTAAAAGACTGATTGCGCTGTTAATAAGCGTACCTTGTGGCGGCAGGACACGCGACGTTTATTGATGCGCTTTTTTGAAGTGGGCTCGTCGCGTGATTGGTGTAGTTGCAGCGGAAGTGATTTATTACCTCGCGCTCTATTGCAGCATGTATGTTTCGCAGCGCACGTTCACTGGAAGAGCACGCCGGTGGGTCGTACTCATCTGCCGATTGTGATACTGAGAAGCAACTATCAATAAAAATGATGATAACGTAATAATGTACAGAATACTAGGTAGCTGTCATTCAGCTCCGGACGTCTCTTGAATAGTTAAGTCGATGGTTTTATCGATTGTTTGCTTTGAATAACTACTACAGTAAGAAATTGCTTTGCTTGATTGTTTTAGTGTCCAGAACTCAAATCCCATTTTTTACCTTTACCTTTTATACATCGGTTCCTCCTTGAAACCACTTCTAGCAAACCATTTCCTGCTACAGCCCACGTTCCATCGATTCCATCCCACCTGTTGATTCCTGAAAATTATCAAGTGCCAACAGCCTGCGCGTTCGTTATTCTTTATGAATTTGACACAACGCAAGCACAATTGCACAGTTCCACGAAGGTGTTTCTGCAAAGGTTTTTGTTTGCCCGTGCGCCCCGCCATCCCGTGGGTCCTGCCGCCCCGTGGGAAGTGGGTGAAAGCAACAAACAAATGAACAAACTTATTAACACAATTATTTTTCCACTCTTGAAAAGTCTAATTGCAGGGGCTTCCGTCGTTGCCGGTTTTGTGTGTGTGTGTGTGTTCTCCCACTTCTCTCTCCCCACAGCGGCAACCGTGTGCTGCCGTGTGCCATTGACCCAAGACGCAAGCCTCGCAACGTTCGTCGAGTCTTTCGTGCGCCGAACGAATAACTTTTCAATTATCGCATCCCGACACGACTCCCGACTTACGAGCAGCTACCTGCAACTTCGCTGTGGGAACTTTTTCCACACACATACACACACTCACACCAGGAAAAGTTGAGCAGAAAGCTTGGTGAGATGGTAATTGCCACTGTTGTCATTCGACAGACTAAGGATGTGCTTATTTATCGTCGTTTTCTGGTGAAACGTTCACTTCGGAATGTTTTCGTTTCGAAAAATGCAAAATTACTACAAATTTTCTTGGTAATGAAAAGCGGGTTTGGCAAGTGCTTACATCATTCGACTACAAGATTCATAAAACGTTCTCCTAGTTCGTTGAATCGATCTCGACACGATATACCCTTTTGAGTGCTCCAAAACAACATACGGCATGTTTCGTTACACTCTTCTACGAAGGTTTCTGGATGAGCCGAACGGTGATGTAATCCACACTTGTTCCTCTTCAGTACACTGTAGACAGCGACCAAAGTTCTTAAAACAGCTTCACGCACAAATGTTTTTTTTTTGATTACAACCCAAAAACACGATCTTCAAGAACGTTGCAAATGGCCCAAAGCGCCCGGAAAGTCACCTGATGCCCCTGACCTGTGCCTCGGCAATCCAATTAAAACGACCAAAGCCCAAACGAAGGAAAAATAGTCTATCTTCGCCCTGCGCCGCACGGTGCGGGTCATTGACATCGGTCAACCGGTCCGACCGGAGCCAATACCTTCGCCCGGGAGCGGCTCGATGTTCGTTTGATTGATAGTACGTGACATGATGACCAACGACGAGATGATGAGCCGTCGAAAACGGATCCCTTTCGAAAAACATCCCCCGCCCGGGCGTTCGAGCACCTCGGACGAAATACGGGCGCATGTTGTCGTGGTGCTCCGGAGCACTCCAAACAGACGATGATATGAATTCTTCCCGGAAGCGCCGCTTCCAAAACTGGTAGACAGGCGGACGGAACTATCTCGTCGGGGTACTTCTACTCGAGGAGAGTGGCGTGAGTTTGTCCGGGTTAGAAAGAATGGATGGTTATAATGAACCACCCCGGACACAGCACAACACACAGCGTCACAGCTCGAAAGCTCCGCCCAACGGGTGCATAAGTACACCACCGGGTGTACTGGGCGAGCTCGGCCGAGCGATCAAGAAAGGCACCGTCGGCGTACATCCGTAGTCCCAATCCCGGAACGAGACTAGAATGCAAATGTGGAGCTTTATCTGCTGCTTGCCAGAGAAAAGGGGTACACCGCCGATGTTCCATCCCATAGCCGCCTGCTCCCGGCTTGCGATTTCTAAAGGGATCAGCAAAAGCCACACGAAAAATGGACCCATCTCGCCGGCGCCCCGAGATCCCATTAGCCGAGGGTGCCCGGCCGTCGAGAGGTCGAGGGAGAAAAACGGACCATAATTGAAAACGATCCCCGTAATGCCTGCGACCGGTTTATGCACGGTCACTTTTACTCGCCCCACCCGGGCCGATTAGGTGCGTGTGCGTGTGGCCTTCAGCTGGGTTGCAATCCTTTCGCGAGCAGTGTGTTGTGTGGTGTGTGTGCTCTTGGGAAAGACGGATGCGAAAAACACAAACCCATACTTTTGTACTGTATTGGTTACTTCAGTTGTAACTTGTACATTTGTACGAAAACATTGAAAAGAACTCTCGATCCTCGATCAATTCGCGCTGATGAATGGCAAACCATCGATCAATGCGCGATAAAGAACTCCTTTTCAAACGAACATATAAGAGAGCATTTACTTACTCTAACACATTACGGTGTATACACAAACCTCTCGCTGTTGTCCACCTCATCAAACGTTCCCTTTTCTAGTACAGTATGGTACAAAAGTTGAGAGTTAATAAAGAATATACATTTCTCAGTTTTTCTTTGGATTGGATTTCGATTCCAAACAAAACCTATCTATTTGCACGGATACGAATCAATCCGACGAGCTACTACTCATCTTGGGTCTCGATTTATTTAGTTCCTTCTTAGGAACATCAACCTTCGATTGATGCTATCATCAATAATGTTGATTCCAAACCAATTGCAGCCAATTGTCCAATTAATGTAGATATTTATTCAATTGATCTTGACTACGAACCACAGTTAGTCTCAATACAGCAAGTTTCTCCAAACACTTCGAACCAGAGCAGATCAAATAATTGGTCCTTGTTGGAAGATTTGTATGATAAAATAGGCATGTACATACGATTACTGGAATATAACTCTAAGATATTCTTAAGTATGTCTTTAGTAGCTCATAATGTCAAGAACTAAAAAACATGAGCACTTTATGTCGAAACTCACTGTGCCAATGAAAGTGAAAAAGCTTTCCAACAAAAAAAAACGGACAATTCGTTCCTATCGACCGAACGCACACAGTCGGGCGCTCCACAAATACACGAAAAACCTCATGAAACGATCCTCGGATGCGGGCCCCTTGACAGGTCGGACAGGCAGAAAAAAGCTCCTCACACACACACAAACACATAAACAATCAGCAATGCTCGGGGTTAACCTTATCGTTATGTTCCGTTGCCATCCACGGAATGTAACGGACACCCTGACCCCGGGCTTGGGGATATCCAAAATTTCAAAACCCGCCCGGGCTTGACACTCGGCAGCTGGAAATCAATGCTGAGTAATGTCCTTCCGTGCCGTGGAGCACGGTTGACGGTCAGGGCCAATGTCGCGGGCAGTGGATGTTTGCCATGGTGATGAATAGGTGACACTTTTTTTCCAACCCCCGGCCCGGTTCGGTTCCCTTTTTCAAGGCGGGTATCCTTCGGCCTTTGTAGCTGCGCTCGCACCCAACACCGTGTTCCACGAACCGGGCATGCTGTCTTATTTTTAGGACCACTGAAATCAGATGTCGGTTTAATCTTATCCACTTGCCTTGGTGGATCTTGTTTCGGCCGGACGGCAGGAAGGTTTTCGCTCAACCAAAAAAAGAAAGCAGCCAGTAACAGCAACAAAAAGACGATCATAACAGCCTCTAACAGAGGACCGTGTCGCGGCCGTCATTAGTCCGCCGTGAGCGTGAGGACGCAAAATTAGCTACCGATTTTTCCTCCCTCAAGGCTTATCTGTCCCGCTCGATCGGCACGCACACTTTCCGATCCGCTAGCGTGTGCGATGCGGAGCGAAAGAAAATCATCAATCCTTGATACGGGACCCACACACACACGCACACAGACACACACATACATCCCCGTCAGTAGACAGAACTCGGCAGCACTCCGGCCACGGCAGCGAAAGAGAAAGTTTGCTGAATAGTAACAATTATCGACCGAATAAACCTGTAGGAACTATTAGCTCGGGCGAGCAAATGGCGCTGATTGCTCATCACGGGCGACCGAACCGGCCGACCTCCGGACTGACGGACAGGCGAACAAATGAACCCCGACAAATGGCGCATTTCAGCGAACTCGACAGCCCCAGCGGGAGAGCATTTGCTTCAATCATGATGAAACTTCGCCAATTTAACGTCCCGTCGCAGCAGCCGGCTGCGAACGTTGCGGTGTCAGCCGTGCCCGGCTTCCGGTTCGGTGGATCACGGCTCCGTTCCACCGACCAACACTGCGAGGTGAAGGGACAACGAACAGCGAACGATGATTGAATATTGAACTTTATTACAATCGAACTCATTTTATTTGTGTTTTTGAAAACTAATTTCCACACTCCGCTGGAGTTGCGCGCGAACTCCAGCGGAGCATCGTTCACGGTTCGCCGGTGAGCATCTTAGGCTAGCGCCCGGTGACATCAGGCTGACAAATCAGCACACCGGTCGGGTGGAAATTTGACAAGCGACTCGCGAAACGCAATGTCTTTGGTGATGAATAATTTCTTGGCGGGTAATATCCGTTCAAGTCGCACTCAATACTCCGACGCCAGCAGTTCAGATTACTAGCGAAATATTGCAGCGACAAAAAGAAAGCAACGTCCCTGGCAACACTGACACACCGTTTCGCTTTTATGACCCCCATCCATGGCGAGCAAGCGCAGGTTCCAACGTTTGCGGTAAGCCTGCATCTTTACACTCGCCATCCGAGAGCGCTCAAATCTCTGCCAAGTTTTCGTAGATTCTCAAACAGACACACATACACACATACTCTTTCGTTTGGGAAAGAACTAACTTTTTTCATTTAACTCGGATTATGAAACATTTAAAATAAGTCGTCTACCATTCCGACGCCGGGGTGAAGAAACCAAGCGTGAGCCTTGAGAAGTTGTTCGTGAGAAACGTGTTCTCACCAAGCAGCAAAGGCACCGTCTACTACGATGAGCATGGTTGCTGTTCGTGGAGCGATGTCCGGGTGACAGTGATGTGGTTTTACGACGCGCTAATCGAATAAATTGGACGACTGGTGGCCAAATGTGTGGAGTCGTCGCTTGTGTTTTGATTACTCACCAAGGTATGATGATGGTTGGGAGCTCAACCAAGCGGTGTATCGCCACAGAAGATCGTCTACAGTATTTTTCGTAGAACTCATGTGATCTCAACCACCGCCATAAGACTGCAAATGTACTCTCGCGCAGACCTGCCGAATATCGATCTGTGGTTTCAACCGAGCCGGCCCAGCTCGAACCAGCATGATGTTCGAACTCGAGTCCCATCCGGCACCGTCCGGTGCCGGGATAATTTCCAGTAAATTTACTGTATTCGATTACGAACCTTTCAGCCCGGTGCTGCAGCAGTAGCTACCCCGGTTCGGAACCCGCTCGGATGTGAAACGATAAGCTCTCCGGTTTTCGAACGCAACTGTCGGAGGGAACCAAACCCGAAACGTCCAACGGCTAAGCCCAACGCGTAATCCCTACCGGGAGTCTGTGAAGATGTGGACGTGTGTGGAGGAATCAGTTACTGAGCACAGTAATCCAGGCCAAGCCGGAGGCATTTTACGTCCAGAACTCGATGTCAGCACAGGGTACGGGAGTCGGGAGTGCTCGTATCATCACGAGAACGATTTATAACATGTCAAAGCGGGCTAACAAACTCTCCAAACTCATCAACACGCCCAGTGACATGTTGTAGATCGTGTAGCCTGGAACGAGGACAATTGAAAGATCGATGACCGCACGTCTACGGGGCGTGCACGGGAGGCTGGGTTAAACTTTCAGAGCAAGTCCGGACGGAACTTCCGGTGAAACTTACTTCGAACCCAGCAGACCCGGCCGCCTCCAGTCCGCAGTAAGATTTCCACAAACACTCTGAAGTAATTCTAACTATGGTTTGGAAGAAGTGTTACAGCTCGGCAAAGCTTGTCCTTCCATATGGCCACTCTACTCGGAAGCGGACCGATGAGAGATAAATCCCATAAAAGCGTAAAGTAATTACTACTCCGGGGAATTTCCATCCATCTGAGCTCGGGTTTGCTTGACAATGGTGAACGATAACGTGATGATAGCGATGTTGGCTACAGCGAGATTCTAAGCTAATCGCAAATTCCCCGAAAACTTAGCCTATGGCCACCGCAAAAAAAGCACGGTACAAATTCTATTGTGCGCAACAACGGCTGTATACCAATAGCGAAAAAAAAACGCGGTCACATGCGGTCCAGCAAAAAATGTCCCCCGACCGAACATCCACATAACACAATATCCATTACGGAACAGGAATTAAACGAACGCTTTCTTTGGGCGCAATTGGGCGCCTCGTACGCCTCGTAGTAGCAGCGCTTCACCTGTATAATTTGGCTACAACACCAAAACCCTAAGCAGCCGCTCGCCTCACAAGCATGACGGTTCACGTGCCAGAGATTCCTTCGTAAACCATTTCTTTTGCTTTCTTCTTCCTTGTTCACCATGGCTCCTCCTCTCTCTCTCTCTTTCTCCCTCTTTTCACTCTCATTCTTTCTCTTTCTCTCTGTGTAAAATTGTTTTTGTTTCCAGATAAAACCGCTTTTTTAATGAAAGAAAAGCACCAACGGAAGAGGGCGGAGGTTCTGGCGCCCCCAAAGGCCGGCTCCCTAGAAGGCACGTGCAACAGACTCTCTTCCCCAAAGGGTCCTTTCTTCCCGCGCCCGAAGCAAGGTGAATTCTTTCATCTTAAAACGCTAAAATGGTTGCAAAACTTGATTGCTTCTTATTTTCGGGGTGCGCACCCACCCGGGCGAATGTCCGTGAGGAATCGGTACGGGCGTACGGGCTCGTTTTGATCTGAATGAGCGTTGGTCTGGCTTTCGCTCGGTTTTCATCTCGGCCGCGCGTTGTGTGGATTGCGACCGAAATTTATTCAAGATGCGTGCTGGCTTTTCATAATGCAGCAGGTAATTGATTTTTATTTGCACGTCCCGTCATTGTGAGCGTACTGATGAACGACCAAAAGGAATCCTTTCCAAGCATCGTGCCCAGGCTTGGGAAAGATATGTAACGTGCCGCTATGAATACGCTTGAATGTTTTGATGATCATTTCTCTAGAACTGCTAGAATTGGGTCTTGGAAACATGGGCCTTTCCAAGTCCGCAATGTCCACTGGAGGAACGCTCAGTTGAAAGGCGTGTGCTAAGCGAATAATTACGCGTTGAAACATCCACAGAGTATGCAATACGACTGGTCAACGATCTGATTAATGGCTAGTGGTGGATTAGAGATCTGTTAGTCCCCACCTGGACATACAAAACATTATTACCAGAAGGTAATTCTATTTGATTCCTTTGAATTTATCTGCAATCCAAAGATCTATCCCGAACAAATCGATAAGATACCGGGCGAAGGTTCATTCTTTTCAATAAGAACCTTTTTTGCGCATGTATTTCGCAACGATAAAACAACCAACCCGAACCAGCGACAGCAGCTTAACGCGCGTAAAGCACGCCAAACCTTTCGCAAGGCAACACAGCAATAGCAAAAAAAACATGACATGTGGATAAGAACGTGATCCCGTTGGAAATGGAATGTCATTCGGCCGGAGAATGGGTTCGGTCGACGACGACGACGACGACGACCACGATGACGGGAAAGTTTCCGTACGTATGTCCGGTGCGTTATCCCGGCCCGGCTAAAGGCTCACGTTCGCTGTCATGTTCCCGGTCCCGGCCGGTCAGGTAAGATCCCGGCGGGAGACAAACGAAAGCGAGAGGACCGGACACACAACAAACACAAGAGCAACAGTCCCAAATCCCACCACCACGGATGATGTAATGGAGCGAACGAGTGCGATCCAGCGTGGAGCACACCAACAACGAAAAAAAGGGTTAGAACTGTCCCGAGGTCTGTGACAGGGAGGCAGTATGACTGGCGAAAGATGAATGTCTCGATCTTCCACTTGAAGTGGTACGACGAGAGAGAGAGCGCGAGAGAGAGAAAGCGAGCCCGGTCCCACCAAAAGGTTTGCCAACGATGCGTAAACCACCGAACCGTGCCGATGGGACAGAGGACGGCTTTTCGTCGGAACATTTTTCCAACCCGATTAGCTTATCTTCCGAGCGCACGGCGCGCTGGCTCTCGGGAGATAGCAAACCAACCGAACGGGGGAGTTTTTCTCCGCCTCCAATTCAACTATGTCCACGTGTGAGAATCTTAAAGCGTATATTAGTTACACTTTCCTGAAGACCTCCAGAAAGCAACTAAGCCATCTGCAAAAACGCGTCCAAAGCAATGCAAATATTTGTCCGCATCTATGAGCGTGTTTACATAGGTCAGGCGGATACACATCGCCCATATCGATTCCGTCGACATCGCCGGCTCTCGGACCAGCGTCAAACACCTTTTGACGAGCTCCTCCTTTTGGTTTTTTTTCTGCTAAACCACAGGTGGCACACGCACAGTCGCACACACTCACGCAAATGGCCAATCACCTCTCCAGTTGGCGTAAGCTAAATGATGCCGGTAAGGGATGGTGCATCTCGCGTGTCACTCAATATATTGGCATCGTCGAGCGCACGTTCTTTCCCGGACAACCGGAGAACCGCCAGAGAAAGCATGTCCTTGGCGCCCTTCGACGGTGGCGGCGGCAGAGAAACCGGATGCCCGCACGTGTCGCATAGTCGCAACGGAATAAGCTCCATTCTTGCCGACCTCAGACTCTGCCGGTTCTGCTCGCAACCAAACGACAACAACATCGTGGTCCAAGTAGCCAAGTACACGAACGTGAAACAATTTCACAGCCTGCTGGCGGTCTTATGGGTGTGTGTGTGTGTGCGTTTTTTTGTTATTCCTTCCAACGCTAGTTCGTATTTTATCATCCTCCTTACTACACTACCCATTTTCCACTCAAATGCACTCGAGAAGCCATTTTTCATTTCCTTCTCCTTCTCGGTGGGACGTGCGAAGTTTATTCGCCGTCTCTCTCTCTCTCTCTCTCCCACTCTCTTGCTCGCTTTCTCACTATTTTCCCACTACTGTTGTTGTTGTTCCACGTGCCGCTGCACACGCTATTGTGAACGTGGAACGGGAGACAGAATCTCCTGTGCGAAGGAGCTGAAGGTCACGCGGGAACCGTACGTACAGACAGCGGTGTCCTTATCAGCACATGTACAGTTAGCTCTGCGTTTGGCTGGGGCCGTAGTTCCCCTGAGGACTACGCAAAGACTAAACTCCCCCAGCCATCTTGTAGTGGACGTACGTTGCAAGGGGCCCTCCCCTACGACTCTGACTCGGCCACGTACCTCTCCACATTTACGTTCAATTTGGGATGACATTACGTCCGGAAGCGATGCCTACTTCAAGTGTGAAGTGTGTGAGGTGAAGAAAGCTCTTGAGATGTGCTCTACAACGGCGGCGTATACGCGCTGAGCAGATGATGCCGATGATGGTGATGGCGATGGTTATGCGATACTCGTACTTTAAAAGCTCCCTTCTTACAACACCTGCTCATGTCCGACTGTTGATTGGCTCAATCATCACGCAAGCGGTGACCCGCTGAGAGTCGGTTTTATGACACTTACACAACGCAGCAAAAGTAAATCTCGTGTCGGGGCAATCCATATGAGAATTGACATGAAGCAACTCAAAAAGGTTTACGTACACAAGTGTCTGAAGCGATTAATAGACCTGCCATGTTAGTCCCTACACCTAAAACGCTCTCCAGTACGCGTACCTCACAGTGGAAATCAAGCCTTTCGAACGGATTTGAGCGGATTATTCGAACAGACTGCAGCTTGATGAGCCACAAAATCCTGTATCTCACACTGATGATAAAGAAATCAATACAATACGGCTTGCCAAATACACGGCACGCAAACATGGAGACATGAGAGAGCATCTTTTACCATGGTTTCGGAAAGCGGTTGGTAACAATTTTCGGGAATCTTTGCTACGAAATCATAGCTCAGGTATTTCAAATTTGATTGAGGTCTCTTTTGCGCCGTCACTGAGCTACTTCAGACCGATTTGACAGCGCAGGATCTTTACCTTTTTGCTGGTGTCTGTACCGATGTTCTATCCATTTGCCATTCAGAATGGTAGGTCTGCCTAAGTGCCTCGCACCCATTGATAGCACACCTTCACAATACCTGAATGAAATTAAAACACCCTCTCCAGAGCGAAAGAGTAGATTCACACTTTCTTACACCTCACTGGAACACGCGGGTGTGTGTGTGCGTGTGCAAAAGTGCAAAAACCATTGAACAATTGCAGCATCTCGTCGTAAACGACTATTCTCGTGTCTCCGTCGTATGCCGGAGAGGATCCTTCAGGGGATTCTTCAATCCTCTCTCATGGCTTCCACTTCCGTGCGACTGGAAAACCACAAGACAAGAATGGAAGTGAAACGCTCATCGTAACACTCACATGAACGTGGGCGTTATTTAAAGCGTTGCCCCGTGTCTCCGCTCCAGCAACAGCAACGGCCCTTAGTGCGCCGACCGCACGAATCCTCTCCAACTCGAGCCTTTCAAGTCAATGTCAAATTCAAAACGTCAGTCAACGCACCACCGCCACCGACATCAACAACAACAAACGACGACGACGACAACGACGACGATCGGCACATGTTTTTTCCCCCCTGGAAAACACGCGCAGCGGACCAGAAATAGCTCGCCTAAACCCGCTGTTCCTGTGTCTGGCCGGCGGGTGGTAAACGCGCCTCCGGCTCTTCAAAAGGCATTGTTTCACTATTGGTTGCTCGACGGCCGTACCGGTCCACTTCCGAGAAGGTCTTCATCAATCGCTTTCAACCCCTTTCTGCAAACGTCGAGAGCTGTCGCGCGCCTTCGCCACACCCATCTCACCCCACGACACGGCAACGCTTGGTGCCGTCGCTAAGTCGCCAACCTCCCCCTAACCGTGCGAGATTAAGCTCACCACTTAACTTTCCGAAAACGAAATCATCCTAATTAAAACGACACTCCACCGACCGCACCGCTCGCTCGGGAGAAAGTTTGGGACGTCTCGGCGTTCCAGCCCCGGCCAAATCAAGCGTTGATGAGTTTGGCCCTCGTCTGCCAAACCATTAAACTCTGTCGCGCCGCACCGGCGACCGGCGACCGAGAAAATGGGTGAGAAAATTTAAACTTTCCCCGACTTCTGTGCGCTGTGATATTGGCCTCGTGGGCAAACGGCACGGACGAATTGTGAACAGTGTCCGTGTCAGTTACGTCGTAAGCCCGGCGCTATTGTCAAGTCTGCATAATCGATACAGCAGGACGAATAGTGAGGCGGCGGGCGGTTCGCTCCGGCACGGGGTTGACTCATTGTTGTTAAGATGGATTCATATTTAAAAACCATAATGGCTCCGGCCAACTGCCTACGGAAAAAGGATCCTGAAAGAGTCATTATGCATGCATTGAACTGTGACTGTGATTGGTTTCAGTTGTGGTGTTTCTCTCTACTGAGAACCATTTGCGAGTGTTGCGATCCATAATCCAGTTTCACAGAAATTTACCATCGTAAAGCCTTTTCATTTGCACAGTTTAATTTCCATTTGGCGTAATCGCGCAATTCAACAGACTTCTCCCCTGACATCGCACAGTGTAGAACATTTTGCATTATTAAATTTCTTACATTACTGCCATTTGCTATCATTAATTATGAGCCTTTACCACAAGACTCTACAAGACAAATAGCAATGCAAACGAAAAAAAAGCCCGCTTGGACAGAAGGAGCCGTGTGGCTTATCGTGGACGAAATTCGTAAGCGCTTTAGGGTGAATTTAATTACTCCACTCTGCGCCTCCAGATGGCTAGACCAAGCGACCGTCTCGACCCGGGGGGTTGCGGTTTCCATGCTTACACCCGAACCATTTTCGCCGACAGTCGCAACGAAGCTTTCGCGACTCACCCGGGGGGGGCCAGTGAAATGTGAAATAATTTCAAATATTAACAAGGCTTCGCCCAACCCGTCCAGGGGGGGGGAAGGATGGGAAAATATGATGACAGCGCAATTTGCGCACTTGTCAAGCTTTGTAAGCGATTGACACGAACTGCCCATCCGCCCATCCCACCCTTTGGGCGGACCACAGCGGCCAAGTTTTGGACGAAAGTTTTGCCCGGTCACGACTCGGAACCGGGCGCTGGTCGCTCTTTCGTGAAGCGTCAGCAAAGAAAACTTTCGCACACCGCACCTCCATCGAGTTATTGAGGATGAAGCCCGGACACTGATAGGCCCCAGCGTGACATCGGTGTACGCTCGCGACGACGACGACATTCCTGTGTCACCGTAATCCGAAAAGAACATCCAGCCGGGGAAGAAGATTCAACCGAGCGAATCTTACTCGGCGGAATGGGGCACCGCATTCCAACATCTGTCAGTCCTCGGCACATAACGTGGTTTATGTACCGGCTCGCGTGACGGACGTGTAAGCGCAAATATTCGCCCAAACTCAAGGTAATCCAGGGTCAATCCGGTCGTCAGTTTACTCTAGTTTCGGTGTCCTACAGTTCTTCGGACTTCAAAAAGGGCGACTCTGGTGAAATATCAAACGTTCCAAGCGGTTGCCGACCACTGTTCTAGTTAACTTTGATCCCGTTTGACTGTAATCTCATTTCCTACACGCACCACAACAACATTTTACACGTTAAAGTGTCAAGGAGTCAGGAGCGTTCGTGCCAATAGGATTTAAAATAAAGCGCACACTCACACAATTACACATTTCTGCATTACGATTCCCCCCCCGATCACTTTACCGGTTTCCTCCGCCCCAAATCCCAATCACTCCACTTGGCAATCGAAATCCGCCCGTGAGTGCCCCCGAGAGTTGACAGTTATTGGAAAAAAGGGTTACGAGCGGGCGAACCATTCGAGATATTCCGCTGAAGTGTGTGCCCGCGCCCGCCACGGCACGGCCGAACGACAAACGACTGTCTTCGCGGATGCCAATTTCGAACCGAAAAGCGCCCGATTCTTCTGCCGACACTGCCGCTCTCCCAACCGCCATTCGGTGCCCGCATAACGATCGCAGGATTAAACCGTAACGCGATATGCTAAACGGCCGCCTACTGCAGACGCCCGTCTGCATCACCTCCACATTGCCCGCTACGGCCACCGAGACTCGGTTTTGGAATGTGAGCCGCGCGCTCGCAGCAACTCTCGAACTTTATCGCTCGGCGATGATGATGGCAGCGCGTTCTATGTGTGTGTGTGTGTTTGTGTGGGGAACGGTGGGGGAAGGTATTTTGGAGGGGAAAACGTGGAGCGAAGCGGAGATCTCCACACAAAACAGCACACTCCACACAGATGCCGAATGATAAGATTTAATAGGGAAAGGAAGTTTGGCGAAGGGGCTCGCCCGAGAATTCCCTCTTCATTTTCGCCAACGGAAGCAGCGAGCGCAAACGAGCCCGGTGCGATCCGCTGGGAAGATAATCGATTTTTGTTTCCTGTAGGAGGCCCGTGAAAGAAATCAGCACCGAAATCAGATACCGCGCGAAAAGCAAACGGACAAGCGGAGAGGTTCGCGCGTCTATTTGGACATCGAAACCCGGGCGCGGACGACCGCACTAAATGTCGGACGCGCCCGGGCACAAACAAACCGTGAATTTGTTTTCCCGGAGCGCAGAAGTCGGAGAAGAAGAAGAAGAAGAAAACAATCGCACGGCCCGGGAGTGCGGGAAGGCATCAAATTAATATTTCACTTCGACAAACGCACCCAGTGGGTTGGGGAAGGAAGTTTTGGCTCGGTGCTCCAAAACCCGCTTTGCGTCGAAATGCCCGGGAGGACCAACTTTTCCCACCCAACAACCCACCTTTCGCTCCGGCCGCTGATAATTTTCCCATTTTTCTGCTGCTGCTTCAGATTGCCCGTGCCCAATGAGCCGTACACACGCTGGTGGGTCTCATTTCTTGGGTTGATTTACTGATGCCAGCAACGGGGATGTTCGCTGCGTGTAATGCATGTTGCTTCCAAATGGAAAATCATACTCGGCCAAGCTCCGGACAGGCATTCCGAGTCGGGAGTCGGGTGTGTGTTTGGGTGCACCACAAGGGAATACATATTTCAATTTCAAATATGTTATTGACTTGTATCGATTTGCATACCATACGTGCGGCATGCACGCACGCCCCATTGTCACCACTTCAATCGGATATTGAAGCAACACCCTAAAATAATTTCATTTTACAACACAACCCATCCGCTCCATGTGCTTAAGGGGGAAGGAATGGCTCACCGGAGTGTAAACATTACCGCACCAATTCCAGGAACGCATCCTGTTACTTTCCCGTTCGACAGTACGTCCATTAGCACTTCGCACATGTTTGTCCAATTTCAATGATACAAGCCGCTTTTGCTTTGAGGGATGTGCGTGGGTTCCAAGAATATGTCTTCGGTGACACTGATGATGGGGTATAAGCAGACTACAGCGCCGGGAAGATCCCTTAGAAGTTTTTGGTTTTTTAGTTTTTGTTGAAATGTAAGCATTGGCACGGACGTAAGTTAACAGCATCGTATGTCTGTTTGAGTAGTTCCGTTCCAGTATTCTTAACCAGGGTAACCAATATCGCCAATATCGCTCTTTATTCCAATTAGCACCATTTCTGTGACTACTCACTAGATCTCCCTAGTAAAAACCGCCGAATAGAGAGATCGATTGTGTATCACTAGCGAAGGAAAAGGTCTTCTCCCAACACACGAAGACGCAAACACAAATACCACGAAACTGCTACCATTCGTCACGCCAAAATGAGCTTGTTCCGATAACAAATTTGTATGATTATTTGTACCGGCTCGTCGCAGTTTCACGCAGCACCCCAATCTCTTGCCGCAGCTGCAGAGACTCAGACGAACCGGAAGTCACAGCGCGTCTGGTAGACTGTCGTACCACCCGCCGACCGCAGAAGAATCGATTCTTCGCTCGACTGGGTACGATCGGATGTAACGAAACAAGCGAACTACCAAAAGCAATACTAAGTACACACACCCGACACACGCATCCATTTCCTGCGCGTTGTTGTTGCTGTTCCGCTCGCCAACATATGTGTGTGTGAGTGAGTGTGTGACAATCGATTGTGTGTTCTCTCGCTCTCCCTCGTTTGATAGCGAAGGTGGTGATGGATGCAGAAGAACACAGAACGCAATTTGTGGCAAGGTGGCACGAGATGTGCCCGGTACAAAAACCTACTCGCAGAGATGAAAAACTCGCATCTCACTCACGCTGTGCGGACGGACGTTTGAAACGACGACGACGACGACGGCTTGTCAGCGCCGCACTGCACTGTGTGATAACTTTTTTTCCGCTCCCAACCCACCGTACACGAATGGCATGCTGTAAGCGACAGATTTCTCACTCAGCGACAATACAAGCTTGGGTTGGATGAAACATGAAAGAGAACTGTTTGCGGGACTGGGCTGTTGGAACCGCGCGGGAGACGCAAGACGCGTCGGCAGCCAGATGCGATCTTGCTACTCATGGGCGCGCACATACATCAGGCATCCGTTGTTTGTATGTTTGTGTGTGTGTGAGGGTATGTGCACGCCGGCCTATATTACACAATCGGTTGCCATTGTTAAACATCATTGTCAAGGCTGTTGTGCCCAGGACGAAGATGAAGTTGTTGTTGAACGGGGTAAATAAACGGGTAACTTGGTATCCGTAATCTGCTTATGTCACCCCGGCAGAGTGGAATGGAACGAAATAGAACATGTTTTTTACTTGCCCCCCCACCGTTGCCAGTCGGCAATCTTGTGTATGCGAAACATGAAAGCATTGCATTAAACGACACACTGTGCACCAACAGCAACACCGAGCGAACGAGAAATCAGCGCCACGCTCCACGAATCTCGCCAGACGTGAGGCGGTAATAACTCAATCGAAACGTGCGGCGACAACAACTGATGCGCCGGTGACTTGATCGAAGTACAATGCGTAGTTGATGAGCTGCCGAGCTCCAGCGAGACGTAGCGTCTGCTCGAACTCGAAGCCAGTAGTTGGATAGGTTTCGATTGAGTCACTAAACCGGAATCGCGTGCGGCTCTGCTCTGCTCCTTCGCTCTGGCTCTTTCTCCGAACAAACGCAGCGACGGCCACAAATCTCTCGCCGAGAACGCTCTTGTGCCAGAGGACACCACAATCTAACACGCGTTCCAACGCCTTCTTCTCTCGTTTACGCTTCCAACTGCGACGTCTCGTTCTCGCTGGATCTCCGGGCGTGGAACGTGGTCTTCATTAGCGCAGAAGCTGTGATTCCCATTATCAAGCGTAAGTAACGAGCGACAAGTACGAGCGACAACGCGAAGCACGATGGCGTCGTCATTCGCTAATTGCTCCTACGCGCCCGATCCGGGTGCCAGCGAAGCGAATCCATTCAGCTACGGCGAGCGCAGCCTACTAGACGATCGGGACAAACGGTAAGCACTGCTGAGCAATCAGTTCTTGGTAGTCCTGATCTCGCACTTTACCGCGAACCACCGCTTACTGACCGACATTCCTTTCCCCAAAACCATCTCGCTCTTATCGCAGTGGTGTGACGCGTGCGTCAAGTCTGGCCCTTCCGAACCACTCACTGTTGGATCTGCTGGAGCAGAAGCAGAAGCTGTACGAGACGATCCACCTAACGCCCCCGCCGAAGGGTAATGGCACCCGGCGCCACTCGTCCGACTCGTTTCCGATGATCGAGAACGAAAACTTTCAAATCCCGCAGCGCCAGAACAAAAAGTCGGCCCAGGCACTGCCGGGCCCGCTGGTCCCGCCGCCGGTTCCGAAGCGCACCTTCCAGGGGAACTTCCCGCGCAAGCCGCCCGATTCGTTCGAGGTGCAGAAGCGTGCCTCACTGCTCGCCCTCGATAGCTATCAGCAGCACCACCACCAGCAGCAGCAGCAGCAGCTACAAGCCCAGCAGCAGCAAGTGCAGCAATTGCAGCAGCAGCTGCAGCAACAGCTCCAACAGCAACAGCAAGCCGCCCAGCACCAGCAGCAGCAGCAGCAGCAGGTGTACGCGCAGTTTGCCCGCACGGAACGCATCTGTAAGTCCGCCTTCGAGGATCAATCGTTTAGCTACTACTCCGCACCGAAAAGTGCGAAGAGCAGCGGCCCCGGCGGATGTAGCATCGGCATCGGGGCGGGCAGCAGCACCTGCCACAGTGTCAGTGCCACCAGCTTCGACGATCTCGCCGAGCCGGACGACTTCGTGCTGTTCAGCAAGAAGATGGCCTCGATCGAGTCGAACCGTTCGTCGAGCGACTCGAACAAGTCGCAAACCACCATCGACACCGGCTACGTTTCCGCGAACGAAACCGACCGCTCCATTCTGACCGGCGGCAGCTGCTCCTCGGTCAAGGGCGGTGCGTCCTCCTTTCGCAGCCGGTTCTCCTCCGAGGACACCCAGTCGTCGCTGGACAGCTTCCTCTCCTCCGAGCTACACCGTACCGACACGATCGATTCGCTCCCGCTGAACGATTCACCCTTTAGCCTGAAGAAGAATGTGTTCAATTTCGATTTGAAAACGTCCCCACTCATCCGGGGCAGCAGTACCGTCTCGCCCAACTCGATCGACGAAAAGCTGGACAGCTGTTCGCCGCGAAGCGTCGAGAGCAAAGGCTCCCGGAAGCTGCCTACCGTGCCGACGCGCAAGGGACCGTCCGGCGGTGGCGTGATGCAGCCGAAACTTCCGCCACCAGGTGGAGCCGGTGGAGGTGGCAGTGGTGGAGGTGGTAGTAGTGGTGGCGGTAGTGGCCCTCGCATGACACCCCCACTACCACCCTCCAGATCGCAGCAGGCATTTGAGACGCGTAAAATGCAGAAACTTCAGCAAGCTCAGCAACAACAACAGACTCAACTCAACAACGTGGCCTCGGTGCACAAGACGGCACTGGAAAGTCTGCAGGAGCTGTACAGCAGACCGCTCGGCATACGACGAAACATCCTCCGGCCACCGCCACTGAGCCAGCAGCAGCAGATGGGGTTGGGCGGCACAAAAGGGCCCCTGCTCGGACAGCGCCAAGACTCGAGCATCTCCAGTGACAGCTTCTCCATTACCTCAAGCCCTGGCTTTCAGAGCAAAGCGATGGAGAGCTCGCTACAGCAACACCCCACCTCCAAGTTCAACCGTTCAACGATCCGCGGAAAGCCCACCATGGACACGTCGACCAGCGTTGCTGGCACAAACGTGACAACCAACAACTTGAGCGCGATGCTGAGTTCGGCGGGCACTTCGGGTGGCTCTGGAACATCTGCCGCCGCGTCCATGGCACCGAGTGCAGCTGTTGGATCCACCAACGCATCCACCGGCGACGGCATGGGAGGAATCGGTGTGGCCGCCAGTACCATCCGGTCCGTGCCGCCGAGAGTGAGCATGCGCCAGGATTCCAGCATATCCAGCGACAGCTTTAGTCAAACGTCCAGCCCGAGCTACAACTCGAAGATCATGGAAGCGCCACTCTTATCGCACGCCGCCAAAATGCCCAAGGTGTCGAAGCCGATCGCCAAAAACTTGGACGAAATCACGAGGGACTCCCCCACGGATGTGAACGGCACGGCCGCGATCATCAAGAGCGCCTCCACGCCGGCCAGCCTGCAGACGATCGTTCGCCTTTCCAATGGATCGAATGTAAGCCTACAGCACAAGGTAATGACAACGACTGCTGGATTGCCCGTCCCAAACCCTGAATGCACATTGATCGTATTGTTCTTCTCCTTGCAGAAGTTCCAGATCCTAAAAGCGCGTAAGAACTCCAACCCGTACGTCACCAGCGGGCGCTTAAAGTTTCGCCTGTGCCAGATACTGCTGAACGCCGTTGGGCTGCTCGCTATTGCCGGCGGACTTGCGGCCTACTTCAACGCCTACCCGACGATCAAGTTCGTCAACCAAACCATCACCCGGACGGCTGTTTCATCGAGCTCGTCGGCAGGAGCGTCGTCCACCGGCAGCAGCGGTAGCCCACCGTCGGTCGCGTCGTCGGGCGCAGGAATCGCAGCGGGAGGATCGCCGGGACGAACGTCACTGGAGCAGGCCGGAGCAAGTTACCGAGGGGACCGAAATCCGGCGCCCGGTATCTGCCTGCCGGTGATCGTCAAGTTCTGCCAGCAGCATCGGGTGCCCTACAACTTTACCGTCTTTCCGAACTACATTGGACATTTCGGCCAGCCGGAGGCGCAGATCGTAAGTAGTGCTGCCTGTTCCAACCATTTCCCCCGGTGCGTAACGCATGACGATGTTGCAGGAAATCGATCTGTTCGAAGCACTGGTCGATGTGCAGTGTTACGAGCTTGTTCCACTGTTCTTATGCTCTCTGTTTGTGCCTAAATGCGGTAATTCCGGTGCAACCGTACCGCCGTGTAAAAGCTTATGTACTGGTAAGTGCAGCACATGCGTCTGAGCCCTGCGTTCCATTGACCTACGGATTGTCTTTCGCCTGTCCCTGCACCGCACAGAAACTATGCGTCGATGCAGCTTCTTCTTCGACGTATTTGGACTGGAACTGCCAGAGTACTTGCGCTGCTCGATCTTCAACGATGCCGTGTCGGACCAGGAGGAGTGCGTGGGGATGGCGGAGTACAAGGAATCGATCATACGATCACGCCGGCCGATGGCGTGCTCGGGTTTTCTGTGCGACAAGCGGCGCTGTATACCGAACGACTGGAAGTGTGACGGTCACGTGGACTGTCAGGACCAGAGCGACGAGGCGCACTGCGACAAGTGTGCCGATGATGAGATCCACTGCGGCGAAGGGAAATGTATGAGCCAGAAGCACGTTTGCGATGGAGTGCCGAACTGTCCGTATGGGCAGGACGAGCGAAATTGCAGTAAGTATCCCCAGTGGCACGACGTCCAAACCTCGTTGGGAAGCAAATGCGACCTCTTCTTCCCTCTATTCTCTTCGCCAGTTCGGTTAAGCGAACGAAATGGAGATCTCGGCCGGGGAACGCTGGAAGTGTACAAAGCCGATCTCAAACAGTGGGCACCGGCGTGTGTGAAAAACTGGGATCCTGCCACGTCCCCCACAGCTATCTGTTCGCTGCTGGGCTACAGCTCCGTGAACTCCAGCCGGACGGCAATGCGAGGATCGAACCGAACGCTGGTCAGCACCAAGGATGCGTCGTCGATGTGGCGAATGTACCAACGGAAGGATACCAACTTGATCAAGGAGTTCAACAACTGCGACATTAACTCGCGCTATCCCGTGGCCGAGTTGACGTGC
Source organism: Anopheles dirus (assembly GCA_000349145.1). NCBI lineage: Eukaryota > Metazoa > Arthropoda > Insecta > Diptera > Culicidae > Anopheles > Anopheles dirus. The sequence goes on from KB672490.1 coordinate 5,937,081, forward strand.
TCTAACTTTGGTATGGAAAACGCACGCGTACAAAAACTTCCCGATCGCGGACAATGAATCCCTTTTTCTCCCATCCTGCAGAGTGTGGCAAGGTTCCGAGCAAGAAGTACTACAAAGCAACGAAACGTATCGTCGGTGGATCACCGTCGAACCCGGGCGACTGGCCGTTCGTTGCGGCGATCCTCGGCGGGCCGGAAGAGGTGTTCTACTGTGCCGGCGTACTAATCGCCGACCAGTGGGTCCTGACTGCTTCGCACTGCATCGGCAAGTAAGTAGCCTGGTCCCATCGCCGGTGGGTTAAAACAAACAGCTAGTACCGGTACCGCCGGTAGCAACAAAAAAAGTAGGCTTTTTGTACAAATAAGTTCTCCCACCAGTCACACGATGCGCAACGTCAACGATTGGACGATTCAGCTCGGGATTACGCGGCGCCATTCGCACACCTATTACGGCCAGAAAGTGAAGGTGAAGACGGTCATACCACATCCGATGTACAATCTGCAAATTCCGCACGACAACGACATTGCGCTGTTTCAGGTAGGATCTCTATTTTTGCATATATTTCGACCGAAGACTCCACTGCTAACTATACCGGTTTCACGGTTGAACTCGTACAGCTTGCCACCAGGGTAGCGTTCCACGAGCATCTGCTCCCGGTTTGTCTTCCACCGCAGCACATTCGGGAGCTCCCGACCGGCATTAACTGCACCGTCGTCGGGTGGGGCAAGCGTGAGGAACGAAACTGTAAGTACCGTTGCTAGAGCTTGTCGCACATCATCGTCACCTGAGCAAACAAGTCGTAAATACTTTCCCACCTGCCCGGGGAAGACTTCCGGGCAAGAAAAGCAAAGTTTTTCACCCGTTTGCGCGAGTACATTGTGGGAAATAAAGTTTTGTTTGCTAGGTTACAGCTTCCCAGCTACAGCTGCAGGTTCAAAGAAAAAAGAATGTAGTGTTTTGCAAGAAATTGTATAAGCCAATGCAGAGACTGGAACATTCATTCCGCTTCCAACAAACGGAGTTCCATTTACATGAAAACTTTAGAAACTTACTTTTTAGCCCGGTGGTGAAGGAAATGCAGTTAATACCTCTGTCTAGCTCGACCGCTAGGTGAAATAAGAGGAAACAAGCATCTAACCACATTGCTTCTTCGCAAAACCGCTGTCATACAACAAAGCGAACAAAGCATTCGTGGGCGAAATATCTCAGTGGACAACCAGCGTGTCCGTTTGATTGGAAACAGTTGAGTGAAATTCAATTTCCGGTAGAAATGCGTCCCAATCACGCAAACGCACACCCCAAACACGTCCCTCGACTATTGTTGGGTTTTGGCCAACGCGCGTTCGAGTTGGTCAGACCTGCCGTTGGGTTTCCTGGCACCTATGGATTTCGCACGATCTTCCACAAAAATAAAATCGTTTCTTTAAGTTGTGAAATGTATATCCATTTTATCGAGGACCGCAGATTAGCTACTCATACACGTGGAACAAGGCGTTGTCTGAAATTGCGCGTCTTACTTGAAACGATGTCAATACTACACGCTCGCAATCGCCTCACAATGAACCTATTTTCGTTCCTATTTCAGCGACTCCGAACGGTGCATCGTACGAGCCCACGCTCAATGAGGTAAACGTACCCATCGTGAATCGCGATTTGTGCATCGATTGGCTGGAAACGTTCAACGTGACCGAGGGTATGATCTGTGCCGGCTATCAAGAAGGTGGTCGGGATGCGTGCCAGGTGAGTGTCCCTATGTGACCGGTTTGTGACCGGTTAGTAATTTGTCCCTTTCTGCTCAACCATGGCCAACGCATAGGGTGATTCCGGTGGTCCACTGCTATGTCCTTATCCGAACGAGAAGGATCGCTGGTTCGTTGGAGGCATCGTATCGTGGGGCGTACGGTGCGCTCATCCCAAGCTACCCGGTGTGTATGCCAACGTGCCCAAATTTATACCGTGGATCCTGTCGCAGATCAACAACCACTCCGTGCTGCAGACCGACACGATAGGCCGATAAGTAGTTGAAGGTAGTGAGGTTAGTCAAACATCGGACATGAACGCATGAGCACAAAGCAAAGAGGTATTGCCAGTGATATTTCAACGATGAGCTCAGGTGTGGTGTATAGGATTGGCACCATATTAGATTCCGTCAAACTTTGCAGCAACATATTGATCCTCCGAAAGGACACTTTTTGTCTGGAACATAAACACGACCCCCGTGCGAGAAGCGAAGCGTATCAGGGGTAGCAATTCCTTTTCCGACGTTCACCGGTTTCGGGCCTTTTCGGGCACAGGAAACCCCGTCGGAAGCAATGAATCATTCATCGGATCGTGTCGTGTGCGGTGAAACGCGGCTCGGACTCTTGTGCCCATCGTCGGCACGCACCCGCAACAATATCCGGCCAGACATGTGAGACGGATGTACACCGTCAACCGTGTCTGTCAATCGAGCGCCGTGAAGCGTAAAGGATCGTGACCTGCCACAAAACACAGAGCTCACTGCGCACTGAGCTGATTGTTGAAACATCACTCCGGAATACTAGGTGTTTTTTTATCACGAAACAAGCCTCAAACGGTAGAAGTGTCAATTCGAAAATTTACCGTCGCTCGAGCGCAACGCAACTAATGACAATAAACGAAGAAACGGTCGACAATAATTGTTCGAAACATGCACACGTTAAATCATTGCACCAGATGGCGAGAGGCTAGCAGTAGATGAGGCAACCTCATCCCACTTACAAATCGACTTTAAACTAGCTGATGCAGTAACGACGACAATAAGCTATCGGTGTATAGATGATCTAAGCACAAAAACCAAAACGCGACCGATGTATTATTCGCATCGTTTTAGCTGACGGGCAACCTGACAATAAAGCATGAGTCAAACTCATAAGAAAAGTATTTTACGGACGGCTGGATAGGTTGAGGCAACGTTAGGTATTTGTGTAACGAAAATGTATCAGTATTTGAGATGAAGTACCAGATTAAGCACTAGAACGCTTGCCATTTGTTAGTGTCCCAAATGCCCGTTTTATTCACTTGATCCTTGAAGAATTTGAAGGTTTTTTTATAACAGCAACAGCAACAGAACAGAACAGTTTTGAAAAATCAATTACATTACACCCTTCCCTTTTAAGCGCCACCGTGGATACCGTGGGTAAGTGTCCTAACGGCAGGGACACTGGAAAAACATGAATTACGAAGCGAAGGGAGGAATAAAACTGATGTTACGATAGCACCAGCAGCAGAGAGAGAGAGAGATTAACCGTTTATATTCTATACAATCTACAAGAGCATTGCAAACACTTATATATACATACATATATGCATTAAATATACAATGATACACTATTCTGAGGTCAAACAAAACCAACCACACACTATTATTATGATTAATCGAGAATGATTATTAGTATTATAAAACAAACTGTTGTTGCATTTGGATGAGATTTAAACGAAAGGGAAATCAGGAATCAAGTTGTTGGACCGTTGTTCAGTAAAGTGTGAGAAGGATTTGTAGATTTGTTCGCTTTTTAGGTGTGTTATGAAATACGAGCATGTACGTACGATGCGTAATATGTGTAGGTTGTGTGGTTTTCGTCAACCACGCTTGTTACAGCTCCAGTTTTCCGTTCATTGAGTTTACATTTTGCTTTGAAAAGCTCTAGTGCGAGCCTAAGATAGGGCACAGTTATTCACACTATCGCCCATAAAATGTCCACATGTTCTTCTCCGTTGCGTGTCTACGAACGTTTGAAACCGTGAAGTATTATACTTAAAACTTGAAAACTCGTATGTTTTCTCGTTCCACTGAAAACTGACACAAACTCCGGACAATTAATCCAAACCACAGGAGAAGATGATAGCAGTCCCCAATTTGACATGACTAACTCAAGCAGGGCGTTTAAAAAATAAATAGATAATCGAGTGCATATTTTTATAAACACGCAAACGCACATCCACTACAGGATGCGTGCACAATAAAAACGTCGCAGACAAGGACAACAGAAGTATTTATGAAAAAAAAAACATTTACAGACATTACAGACCTCACTTCGTGGAAGTGACGAAGTTGTCGGTTGTTCCATCTGATTATGAAAAAAGCCACCAGAATAAGCTAGCAGTGTTGTTGTGCCGTACCACCTCTTGCGCATAGTCGTACTACAAAAGATTTGTGCTTTTAGTGCAGAGAAGAAGACAAAATGGAAGCATACATCCCATAGTGAAATGAGTGCATAAGATATCGCAAGAACTTTAACGATGTTACAATAACAATAATATTGTCGCCTAGTGATAAAGACTCTCCCTTTTTTTACTCGTATATCCCACCCCGGAAGCGTGTGGTTTAGGTGGTTGTTTTGACACAAAGAATGAGCGCAGCGTTTTTAGCGACGCGCGCACCCAAACGTTAGCCTGAATGTATTTCATTGGATGTGTAACTGTGCGTAACTGGCGTAGAACAATGTACAAACTTGAATTAACCATATCCTTCAGGCGCGTGTAGCTTTACCAAAAGCGTCACATCTACAGCAAGCAGATCTCCGGTGTGAGTTACACCGATAAAAAAAAAAAGGAATGAAAGATTAGCAAACACGAGGAGAGCAATTTACGATTGCGTGAGGAAATGTAAAACGAATGTCAAGATTACTTGAGAGTGATATTAAATGCGAAATCAACAAAACAAGAACAAGTATTCACACAGTAGACCTTTTATCAAACACTGAATGATAGAACTTTATGGTTAATGCATCTTAACGATACCGTACAACCCAACGCAACCAAATGTATAACTGCAGCACAGTTACAGTCAGTCAAAGGTGTTAGCAGATAAGCAAAAGCTCAACATGAATGGATGAGTGAAATATGCAGACACTCTTATCATCGTCATCATCATCATCATCATCGACAGGCCAATGTTGAGATTACATTCTTTTTATACACTGTCAAACACACATTTGACGTACATGTCGGGAAGGAATAAACGATAGGTATCATACAAGAGCTAATGATAGCAACAATATCAACACATGAAGAAAATGAAAATATAATAATCTGTTTGTAATAAGATATACGAAGCGCAACCAAGCGAGAAGGACAGTAACATACTACGCCCAAATAGAGGTAACGTCACTAAAATATATAATATATACATATTCTATATACATACATACATATATATATATACCTTGAATTGAAACGACTTGTCTTATGTAAGGCTACCGTGGGATGCTTTGAAAAGCAAAACAAAAACACAAGCACTGTCTCTACGATCCGTTTCATTCAAACACAATCGACCGATCAGCACGAATCGGAGGCGGAAGATCGAATAACTACGTGTGTACGTGTGGAGTGAACTGTGCCGGCAGGCAAGTAGTATCCGTATTAGAGGCCACTAAACTATTAACCACCCACCAGCCCTCTCCCCCGGTACATGGCGTACTAGTAGTCGAACTTAGTGCACACATATCTAAAACAAACACCGTAATTTAGAAGGAGGGTCTTTTTGCATGAGGGAGAAAACGCAGTAAATTGCATAGGAACACTTTAAACTCTTACACGTAGCGTCTTAGCGACTGCGTTAGTGGTTGACATATTCTAACCTTAAACACGTAGCAGTTCTGTACTAAAGTCTGTGACAACTTTATGGCTTCCATTGTTTTCCTCGGTGGAGGCGTGGGTGGAGTGAGAAAAGCATGTGTGTGTGAGAGCTATAATCAGCACAATTCACTGTAGCGCGTGAGGCACAGATCCATCTAGAAAACCTCTATTTCGTTTAGCGGGGTAGCTTTGGGTGTCAATTTATGATTATTATAAATGTTAGTACAACCGTACCAGCAGTGTGGGGAAGCAAATCAATCAACCATAGATACACAAGCAAAACATTCACATAGCCTCACACAAGATAATGCACCACACAGATCCCGGTTGCACGTTCTGTACAAGAATTATAAAAAAATATCAATAGTATGCAACAACATGAAGCTATTTTAAGAACACCACCACATGGTTACTTCTTTTTACACCACAGTTCCCCATACAGAAAAGTGTGAAAGTAAGCACCACAACACTGCTTCGTTCCAAACGCATGCCTATCGTTAGGTTTATAGTCGCTTGTGCCATAGGAATGTGGTGGGAAATTGCTTACGCAACACTTAAAACACAAACAGACGTGAGTTCAGCCGATCAAACTAGATATATTGACAAACATCAACCAACGGAATAGAGAAACAATTAACATATGCGTGGGTTTCAGCTTTAACTAAGTCATAGAGCAGTTTAAGAGCACACAAAACAAGTCAACCTGTACGGGATTGCCTGTAAGAATGTACATCGCCTGCAGGACTCAATAACGAATGCACCTACATCAATACAATAGTTCAATACACAGAAGCAGATGGTAGTTTTTCAGGTAGTCACACAATACAACTATGGAATGAACAATCTATTTTTTACAACATTTCATTTCTGTTAAGTCTCGTATTGTCCCTTGTACATATCAAACTGAAAACCAAACCTATATGTATAATTTCGTTCGTGAAGCTAATATATGATTTAAATTCGGACTTATTACTGCATCAACATTGTTTCTGTTTCGCACAAAAAAGAACAGAGATCAACACCATAGAATGTCAACACAAATTTCCTTATAAGCCATGGCTGGTTGCAACTAGGGACGATTTTTGCTACCAAAAACAACAAGAAAAAGGATTAATATCATATGTATGTAAGTAGTGGAGTAAGTTATTACTATCACTTAATGTACCCTTAAAACTAGTGAACACTAAACTATTCACGCGAATCAAATAGAGAGAAAAGAAAATGATAGATTTTATGTATTTCTTCATATACAGAGAGACAAGCATATCTTTTTAATACAATTTAAAAAATAAACCATATAGGAAGCACCACACCGAGACGGAAGACCGTGCATTTGTCGGTTCAAATTCAAACCGAGCGATCTAATAATGTAGCTGGTGGTTCCTCATATAACCAGTGCACTTTTCACCATCCTGAAGTGGAAGCATATGGCTCAAGCTGTCTAGCTCGCTGGAGAGAATGCACAAAAAATGTTCCATAAATAAAACTACATATATCTGTCATACAGAGAGCGTCGAGATGAAGCATTCCTTTAGAATTGATCATGTTCTGTTTCGCGTTTGAGTGCTTTTAGTAAGACAGCAAAACGACAAGCGTCATATGTAGTGTACCATTTACACAACTACACAACAGCAGGATAAGAATGCATTTTGCAAACAGGTAGCAGGACGAGCCAGAAAAACAATACAGGCATTGTTAACTTAACTATAGTTGCCACTACAGCCGCATGTGTTTAGAAAAGCTTCGTGTACACAATAACATTTAGCGTAAAAGCTTAAATGATACCAATTACTACCACTCCGCAGCTGAACTAAACAGTAAAACGCTCAACGTACAAGATTGTGCATATTGTTGTGCTTTTGCAGTGAAATAGAACAACAGATGTATGATATGTAAACGCGCGTAAGCATCGTTGTCCTGCAGCTCTTCCCTGATGGAAACCAACTCCGCGAAGTACTATTTTAAATGTGAACATTTGATTTGGGATATATGTTTGTGTTGGTGTTTTTTTTTTCTTAATCAAAATGTTCTGAGAAAGATTTAGAGGAATACAAACACTTGTAGTGTGTACATGTTTCATTCGAATTTTAACGAGTAACAGAAATAGCAACACAAACGGTTTTCAGATACACATACCTAAATCCCCTGAGCCAAGAACTCCAAAGCTGATACACGAGTACATGAATGTTGTCAACTGGTCGAAATTATGGTTAAACAACACAAGAATAAACTAAAGTCAGTGTTCACAATTGTTCCGAAAGTGAGTGACAACAGTAGCTGCAGCAGCAAAACTTAACCACACATAAAATACACTAGAATTGCAGATTCGACTTCCATAGCTTCGGGGTGAGGTTGTGCGTGGATGATTCCTCTTCAAAATATTACCTGCAACACTAGTAAACAAAAAAGTTTAGAATAGAAAGAGTGGATTTTTTTAAGTAAACCAAAAAATAAAAAACTATCAGTAAAATGAACTACCAGATTAAATTGGTGGTGTCTGGCAGAGAGCTATTGAGTACTTTTTCGTAGCTGCAAACTTTAAACAATCTATATAAACAGGGTGATCTACGTATTCTATTTGAGCTACTTTTCACTATCGCAAAACGCATAAAATTTGAACCTCAATGGAGTTACTTACTTCGAGCTCAGTTTCACAATTTTGGACGATCCCACGTGTGTATGTATGTGTGTGAATGTTTCTTCAGCTACTCTAACAGTACCGAGTCAATTCTAGTGTGGCAGCACCCCTCCACAATGCTCCCGGTTGGGCCTGATAGTATAGTACCATGGAACTGAAAGGGATAATACAAACGGAACGCCCATCGGATCTGCCCCGGTGGCAAATTTATGAATTTTTAGAACATTCCAACCATGCCGGAGTGTTTCAAACGGAAGCTTCTCGTTTTTTGAGAAGTCTATTTCTTCCCTCCGGGCAGACTGTCCGATGGCGCGGAGCGTGTGCCAGACAGCAAAAGACAGTTATCGTGGAAAAAAAACAGATCGTTCCTTTCGCAGTACGCAGTTTTGCAGGCCGAGCCGAGAGTTGCGTTCTAGTATCTTATGTATGAACCACAAGGTTTTCAACTTTAAAATAGATGAGTGAAAAGACAATAATCAATTACAAACTCAATGCCGTACAGTAACCGGATGGCAAATTCAATTCAAACGTAGCTACAATCATGAATTAAACGAGTAGAGCAACAAATTCCTAATGCACTTGCGTTCATGCATACCATATTGATGGGTGGAATGGAGAGTTCGTAAACGCTAATTAGGTAAAATCGATTATGGAACCGCTAGCCGCAGGACGGATCGATGAGCTAGGGCAGTAGAGGGCTGGTTTTACGCCACAAAGTAACTAAATTACGCAAGGAGTGAAATGGTTAGGAAAACGGGGCACAATTATCGATCCCGAAACTAAATGTGTTAGCCAAAAGAATCCTGAAATAGCATCCTTTACCTAAGAGGAACTTACTGCTAAACGAATATAGAAGGGGAGTGGTGTTGCAACACCGGCTAAAAAGCAGTTTCTGGTTCTAGTAACGCTACTTGTATACACAACACAACCTAAACCGCGCAAGATCGTGAACAAAAAAGATGTATTTAATGTTTAAAGCAAACAAGCCATCAAAGGAAAACACAAACAAATGTGCAAAGACAATAGACACGAAACAATTGACAAAAAACAATGAAAATAAAATTGTAGAACGCTTTTTATGTAAGAAAACAATACAATTGTTTAGCCTCTGGAAGCATACGTCCGAAATGCCAATACAAGAGCGACAAATTTGTTGTTTTGCTTGAGCAATATTGTTGATAAAATAAACTATACTTGATTTCATACCTTTTAGTTGTGAGAATTCCTCTGTTCCGTCATAGGACAATTCGGATGAATTTCTGTTAATTTTCAATGCAAGTATATGCTTCACAAAATGCTAAAAAAGGACCACACGGAGAATCGTACACCTTGTAGCAGCACTGTAAACTATTTTGCGCGAAAGAATCTTAACATAATCTCGGAGTCGTTTCCGATGAACAAAGGGGCAGATAAAAAAGGCAAAAGTAAACCACTTCGGTGTTCGATTGTACGTGTGCCCTATAATGTTGTGAATTTAACTTTCTTTGCTTTGCAGTAAGGACACTGTCGTACAGCATTGAACTTGGAACGGTTCCCGAACGATTTATTCTACATCCCCCACAGCGTTACATTTGCACATCGCAGAAACACTTCCTATTTATCCGGAATAGATTCAAGTCCCTGAAAAGATGAGGCATACAAATTAGATGCCGCAATTGATCCTGCACGAAGTAGGCCTAGGAAAGAGCGTCAACACTTACGTTGCACTTGTACGGGTTGCCGGTCAGCCGCATATCACGGGTGTACATGATACGATCCCATCTCTCGTCTGTATTGCGCCGGTAGGCCTGCACGAAGCAAACAGAAGCAATTATTAACTCTATAACAATACATTGTGGTCCTAGGGCCACCGCAAACCGGGATGAAGTCGTTATGTAAACTCCATCAACAACAAACAGAAGCAACCGTAGATATGCGAAGCCCAGCGCAGGATGCACCGTTCTTTTACTTACGTTATCTAGCGCCAGCTTGTGCAGACCGTAGAGGGCAAATCCGGGGACGGACAAAACGGCCGTAATGATTCCAAACGATGGCAAAATCTCGAACCACATTTTGTGTTTTGATTGCGAAAATTACACCAAACTTTGCAGCTGACTTCTACGGACGTCAAAGATAGAAAAAAGCAAAAACACAACGAGTAACGCTACCATTAGGCCTACCTGCAGTGGATTTTTGACGTTTGTTTGACGTAGCCTAACAATACCGTTTTCGTTTTTCTTACCCCCCGCACACTCACACACCTTCACTATCGCTATCGAACCAGATTCAAATCTACATGGTCTAAATAAAATTTTACCTAAATTTGCCAAAACCCTTCATTTTGATGTAATGCACTATTTACCTTGTTTCGGAAATTGGACTACAAAAAAAAAACAAACAGCATGGTAATAAAATGTCAGTTTTCCCATTCTCATTTATTTATTATAATAACGAACGGTTTTGTTCTGGTTGCTTCTAACGGTTCTGTTTTGCAATAGTATTGTTACATTTTCTATTATCCATCTCGCTCGTTCTTCCGGTGTTATTGTTTGTCAATATCAATACTATTTCTCTAGCTCTATTAGTATTCAGTTATATTATTATTATTATAGCTTCTCACTGATGTTGCTTGCAACGCTGGAAACCCCCTGCCCGCGGGAACTTGCTCTCCCGTGGATAGGAATGTTTACGGCCCTCAGGTTGTAATGCTTATGAATTTGTTGTGCCTTGGTTTCGTTTTAAATCTTACCATGACGCCCCGTCCTCTCCGTCGGCAATATTGGTTTCGCGGATCGAGTGGGCTGGCGTTGGTTGTGTGGCTCTGTGTGTTTGTGTATATGATATATTTTATTATTATTATAATATTTGCTCTTGTCTTGTTGTTGTGCGTACGCTTACGCCTTTGTTGTATAAGTCTAATGGCATTGCTACCCGTTGCTCGTCCACCTCGTCGATGGTACACACTCCGTACGGTTGCTTCCTACAAACGCACCATTCATTTCGATCCATTTTCCCTAAGTGATTCCCTTTTCAATCTTATAACGTAAGTATTTCACTAGTTTCACTTTACTGCCTAAATGAGATGCATCGTAACGCTAAATCGCATCTATTTCGCGCAAACGTACCACGAAATAGACACTATCTCTTCGATGAAATTCATCAACAATTCCTTAGTTTTGGTTGGTATTTGGTTGGTTTCGGTTTGCTACTGGTATCGCGCGGCCTGCCGTCGCCACCCGCACGCGTGCGTTTCGCGACTCCGCGACAAATCCATTACAGTAAGATGGCAACATTACGCACTCGGGCAACACGCGGCTGCCCGCGGTATTATATCATTTCCTAAACGATACATCAGTTATGGCGACGGTCTGACTGACGCTAAAAAACAATCGTTCTATGAACACACGGCCGCCCATCAGAACGAGAAAACTATAACATGCCCGCTGCGGCTGTATGGCTAATACCGGCTAATCCACGCCCATTTCGAGAACGGTGGCTTTCTATTGTATCTCGCGCGCATATGCATGCATCATTAAAACAGGTGACGTCACGTCACAACGCCTCGCGACAAAAAGAGAGACTTCCGGTGCGGGGTTTTCTCCCCAGCTTAGCGTTTCACCCCGAACAGATTCGGTATGGATTTGATCTTCTTCTTCGACCCGTTCAGATACTCCTTGTACATGTCGGAGCGCAGGTAGCGTGAGTAGGAGTCGCTCTTCATCAGATGGTACACGTGGGCGGCGGCCACATCGAAGCACCAACGATTCGGTGGTGCCGAGCTGCTCACCGCCTCCCGTGCCAGCTCCATCGACTTCGAATCCACGTTCACCGGGCAGGGTGCGTCCGGGGCCAGAAACTCCAGGTAGATGGCGTGGGCAGCCTCTTTCACCTTCGACTGCGGCTGAGCCTTCATGCTTTGCACCGACTCCCAGAACCTGAGGGAAATGGAAAACCATCAGTTTGAGAAACGCAAAACCCACTCGCACCGTTCTAACGAAACTTACTTCAGATTCTCGCCACTAAATTCCTTATCCAGGAACTTTGAAAACTGTTCCCGACCGACGGGATCGTTCAGCAGCTCCCGCAAGCTGAAGCCCCAGCGCTTCACACGCTTCAGTGATACGTCTTTGCTGTAAGAATAGAGAGAAAAGGGAAAATCACCGATGGGGAAACAATTAATCTGCACATTCTTTGCGTGCTCCAATGCGCTCTCCCTCCCGACCACACTTACGCAGTTCGATCGGCGTCCCACATCTCGGTATTGTCCGTGATCCAGGGGTTCGGCTGATCGGGTGGGTTCAGAAAGCTATCGTACTCATTATATTGCTCAAAATATGAAGTGTAGCTGTGGATGATAGTGAACAGAAACGGGAAAGTTTAATTGCTGTTTTTCGACAAGTGAATCGACTAACCAGAAAGCAACAAAAATTATATTCAAAAAAAAAATAAACGAAAAATTTATGTGGGAACAAATTTCTGAAACTGAAAACCATAGCCTAAAACCTTAAAATGAAACAAATAAAAACAAAAGAAAACACATAATAAAATAATCCGATTCTGCTCATGTCGTCGACAAATGAACCATTCATCTGGCACACAGCCCAACACGAACTTACGATTCGGCCACTTTGGAGATTTTGATCGTGCGCCGCTCGAGCTTCAGCTTCAGCAGCTTGATCTGGCGGGTCAGTTGCTCCACCGGGTTGCTGTTGCCGGCCGTGCCGGACGAGCCCGACCCGAGGCTGGACGCACCGCGCCGGTACGCCTTCTTGATGTCGACCTCGGTCGTATTGACGCAGCCCGGCATCGGCCGGTGCACGTCCCAGAAGGCGCGCTCCTGCGAGTCGAGCACCTTCCGCTCCAGCTTGTCCCGCTTCTTGTCCACCTTGCTCTGCGCCTCGGCCTGCATGAAGATAAACTCCCACTTGCGCGAGAACATCTTCTGCAGCTTGGCCAGATTTTCCGCCTCGTAGTCGGCCAGCTCGAGGCGCGTCTTGTTCTGCATCGTGCGCTTGCACAGGTACACGGCGTAGTCGGTGTTCTCCGGTTCCCAGCAGTTCGACGGCCAGAAGTAGGGCGTCTGGAAGCGGTAGAACGTGCCGTCGTTCTTCACCGTCAGCTGGTGGTCGTCGATCGGGAAGAGGTAGCCGTGGGAGGCGAGCAGGTGCGCCAGGTGCAGCGCCTCGTTCACGTCCTCTATGCTGAGATTCTTCATGATCCACGCTATCAGATCGGCACCAGTGAATACGGACGGTACTTTGCTCATGAAGGCTTTGATGGTGCGCACCGAGACGCCACCCTGCTCACCCTGCATCCGCTCAACGATCGCCTCCATCTGGGGGTGGATCACGAATAGAAAGAGAACAGGTTTATTATCCTCACAGTGGGCCGAAGTTGAAGCTCACGACTTACCTTCTTGTACACTAAAATATTCGGTGCATCCTGGTTCAGTGCTGCCTGGGTTGCATGAGCATGAGAGGGCTGACCGCTGCTGGGTTTACCCGTCGACGTCCCACTAGTACCAGCGACTCCCGTTCCACTCGTCGTCGTCGTCGTCGTCGTTGTTGTCGTTGACGTGGTCGTCCCACTGCTACTACTACCCGGTGGCGCAATGCTACTATTTCCCGTACCCACCTGTACGCTCACGGTCACGGCACCCCCACTACCACCACCCCCACCACCTTCAACCGTCGTCGAACAACCCTTGCCGGACGCCTCCTTCTCTTTCTCCTTCTCCCGGTCCCGGTCTTTGTCCTTTTCGTTGCCGTTGGCGTTCATCTTTTTCGGTGCACTGATCACTACTGTCACTGCTTTGTCTTTATCAATTTCCGAGGTCATCGTTACCATCGTCCCCCGGTTGTTGCGGTGGCTCTCGAAACGATCGCCTCCCTCCTCCACGACACCTCGCCCTTCTCACAAAACGCTCGCTTCAAGTCGCCGGTCTGCCGAACCGGATGTGCTTAATCAAATAATGCATTTTTTGAATCTGTAAACGAGGAAATGGACTTTCAGTTGGGATCCATCCGATTGCCTTTACATCGGACGTGCATGTGCATGTGTGGGTGTGTCAGTGCAAGCGGCTCTGCAGCGCAGAGCAATACAGCAACTGTCATCTGGCTAATACGCGGCTAACGTAATTTGTGGAAGGCGAAAAATGGAAACTGAATTCCATCAGCAACTGGTCGGCCAATTAAGAGCGGCAAAGTGCAGCCACCAGCACCAACTGGCGCTTGATATGTTCCCGTAGACCGTTTTCTAGTTCGTGATGTTCCCTACATACAAGCTCCATCTCAGTACACAGCTGGTGCACCAATCAAAATATTGAAAATTTGGAAGCATTTCAATTGGCTGGCCGCGCCGTGCTGGAGCGTGAATCGGCGTTCCGCCGATCGTGGTGAAATTTACGACCATTTTACGGTCCTGACCCGCTTTCCGATCAGATTCAGCGTAAATAATCCGCCACGGGCCACGATTAAGTGCCGGTACGCTCGGGTCGGAATGAGTCGTCCATGCGATCGAACGAACGATCGCTCAAGCCGTACGCCGAGAGGGGCTGATAAAAATAGACTATGACATAAGTTACTGGAGCACGACGCGAGTTGTCGCATGGTTTTTAATCACAGACAAATGGGTTTTCTCTTATTTTTTTTAAATCAAATCGTACATACTAATCGTGATAACCGAACTGAAGAAGTAAAGGAATATGCAGAGCCTCGAGAATCCTCCGAACTGACATTGACCGGAGGAGTTCGGTATTTCGAATATCTGAAGTCTTCCTCACACTATTCCACATCACTATTGGCAATTCTAGCAAAAAGTATGTTATCTATCTATTAACTGCAATCAGACTCTGATCGCTGTAGCTTTTGTGAACAAAAACCTTCCAAAAACTGGTATGGCACTCTCGAACGCTTCAATCGGGCATGAGTAACGCACGAGCCTTATTACGTTGCCGCTCGCGACATTCACAATCAGTGCACCGCCGGCCTATCGCCGGCCAAAGATCTTGTTCCGCCTGCGTGTCTCCGTGGCTTCTCTGCCATGCATCTGCTACAATCGTCCCGCTCCGCAAACAAACGCGATTAACGATTTCCCGGCAGCGCGCCGCTGTAATCAATCATTCCGCCAAACGTGGACGACTGACGATGGCTCCGACGATGGCGACCGTCGGCAGACAGTCTCCGCGACCGGAACAGCACAAAACAAATCGTTGTGTGCCGACAGCTGCCCCGTACTTGGGGCATTCCTGTGTGAGCAGCGTGGCGCGATTCTACTGCTCCTACTTACTTGTGATGACTGCTGGGAGGAGGACGTAAAATCAACAACTCCACGAAACTTCCCCACACCGTAGCAACCATAGATTTTGTTTTTGTTGGAACTTCATGCTTTCACTCATACGCGCACACACACACACACATACACACACACAGTAATGCAAATAGCACTCGGGCCAAGTATAGCGCTATGCTTATGCTACTAGTGGGTAGACTCGGAGTCACCAGCTGTGCGTCACCGCGCTGTGTAGGCTGGTGCCTGCGTCTGACAAGGTGGACAAAGGTTAAATTGCTACTGAAGTAGAGCGGAAAACTTCCGTGCAAGCGGGAGAGAAAGTGGAAGAGAGCGTAAGCCTATCTTCCTCACCCCACTTCCGGGATCGTCCACTCCGAACAGCGGCTCCTGTCAAAAGTTCACAACCAGAACAAACCCCACGGCAGGAATAGAACGGAGAACGGAGGTGGAAATGTATAGCTGCGCGGTTGGGAACTTGTCAGTGGTCCGGTTTTCCAACCAGGTTAGTGGAGCACGGGGCAAACTCCGACCAAGTAAAGCACTTTTAGATGTTTGACAAATCAGTTACTAACAATGTCCTTTCGTTGACGACTTGCATGATCTAGTCAAGTATAGTTAACTGATTCAAATTGGGATGTTTAACCCTTCAGTTGCAATGCTGCCTATGATGCCTGTATGGAGCATTTTAGCCTGGGTTCCCATACGAGTTTACCTCGGTCCTCGCGAGAAGTGCACGCGACAAACGGAGACGCCTACTACTCCACACACACAGACACACACGTTTAAATACCGCTACGCGTGTTTTTCCACCCTCGGCGGAGAGTTTTCCAAAGGACGCAAACGCTCGAACGTCCAGAAGCGAAGAATGTGAGCATTTCCTTGCACAACACGTCGTACTGACAGGAAGACGAGTGAGATCCTTGTGCTCACACGCAGCCGTGTGCTTCTCACGAGAAGTAACAAGAAGACGTGTGGCTCTCGTCCTTTTCGACGTGGATATCATTCGACTCCCCCCCCACTCGCATGCTCCACCAAACCCCTCATAAACACTGGATCTTGTTAGAAAGCCCGTTTAATAGCGTTCGGTTTTTAGCTCCTCGCGGCCGTTCCTTGCCCGCTTCGCCGTCGGTTCATGGTCGTCGGGTCCGAGCTTCCTTCTTCTGTCTTGTTGGGCATCGCTATGAGGCACACAGAAACACACACGCATGCACAAAATCGTTCATTTTTGCTTACATGCTCCGTTTTTATTCGCTGCACCACCAATAACCGATAGCCTACTGCCACTTGAACCAGCAGCAGACCTTCGCTAAGCCGGAGAGCAAATCGTTTTTCACCTTCGACGGTTCGCTTCCTCCAGCGCCTCCTTGTGAGACCATGTTGCGCTTTTCCATGCTTTTAGGACCCCCGCGGGTGTATGCGTGTGTTCAACTGTATGTGTATTTTGGAGGTGGGGTTTGGGGGGTTTACTCGTTCCTATACTCACTTTTTATCGCTCCATGGCAATCGGTGACGATACTGTTGCTATCCCAGCGACACCTCCACCGCCGGTGCTCCTGGTGTTCCGCGGGTTTAATCGAGATGTCAGCCGCCTACTTCGACGATGGGAACCGACGGCGGTGCTGATGGGTGTCCTTGCATTCCCCAATCGTTGCTGTCGTGAATCGATTCCGCCCCGATGCGTCGACCTTTTGCGAACGAACGGAAGGATTTTCCCACTCTGGCACAAGATGTTGGCGGTGGGAGATTTCTCATTAACACTTTCGGTTGTACCACGGTGGTGACGTTCCGGTGTCCGGAAGTGATTTGCTACTCATTTCATACGATCTTCGCCCCACATACACTCGCACTCGCTCACTTCCAGGACCCCGACGTCCCACTTAAGGAATACTTTTCTCACGACCAACTTCTACTGATCCACATCCTCCACCCCCTGCCAACCGAGAATCGAGAAAAACTTTCACCAATTTCATCTCAACTGTGAACAGGATGTAATTCGAGGGAGGCGGATTAGATCCTTTGCCTTCGCTCTGCCTTTTCCGCTGTCTGTCGGAACTTGTTTGTATGATGGTCTAGGAAAAATCCAGACTGGCCCACGAGTCGAACTTTCGGGCTTTTTATGGATCACTTGGGCAACGAACGACGAGGGTGAACCTTGCATGCATGACGTTCTTTGCACTGGACCGTTCCTACCGACACGTTTTCCGATTTTCCGTCGCACGCTTTATTTTCCCACCCCACGAAAGGTCACCCCAACCCGGAAAGCGTCCATCGTTTCGACTCGCGATGAGGAAAATCGGTTTACGGTTTGCGGTACGTTCCGGACACAGTTGAGATGAGTTTCCCACACATTCACGCACATACACATCAACGCACTCACGCACACAAACACACACACACACGCTTACGCCTTTCGGAAAACACTTCAGATGGTGTTCCGGAATGGCGTAGAGAGATGCTGAAGATGCTGTTTTCAGCTGCTTCCTCGCGGAATACACCTCAACCTTCTTCAGTGCCGATAGAAATACACAGCACCCCCCCTTACATCGTATGCACGCAGCGGACGAAAATCTTATCGCACAAGCATCAGCAGCAAGTCCTGGCGTCCTGTTTGCATTGCTCGCACTCGCCCCTGCCCGATCGCTGATAAGGAACGCGCATAAACCACCGCTGGGCAACGCACACGTCTTTTCTTACGCAAAGCACACTTGTTACACGTTTTCGTAATTACCTATTCCCGCGGCACTACAACACCAGCGAGGAGAAAGAACAATTGCAGCAGAGCAGCACTTCTTCGCACCACCAGAGCGAAGGTTTGTGCTTTATGCCCGTCCCGTGCACTGGTTTTGTTGCATGAAGCAAACGGGAAAACAAACCAAGCGAGTCGCCCTGGAGATGTATGCGTCCGCCGAACACGAGCCGTACCATTTGTCGCTGCAGCGTGTCAGAAGGCCGTACGATGCGTTTGTCGCTTGCTTCGTGATACAACTGCTCCTCAGTGGGTTTACATGGCAAAGTTAAGTTCTTGGGATGACGTTCATTATTAGAGCAAATATTGCATGTTTTCAAGTGCAATTCTGAAATGAGGCAGGATTTATATTAAACTCCCTGAATTGTTGAATTGAAGGATTGTTGATAATTCAACTAATTAAATCGTATTGTACTCCCTATTTTAAGCACCAATATATCACGGAATGAAAAAAATCGAACGAATCTCCATCAAGCACGTGTTTTAGCTGTATGTAAAAAAATTGTTTGCACCTTATTAAAAATGGTTACTGGTTAATAGTATCGTAAACCAATGGCCAACATCAATGTGAAATCATTACTCTTTCTGGTTAGCGAACTCATCACCTCCACGTGTTGCCAGCGTGCGACCGTTACAAAGTTGAAGGCAAATTCAAACGCATTCAAATTGCGCATCCGCAAACTCGGCTTATCGAATAACGTCGTAGCTCAGATGGGCCACCTTGCACTGGAGAGCCTGTCAACGATTGTAGTGTGGTGCTGTGAAAAATCGATATCTCCGAGGCAAAGGGGGAAACAATGAAAATAACACTGCACTGTCACCAACACCGACCATAAGTTTGCCAACAGCTTTCGGCCAGTGAAGCGAAACGTAGGGCGGTTTACTGGGAGAGTTTTCCAACAAACGACACATCATGCTAAAATCGGAATTTCAGCATCAATTTTGGGTGACAAAAAAGGCTGTACAGAGGAAACTAGGTGCGGTGTGAAGAACGTGCCAGTGTGCAAAATGGCAGAGTCGTCGGTTCGTGCGATTACTCATTGATTCTTGTTGCTGTTTGTTGATGCAACCGTAGGTACAAAGGAGGATGAAAATATCGTGGCATCCGATGGCGAGCTGGACTCCAAGATCGAGCTGTTCCGTTCGGTGGCCGAAAGCAGCAGCAAACTGTACCGCATAATCGACCAGTACCAGGAACGCGTGTGCATACTGGCCCAGGAGGAGAACTCGCTGGGTAAGTTCTTGCGCGAAGTTAGCAAAGAGAGTCCCACGACCGGCAAGATGATGTCCACGACCGGCAAGGCGATCTCGTACTGCGGCCAGCAACGCATTTCGATTCGCGTGCCGCTGTTGCGCTTGCACCACGATGTACATACGTTCAAGGGGCGTGCGATTGCGGACACGCACCATACGATACAGCTGATGGAGAAGGAACGTACCGAGTACCGGGCGGCGCTGAGTTGGATGAAATCGGTCAGCATTCAGCTCGACCCGGACACGGGCCGGGGGTTGGAAAAATTTCGCAAAGCCCAACGACACGTGAAGGCAGCCAAAACGAAGTTCGACAAGTACACTCTTGACTGTTTGGAGAAGGTAAAGCTATAGCTTGAGGCGTCCAAAGTATAACAGGCAATAAGAATCGTTTCATTTGCAGATCGATCTTCTGGCCGCAGCAAGATGTAATATGTTCTCACATGCCCTCGTTGGATACCAGAATTCCATCCTTCAGTTTGCGAAGAAAACGGACGAAACGTACAGGAACACGCTCAAGCACCTGGCTAAGGATCCGCACTATAGTTTCTCCATACTGAAAGAGCTAACCCAGGCCAACCCGAATGAGGAGGAGAAAGAACAAGGCACTGGAGAGGTACTTGAAAACCGCCCGGACAAACCAGCCGACGACGACCAAATGCTGTTCTTTAAGGTAGGGACAGTGCTTCTCAAGCAGATTTAAAAGAGTGTTAACCATTGCGATCGTTTCAGGACGACTACACGGACGACGATGGAACGCCGAAAGCGACAGAGAAACGAGCTACCAAAGAGAACGTCCTTAAGGACGTGGCGCTCGAAATCGATGCACTACTTTCAGGGGTCCCCGAGCTTACTTCTAGCGCGCCCGAACCGCCCGGCGCTTCGAACCAACCACTGTCCGACTCTGCCGCCTCGGATTTACTCGGGCTCAGCTTGGACGATGAGTTTTCTGACTTTATGTCAGCTCCGGCACCATTTTTGCCTTCTACGCTTCTGACTAACGGCATGCTTACCGACGAAGGTGGATTTGATTTTGGGGCCAGCTTGTTGGAATCCACAGAACCACCGCTCCCTGCGCTCGGCGAAGAGTCGCTGCTGGCGAGCAACGGTGGAAAATCATCCGAAAAAGCAACCGACATCTTCAGCAGTCTGCTGCAATCGTTCTCCAAACAGGGTAGCACGGAGGCCGGTAGCACCAAGGCGAGTACCAAGGCCACCAGTAGCAAAGCGCCGGGTGGCAAAGATCTGAGCGGTTGGTACCAGCTGTTTGCCGAACTGGACCCGCTCTCCAATCCGGACGCGATTCCGTCAAAAACCGATGCACCCAACAACAGTATGGCGGCTTGAGACATCACCGGAAGTGTCCGATTGGGAGCGTTTGATTGGCGAATGCGACGTTTAGTTTTCAGCTGCTTGTTTCCTTCGAGTTATGTGTCCGTCGTGTGTCTGTTTTAAGTGTCGGCTTACTGTTGGCCTCTCGGGACGGTGGTATATTTAGTCCTGTGTTAAATCGTACGGGTTTATTCCTATTGTAATTTTATCACGAGGTTTTGCGCGATGGTGAATAAAACGAAGTGTCTACTCATAACTCACAGGACAGTCTCACAGGACACACTCTGGAGATAATTTTGTATTTCTCAATGAGAAACTCACTACCAAGGTTACTCCGTTAGAGTATTTGGTAGCAGCGACGGACTTCCCACTATAAGACAAAATAACTAAATCCGCAACACGGTAAGATACTTTTCTGATAATCTCCCGGTTGGTTCGAAGTTCCTTGTTTGCATACCTACTGAAATTATTATTTTCAACCGGCTCTCCGTTCCGTTTCTCATTTGCGAAAGGACAACGAAAAGATTGTTCTGTTGTCGTTTTCTTCCGATTTTTGTTTTTTTATTACGTTCTCTCTATATGTCTCTTCTCCTTCCTTATCTCGGCGTACCCATGCCATTCTCGTTGCATCCCCAACATCGACCGATGTTCTCATGCAAACGGGGCACGCTATCCTTCCCTACACAACAACAAAACAAAACAACGATCACGATTCGAGTCCTTATACCATATGTGTGTTTTTCTGTGGAAGTTTTTTTTGTAGTTGCATGTCAGCGTTCGGCAGAAGGAGTGCTGCTCTCGCTTACCTTGCACAGTGAAAAAGAAAAGGTGACATAGACTGGGTCCTGCTGTTGATAAAATGACACACTGCGTTTGACATGGCATTAACGACACGTTTTCCCCGTTCTGTAAGATTGGATGGAAGTATTCCTTTTTTCAAACACTCAAAGAAAACTTTTGCGTTTCGTTGCGCACTACAAACACACAGCGACGACGGTGAGCTTCACTGGAATATAGGTTCGTTTGTTGGGTTTGTTAATTTTCGACATAGTTTCCTAAATAAATTAATATAAAATTAGAGTAAACTTAACAAACGTCCTGGTGACGATTGGACACACCGTATCGTATCGTTTCTAGCCTTTCGTCTGCGATTTTTACTTCAGGTTTTGTTGCAGATCGCTAGCTTCTTGTGGAAGGAAGGGAGTGGACACTACACTATGCAAAGGACCTGAAAAAGTCTCCACGCGGAGGCAACGCGCTTGTCTGTATAAATTGTTTTATGAAACTGCACTGTAGACAAAAGCTCCCACGTGTTGTTTATGTTTTTAAGATGTTTTAGCTTAGCTTGCACATAAATACGAAACAAAAGCAGACAATTTTAATAAGAGAATCATTTCTTAAACATACGACACAGTGAAACGCGACAATGCGCTCCCATTTTCCCCGCCCCATCGCTTGGCGATGTTTGAGAAGGGGATAGGGGAGAGAGAGAAAATGAAACTAAAAACCGAAACGAAAAAACACACATTCCACTGGATTAAACTGGGCCGTTACGTTCGGAGAGGACGAGAAATCGGGACGACGAAGAAAGGAAGGAGAAAATGATACAAACTAGTAACAAAAAAGGTAGCAACAAATGTTGTGTACATGTGTGTGTGTGTGTGTGTTTCAATGATCTTCTGAGTAGTCAAACCTTAAAATTTCATCCCGTATGCTGTTTTGGAAAGGAGAAACAAAACAAAAGAAAGAAAGGTGAAAAAAATCGTTAGCATACATTACCCAGCGGGCTCTTCTTTAGTTTGTTCTGGAAAAACACGCAATACATACTCCTCATAGAACTGCGAGTGTTGCGGTGTCATGTGTAGCAGTTGTTCAAGATTTTCGAGAAAACCCCACTGTCGCAGTATGTGCTGCCGGCCGCTCTTATCCAGCAGATTTCGTACGACAAATACGGCACCCATCTGTAGCTTATTATCGTTGGCGACCTGTGTGCAGGAGGGAAATAGAAATTAAATTACATGTGTTTGTAGTTTCTTAAATACAGCAATTTGCTTACCAAAAAATCCCTGATCTTTTTGACAATTTTTTCATCCTGCAGCACGTAGTCCTCGTCTCGTGCACCAGCCGTTATATTACCTATGATTATTATAGCCTGCTCCTTTACCTCCGGTGGATGCGGATCGTCCAGCACGAGGCTCACCTGCAACGGGACGGAGTAAACGGACACGGTTGAAGATTCCTTGATCGGTACGTTCGGAAACCTCGTTCAGCTAACTTACCGCCCGCAACACTTCGCTCGAGTGTTCCGACATGATCGTTTCGATATGGAGAGTATTGCTCAGGAGGTTGCGCAGCAGGCCGAGCGTTTTCATAATCACACGTTCATCCCGATCACCCAGCAATTGAAATATCCTATCCGTGCCTAGTGTGTTGATTATTTTTGTTTTCACGTGCTGTTCGGCCTGCCAGCGGTAAGAACGGATTTCAAATTATATAGCACTTCACCCATTTTTTGCCACGAAAGATCGTCTCCCTAACCTGGAAGGCCATGTTCATCAGCGCCCAACTGCCATTTAGCCTCAACGCTGGATCCGGATGTTTGGTAAGCTCGCAAAGCATCTCGACTGCACCGGATTCGAGCATAGGTTCCTTGGCAGGAGAGAATTCCAGCAACAGATTGCAGATCGTCGACGTGACTACTGTTTGCAGCTCGAGCGAAGGATCTCCGCTCAGCAGGTCCATCAGCGGACGCCAGACTGAGTGATCCTGCCGAAGATGCGCGAAGAAACATGCCGTTAAAGAAGCCGGCATCGTAAAGCCTCCTTAAGCACCGGCGAAACATACCTGAAACGTTGTTCTAAGTAGTTGCACCGAGCGGGAAAGAGAGTGAAGACATCGCACCGCCGAAAGCCGAACCTAAAGGGTGGATGCAAACGAGGTGTAGAAGACACACTGTTCTCCCATCGCTCTGCAAATGCAGCTACAGACACACTCTCACCTCCGGACAGCAATCCTTCAGCCCGCTTAGCACCTCCTCCATCAGCCCGTCCATCTCGATGATGCGCTTCCGGATCTCTTCGTCGTTGGCCGCGAGCGAAGCGAAGCACCGGAAAGCGCCCTGCCGCGACAGGACCGACGGACATTTGACCAGATTCGCCAACGACGCGATCAGATGGTTACTGATCGCCGCCAGCCGCTGCAGCTCCGAGTCGATCTCCGCCAGGTAGGCCAGCGTTTCGGCCGCCGTCGCCCGCGTGTCCTCCTCGAACTCGTCCGAGCAGAGCCGCGCCAGACAGGGCAGCGTTTTGTACACGATCCGGTAGTCTTCGGCCGGCAGCGATCCGGCCCTATGCAGATACGTGAGACAGCGACTGGCGGACAGCTGGACCTGCACGTCGCGCGTCCGCGACAGCAGCACGGTCAGGATATCCAGGATGGACCGGTCGGCGTGGTACGTCGCGTGCACGATGTTCGAGACCGACTTATTGGTGAAGCACATCGCCGCCAGACACTTCAGTGCAGGTACTTGCAGCGCCGTATTGTCGGACGTCATTAGCCGGGCCAGGAACGGTATCACGTCCGCCTGGCACAGATTCTTCTGTTGGTGCGAGGAGTGGCAGAGAGGAACGAACACGTTGACGACGTACGTCTGGCATGCGAAGCTGCTGCCCGGGGATGCGATTTCTGGAAGCAACGGATCGTGCGTTACATACTGCTCCGAACTAGCTCCCAACACTTACGAAGCAAACACTTACGTATCAAACGCTTCATGTTGTTAATGTCCGAATGTATTAAATCCAGCGGGGCGAACGGGTACTGTACGATCGTCTGCAACGCACCGAGACACGTCTCCATCAGCCGTTCGTCAGTGGCCGGATCGAAGATGATCGTGATCAGCACCTCGACCGTGTTGAAGCGCATCAGTGAGTGTACCTGCGATTCGGTGCCCTTGGCAAGCGATCCCAGCACGATGCCGGCCTCGATGCGAAGCTGCAGTGGCTTGCCGGCATTGCACAACAGCGCAATCAGGCGCGGCACGATGCCCTGTGAGATGATCGAGCCCTTCTTCTTGTTCGAGCCGATAACCGCGTTCTTCAGATGGACGATCGCACCGAGGCATTTGCAGTTTTCCTCCGAGTACAGCTCGTCTATGTAGGATCTTGAGTTTTCCACATCCTGGTTGATTGGTATCCGAGCAACGAAAACAAGCAAAAAGCGCAACGATTATAAAAGCATGCACTCGCTTCTCGATGATTCTACAGAAAATTCAAGCAAAGTGAAAGCAACAACAGTTTGCGTTTTGGTTTGTTTATGGACCTTCCTCTCCCAGCGTTTGTTGAGGTTATAAAAAACACTACCCATCACACAGTGTACTATGTTTTTGTCATTTCCTCACTCCGCCCCAAACTTTATCCCTCTCCGCCCCCTTGGAACCGCTTGCAGCAATAAAACAATTCAATCGTCCACACACACACACGCACACAGACCAGTTGCAGGCAGCCACCGCCGGAACGGAACAGGGTTTGTCGGCGGCAGAACCACACATCAGCTACGCCATTTCCATCCGAATACTAACGCCCGGGTCGCCGGAACAGCGACACCCAGCGCGTATTACGCACCAAATCGCACCGGAACCGCGGAATTTGCGAACCAACCAACCACCTCTCTCCCTCGCTTACCATGAAACAGGTGAACGGCTCCATTTCTGTGTGCTGTGTGCGCCTAGCCTAGCGTGCGGGGAACTGCGAACCGTTGGCGCGTTGGTGACCCGAGTACCGGAAGCGTGCGGCGAAAGGATGCCGGTGGCAGAAGTAAAACACGGGCTTGCTGCAACCGGAGCGGATTATTATTTTATCGCGGGTTTCTCGCACACCAGAAGGGGGGAAGCAATCCAAAACACACGCAGTTTGATTTTTCACATTTCACATTTGACAGCCGGACGGTGCAGTGGCGACGGGGAGGTTAGGTCGCCGTCCGCTTCTCAATTTCCCATACGAGGTGGGCTATTTGACAATCAATGGACTTGTTTGTTGATAAACATGAGCAAATGGTCACGAAAGACTGGATTCACGGAATGGTAAAGGTAACGATGGATCTAGTATCTGGAGTAATTAAAGTAGTTTTTTTCCTTAAAAATGTGTCTTATGCAAAAGATGTCCAGTTAGTTCTTTGTCGAAGCATATCATGTGCTCGAAGCTACTTGTACGTAAACTAGCCAGGTTCTGTGAATTGATTGATTCTAGATGAGCTCAGAGTCGGATCGATTTGCATAACTACGTGACGATATATCAGCGCATTTGTAATTTGTAATTTATTAAAACTTAAATTCGACGGGCCGAAAGGCCCCCTCGAAGCGGACAAAACAATACATATA
>KB672490.1:5963537-6046261 GCA_000349145.1 Anopheles dirus
CTCTACGTCAAGAAGTCTTCTAGCTCGGAGCGATCTCGCCGGGACATACAGGTTGATCGCGGAAAGTAGTACCGGCGAGTCAACTCGGTGGTCAAGAAGTCCAGCGACAAACAGTCTTTGCGCATTACAGTTACGCTGCTCCAGCGACTCAATACCAAGGAGTGCACAGCGCCCGTAGTAGTCCACTCGGCCTCCCCAGAAGCGTAAAGCGAACCTCGTGAACTTGCGCTGAATGGATTCCAAACATAAAACGAACTTCCGCACGATGCTTCCGTTTCACGTAAAATCGGTTGTCAAACAATTGTTTGTTATTGTACACAGCAACTGTCATAACAATGCTCCATGACACGACCACTTTTTTCCGACTCATCTCATTCCACGTCACTTTTGGCCAAGTTCTGCGAAACAAAATTTTGTGCGTTTTAAAAAACAGAAAAAAACATTCCAAGCATATTCTGTGCTTGCAAAAAAAGAGTTTAGCATACCTTTTGCTTAACCGTCCCACATATCTCACTATGAATCGTGGAAACAACGAAGTGTCCGAGCTGATGGATGTGGAAAATGCATTCTACATCGGTAACTATCAGACCTGCATAAACGAGTGTAACAAAATATCGGTAAGCTCAATTTGGGTGACACGATCGCTGTTTAAACGAACGTAGTAATGTGCCCTTCTATGCCCCTTGCAGAAGCCTTCCCTGGAAAAGGACATCTTCATGTACCGGTCGTACATCGCCCAGAACAAGTTCCGTGTGGTGTTGGACGAGATCAAACCAACCAACGATACACCGCTACTGGCGTTGCGCTATCTGGCCGAGTACATGTCTAACAGTTCACGCAAGGAAGCGATCGTATCGATCTTTGATGAAAAATTCCACGGCGACATCAACGAACTGGACGTGGTATGGATCATCGCCGGTGCCATCATCTACAGCAACGAGGAGACATACGAGACGGCCATGAAGTAAAGTGCAGTGAGGACCACCACATCAGTACAAGAAAGGTTGTAATGTGTAATGTGTTTCTTCCCGGTTGAACTAGAATCCTCGTGGGCAACTTTAACCTGGAATGTCTCTCGCTACACCTGCACTGTCTACTGAAGATGTCACGGGTAGATCTGGCGAAGCAGGTCATGGCGACGATGCAGGAGAAGGATGATGATGCCACCCTCACCCAGCTGTCCCAGGCTTGGCTCAACATTCAAATTGTAATCGAAACCTTTACGAATGCACCCCTTGCACCTTTAATTCTATGAACAATTTGGTTCGTTTCAGGGTGGGGAGAAACTGCAGGACGCATTCTTCATCTTCCAGGATCTGTGCGACAAATTTTCGCCCACGCTGCTGCTGCTGAACGGTCAAGCTGTCTGCTACATCGGTCAGCAGAAGTATGACGACGCGGAGCAGGTGCTGCGCGAATGTCTGAACCGCGATCCAAACAACTACGACACGCTGATCAACCTGCTCGCCCTCGCCCAGCAGAAGGACAAAAACGCCAGCCAGTTCAGCCGCTACCTTTCGCAGATACTGGACGATCACAAGGGCAGCAGTCTGGTGACGGCCTACAATAAGCGGCAGGCCGAGTTTGACCGGCTGGTGCTACAGTTCGGACCGTCGAACACGAAACCGATCGATGAAATCGTGGCGTAAGCTTAAACTCCAATGAAAGGTATTCCTTTTTCCGCTATTTGTAACGCGTGCAAATGATAAATGTATTCCAAAACTTTTACTGCAATAACACCGGTCTAACATGACTCTATGCGCGGTACGTTTTCTGACTAGGACACGTTCCAAGGAATCTTCGTTTTAGATTGTTAGTTTCAGCATCTCCTCCCTTTGTTGCTGCAATTGATTAAGCTGAAACAGAACATATTAGTGTGTGTGAAGAATTTGCTTTTGTTCGAGGTCGGTCTTACCCTCTCTTGGTGTCGTTTCTGTACATTTTCACTGGCCGATTTCCTGTAGCCTTCGTTACCGATCGTCTTTAGTAGTTTCTCAATCTCTGCATCCAGTTTCGCTAACATCTTTTTACTCCCTGCTGCTGGATGTGCGGACACATCCACCGATTCAGCTACCACCCCAATCAGGCAGTCATGGCTTGGAGCACATTTCACCACGAATTGCGTACTGCTAAATGCAGCTTCGTCCCGATGGAGAACAACACCGTTGCATAGGGTCAACTGTTGTATCGTGTCCTGTTGCGTTTGCAGTAAACGCGCTAATTCATCCTTCTTGGCGTAGATGTGAACGATAGGGTTGTGCTTCCGCACGATCGGTGGATTATACTCGTTTTTCGATTGTCTAACATGCTGGCAAATGTGCAGCAACCGATCAACACTCTCCTCGAGCACCGAATCAATCCACCGATCGTTAGGTGCTGAACTCACTGGGGACGATAAATGCACTAAAAGCTCTCGCGCCAAGTACGGCGTGAACGGTTCCATCTGATGCAGACCGACCGTAAGGCAGTGTTTTAGCACGGCGCAGTGCATAGCAGCCACGGATGCATTGTCCGGTTTCATGTTGGATTTGGTCGTTTCCTTGAAAGAGATAAGAAATTAAGAACGTTGTGCAACATGCAAAAAATCATCAAGCGTTTTCAGCACAACTTACCAAATATACATCACAAAAGTTGCTGTAAAAGAACGTCTTGAGGGCCGCCGTAGCCAGATGGAAGTTGTAACCCTCGAAAGCCTCCTGACACTGCTTGACCGTGTTGCCTAACCGGCTCAGTATCCAACGATCCATCATCGGCAGTCGATCGACCATCATTTCTTCACCGTTCACACCGAAACGCTCCACGCAACCAAGCGTGTACCGGGTGGCTTGCCAAATTTTGTTAAAGAACAGCTTATTCGTGTGCGCTTCCTGTACGTTAAAGTGTATGAAATGATTCTTCACGTTCGACGAACACAGCGTAAAGCGCAGTGCGTCGATACCACACTCCGGTATGCCGTTCGAGAACATCTTCCGCTGTCCGGCAATCGATTTCTCCAGCTCCTGTTTCGACAGAACGCCCTGTCGGTGGGACTCTTCCGCTTCAGCCTGCAGCTGCTCCAGCGACCGGCCATGCACAACATGGTCTGGTTTGATCACGTTCCCAAGGCTTTTGGACATCTTCCTCCCGAACTCATCGCAAATGATGCCGTGTAGGAGAATTTTTCCGAATGGTAACTCACCCGTCAGTTCCTGACCCAGCATTACCATGCGCGCGACCCAGAAGAACAGGATGTCGTGCCCCGTTTCCATCAGTTGCAGCGGATAATGGTCCGGTGAGGTCTGCTTCGGCCATCCGGTTGCAGAAAATGGAAGCAGCCCGGAAGAGAACCAAGTATCGAGCACATCGTGGTCCTGTTCGATCGATACGCTGTCCATAGGGACAGTCGGTTGCAGCGCGTTAAACCTTTTCCGTGCCTCGTTTACTGATCTTGCTGCTATCCATTGCTCCCCTCTGCTCCCGTACTGAACACGGTATGCCGGAATGCGATGGCCCCACCACAGCTGCCGGGAGATGCACCAATCGTGGCAATTCTCCAGCCAGCGGAACCACTCTCGCTCGAACGACTTGGGTGTGAGCTCGAGTTTACCTTCCTGCACTGCCTGCACCGCTCGCCGCGCCATTTCCGCGCACCGAATAAACCATTGCGGTCGCAACAACAGCTCCACCACATCCTTTGTCCGTGAGCAGAGCGGCAACAGCATCGTGTGGGATCGTACTCCCCTCACCAGCGAAAGTCTCGCCAGGTAATCCAGCAATGCCTCACGAGCCTCGTACCGCTTCAACCCAGTAAAGGGACCGAAATGTTCCTGCACAATACCGCGTTCGTCGATCACTTCAATCGTTGCCAGCTGATGACGCCGGGCCACCTCAAAGTCGAACCGATCGTGGGCGGGAGTTATCTTCACCGCACCCGTACCGAACGTACGATCGACGGCACTGTCGAAGATGAGTGGAATTTCCTCCTTCCTTACGGGATGCCATAAGAAGGTAGATTTGTTACGCAGGTGCGAATATCGACCGTCATCAGGATGCACGGCAATGGCCACATCGCCGAGAAACGTTTCTGGACGCGTCGTCGAGACGACTATCTCCTCCGTTGAACCTTGCACCTTGTACGCTATGTCCACCAGCCGGCCGAAGGTTACGTTTCTATCGTATCCCGGTACGGCCAGCTCGGTAGGGCCAGCGATTTCCACGTTCTCCACCTCCACATCCGAAATGGCCGATTCAAGCGTACAGCACCAGTTCACTAGCGATCGATCCCGGTAAACGAGCCCCTTGTCGAACAGCTGCACGAACGCTTCCTTCACCGCAACGGACTGCTGCTGGTCCATCGTGAAATACTCCCGGTTCCAGTCCATCGAGCAGCCCAGTTTCTTCAGTGCCAACCGTATGCCTTCTTCCTTCTCAACCTTCCACCTAATCACCTCCTCCAGGAACCGTTCCCTGCCAAGGCTGTGCCGGGTGAGGTTACGTTCCTTGAACAGCCGCTTCTCGACCACCACCTGCGTTGCGATCCCGGCATGATCCATGCCGGGGATCCAGATCGCACGGCGTCCGGTTTGCTGAGCGCGTCGGACCAGCGCATCCTGAATGGTGCAGGTAAGTGCATGACCCAGATGCAGATCGCCGGTAACGTTCGGCGGCGGAAGGAGTAGATTGAACGGTGCTACTGGCGCCGATGATTGTTGGTGAGTAAATTGACTCG
The DNA here is from genome assembly GCA_000349145.1 of Anopheles dirus. Taxonomy (NCBI): domain Eukaryota; kingdom Metazoa; phylum Arthropoda; class Insecta; order Diptera; family Culicidae; genus Anopheles; species Anopheles dirus. Next base: position 5,968,246 of record KB672490.1, read on the forward strand.
GCAGTTGTGGCACACCTCCCGAAAGGCAGTCTGATTCTACGATCGTTGGTTTATAGGCAGGTGCAATGTCTACCGGGATAATCAGACCAATGATAAGATATCTTCATCGTTTGGTACTTCATAAACTCACCTCGTTTCGAACCGTGCTCTCTTGCACTAATGTACGTGACAGTACGGCCACATCCCGTCCAACTTATCCTGACCGAGCCAGGACGTAGAAATCGGAGCATTTTTGACCGACGGAATTTATTGCTCCGGTTCGGAAAAAAGACCGGCCCATTTCAAAACATACGCGATTTATTTGTTTACTTTTTTGACAGCATGCTCGGAGCTACGACCCGAGTGGTGGAGTGTTGCAAAATTTGATTGATTGTTTAGAAGGTTTTCAGTATTTTTCAATATGTTTAGCCACTTTGTTATCTTCTCTACTGCTTTTCTTATTTTTCGATTTGAATTTTGTTTCTTTTGACTAGTTTTTAATCCTTTCGCATTCGGGTCGAGTTCATTTTGGTACGCACTGTACGACTGTTTATACATTCCATATCTTGGCCAACTGACGCCAACCTTGCCTATACACCTTGACGCTATGAATTGCATCTTGTTTTGACAGCTTTCCTGTTTCTGTTGTGATATTACGTGTAGTTTTTGTTTGCGGAAAAAAGTTCCACCCACATTCCGCACAAGATGAATTTGGTGGAGGAAGAAAATGATTCGAAAAAAGACCACATCAACGAGATCGTCCTCTCGGACGACGTGCAGCGTGCGATCGAGCAGGTGCTGCAAAGTTCCGACCCACTGGACCAGCCCGACTTCAACCCGACCGACTACATCAACCAGCTGTTCCCGAACGAGCAGTCCCTGTCCAACATTGACGAGGTGATCTCGAAGATGGAGTGCGACATCAGCCTGATCGACGACAACATCCGCAGCGTCGTCCGGGGCCAGGTGAACACGGGCGAAAATGGGCGCGTTGCGCTGAAAGAGGCGCAGCAGTCGCTCACGCAGCTGTTCTCGCTCATCACCGACATCAAAAGCCGGGCGGAGAAAACGGAGGACATGGTGAAGGAGATCACGCGCGACATCAAGCAGCTTGACTCGGCCAAAAACAATCTCACGTACGCGATCACGACGCTCAACCACCTGCACATGCTCGTCGGTGGGGTGGAAAACCTAAAGCGGCTGTCCGAGCGCCGTCAGTACGGTGAGGTGCTCAACCCACTGCAGGCCATCATCGAGGTGAACCAACACTTCCAGCAGTACTCGGAGATATCGCAGATTCAGACGCTCTCGGCGCAGGTGCAACAAATTCAGTCCGAGCTGGCCACGCAGATTACGGACGATTTCAAGAACTTTTTCTCCCCAACGAGCCACAGCAACGCGAACCGGATGACCATCACGCAGCTGAAGGATGCGTGTCAGGTGGCGTCTGTGTTGGATAAACCGGTCAAGAAGAACATCCTTAAGTGGTTCATAAGTGAGCAGAGCTGTGATGCAACAGAGAGAGGTTCAGTCGGTCACTGAACTGTGTTCCTATTCTTTCAGATCTGCAACTCCAGGAGTACGTACAGCTGTTCCACGAAAATCAAGACATCGCCTGGCTGGATAAGATCGACAAACGGTACGCCTGGGTCAAGCGACATTTGCTCGACTTCGAGGAAAAGTACGGCACCGTGTTCCCGCCCGACTGGGAAGTGTCCGAGCGCATCACGGTGCAGTTCTGTACGATAACGCGCGAGGAGTTAGCGAAAATTGTAACCCGCCGTAAGACGGAGATCGATGTGAAGCTGCTGCTCTTCGCCATCCAGAAAACGGGCAATTTTGAGCAGCTGCTCGATAAACGCTTCAACGGCACGACGCTTGTGGAAGCGACCAGCGAGGAAGTGCGACAGGAGCGGGATTCGTTCAACAATCTCATTGGCAGTTGCTTCAAGCCGTATCTGGACATATACACGGATAGCATCGACCGGGATCTGACCGCACTGATCGAACAGTTTGCCCAGCAGAACCAACAGATGGTCGTGCCGAAGGAAATTAATCCCGGGATCATTCCAAAGTGCGTACAGTGATTGATTCGCGTTGGAAGCAGAGTTGCAATTAATCTGCTGTTTGTCACCCGTTTCAGTTGCGCTGATTTGTTCGTGTTCTACAAGAAGTGCATGGTACAATGCATGCAGCTAAGCAACGAGAAGCCAATGTACGATTTGGTGTTGATATTTAAGAAGTATCTACGTGAATACGCGGCCAAGGTGCTGGAAGCACGCATCCCGAAACCACAGCCACCAAACTCTACCACATCGACGATTAGCTCCAGCATGTCGCTGTTGACGAAGGACTTTCAAAACCTATCGACCGCCGCGGGGCAGGTGATTCATAATTTTTTGAAAGAAGGAGAAACTCCAAGGTAATATTGTACTCGGTAACTTCAGCTTTGTATTGTAACTAAACCGAAGCACACACGTCCCGTTTTGAAGGTTTTCACCGGAAGATATGCGCAAAATCTGTTACATTTTGGCAACGGCCGAATACTGTCTGGAGACGGTCCAACAGCTCGAAGACAAACTGAAGGAAAAGATCGACAAGCAGTACATCGCCAAGGTGGATCTGTCAGACGAGAAGGACGTTTACCATCGCATCATTTCCAACTGCATTCAGCTGCTCGTGCACGATATCGACGCGGCCTGCGAGCAGTCGCTGCTGCTGATGACGAAAATCGCCTGGCACAGCATCAGCAATGTGGGCGATCAGAGCGGCTTCGTGAACCAGATCATAACGAATCTCAAACAAACCGTACCGGTCATCAGGGACAACCTAGCCAACAGTCGCAAGTACTACACGCAGTTTTGCCACAAGTTCGTCAACTCGTTCATTCCAAAGTACATCAACACCCTCTACCGGTTGCGTCCGACTTCGTCCGGCTCGTCATCCGCCTCGGGTTCGGCGGCCCTGGTTGCGAGTGCGTCAAGCACGAGCATCTCCGACAGTGCCGCCAATGCTCCTGCCGGTGGCAACATTCTTGGCTGTGAGCAGCTCCTGCTTGACACGCACAGCCTGAAAACGGTGCTGATAGATCTGCCCTCGATTGGGTCGCAGGTGCAGCGGAAACCTCCCGCCAGCTACACGAAGGTGGTCGTCAAGGGGATGGCGAAGGCGGAGATGATCATCAAGGTCGTGATGCAACCGGTCCACCCGGCCTCACTCTACATCGAGCAGTATCTGAAGCTGATGCCGGAAAGCAATGTCGTGGAGTTCCACAAAATACTGGAGATGAAGAACGTGCGCAAGATCGAGCAACAGCAGCTAGTGGAAGCTTACAAGCGGGCCTGTCCTCAGCTGCAGCAGCAAACGCCGGTGTCTTCTTCTTCTGGCGGCTCCGTCGGAACCAGCGGAGGTGATACCGGTGGAACCAGTGGGCAGATGAGTGAACCTACGGCCGGCGGAAACTCGACCCAATCGCAACAGATTGCAGCTGCGGCGGCCGCCATCAGTGGCGCCGGTTCCAGTATTATGGCGCTGGGAGATTCGTTGATGGATAAGGGACGTATTAAGAAGATAGAAAATTTAATCAAAAACCGACTACCAAACTAACCGTATCCATAGCGAATGGGGGCTTAGATTTACAGTAACTTACATGCGGGATCGATGTGAATAATAAACTTCTTCGAAGCTTCTACTGAATCGACGACGGCGTGTGCACATTTCACTTTAGCAACATGTAGACAAACTCTTCGTAGTTTATTCGTCCATCGCCGTCGATATCGGCCTCGGCCAGCAGATCCTGCAGCTCCTGCGGTGTCAACCGTTCGCCAAAGTTTTGCATCACGTTCGACAGCTCCTCCACCGACAGGAACCCGTCGCCGTTTCGATCGAACACTTTGAACGCCGCGTACAGCTCCTTCTCGTCGACCGGTTCGTGCGATTTCATTTTCATCAGTGCCACGAACTCCTGCCACTCGATGCGACCGTTTCCATCGGCATCGACCTCGTAAATCATCTGCTCCAGCTCGGCCTGCGTTGGATTCAGACCCAGGACGCGCATCAGATCGCCCAGCTCGGTGGTGGAGATTGCGCCACTTCCATCGCGGTCGAACATTTCGAACATTTCACGGAACTGTTGCTCCTGCAGCTCGGACAGCTCGGATTCGGTACGGATCATTTTTATAATTTTGATGGATTGGGATATGAATGTGAACACTGTAAATTTGAACGAGCTTTGTTGCGAATGTGAGTCGTTCAACGTGTCCTACGATTGAAGCTACGGGCTGCTAGGGGCTGTACCACTACTTTCGCAGCATGATTGAAACTTTTTCAATAGTCAGAAGCAGGCACATGGTTGAAACGGTCAATTTAAAAACGATAAAAATTTGGCTGCTTTTTCGTTCAACAAAATTGTCCTCTCTTTCTCTTTCTTCATCTCGCTCTTTTCGTCCCTCCAATATGGAGGCCGGACGAACCAGTTTTCTGATTTGACAGCTCGTTTTGACAGATATCACATTTGCTATTTCGCTGTTGGTTTTGTTAAGCGGGCTTTACATGTCCTGGGAACGATGCGAGAACACCTAGCGAGACGTCAAACGACGGGGTTTCTCGTCTGCTTCTCACTACGTACGTGGAAACGCGTTTCTCGCTACCGAGCGAGAACAGAAGCGCGGTACCATGCGCGATACCTCACAAAATTCAAAAATTCTGCTAATTAAAATGAATTAAAATATAGTTTTTTTAAAGTATGAACACAAGGATTTTTGTTTGAAAAACCGATAACCGAAAAACTCCAAACAATTTTTATCAAAATACAATGCGGTTTATACAATACGGCCACTAAGGCCGTCATACTAAATAAAATAAATAACAATGCGGTTTGACAGCGATCTCGCCTCGTGGTTTCCTTCAATGCAAGGAGGTATATAGGAGCAAGGAGATATATAGGAGGTGGCGTCATAGCGATAGACCGTTTTTTTTAGCAATTTAACCTCAGCTGTCAAAACGGCTGTGTAGTGGGACAGAGAACACACACGTACGGTACAATTTTGACAACTGTGGTCAATCCCCGTTTCACTCTTTCACGGCGACCAAATGTTCTACATGTCGGCACCTCCTATATATCTCCTTGCTTCAATGCACGATCGAAGCGAGACCGGCCAAGTGAGAACTTTGACAGCTGCCCCACCTGGTTCTCGTGTAAAGCCCGCTTTGTTGTTGTTTGTAGTTAAAAAAAACAAAAAATCGTAGGGAGAGGTCACGCTGCGGTGCTGCCGGAGTTTTGGTTAAAAAAAATCACCTTTTATACCGAACAGGATCGAAAGGATACGGTTCCCGGATTATCGGGACGAAAGGATCCCCTGCTCCGACCCCTCCCGCCTCTCCCGAGACGGACAAAAACAACTGAAGAAGCTGGAGGTGTCTCTGTGTGTGCTACTGCCGAGTTTAAGATTGCTCAAAAGTTCGTACTTTGCAGTGTAGGGGCGAAACATTACACTTTTCTCAACCTAATCCGAAAGAAGCCTCCATTCCGTGTGTGTTAGTGTGTGCGCTTGCCTATACCCCAGGAAGAAGAAGTTATTGTTGCCGAAATGGTGCGATCGCTGGTGCGTAGCAACCTCCGTCAAGAAATAAGAGTTACGTTTCCGAGGGGTCCAAAATTCGATACCGTGATACGCGACGTCCCAGCAGCTGCTGCGGTGGTGGTGGTAGTTTTACTGCTGCTCTTGCTATTTCTTCACACCACCCACCGCCGGATCGTCGTGTCTTCGGTCTCGGGGTCATCAATGCGCCGCACGTCTCTTCTTCTTGTGTGGTTTGCTTTATGCTCTCTCGTCCTTGTCAAACACCGCCCCAACACACTACCCAGCATCCGCCGTGTGTATCGCCGTGTGTGTGTGTGTGTATGTGTGTGTGTGTGTGTGTGTGTGCGGTTGCGCCGAAGTGTGCGTGTATGCTCGCGTATGCGTATGCTTTCGAGCGTACTGACCTATGCTCCGAATGACAACTTTTGTTTTCGAGGTGTATGCTTTCTCTCTGTTTCGCATACGCAGCAGAATGTCTGTGTGGGGACGACTGTAGTGATAGACATCTCTCGTACGACGAACGCGTATCGTATGCAGCGGATTGATAGCAATCTTTGTGCAGTGAGCTCCCTACCGCTGCCCAGATCTGCAGTTTGCAGAAGTGTGGCAACTAAGAACACTTGTCTCAGTGTAGTAAGTGGCAGGATGTTCCATTCGGCGTTGTACGTCATCCCACCACCACCCTTTCTTCCTTCGATGATGTAGTAGTGTCTCGCGAGCATAAGGGACGGACAAAGGAGGCGATTAAAAGACTCCATCTCAGCAGCCCGTGGGACGTGTGATGTGTGGTTTGCATATTTATCCCCTCTAGTTGGAATCAAGTTCTGGTTCTGTCGGTTATCCATAGTTAACGAGATTCGCATTGGAGCCGGATAGTCGGTGCTACGGGTCGTAAAACAGATTGTTACCGTCGTCCTTAAAGCTCATCTTTTAAAGCCAGTTCAGTTGAGATTATATTTTGAACTCAATAATCAATCCCTCAGATCTAAAGGAAGTTACTGCTGACCAAAAAAAACCTGATTTCGTACAAAAGATACGGCCACCGTTTGCCACGAGTGCTCTTCTCCCGGGCTCGTTGGCCCATTGTTCGACCAACCATAAGAACATAATTGAACATATTCTTAATTGAATTACTTATCGTGTTTATCATGGCCTCGCTCCAGACAGAATGAAGAGAGCAACGCGTAAGCAAGAGTGTAGAAGTCGGTGCCGACACACAAGCATTGCCAACGAATAGCAGGGACCATGCGTCGTGAGTGTGTTCCAGTCGGTCGGTCGGAACGACGCCCGGGGGTAGTAGTTCCAACCCTTGCGCGCAAGAGAAATCATATAGCTTCCCGAGGCACCCGAGTAAGCCTGCGAGCATGCGGCGATACTTATATTGTTCTACACTAGCGACTTTTCGAGGTGTGTGTAGGGTGGAGCGTCGTTGGCAGGGTAGGGATTGAAACAATCGCAAAAGCTCGCGTGCCCATTCTCTCCGTCTCTGAGCGAATATATTTTTTTAGTCCGTCGAGACCACCACCACCACCACTACTAGTAGGCATTGATTTCATTCATGCATTCGTCGCGCTCTAGTGTGCCGCACGCCGCCGTGCGAGAATTGTTCTTTCGGTAGTATGGTTGTGTTCGTGACCACTGTCAGCTGATGTTTCGCTCCGATGAAGATGCTTCATTCTAATTAAGGGTAGAAGGCAGCAGGAGACATTGAACGTGAAATCGAATTTTATAGCAACTCTAATATAGGGGGTTTCTTTCCCGTTTTGTTTTCAGCAGCCCTGCTAACCACCACCCGTTCCACGTAATACAACGTAATACAACGGCGTGGAAGCAAGAACATCGAATGAATGGACATTGTATCGTCTAAACGGTGCATCACTAGCGAAATAAACGACTTTTGTAGCAACTGCACCCTTGCGGCCAAAACCGTACCCCTAGTGACGGAAAGAAGCCGATAATCTTTGGACAAGCAAAACGCAAAATCGACATTACGATGAATCGGGATTCTGTTGCTATCGGTGGCGGTCTTGCCAAGCTGAAAGGCCAGTCGTGGAAGATATTTATCGAAAGGACGCCAAATGGTGGGTCATCCACCTTAGAAGGTAGGTATAGGCAACAGCGTTACGTTAGCCTCTCCGCTCCGATACGTTTTACTCACGTGTTAATTATCCCCCGTTTCACACACCAAACCCATAGCTGACGACGATGACGCAGGCATTCTGTTGGAACTGGGTGGCGACCAACAGAAACACACGAAATCGTACGCATCGGCAAGCCTGTCAGGCCTACAGGGTGCCCTACACTCACACACCAGCGGCACAAAACATGCCGCCAACGTATCCGAGCCGCACGCCCAGAGCCGGACAAGGGGCAGCGTGATGCGCCTGGACAAAGCCGACATGGGCCTGTACGGTATCTGCCCTGAGACGGACCCTTTCTACGCGGTGATCTGTGATATTTGTGGTAGCGTGGTCAAACCGCAGGGATTGCAAAAGCACATGACCAATCGGCACCATTCCTACATTAACCACACGACGACACACAAGCTGAGCGCGAACGGTACGAACACGACCACAACCGGCAGCAGCAACAGCAGCAGCACCAGCAGCAGCAACAACAACAGTAACAGTTCCGTTTCGGAACATCTGACGGGCGGGTACGTGTCGGTGGGCACGCTGGGCACGGAAAAGACTGATGGGATGGACAGCAAGAACCTGATTAGCAGTTCCTACGACGAGCTACCGGCCACGTTGTTGGACACGTCGGCCGGTGGTATCGTGCCACCGGTGAAAGTACGCTCGTCAGGCAGTGGAAAGGTGAAGAGTAAAAGCACCAAGAGCGGTTCAACACACGGTGGCGCGGCAGGTGGCAGTGGGGGCTCTTCCTCCAAATCGTCCGTCGGGTATGCGGGAAGCGCCGGCAGCAGTTCCAACAGCAGTTCCCTTTCCACGTCCTTTTCAAAAGCTTCCATTTCGACCAGCCACACTGCGGCCACAGGAGATGGTGGTGGTGCAACGTCCGGTGGTATACCGGAGTTTGGCGGAGCTATCGGAGCCGGGGGCGTCCCTTTAGTGTTGATGAACAACTGTTCGGTCGTGTTGGAGAAAAAGTCGACCTTCACGATCGGCAACGCCGCAACAAGCGCGCCCATCGGCGACGCAACGACACCGGCGACCGTACCGAGTCAACCGACAAAGTCGTCCTCGAAACGCGGCTCGAAGCAAGCTTCATCCTCCTCGTCCAGTTCCTCGCCGTCGTCGTCTTCGTCTTCATCTTCCTCGTCATCTTCTTCCTCTTCTTCGTCGTCGTCGTCCAGCAGCAGTAGCAGTAGTAGCAGCAGTAGCAGCACCAGTAGCAACAGCTCGGTGGCACCGCAACAAAAATCTTCATCGGAACGAAAAAGTGACTCGCGGTCGCGTGATTTCGATCCGGATCGACACTGTGGCGTTGTGACGCCGGATGGCAAACGCCACTGCACGCGTCCCATCACCTGTAAGTCACACTCACTCTCGCAGCGTCGAGGCGTCCCGGGCAGGAGCAAAACGCTCGACAAGCTGTTAGCGGAGATGCGGGCGCACGGAATGGCGGCCACTACTTCATCGTCGGGGGCGGCAGCGCTGAAAGAGGATACGGCCGGCTTTATGGAGGTTATCGAGCCGAGCAATGGTTCTTCAGCCGCCGCCGCCGCCTCCGCCACCGTGTACGATGCTGCAGTGAGTGGTGAACGAAGAAATACACTGAACGCGTCCGGGGAGAGTTCGAACGTTCGTTCCACTACTCCACAAAGCACCACTGAGGGCAGCAAAAGTTCTCACCACGGTACGGGTAGTTCCGGCAGTCAGAAGGTACCCTCGTCCGAGAGTAGAACCGAGCGTTCGAAGCACAAAATATCCTCACGGTCATCCTCGCACAGTAGCGCCACGGGTGGAACAAGTCATCAACCATCGTCGAAATCGAGCCACCGACAAGGTTCACTAAAGCACGGACAGTCGCGTGAACCGCCAGCAGTTTCACTTCCGACTGGAATGCAAAACTGTTCGTTGCCACAACAGCACCAGCAGATACTGATGCCACAAAACGCTTCTTCCACTGCCGATATGAATATGACGTCCTCGCAACAATTTCCAACCGAAGAACTCGGCGCCACCGCATCAAACACTACCACTAGCATACCCGAGCAGCACACTGCGATCGTGATGGATCCGAACACGAATCTCCTGAAAATATCCGACGGAACGATGGCCGGCGATGGGTCTCAGCAGCAGCAGCAGTATGCCACCACAAACCTCGTGCAGGCCGCCGATGGGCTCACGGTCACCCTCCCACTATCTGTGATATCCTCCATGAACCTTGCCGGCACGAATTTGGTCAGCATGGCGCACGGTTCAGCGCCCGCAACAACAGCCTCCGGGCCGGACGTTGTTGGCCCCGGGACAGGACCGAACGGGATGCTACCGCCGGGTGTGGTTGACTGTGGTGCCGGTGCTGCTGTCGAGCAAACCGCGTTCATCCCTGCCGAGCTAATCGATCAAATTCCACTCGTTGCCGCCAACGGAACTGAACTGCACGATGCTGCCTATCGGTTGGCGGCATCCGCAGCCGGTACCGCATCCGGCCAGGGTCCGAACGGGCTTGCCGACTTGAGCGTGGGCATGCAGGCGTACAGCGATCAGATTAACTATACGCTGCAAAGCTTCGCCCAAAGTTTGCCCCATACGGCGGATGGTGGTGTGCAGCAGCAACAGCAGCACCAGCAACACCAGCGCCAACATCAGGGACAGACGGGCCAGGTCGATCTGGTGGACAGCATCGATGACATCGTGCCGACGATAAACTTGCTCCCGACGGCTACCAACCCGCTGGTCATTCCGCAGCTGCAGGGGGATCTGGCCGACTCCATCATCCTAACGCCGAACCAACTATCCAGCCTCTCACTGGTCGATCAACATTTTATCGATAACATTTCCGCACTGAAGACGGTGTCCGAGATAGATCCGCTCACCGTCAACGGGCCGGTTGATATATCGAAGCTGATGTTGCTGAAAAAGGTGGACGAGCAGTTCCTGCGCGAGAAGCAACAACAGCAACAGCAGCAACAACTGCAGTTCCCCTATCCGCTAGCGCCCCACGAAGAACCCCGAGGCGTTAAGATGTGGTACAGTGCGCTACCGAAACCGCTGCACGTAAACAGCTTTCAGCTGCGCCGGCTTGCCGGGGGATACGTGATGAATCGCAAGCTACTGAACGTAAGGCGTAATCTGGTGAGCGAAACCAACCTCGACGGTAAACGCCACCTGCAGTCACCGAGCGCTACCGGGACGCCTCACTCGCCGCTGGGCGGTGCCGGAACCGCCAGAGCCGGGGCCCGCTCAGGAAGCGACATCCTGCTAGCGTCTCTCGCTTCGCCGACCGGTGCCGGGAAGGGTAAGGCGGCAGGCGACCAGCTGACGGGCAGCGTAAACGGCGGACTGGGTAGCCCTACCGGCAGTGGCAGCGGAATCGTACTGAACCGTAGCAACTCTTCCTCGAACCGTGGTCAGCGACGGCTAATCATGTTGCCACAACAACAGGAACGGTCGGAAAAATCGTCCTGTCTGTCAAGTAACGCTTACTTCAAAAATCTTATCACGTCGATGCAGCAGCAGCAGCAGCAACAGCAGCAGCAGCATCAGCAGCAGCATCAGCATCAGCAACACACTAAAGAGAAAGAAACAGCGAAAAGTGGGACAGACGATGGGGCCGGTGATCGGGCGATGCACTCCATGAAACGGAGCGCATCGTCGCTTACGATGCTGTCGAACAAACGGCTGAAAATCATCAACAATCTCCACAATTCTACCGCTCCGCCGCCGGTTCTGCTGCAGGGCAGCGGTGGCGGTGGGAAGGTAAAATCGAAAGTATTATAATTACTGCTCGAGGCCGCCGCCCACCGGGACCGCCTAGCCTGCGACCGGTGGTCAGCGCGACTGACGGAACAGTAGAAGGTAGACCAAAAATATCATAGACCGTGTGAGGCTCGCGGCGACTTTCGGCGACTTGGACTGGAGCTTGCGGAACCCACAACTCTTCGTGGGTTCGTTTGCACTGAAAACATAGAATATGATGTATGACGCTTAACAAAAAAAAGACGACAACACATTTTAAATTAATCTTAACGCAGCGCGCGCTTATACTAATGTATTCAACATTAATCGAAACGCACACTCACACACACATTACATACTAGAATGAGGGATTTTTTTTTTGCGTGCTTGGATTAACACAAGAGCGGTTTGTAAGCGCTTCAACACTCTTTGCAGAGTATTCTCTTGTAGCATTTGCTTTTGTTCTGCAATAATCTCACTTTGAACTGGAAACGATGATGGATACTTTCTTCACGTGTCTTCGTCCTTTGAGACACGTAAATCGACATAAAATATGTGTGCGTTAAGGCATACGCTTCAAACCAACAATTCGGATGTAGGAAAAAGCGCGCCACTTTTCGTGGAGCCAATGAAGGAGGTTCTCGTGTATGGCGACGAGTGTAACAAGAGACAACATAGCATAAGCATCTCTTCATATAACGTTGGCTAAGCGAGTCTTAAGTATGTCGAATCAATCTCTCACTGCGGCACATTTCAAGTTCGTTTGTGTGTGTGTTTGCGTGTTTACATGTTCGGTGTAATATGTGACTGGTAACCAAGAGACGATCAAAGCTCGATGTTCTTTCGTATGCGTGTGTGCGTGAGTGTTGGCGTGTATACATGTGTAAATTTGCCGTTTGCACTGGCATTGGAAATACTACGTAGAACAGAACAGAACAATTAACTTAATACGGTTTGGCCCCTAAACATAAGGTGTGTCCTGGAAAGGTGAGTAAGGCACGCGTTTCCTCACAGCGAGCGAAACACGTTACAAGGGAGTGTGATAGCTAGTTTCCTAGATTCGTAATACACTATTACATCGTACTCTTTAGGGCAAATATAATGCAAGACCTACATTGGACATAAGTAAGCATACGAGTATAGGAAGTAAAATAATTAAAAACCAACACATAGAATCCTAGACTACGAAGAGAAAAACATAGACTGCAAACATTGTTCTTTTGACAATTGAGTTGAGAAAGCTCTAGAACCGGCCGCAGCCTTTGGGTTTGATTGTATCTACAGCAAAGGAAATATGTACAATAGAGCACGGGAAACAACAGGTATAGTTAGATCCGACAAGGTTACGTGGTTAACGGAAATAAGTTAAATATTACATCTATCTGCTTAGAATGAATTATCCAAGTTATGCGACCAACCAACCAAACGAACCGTTTTCGTAAGGCCGCACAGGCCGTGGGTTTAAGCTCTGACTGAATTCACACACGTTGATCTACGCGGAGTGTCGGTCATATAAGCGATGGTCACCATCGTTACGTCCTCATTCTGTGTTAGCTCTCTTCTCGGGTTTTCCACTTTTAATTTATTTTCCTAGTATCAACAACGTGGGTGGCTTTAAAATCATAATTAATCTATGACCGACACGCTGTGTAATCGACTATTGCCTAAAAGTAGGAAAGCCACTAAGAAAAGTTATTGAAGTCTCTACGATCGAAACAATTCAACACACATTTGGCTAAACTTTTCGTGTGTTGCGTGTAACGAAAGACTTCAATGCTGGCATTCAACACGAACCCGAACAGAAGCGAGGAAGCAGAGTATGAGGTTAATCAACACATGTTCTTTGAAAACTTAACGTTACCGTGTTTAAGAATATCCTCCATTCAAATGCTAACAATAAACGGTGGTTCAGTAAAGCATCAACAACAAAATGTGTTGGCTAAATTTATATTTTTACCCAATTAAGAAATGATTTCGAAAGAACTTCAATGACGTCGATATTGTTTTTTGAACTTATCAAAGTGATAATCGTCCGTCGCCTTCTTCGGAACGCGATCGTCGTTGCGCTGATCCCGGTGATCTTCCTGGTAGCGGCGTTTCGTTGGTGCCGGATTTTCTATCCTGTAGCGGTTGTGCTGCATAAAGTTGACGGCCATGTTCGACGGTACGAAGTGCGACGGAAGGTCCTTCTTGCGCTGCTGCTCCTGCATGTACTTCAGCTTCGCCTCTTCCGTCGCCTCGATGTTTTTAATCTTCGCCTCGATGCCCAGGTCGATCTCCGGGATGCCGCTCAGCATCTGGTTCGATAACATCTCTTCCGACCGCTGGGACGACGTTTGGCTGAGATGCGCGGGAAGCGAGAGCAGCGCCGCCTCTTCCGGGCTGAGGTACTTCGTGGAGGATTCACCGTCCGCTTGTAGATCTTGCTCCTGTGCGATGCCTTTGCGCTTTCCGAGCTCCTCCTCTATGTATCTGGACGAGAACAAGAATAAAAGAAACATTAAGTCACACACCTTCATTCTTCCAACGCAATATACCGACTTCATCATCTCTTCATCTTCGTCCCGTTTGTTCGTTTCGGCAGAAAACTGGGTGCCTATTCCCGTGTCGTATGGGTCTTCGACTGCGGCTTTCAACTTTCCCGCCTTCAGTGCCTGCATGTTGACCATGCCTCCGGTTTTGATATTAAAAGGATCTTTCTGCAATGACAATAAAGGGATTATTTTCCGGCCATGTCAAAGGTGATTCGGATACATACCACAGTCACCTCTTCTTCGATGGAGATTTTCTTGCCAGCTGCTAAGCTAAGAATATTGACACCGTTACGTCTGTTGCGCAGTTTCTGTCGTTCTTTGGTTTCTTTAAGTTTTGAACTGTTGAAAAGGATTAAATTTATTGAGATAAGTGAGAGAAGTGATTTATTGAGATTCACAGTTCAGTCTCACGTACAGTGTGTCCGCTTCCGTATCTTGCTCGGGTGCATCTTCGCCACTATCCGATTGCTGCCGTTGACGCAGCTGTTTCTTTCCCTTCTTTCGGAACTCCACCTTTCCTTGAGTTTCTTCACTATCCGACATGCTGTTACAAGTGTAATTATAATGATCAGAATAACTCTTATTCCATAAAAATGTAACACTTTCATACGAATTAGGATATCAACAAGAGGCTTGTTTTGTTTTTGTGAAATAAACAAACATTTGCTTTGACGTTTCTGCAAATAGCCATATATTTTTTTCACCGGGTTACTAACCATAGATCATAATTATGTATTGGATAGAGATCGTTATAGTTATGTGAAGTTTCACTAAAATTTCAGTTATTTGACTTAGTTATTTGTTCATGACAAATAGTTAAATAACAATAAAATGTATTCCCCAAATTGTCCTATTATTATGTTAGTTTTTTTTCACTGGACTCACCGCATGTTCGACGTCAAGTCAAAACATTGAAAACAAACAAGAAATTTCCAAACAAGAGTTCTCTATCTGGTACAGCACGTTAGCAAAATACCCAGAAAATGGGGAAAGTTAACAAAAAATTACCGAAACCTAAACTCATTACAAAACCGTCCGATGATACCGCCAAAATCAAAGGCCCATTTCCGATATATCGCACGACACCGGTCCAACTGAATGGTCCAGAACCGGCCAACTTCAAGATAGTGGATGGAAAGGTAAAACCTAAGGCGACCGAAAAACGTGCCCAACCATCAGAAAAACCCCAACCGAAACCGACACCGGTGGCCAACGACGATGGCGCGGAAGATACGCAGAAGACCAAAAAACTCCGCAAGCTGGCCATTTCGCGTCTCTCCAAGAAAGAAAAGAAACAGTTCCGCAAGGAAGAGATGCTGAAGAAGGTCGAACTGACGAAAAAAGCCTTCAAACAGGACCGTGCAAGGAAGGCGCGTGAACAAACGGCCATCACCGGCGATCTGCGACCGCTGCTGGACGCTCTGCCCTCGCTCGAGTCCCTGTTCGAGGTGAAATCATCGGCCGTACTGAAAACGGGCGTACCCAAGTTCGACAAAAAGGCTGAACCGAAAACGAAAAGAGAACGCAAGGCACAAAACTTCAACGAAAAGAAACGCAAATTTCACAAACGCGTCAAAACGCTCAAAAACGTGATGAAGGAGCAATCGTTCAAAAAGGACCCGAAAAAGGTGATCGCGGACCACATAAGGAACACGAGGCGCGAGCAGTTGGAGTTGTTGATGAAACATGCGGCATAGGATATAGCGTATGTAATATAGCATTTACGCTGCATAGAACTGTCTGTTAAGGTGTGAATTATGGTGAAATACAAAAATATATGAATTGATATAACGTAAAGTGTGCGCTATGATTGTTTGTTTAATTGCTCATGAACGCGAACTAGAAGCCTTAGAATAATCTGGTAAGCTAATAACATTTCGGGATATTCGTCTCAAATCGTACAGGAAGCAGTGTACCGACAGGGTATCGGAAACGAGCATCAACATCAGCGGAATTTGAGATGTTTGCTGTTGGTAAACCCTTTGCAGCTGCCGGAAGTGAGGCATTGTTTGTGAGGACCTGTGAAAAAATATTAAAACACACCCATACCAGTCAGTATGATGATTCCCTATTAAATTGTGTAAATAATTACCTTCGCACAAGGATGCGAGCCAGCGGTAGCGGTGGAAGCGTCTTTTTGAATGTGTGAGATTCCGTCGCAAACAAATCAAACACGAGTCGCAAGCCCTCCTCCTCCGCAACGGATTCATCGGTGTCTGTCTGATCCTCCTCCGTTACACTTTGCACAACATCGAACCGATCGAACATGCGTCGAAATTGCTCAATCATTTTGAAACCATCGTTGTCCTCCGCTGGATCGTCCAATCTGTGCTTCTTATCCACTGGTTCAGCTACATCTTCTTCACCTATTGAGGTAGTCGACTGATGGTTAGACGAGGACGAATTTTTAACAAGTTTGTTGTACTTTATCATAGCTTTTTTGACCGATTCGTGCATCTTTGGATCCCGCTTAGGGTACAAACTTTCCCGCGGATTTGGCTGATTGAGCATTTCATAAAGATTCGCCCAGACACACCGTTCCTCGGGTGAAGGGAAATCCGAGCCAATGGTGTCGCGATACTTTCTCGACGGATCGTATCGTAATAAGTAGTAGCTGGCCCGATTCAGAATCGAATAGACTTGATACTCCTCCAAGGTGAGAAGGCCAGCATGGCCAAGCAACAAACTATAACCCTGCTCGATCGATACCACCACATCGTTCCATGTGACCATTAGTCGATTCTAAGAGAAAACGTAATAAACTTGATAAGAAATTATGAACATACTAGAAGTCATAAAAACAAGTGTTTTACCATTTCCATAAGAAACAAAGCCTCGTGGCTTTCGACATATTTCCCCGTAGAGTCTTCGTATCCGAATGTTTGCCATTTCCCTTCTAGTTTGGTGATACGCACCCGGTGTTGGTCATTTTCCCAACGACCTTCCGAGATACTGTCTGCATTACTTACCCTTTCCTGGGACAGTAGCAGGCGGAATTGTTCTGAAATTATACTATTAGTTAATACGCGCGTTTCATTTATACATATTTGAATTTACCTTTCATCCGTTTCAGATCATCCTGTCGTGATTCGTCCAGTTCGTCCAATGACACTAGTCGATTAAACTGTGCTTGCAGTTCATATGATTCCGTATGGTGCTTTACCATATCATTTCCACTATAAAAACAATTGATTCGTACTTAAAAAGGCAATGGAAAGTGGCTCTCATGTTTACCTTAGAAGTCCACATCTATCTCCACCTGAGGAAGCCATTTTGGCACACAAAAGGAGTTTGTTTTTTGGGAATCGAAGATGCTCTTCCTGTTCGCTGCTGAGTTAAAAATCACCGGCAGGCGCTCCGCATGTCTATTGTTTTGTAAACAAATTTGACGTTTGCACCAGGCACGCACACAAAAGCAAACTTTCTTTCGTATATGCCCAATTTGATAACGAAATATTCTATTTTTTCAAAAACTATTTGAAAGAAAAGGTAATTCTCGAAAATACACCATAAAATTAAGTATGACTTGGAAGAGTGCAAACAGCACAGTCGATTGTTTAGTACTCAAAGAATATTATTATTAAAAATGATTAATATGTTTAATTAAATGTAGTACGAAATGAGTGCGAGTGTTTCAAACACAATAATTGCTTTGCTTCAGTGGCAGTAAGGATGCTCCAAGGATCCAAAGAAGCTGTGTTAATGATTACTTTACGCAGTACACAAAAATAGTATATGAGGTGTGCGATGAACTCCTCTGCGTGACATCCAAGATTTAGTCATTTTTAATCTGAATTTCGGACGTTGCTTTCCACTCCTCGTTCAGATGCACCTTGCATCCCAGATCCCTCAGCGCGGACTTTACATCCTGCGCGATGCTGGGATGTTCATTCAGCGCTTGGTTCAGCACATCCTCGACCCCCTGCGCCACGAACGTATCGCACTGATCGCGCGACCGCGATACCATGTTGCGCACCGCCCAGGCACCGTTGCGCTGGATGATCTTGCTGGCGCTGTGTATCTTCATCGTCTGGATGATCGTCTCGGAAATGCCCGTCTCGAAGAGGGCTTTGCTGTTGCCTGCCTCCCGCAACGCCAGTGTCGAGATGCACACCAACGCGTGCCGTGCGAACGTTTCATTGTCCTTGTGGCGGTTCAGTGCGGATTCAAGCAGCGGTGCCGCTCCACATTGGATGATGTTCTGCTTCACCGTGTCATTTCCGGCGAGCGCTTTCAGCAGCTTACACGCCTCACGAATAATTTTCATCGAATCGGGAAACTCCACCATTGCGTCGAGGATAAACTTAAGCCCACCGGCTTCCTCGACGGTCTGGCAAAACTCATTGCGGACGGTTAGGGAAGCAATTGTCAGCATCAAATCGCTGATCGTGTCTGCATCTGATTTGAATGCTGAAATGAAACATTAAATAAAAATTATCACAGTCGGAAAACAATGGGAAAAGAAGATGCATACTGGTAAGAAGTTGAGTTATCTCAGTGAGAGTTTCTGCGGCCAGCTGACGGGCATGTTCGTGCGCCTTGCCAAACTCAACACGAATGTCGTCGTCCAGCACTAAGTAGCGCAATAGGGCGCACGTGTTGCGAATCACCTCTGGTTCGGTGCGCGATAGGAACGGTTTAAGCGTCGGAACGGTGAGGTTCTCTTCCATGATCATCTGACGGTTCGTCTCGTGTAGGATGCACGCCTTCTGCAGCCATTTCAACAACTCACACGCCTGTTTCGCTTCCGGGGAGGCTTTTAAACGATTCAACGCGACCGCCAACGACTCGTGATTGAACACATCGGGTTGCTTGTTGACGATTGCGTTGGCGGCGGTTAGCAGCTTGAGCGAAACGTCGTCGTCTGTTTTTTCCTTGAGTTGGCTAACGATCAAATCGTATGCTCCTAACTTAGCTGCCAACACACGATGCGGAACACTCTGTCGGCGAAAGAGAATAATTTATAAATGCTACTACCCATTTGTTAGCCACTGTATAAAACGAGCAGCTTACCAGCTTGCATTCATCGGCAAGCACAGTCAGCTGGTTGCAAACTGTCTGCGGATCAGCGTCCTTCTGCTCGACGAGCCGTTTCAGTTCGTCCACACTTTCGTTCATCAAAGGTATACCGGTGTCGGTATTAACGTTAAGATCCTTGATGATGTTTCCCAGATGGATACCCTGCGCCTCAAATTGCTTAATCGTTTCTTCCCTAGCTTCCTCGACCGACATAGAAAACTCAACAATGTTCTCCTTCACCACATCGTCGAACGTTTCCTGCGTGATCACTTTGGCCATGATGACGAGCTGAGAAAATTTTAATAAACACACAGTTAGATTGAAAATCTCTCCGGAAATCCACTGCCGTCCCTACCTGCTTTTCTCACTACAAAAACCACTGTGTACGAAATGGGAAAGTCGGGATGCAGGAATGACTCAGTGTTACCCACGCAAACAGCAGATAACAGCTGTTCGAAAGTGGTCAACTTCGCAGGTGTTTGTGAAAATGTGGGACTAGATCCGCGGGCAGTGAAATCACAGGCACATTTGAAATTACAATTACAACACACGGGAATCTCTTGCAAACAAAAAAGCCTACTGTACACACTTTCACTCGGTCGGGCTGTGGAAAATTGACGAAACAAGAAAAACACGATCACAACAAAAGAATGACAATTGCCAGAGAATGCATTTTGGCTCATTGGAACACTTTGCGCAATGTTTTGGTGTTATTATTAGACATCAGGCCACAAAACCGTTTGAATCACGTTTTTGTATGATCTCCACGCCGATTTTTATAATATGGAATCATGTTAACAGTATCAAAATTAAGTTTTCATTGATAATCGTGCAGAAAACGGAATTTAAAATGTTCCCCGAATGTGGCCCAAAACTGACATTCGGCGCAGCTGTCACATTTGCAACTTCGCAATGATGTTATGAAATTTCATCGTGCATTCGGGCTGCTGTTTTCCTAGTTGCTGTGCGTGAAAAAGTAAGTACATTTAATGATGAAAGTGTGTATTGTATTGTACGAAACCTTTTTCGCCACAGCACCACCGCCCACAAAATGCTGAGACAAATATCATCGTTGAAGCACCGTGCGGCGTTAAGTGCCGGTGCCCATCGCTGGCAGTCATCGACACCGGCACCGAAAGTGAACCCGGCCATCCTCGCTAACATCAAGGCGTCCGATCGCTATAAACCCGGCACCCGGTATAATGGGTTCGTCTGCACGCAAGCCCAGTACATTGCCGACTTCAACATGACGGCGTACCTGTTCCAGCACGAAAAAACGGGCCTCCAGTACATGCACATCGACCGGCAGGACACGAACAACGTTTTCTCGATAAACTTCCGCACCACGCCATTCGATTCCACCGGGCTGCCGCACATTCTCGAGCACAACGTACTGTGCGGCTCGCAAAAGTTTCCCGTGCGCGATCCCTTCTTCAAGATGCTGAACCGCAGTCTGGCCACGTTCATGAACGCGATGACCGGACCGGACTACACGCTGTACCCGTTCAGCTCGACGAACGAGATCGACTACCGGAACCTGCAGGCCATCTACATGGACGCCGCGTTCCGACCGAACCTGAAGTACTTGGACTTCCTGCAGGAGGGTTGGCGGCTGGAGCACGCCGAGCTGACCAATCCGAGCTCGGAGTACGTGTTCAAGGGTGTCGTCTACAACGAGATGAAGGGAGCGTTCTCCGAGAACGCGGCCGTCTTCGGGCAGAAGTTTTTCAACAAGCTTCTGCCCGACCACACGTACGGCTACGTGTCCGGGGGCGATCCGCTCGACATTCCGCAGCTGAAGCACGAAGATCTGGTCAACTTCCACCGGCGCTACTACCATCCGAGCAATGCGCGTATTTTCAGCTACGGTTGCTTCGATCTCGACAAAACGATGACGTTTGTGAACGAGCAGTATCTGAACGATTTCGATCGGATCGACACGCGGTACAGTGTGATTCCGCCCCAGAAACGGTGGACCGTCGCGCAGAAGGATCACGTGCGGTGTCGGTACGACAATATGGGCGCACCGATCGAGCGCCAGAACCAGATCGCCATCGGGTACCTCATGACGGACATCACGGACGTGTACGAAACGTTCCTGATGCACATCCTGACCGAGCTTCTGGTGAAGGGTCCCAATTCGTGCTGCTACAAAAACCTTATCGAACCGAACATCTCCGGCGGGTACAACCAACTGACCGGCTTCGACTCCCACATCCGAGATACGATGTTTGTCGTCGGGCTGCAGGATCTCCCGGTGGATGATTTTGAGCGCGTGGTGCAACTGTTCGACCGCTCGGTGGACGAGGTGATCGAGAAGGGGTTCGAAGCGGCCCACATCGAGAGTGTACTGCACAGCATCGAGTTAACGATGAAGCATCAGACGACCAAGTTCGGGCTCGGGTTGCTCTTCAACCTCACCCCACTGTGGAACCACGACGGCGATCTGGTGCGCGCGATGAACGTCAGCGAATTGGTACGCAAGTTGCGTGAAAACATCGCCAGCAATCCGAAGTACCTGCAGCACAAGGTGGAATACTACTTCCGCAACAATCGGCACCGGCTCACGATGACCATGTCACCGGACGCGAGCTACGAGCAACAGTTTGTGGACGCGGAACGCAAAAACCTACAGCAGAAGGTGAGCCAGCTGAACGAGACGGACAAAGAGCGCATCTATCGCGAGGGCATCGAGTTGTCCGAGTCGCAGAAGGCACACCCGGACACGGACATCCTGCCGTGCCTGAAGCTGAGTGAGATTGAGAAAAAGGTTCCGGAAACGCACGTGGAGCAGAAGCCGGTGGCGAACGTACCGACGCAGCTGTGCCGCGTCGACACGAACGGGGTCGTTTACTTCCGCGGCATTCTGGATGTGAGTCGGTTAAACACGGAGCAAAAGTTGCTGCTGCCGCTGTTCAACACGATCGTCACGCAGTTCGGTACGCGGGGCATCAACTACCGCGAGTTCGATCAGCTCATCAGCTCGAAGACGGCCGGCGTCGGGTTCTCGACGCACCTGGTCGAGAGCGTGCACGACATGCAGCAGTACGAGTTCGGGCTGTACTTCGGCACGTACGCGCTGGACAAAAACGTACCGGACATGTTCGACATCTTCCGGCGCATTTTCAACGAGCTGGAGCTAAACGACGTGAAGCGGTTCGAGATGCTGCTGGAGAACTACCTCTCGGAGCTGTCGGTCGGCATTGCCCAGTCCGGGCATATGTACGCGATGCAGAACGCAAACGGTCTGGTGACGGAAGCGGGCCGTCTCCGAGAACGTCTCATGGGCATCGAGCATTTGGCGTTTATGAAGGACCTAACGCAGCGCCACTCGGCCGAAGCCATACTCGCCAAATGCCGCTCCGTTACGAGCCTGTTCGAGGAGTCGTCGATGCGCTGTGCGCTGAACTTCACCCCCACGTCCGAGCAACAGACCATGCAGCACTACCAGAAGTTCATCGATGCCGTTCCGCTGCGCAGCACGGCCCGCGTTTGGAACCCGTCCGAACCACTGCCCGGTGCGTCCTGCCGGCATACGGTCATGAACATTCCGGTGAACTATTGCGCCAAATCGATCTTGGCCGTACCGTACACGCACCGGCATTACGCCCCACTGAAGGTGCTCGCCAAGTACCTGTCCGCCAAGTATCTGCTGCCGGTGGTGCGCGAACAGAACGGTGCGTACGGTGCCGGCGCAAAGATCACGTCCGACGGGTTGTTCAATTTCTTCAGCTACCGCGACCCGAACTCGCGCACCACGCTGGACGTGTTCGACCGAGCGTACGAGTGGAACGTGCGCACCGTGCCCCAGATGGACGAGCAGACGCTGTTCGAGGCGAAGCTCGGGGTGCTGCAGCAGCTGGACGTGCCGATTGCACCGCTCGAGCGCGGCATGGATCTGTTCCGGCAGGGCCTTTCGGACGAGCTGTTCGGCACGCACCGGGCCGCGGTGCTGGACGTCGGCAAGGAGCTGCTGCTGGAGGTGAACGAACACTATCTTAAGCCGGGCGCCGTCAAGGTGGTGGGCAAATCGGTACTCGGTCCGGAAAATAAGGACCTCCCGAAGGAGGGCGAAGCGTGGACGACGTTCGCGTTGTAAACGGGTAGGCAATTTAGATGGTGTGAGCACGGTGTGCGTAGAATGTGATTTAAATAAAAAGCTATGATATAGTTTAATAAGAAAGATTGATTGTGCAGAATAAATTCGCATGTTTGGGCAATTTTAAAGCTTGAAATTTGAGTGTATGATTCTGGGACAGAACGTACTGGTCATACCAGATGTCCAGTCTAGCGAATCCGTCCCATCTTTATTACCTTATGGATTCATGGTTCACCAATATGACACATTAGCTTCCCCAGGCATCACGTTCATTTACTCCGAAAAATAACGGCCAGACGGCTACCAGACCAGATGTTAAAGAGCAGACCAAACAATCGAACAGAATACCGCAAACACCGAATGAAAGTTTGAATATTGATTGGTAGGACAGATTGGATATCGGCGGAAAATAGTTTATTTTCCCAGTAACTGTTTTGCTGTTATAAATAGTTTGAATAAAAAATATGCTCTTTGCTTCACACAGTACAATTTTCTGCCATCAACTCGCACGATCAGACACGAAAACGCAGGATATTTATTTTCCAAAAACCAAGCCTCTGTTCCATCGGAATCCATTATCAAACGCCATTAACCGAATGAAAACCATACGCTGATTCACGTATACGTACTTGTTCTTGCGTAAGTTACTCACAGAAAAAAAAAACAAAAAAAACGCTAACAAAGTTTCCTGACAAAAACATCCTTAAACACTAGCGTTCTACACAAATCGTCTCGTTATGTCTGTGTGTCTATGTGAAGAGGGAAGTTTGGTTAAGATATCGGTAAATCGACGCTATAGCTTATAGAAGAAAAAACACCCCGCTCCCTTTTCTTCCACCTTTCCACCTTCCCATTGTGATGCACGTAAATGCAGGATATAAACGTTGGAATGATGTCACTTCCTTATATTAGTTATTCTTCCACGAATGCGCACACCAAATAAAAAAGCAAGCAGTATTGAAACCAACCATCGAACGAAGTCCAAATAAAATGTATAGGAAGAATCGCGACTGGAAGAGACAACACGGCGCTCCTGCTTCCTGGTGCTTCCTGGTTTCCCCGGGGGCGTGCGTTACACGGTACATGCGTTCCTACATCTAAAACCATTGAAGACGGACGACAAGATTAATGAGGACAAATAATCGCTGCGCTTTCTGATCCGTTAAATGTGTGGTCTTTTTTACCATTACCGAGACCATCGCTGGGAAGTGCAAAGTAATTTAGCGAGTCCTTTAGCTGTTCCACCATATGTTCCTGCATATGGAAGGGAACCTCGACCACGGGACTAACGATAGAAACTTTATAGTAGCGTGCTTACATTTCGTAACCTTATTTGAAACTAACTTTACACTTCCCAGAACGATCTAAGCAATCACTTACCGCTGATATATGCATCTTGTAAAACTTGCCACAACTACTTTTATCAGATTCACAATTAGAAGCTCATACCCAGCAGCAAGCGTTGTAACGCTCGAGAGCGCGTCGTTGTCGCGGGTTAAATAATCCAACCGTTTCCCGAGGGCATTAAAACTCGTACCCACAATTCACACACTCACACATATCCAGTAAAAATGCACCAATCGACGGCACCGCCACGCTCGTTTTTCCTCTGCTCACAAATGCTACACCCAAAATCGCAAATATACGTCCCTAGTCCATTTAGTTAATCGTCCTTCACCTTCTATCGGTGAACCCACCGGCACCGGGGTTTCGGTTCAGGTTGCACTATTCGTAAATGTAATGCGTGTGTGTGTGTGTGTGTGTCTGGATAAAATAGCAATTTCTAACTCTCTCAAAAGAAGCCCGTTATTATGTTTCGATCGTAGTTGGCTTAGTTTACTTTACGAATTGTTGTACCGGAAGATCGCCACACCGACCACTCCGATCAGGATTGTGCCCACCAGGTAACCCCACATCATGATCTGAAAACGGCGGGCAGGAAAAGAAAAATTAGCCAGGAGTGGAGAAGGAAAGTCGGTTTTAAGAAGCGCACACCTTGGATGATTCATTGTTTTGCGCGGTTGGAGCCACCTTCGTCTTTTGCTCGAGCTTCTGTGCCTGGCCAAGCATCTTCTGGTACAGGTCGCGTTCGTTCCGTGCCTCACGTTTCGATTTCAGGATCAGCTTGGAGAGTTCCTGTCACAATACAGCCGAACAAGGTTAGAGTCCGGGCGTTGCCAAAGACTTGACATTCACTTACCGATTGTATTAGCTTGTCGTCTACGTCGATCGTAGCAGCCTTCTGAAGCAGCGTGATAGCACCGGCAGTATCTCCTTTAGCGTCTAGGATCTGGGTCGTTGGACATTTAATGGAAGTATGTATTAAAGCGTTACTTCGCACATTACAATTTGCAGCTGAACCGTTACCTTGCCCTTGCGATATAAAGCTTTTGCGTTGTTTGGTTGACACTTTAGCACATGCTCGACCGACTTCAGTGCCGCTTCGTGGGCCGATATTTTCAGCTGTGCCAACGCGAGGTTATTGTACACTTTCATGCGGTCGTCCAGCAAATCTTGCAGCTCTGCGGCGGACAACTGATAAGCGATGGAGGAAAAAGTATGCAAGAGATAGAGAGATAGACAGTGAGTGGTTTAGGCTTTCTTCTCGATAAGAAGCGGGCAGGATCTGTTTGCTCTGCTTACCTCCACCGAGCCAGCACCCGATTCCATCATCCCCCCGGCACTGACCGCATCGTCCAGATATTCCAGCGCTCGCCGGTAGCTCTGGATCGACAGATTGTACTCCTGGCGTTTCATCCAGTAGTTTCCGCGTAATCGTTTCTTGTTACCAATTTCCTTGCGCGACGCGTACGTTCTCGCCTCGATGTCGCTCTCCTCGCGCATCGACACCAGCTCGACCGTGTAGGTGACGGTCGCGTTGGGCGGCACGCTCCGTATCACCGGATCGTGCTCCGTTGGATCCTTCAGTCCGAGCTCGCCGTACGCGAAGCGTGCGTTTACGGTCACCTCGGCCACCTCACCTTCATTCATTAGCTTCAGCGCCATATCTAACCCTTGCACCACCTACGGCGCGAAGGCGGGGGTGGGGTAATGATAATGATAATGCGTAAAAGCACGGCCCGTTATCGTACATACCTCCACATCGTCGATTTGCACCACAACATCGCTCTGCTCTTCGACCACCGTGCCATCGTCCAGCCGTCCGGTGTAGCTGATCGTCACTAGGTCTTTACTTTCGGGCCGCAGCTCGGAACGCCCCTTCTTGAGCACCTTCTTCAGCAGCGTACCATTGCCCAAGATGTCCATACATTCTGGTTCGCCCTCGGTTTCTTCCTTCGGCGCAGGCTCTTCACTGCCCGGCAGTGTGCTCTGCTGTCCGGATGCGGGCTGTTCTTTATCTAATGCTTTGGTTTGTGTGGCGTCGGGCACGGACGAGGCCAGTTCCGCCCGCTCCTGTTCGTTTAGGTTCGAAAGGTCTTCGAACGAACTATTGCTCGACTTTTCCGCATCCATGTCGTTGATTCACGCAAAGTTTACTGTAACGAATCCAAGGGTAGGCGCATTTGTGAAATGTTTGTGTGCGTATCCGCACGCGAGAGTGCTCTTATCGCGAAATCAAATCCCCATCCCCTCTCGCCGAGCAGATAGTTGCCCGTGTGTCGAAACATAACGACACCAGTGAATGCGTTTGTTACAACACACGGAGAAACAGGCTTTCGATCGTGGCCTCCATCGAACCTTCTGCGCAATGACGTCGTCAAAAAATGGCTCTCGAGAGAGATGGCTTGAAAAGGGAACTGAATAGAGCAAAATATTCAACAACTGGGAAAACCCACAGCTTTTTACTTTTCTGCTGCACATTCACAATCAGATCGACACTAGGAAACACGCGAATATACGGAGTAATTAAGCTCCGCAAGCACTTACTTACGACGAACGAAAAGAAAAGTGTTTTTGTTCTGTGTTTCTAACTCTGCATTCACACGTAAGACATTTGACAGTTGCTTTGCGTTTTTTCATATGGACTCGCGTATGCTGTCAAATCTCCGCTGCTGGCCTAGATACACGCCAGCGTACGCGGCAACTGTCAAATGTCTTACGTGTGAATGCAGAGTAAAGCGGGCTTTACACGTCTGTATAACGACCTGAGAGCCAGGTGGGACAGCTGTCAAAGTTGTCAGTTGGCCGGTCTCGCTTCGATCGTGCATTGCAGGAAACCTGCAGGAGGCGAGAACGCTGTCAAACCGATTTGTATTTTGATCAAAATTGTTGGGAGTTTGAATAATATGGATTTTTCAAACAAAAATCCTTGTTTTCATACTGAAAAATATTAAACTATATTTTAATTCTTTTGAAATAGTAGAATTTTTGAATTTTGTATCGTGCATGGTACTGCGCTTCCGTTCTCGCTCGGTAGCGTGAAACGCGTTTCCACGTACGTAGTGAGAAGCAGGCGAGAAACCCCGTCGTTTGACGTCTCGCTAGGTCTTCACTCATCGTTCTCAGGTCGTTAACAGTTGATTAGACATCTTAATCGCGCATCATCTGGATCGTCTGGCAAACGTCTTGACCGCCAATCGTCTGCTGTCAAGCCGCTTCAAGTCCTTTTAATCAAGGAGATATATAGGAGGTGGCGTCATAGCGATCGACCCCCCGTTTTTTTTAGCAATTTAACCTCAGCTGTCAAAACGGCTGTGTAGTGGGACAGAGAACACACACGTACGGTACAATTTTGACAACTGTGGTTAATCCCCGTTTCACTCTTTCACGGTGACCAAATGTTCTACATGTCGGCACCTCCTATATATCTCCTTGCTTTTAATAATCAGGTGGAATTTTAGCCGCCATCTTGGGAACCATGTTCAGCAGTCGCATGGAGGGTCACCGCGTAGCCTAACTGTCAAATGAGGTAGGTAACAAACATTTAGTTCGGTTTATTCATAATCTGTCCTTCATAATCAAAGGCAGATTTTACCACACGGTGACAGATTATGAATAAATCGAGACAAATGCATTTGTTTGGGCCGTGGTTAAATGTGTCATACTAATCTGACAGAAAATTCCATCCAAAAACACCATGGATGAAAAATCCTGCACGTCCCAGCGTACGCAGGAGCTGTCAAATACCCGTCGTGTGAATACAGAGCTACTCGGTGGTTGTGTTTTTGCTTTTTCCAATTTTGACGTCTATAGACGTCAGGCTACCTGGGTCTCTTTTCTGCGGCGATTGCCTCGATTTTCACATGTGCGTTTCGGTAGCTCCGTTCTAAAAGTGCAAATTTCATTGGTTAATTGTTGTTCAAATCTTTCCCGTACCTTTCGCCTTTTGCAGTGCAAAAAGGGACGCGCGCCGAAGTGTGCTCAAAGTCAAGATGAACGCGGAAAAGCTGAAGAAGATGCAGAGCGAGGTGCGCATCGGCGGCAAGGGCATGCCCCGCCGTAAGAAGAAGATCGTCCACACCAGCTCGGCCGTCGACGACAAGAAGCTGCAGCTGTCGCTGAAGAAGCTGGGCGTGAACACCATCCCCGGCATCGAGGAGGTGAACATGATCAAGAACGATGGCTCCGTCATCCACTTCAACAACCCAAAGACGCAGGCATCGCTGGGCACCAACACGTTCGCCATCACCGGTCACAGCGAAACGAAAATGATCACGGACATGCTGCCGAACATTATCTCCCAGCTCGGACCGGAGGGACTGAATCAGCTGAAGAAGCTGGCCACGGCGGCCGCCGCGGAGGAGGACGATGACGTGCCGGAACTGACGGAGAACTTCGAGGAGGTGTCGAAGAAGGAGGCCGAGACCAAGGAGGCTGCCAGCGCTAGCTCGAAGGCGCCGGAGGTCCCCGCCGCCACCTCGTCCTAAGCGCAGGCACACCTCGCTCCTCCCTCACGCTAGTACATCCCGTTCCGTTTATTTACGCGGGGCCCAAAACAGCCGGAACGGAGAGACCAGCTGGACGCGCCTGGCAGTAAACAAGCACACACCCCCGCTCGCACACATCTTTTGCTCCCTTCTGCAAACCAGCCAGCACCACCAACAATCCCCTCATCACAATTACGACGCATTTGGCTTGTGTATCCTGGAATATCATCGTCATGCTGTGCTACACAACTCTTCGCAACACAGCTTCCCCGCACCGACAGTCTACTTATATTTTCGATAGTGTTTCTTTTTTTCTCTAATAAGCCATGGTAATGGAATTGCTTTGTTGAACAACCAAGTTGTGCGGACAAGTTTCCGTGGCCGAATTGTATGTTCGAGAGTATGGTGACATTTTAAGAATTAAAAACTAATAATCTATCTCATTCCCGTCCGTCATGTGACGTGCGTGTCTCGAGGTAGGGTTAACTGTAACTAATGATGGCATTTATAGTTTATTTTGTTTTTCTGCTGTACGGGAACGCTGGGGACACTGAGAAAGGATTGTGGACTCCCCACCTAGGTGGGAGGGGATAGGAAATGGGGCACGATTTTCGAATAAACATACCAAAAATTAAAGGTACAAACGAAAGCCATCTCTTGGATCCTTTTGTTATGAAAAGTTACTTGCAGACGATTGAGTGGTTTAGAGCGGACTGCTTAGAGCATTTTTTTTTGCGTACGTCTATTGAGAATTTGAGTCAATCACGTTGGTTTAGGCTGGCGAATGGAGATTATGCATCCAGTTGCTATGCAATCGCTAACAACAGAAAGTTACAAAACAGCAGACCGAACAGCACAGTGTGCAAAAAAGCAAGGTTATGTTGCGAAAGCGAGGGAAGCTAGATGTAAAGGCGAGGTATCCTCCTCGTCCAGTACGATTGAATGGAATTGCTGAAAAAACGTCGTGTAACCGTGTATCGATATTAAAATAAAGTCGGGTGTTTCATTTTCGGTTACCACGGCTTTTTTATGGTCCGGAAGGGAGGCAGTACAACTGTCAAGCGCACCAGCGCCGCACATGTAGGTTATGTACGCCCGGCAATCGATAATGCTAAAAATAGTTCGCCTACTTCGTCTGTTTTGCTGACCGAAACTAAAATTCCATCTTGCTTGCGACGGGAAAAGTGCTCACCGCACGATCGGAAATGTGCGGTCAACCCGCAGCCGGCCGCCGGGAGTTGTTTCATGTGATAAGCAATCATGTAAACAGTTACCGCGCTGTGGGATTGTTATGGTTTCGGCCCTGCACCGACTGCAGCAATCAAAGGGCGCAATAGTGTGTGCGTGTGGGGGTGTGTGGGTATAGCATTACTTCCGTAGGAGCGATGCGTGCGCTTCACTTCCTGCACTAGATGGAGAATTCAGGACATGTTACTGCGACATAAAGGAATAGGGGTGTGGGTTGGAAATGAAATGGGAACGTAACGTGGGTTGGAAATGAAAGTAGAAGCACGTAAATTATTATTCTGATCCCAACATTTCTTTTTTTTCATTAGATCCAATTGTCCAAATTCAAGTATGTCCTAGCGAACGTTGAAAGAATATGTAAACCTATTCTTTTAAAGACATTCGGATCCCATGTGCAGTAAAGCATACACTGCCCGTATCCGCTTGCGATCTCCCCCTCGTTTTCTTTATTTACAGTCAAATTGGTCGTCTCTCAAATTTCTCCCAGCTGCAGTACTCTTCCAAAGTTTTGCTGTGCATTCTCCACTACGACGGAATCTCCTCACGCATGCTCAACGCTTGCTTCAACTAGAACGATACGATCCTACGGGTAATTGCCAAAACGTGGTAAAAGGGTAAGGTTAAATCCTGGCTGGTTATTTGTGGTATGTACGCTGCTGTTGCTACTGCTGCCTTCCCACGCTACAACCTCCGCTGGGCCTTCCGGTTTTGCGATGCATTCGCAAACGTTTATTTTCTATCTTACAGGGCGCCGGAGGCGGAAGGACTCCGGCCGACCTCCGCCGACCTGTCACGCGCGAGACTGTGTCATGCTATATAGTTACCAAAAAACGAGTTGAAATGTAACAAAACAAAAAAACTGTATCGGATTAACACTGAGGATATACACACGGCTAATGTAAATAGTAACCTCCTCCTTACCTCCTACATTCCTCCCAATTCTATCGGCCCCCTATATCTTGTTTGTGTGTTTGTGTGTGAGTGTGTATTTGCATATTCCTCCTACCGGTCTAGCTTCAACCGACGACCAACGACGGCGATGGCGATGGTGCTTCCGATGACGACATGAGCGTTGATGATGGTGTGCATTTCAACCGACGACATGTGCAGTAACAACGACCGTTACATGAAATCGTCGTAGTCGTCGTAATCATCATACTTGGTTTCGTATTCGTTCAGCGTCGTCTGGAGAAGGAAGAGGATTGCGATAGTTTAGCACACTCCAACCATTGCCTCACTGCGGGAACAGGTACTCACGTTTTCTCCTTCGACGCGCAACCTCGCTTTCACCTTGATACCCTTGGTCTTCTTCGGTTTGTCACCCTTTTCGACCTTTTGTTTCTCCAAGTACAGGTTGTCTAGTGTGGTTTTCGCTTTCCGGATGTTGTTCGAGGATACTGCAATGCAATGAGCAGAGTATAAGTTATGTTCAGCTCCGGAGAGTCGTGATCAGACGCCGGCTGCGATGCTTACGGCTGGCGAACAGTTTCAAGAGCAGGTCCTCCAAGAATCCTTGATACTCCGTGTGCGCACGGTAGTTGGAGAGCTTTTTGCTAATAGCTTCGGCCAGTTCGCTAAATTCCTCCTTGGTGGTCGGATGCATTCCGTCGATCCCGTTGCCGGAGGACATCGGCGTGATGCCGAGCGTCTCCATTGCCGTTTTGAGGTCGTTCTCCTCCTGCAACTTCTGTAGCCGTCGCTTCTCGGCCAACCGCTCCTCCGGCGTCATGTTGGCTTCCGCTTCCTCCTCCTCTCTCTGAAGCCGATCCAATTCCTCTTTTTTCAATTTCTGAAATCATCCAAAAATGAACTATGTTCTACGTGTCGTTTCCGTTTATGTTTGCACCATCTTACCTGGGCAGTTTTCTTCGGTTTGGTGGTTTTAGTTGGAGTATCTTGTTTTGATTCATCTTTTTTCTCTTCCTCCTCGTCGTCATCTTCCCAATTGTCCTGCAAAACAAGGCGTGAAGTTAGCGTTCGATCGTGGCTAGCCGCTGGGTTGTTGACGAGCTGCTGACGTTAGCTCGCGTGTCAACGCAGCGTTTGATTGCCGGAGGTGGGGTGAGAGCCACTATCAGACGGGGGAATGCAATTCCCCTCCCAACCACTTTCTACTACCGGATGCACTCGCACGCTGCACGCTCAAGCTCAGACAACGCATGCATTGCGCACTGACATACCTTTACATCATCCTCGTCCTCACCAGCCCACTTGTTCACGTCGGCCTTGGCAAACAGCTGCTCGGGCTTCTGTTCGGCCAGTGCTTCTGTAAAGATGCAAAACCCATCCATGTATTACGTTAGCAGCTAAATTATTTATAGTCCTCCACTGGTGATGTGCATTGTGCCGCGTTCGTCTCCATGTGTGCCACCTTCTTCTCGCGCAAACCGTCTCGAGAACCAACGTCGTGGCACGACGGACTGGCGTGAGCGCAGCACCCGGAGAAGCAGAACGAACACGGCCAATCGAACGTTGCGCACGGATCGAACACGGCCTCGGCCAAACGTACCCCATTCGTCCTCCATCACGCAGACCAGAAGTAACCAACACTCGGTGTTCGACGACTACACTTTCACTATCTGCCAGCGGGATTAGTGTATCCTTTCAGCTTACGAGAAACCTCTCCTCCCGTAGGCCAAAGCTGCTGAGCAAACGTCGTGGATACTTTTTTCCTTTCTTTTTTCGTCGTTTCGTGCATTTTTTCCTATCATCTTCTTGACAGTTCTTGACGCGCCGATCAACACATGAGCCAAACTGGTCGCTTCTATGGTCGCGTGGAGTACATTCGTTCCATGAATATTCGTCACAATTTCGTTGGTAAAATGCATCCATCACGAAAAGGTTGTATTTGAGTTAAGTAGTATGTTTTGTGAACATCTGAAAAAGGCATTTAAATGAACAACAAGTTCGTTGAAGTGTATAGAAACCTACGTAGCGTTTTGTCATCCACTCATTCGAAATAGAAACCTCCCGCGATTATACCGAATTTTGAAGTGTAGATTTCGACGTTTCGATTTCCGTACCGTTTGACGTTAGAAACGTCAGGGCGCCTCTAGCTCTCTTTCCGGTTGCCAACTTTCGCTTGGAAGGTTGTTTTCGGTATCATCAATAAGCATTTTTTGATCCAGGTGTGTATTAAATCGTGCTTTTGCTTCCTGTTTGTTGTGCAAATGAATTACTAAGCGTTTCCTCTCGTCCTCCCTCCAGCCACCAGCGCATTAGCCAGCCAAAATGGCCAAGTCGAAGAATCACACCAATCACAACCAGAGTAAGTGGATCCGGTCCGGGAAGACGGTTCCGGAGGGTGCTCCTTCCATATCGTCGTTATCCATTTCTTGCCGGGGTGTAATCGATTGTTTTCGTTTCGTTCACAGACCAAAAGGCTCACAAGAACGGTATCAAGAAGCCCAAGCGTAAGCGCAATGAGTCCAAGCGCGGTGTAAGTATTTGTTGAACGTTTGTTCCCGGCTCCGGATGTGGAAGTGCCGATTCGTGACGCGGTATGGTTTTATGCGTTTCAGATGTGCCAGAAGTTCCTGCGCAACCTGCGGTTCTCGAAGAAGGGCAATGTTTCGCACGAGGAGTCGCTGAAGCGCGCCGAAGAGCGTAAGGCCAAGTACGCTGGACAGCCCGTCCCCGTGAACCTGTAAACAGTACGGCCCCCATGCACGCACCGTACATCTTTCCATTTGTAATGTGTGAAAAGGACGCAGTGGGAATGTGGGTGACACAATAAAGCTACGTTAAAAGTATAACAAAGAGTTTATTAATGGTCGACTCCCGCTGGGAGATTTGCCGAGTCGATGTGTGTGTACAAAGTTCCGGTCACTCGATAACATCGTTCAGGTCTAGATCGACGATTACGCTTACCCCTGGTATTGTGCTGGTAACTGTCGAAGGATGTCTAGTGAGCTTTCCAGCTTTCAGGCGTGCCGTCACTGTGGAGGACGTTAGTGTGTACCGCGGAGCGTTTTCCTCCGCTACGTAGCCTTCCACATTGTTCTCATCCGAAGCGAGGTTGGTGCGAAGAGCCGTACTCTTCGACGAGAAGCCGGTTCTTGCTCCTGATACTCTATAATTCGAAAGGATGGACAACTTTGTGGTAGGATTCTCAGAGGGTTTTGGTCTGTCACCTTTGCTCGCGATATTTCCGGCGGGTAATGGGTGGGCACTGAGACCGCCACGCATTAGAGGCGCTAGGCCGATGCTGCTCGTCTTCACGCGCAGATAAGGTGACGTTGCGCTGAGAATTTTGCGCACCTTCTCCGATACGGGCGTACTTTTGTTGAGATCACGAGGCGCTGGGCGCTTCCGTCCACCGTATGGTCCTTGGTCGGGTGTATTAGGTACCATTTCGGGAGACATGCTCTCGGCGGAAGTATTAATGGCCGCCGGCTCTTTATTCTGTTGCTTTAAAAGCTGCTCGAGCCGATGTATTTCACTATCACATGTCGACAGATTTTCTTCGAGCGTTTTACGCTTTCGGCGCTCATCTACCAGCTCGTTCTGCAGACGCTTCAACCGATCGGATTGTTCTATACGTTTTATCTCCTGTGCTTGCAACTCACGCTTGAGCGTTGTGGCCAGTGCGATGACTGCTTCGCGGGACATATCGCTCGACAGCATCTGCTCCATTTCGTGCGCTGTTGCATCCAACGCTTGCTTGACCCCGGCGTATGATTCTAGCTTCGTTTTGGCGCTGTTCAGTTCTTCCTGTACTTTAACCAAAGCTTTCCGATCACCTTTGAGCATGTCGATCTCGTGCTTGTATGCAAATATTGCCGAATGTTTCGCGCGTAACTCGTCCTCCAGCCCGAGCAATGTTTTCCGCATTTTCTTTTGTTCTCCCTTATGCTCCACTGCTTTGGTTTCGAATTCCTTCAGCGACTTTTCCTGTTGGCGCATCTTCAACGTAAGATTGTCCAGTTTTTCCAGTAGCGACGCACTGTCCTCGGTGGTGTCGAGATTGGCAGTAACGTTGAAATAGACCTTGATTAGTCTCACCTCGGTACAGCGGTTCCGACATTGGGGGCAGGTTTTGGATCTACAAGAAATTTCCCGATTAGCAATAGTAAGAGGATCAAGCAGAGTATCGATTCTCGGGCGATCTTACCTTTCTAGCCATTGAAGAAGGCACGTGTGGTGAAACATATGTCCACATGGTGTAATATTCACCTCGTCCGAGGGTACGAACAGTTCGGAGCAAATGGGACACACTAAGTTCATTCTGATTGCGTTAAATTATAATAAAAATGAATAAGCACGACATGCACAACATTCGCGCTCATACACTTCTTTAAAACCACTCTGTTTCTACTTGTTGTCCTTCTTTAAATGCAATGAAAACTAGTCTAGTAGGAAAACATGAAAATTGAGCTGACTGCAATAAGCACTACTGTTATCATGAAAAATCTTATTAATAATTAAAATACGCGACACTGGCGAACGCTCTGAAAAATAACCTACTTATAAAAAATACGAATTATTTTGGAAGGTAAACAATCCTTATTTTGACAACCGCTTATTTGGCGCATGTTTACAGCGCCTAGTTTAAACCCTATGAGCAGAGGTAGTGACGAGTCACCAGATTTGCCACCAAAACATCACCGCCGGCATGTACGATACACCGAAATGCATAAGTGTTGGTGTGCTGTCGTGTAGGTAGCCTGCCGCACGTATGATAGTGTGCGTACTAGGGGCCCACTTTAGTTTCTTCTTCTTGGTTTCGTGTTTGTTTTCTTCTGGATCATGCATCAACACTGTTCCTCACTCTTTTTCGCCAGCACGCATAACAACTTTCTCACTCAAGCATCATGTGAAGACAAAATGAAAATAATTTGCGAATATTGTTGAGCTGTTGCTCGGGGTGTATTTTATTTACTTGGTAGCGACCCAAATAGATCCCCCCCATACCAAAATTGATACATCACTGGAAACCAAATTCGGCAAATGTGATGAAAATACTTACCATTCATTCAGCAACAATTAAAAATTGTCTTATATTAATATTCTAAAACTGATTAGCTTTTATCAAACTTAAAAAACATTAATTAATTGGTGGTATAAATACTTCCGTTCGACCGTCGAACAACCTGTTTTTGCTACCGAAATTCTGGTGACATATGTCACCAAATCCGGTGACTTTTCACCAGAAAATCCACCGTTTTTGGTGCCCGTCTGCTGATTGGGCGATTGTGTTTTTGCGTTTCATAAAATATCACAATTTTAACCTCCTTTCTATCAGACCTTGCATATACCCCTCGCGTACACCACAAAAAAAACCGCGGAAACCACAAAAAGGACGCCTCAAAATGTACGCCGATCGGGACTACCACTACCACTGTAAAGATGGCGAATATTTCGTCCAGTGCTGCTTTTGTGGATGTTACACGAATTTCATATTCTACATCGTATCAAAAGCAGCCATGGAGAGCATCGCAAACATACTAGGAGTAAGTATTGGCTGCCGGCATTTTGTGCTGGCAAGTCCACTCATTGCCCGCTTTGCGTTTCTTCCTGCAGCCGAAACATAATTTCTTCTGTGTGGATTGCATGCCTAAACCACGGGCGGATGAGCCTCCCTTCTACCGTGCGAATAGCCTTTTTAGCAACAGCGACTTTCTGTCACTGTTCGAAGGCTACAAGTACTGGAACCCGTTTTATTTTATGCACGCCAGTACGAATCAGATAATAATAACAGAGTGTTCCAAAATAAGACCCGACTACGAAACCGTTGTCCGCAAACCGCAGCCACGACAGGCAAAGTTGCGAGCACTATGCTCTTTATTCCCGAAAGTGCATCAACTGCCGTTCCGTGAATACTCGTCCCTAACGGAAGTGTACAGAACGATGCGAAAAGTGTATGAAGAAATCACCAACACTTACAACCATGCTTCACATAGCCTAATGTACGACAATTATGACATTCTGGTCGAACGCACGCCAAGGCAACCACGACAACCGCGTACGACACGAATGTCTGTGACATCTACTGGGACCAAAAGTCACGAAACTCATAACAGTGAAGGGATTCGGGATTCAAGTAACGAGGAAGGGTCAATTAACGTAAGCACGCAGGACGTGATCAATTCGCCGGTAGTTCCACCACCATCATCCGAGAGTTTGAGTAGCCTGCCATCGAGCGAATCGTTAAACAAAGCAATCGATTCAGCCATTCACCCATAGAGAGCCTGCCGGGTAGTCCGTCGCTTGCCCCATCACTGCCGAACATTAGCGAAGTTTCTGTCAAGAGTTTCCTACAGCCTCCTGCCCCAAAACGGACGCGGATCATTAACGACTCCCAAGAAGCGGGACCGAGCGGATTGCAGCAGCGTCCAGAACGCTTGGCGATAGCTTCCCCACCACCGAAGCGGCACCGTGCCAATAAACGTAAGTACCTGGGACTGCATAATGCATATCGGCGGTTCGTTTTATCTGACCGTATACGCGTTATCTCGTTTTTTTTTTGCAGCTGTAAATCCAACACCCCAGGAAGCCCAAAAAACACGAAAAGCGGTGGTATGACTACCCCGATTGGTCGGAGGGTAAGGAGGCGAAGGCGAATCAATCCCATTATTTCTTTGTTTTGTTTAAATTTTTCGCTACAATTTTTGTGAACAATAAACATCGTATTTCTCTTGAAGGACAATGGTGATGGTTTCCTTTAGCGAGGCGACGGCCATCGGCAGTGTATAATTTCAACATTACACAGGTGCTGTTTTAAACCTAAATGGTTAGTCAATTGTCATTTGATACATTTTTAATTGTTTTTGGACTGCACACTCCCTCCTAGAATAGTGTCCGGGACACGCAGTGAAGTTGACACAAAAGAGTGAATAAATGAGTTCTCGTGACGCTCAATCATTTTAAGAAGAGCAGGATACTTTACGGTATGATACCTCAGAACACATAAAATATACCGTTAAGAGACATTTTCAAGTTATAATATTGATTCTTGAAACTTAGGAACTATTTTGTTATCCGTAGGAATGCATGAAATTAAATCATCTGAATAATAACATCATTGGAGACGCTCTCTATGAACAACCGGGCAAGAGTTGCATCCTTTCAGGGCCAATCATACGCCGGTATCGATCTCATAGGAATTTAATTATGCAAATTGGTGGAATGTAATTATGCTAAAACGAGGGAGATCTTTGCTCCGTTGGCTAATCACATAAATTAGAAAAAAATTCTCGGAAAAGTAAACTATGAATGCAAACACATTGGTTTGGTATCCAAGCAAATTTGCACACGCGTTATCTTTATTCAAGAGTAAAAAAAACTATACTTTATGGGTAAAGTTTTACACTTTCAAATTATCTTATTCGCATCGTGAACACCGTATTCCACACCGTGTAATGATCCTGACCGACCCAAACCACGATTTTAGGCTAAAATCTCATCAAGTAATGGAATAAGATTCCCTAATCTCGGTGTGGGAAAGTATTTTGCAAAATTTTTCAAACATTACACAACATTCCAACTCATTCAATAGTAACGCACAACAAATCATATCACTCTATCTCCCTCCCTAGCCAGTAAACGTACTTTAAAGCAATGATGCAAAGCAGAGATCATATATCTTGTTACATCTCGTATAAGCCGCATGTATTACTGCAAGCAGCTTTGCACCGATCGTCCATATTTACTGTTACAAAACGTTAAATGTTCTAGCATGAATATCCGCAGGATTGCATTAATGTTCTTAATCGTCGCCCGACTCAGATTCGCCTCGTTGTCTTCCGGTTTGTGCCAGTGCTTGGGAAACGGAACTGGAATCAAATGGAGCACCGGAATATCTGAGGAGTAGAGAGAAACGCGTGATTTGACTTCGTACTAAGGAAGCACGGCAAAGTAAGCTTTACTTACTTCTTTTCAAAAAAGGCAGATGATCATCCTCGATCCGGTTGTACAGCGTTTGATCGAGGAACATGCTACCGCTCTTGGGATCTTTCACCAGCAGCTTGTTCTCGCGCAGGCCACTCTCGATTTTGCTCAACCGCCGATGGTAGTTTCGAGTGTTGGGAAAGAAGTTGTAGAACTTGGGATTTTCACCCCCGATCAAATCCAGCAACACCAGCAGCTGGACACGGTCGATTTCACGCATCGATTTACCCAACGCTTTCGAGACGTACGGCGCTGTCGTCCACTTGGTTGCCAGATGCTTCGAACCGTACAGTGAATCCGTAGCGGACCACTTGCGGAAGGCTTCCTCACCGTCGAAAAACAGCAGCATCAGGCTGAGGTCGGTGTTGTTGCGTAGGAGCTTCAGCGCCGATTCGGTTGTTTTCGCAAGGTTCAGCATCATTGCACACGGTACAGCCGAATCAACGGCCCCGACGAACGCGTGCTCCCGGAAGTACTTGCTGTCGTAGTGGCAAGCCAGCGCAAGGTACTTGTCGGCCGACGGGTTCAGCTTGGCGATGATGTTGGTGAACTTTAGCAGCCCAAAATGAGGTGCTTTCTGATTAAACTCGTCCAGTTCTACGGTGAAGTCGAGCTTTTTCAGTTCGCCAACGATACTGCGCTTAACCTCACTGTGCGTGGCCGTACCAACAATTCGAGGCTTTAGGATGCTTTTGAGCGCACCGTCGAAGTGCGTTTCGTTCGTCCTCGTCGACACGATACGCATCTGCTCGAGAGTGAACTGGCCATGGCTCTGAGGGAGAGAGGAGAGAAATAAATGTAGCATTACAAGAGTTTTAATAAATAAAAAAAAAACAGCAAAACAAAACACTTTTGATACGCATCATGCTGTGGCAATATGGTATCGCATCGTTAGAAGTACATTGAACTCAGCGCTTTGGAAGACTGGAGC
This sequence comes from Anopheles dirus, assembly GCA_000349145.1. Taxonomy (NCBI): domain Eukaryota; kingdom Metazoa; phylum Arthropoda; class Insecta; order Diptera; family Culicidae; genus Anopheles; species Anopheles dirus. The sequence goes on from KB672490.1 coordinate 6,008,219, forward strand.
TAACAATTGAACGTGAATGCTGTTGAAATGTTGCATTTGCATTCTATGCTAATGAGACTAGGAAATGGCAAATTACATCATGCCGGGAGAGTGCATCTGCTTTCTCCCAACAGCAACGCAACGTGGTTTATATTACTTCTACATTTCCTATTGTGTTGTACCGTTTCCGCTAATGATATGTCTAGAAGTTTTTAGATTTTATACACATTTATTACGTGTTTCACGTGTTCCCATCTAAGAGATTTCATGGGCTCTTAGAAAGAAAGAAAACGTAGAAAAATAACCCCCAGCAGTGCTTTAATGATAATGTATGCATGTGCTACTATGTGTGGGAAGCATAATAGCGGCAAACACGTAGGCGCCTGTCAGCTGGAGGCTAATGCAACTGGCTGTCCTATCCAGGACCTAGTCCTGGTAGAATTCGAATGAGCGCATACAGTTTGTTTTCTCCTCATAAACATTTCAACCTACTCCTGACGTGCACAAAGCAAAGTGAAACCGAGCCCATAGCTCATAGTGAGGTATCAAAACAAGCTCGGGTGAGATCCCCCACCAACGACCGAGTAGAATGCACGCTCCTTTCCTACCTGTTGAATCAGCAATATTGTGAAGGTCACTAGATGGCAGGAAACGAACCGTCGTAGACACCACATTCTGCTGACGGTACACTTTGCTCGCACGGGCTCGGCTACTTTCGTGGAACTGAGATGCCGTTACGAGGCCGATGCTGAGCTACATAGGCTGATAACAGGCGGACACGCCGGTCGGTTTTGTTTTTGTTTGCACCGAACCTGTTGCACGTGACGACACACTTGCCGAGGGAGGAGTATCAATTCAAATCGCTACACACCGCTCCTAGCAGGCAGTCACTGGATCACTTCATAGATCATGTTAAAGCACTCCGCTTTAAAGCATGACACCGAGTACGTGACGTAGAAGAGGCATGTTACAACACCACACGCTAAATTCACACCGATGATCGAGTGAAAGTTACCCAACAACAGCGAACCGAGCGCGATGACGTGCAAACAGTGAATGGCACACACAACGGCGGCCGGCGCTACTGCATGTAGTAAGTCGTGCTGGCATGCTTCTGGGGGGTGGTATACCCCCAGATGGACTCTTACCTCCCCCTCCACCACCCTTTCATGAATCCCCCTTGTTCGGAGCGTTTTTAGGTCTTGCTCTGTCGCTCTGGGGCGACGACGGCAACGACGACGATGCATACGAGGAATTTCCAGCCGCCTCACTAGACACAGCCTCCTTCTCGCTTCTATTACAGTGCGGGATAAATTTTGCGCACGGCGTCATATTACGATGAGTTTTTTGTTTTGTTTTTGTAATGGATTCAAACTGATGGATTATGTTCAACAGTTTTTCCAATCGCTGGCACTGACGATGGTACGACAGTGTGAACGAACGGTATCAACGTCTTAAAATCGAACAAACAACACCCAACACCGGTGGGGCCGTGATAAGCACGAGACGCAAGAGGATCAATATTTGGAGCATCCCGAGCGGGACGGCAGGGCCGGCGAGCGGAAGAGAAAAGCGAAGGGAAAGCGAAAAACAGATTAAGGACGTCCCAAGGAAACGGACGTGCGCGACCGATGTGATAGCCAGGGTGCACAGGGTACAGGGACTGCCATGGCAGGAAGATGAGATGTGTGGTCTTGCTTATTGATGCTCCCGGGTCGTCGTCGGGAGGGGGAGAGAGACACTTCGATGGAAACTCGCCCCAGTCACCATGCGATCCGAACGCTGCTGGAAATCCTTGCAAATCATCTGTTATTGATGTGTCTTTGGGATGGGATGAGTTTTACGTCGAAGGTGGGCGTTCGGTTACGAAATTTGCTTAATATTTACGACGCCAGCAGTGCATACCGGGAGACATTTTTGTTTTATTTTTCGTCACTAATACACTTTTGCATGTGTTGGATGTGTTTATCAGTGAAGAAACAAAGCCATTAGTAAATTATGGCATGTTACCCATGGGAAACGCTTGCTCTCGCTGCGTCCAAGATAGCGTCGTTATCGACAAGGGGGTATTCTTTGCATTCCATGGTAATGACATCGTTAGGTGGTTGATTTCCGCCTTGTTAGCAGGCTCCAACAAACCAACCTCCCACTGTTTCACGACAAATTAAATGTCAAATCCATTAACTTCCATTTGGATCGGATCAATGGGCTTGGGAAAATAAAATCGTTATGTTCCTTGCAATAATAAGAGCTTGCGGTACTGGAGAAGAGTGTAGAATCACTTTTCATTATGATTAGACTGGTACCACAACCAAAAAAAAGCAATGCAAATTCTCAAATGAAAATTGAAACAATAAAATTTGCATACGATTTTTTTACGGACCTCGCTCCAGATGTGCATGCAGCGATACCGAATTGGGCGAAATAAACGTAAACACACACATACGAAAACTACGAAGGAGACACAACAAAAAAAAATAACCAGCCGGATGTTTCATTTCGCTGAAGCACGTTTGCGTGTGAAAAGTGAAAAACAAAAGACACAGATTTACAACAGCAACATGCGTCTGCATCAATAGCAGCTCAATTCATCTCCCCCAATTCACCGTCCAGTGGCCCGTTATTTGCAGTGCAGCTTGTTTGTGTGTGCAACGAACTGTACATTAATTTAAATACTTTTCTCCCCACACGGTAACGCAAGCGACTATGGCGCGTATGGCTCGCTTGGTAGGTTTGACACCCCTGGCCGTTTTTCGAATTAGCATGTTGTATAGAATTAGAATGATGTAATAGTACTCCAAACATGATTTGTCTGATCGTTCGTATTGTATTTTCTCGATACGGTAAGTTTACATCGGATAAATTACAACAATTTTACCTTTTCACAACCTTTTTCTCGCTTTTGCACGAATCCTCCGTATCACATTAAAACGGCTCACCGGTCCCGGGCGTTCGGGACGAAGCCCCGCTTTCCGATCGAAACGAGCTACTGTCGAACTGTCGGCGTCGGCGTTTTGGTAAGGATTAGCGAATAAATAAAACTTTTCGTAACATCGTAATAGTTCCTGCATCTCGCGTGAAATCTCGTTCCCTCCCTACTCTATCACGTCCTTCTTTTCGCGCATCGCTGCTCGGTTTCGGTAGATCCTGAGAAGCTACCGTCCATCGCGCTCGGCAAGGATTAGCACTAACCACTAACCCATTTTCCATAGTTGATGCATGCCCTCGACCCAATAATAGCGCTATCATAAATAAGATCTATTCCCTACGCGATAGTGAGTACTCCTATCGATTAAATACGGCGATGTTTCGATCTCGGCACCGGGAATACTTTGCTGTAATACTTTTCGCTTCGTGAAACACGCGTCTCACGCCCTGATGATGATTGATTTTTCCCTGCACACGAAATCGCACGCTTCGGTGGAGGTGCTGCAGCCTCCGCTTAGACCCTAAACACTGCACAATTAAACAGTAAAAAAGAAACAGTGAACGTCCTTCGATCCTGCTGACCCTGGTGTAGCTGTAGCTGTCGCTGTCGAATGTTGCTGGCGCTCTTGTGGAAACATAATACTTTTCGATGCCACGGTTTTGGCCACTACGGTTTGCTCCTTATGGCGTGTGCTCTCCAATTGAAGACGATGTTGCTGTTCGATGTCCCTTTTCGATCAGGGACTTTTCGAGCGCGGAGTTGCCTCCACGTGGGCTTCTCAGACCGGTAGCGGAGGTTCTGTTCGGTTCGTCTACTACCCTACTGTCATGTATAGCTTGCTTAGCGTTAACTGCTAAAGAACTGACACAGCAGCAGCTCCCCAATTGAGTGAACGCAGGTTACAACTAACGTGTCAGGTGTGTCTGTGTGCTACTCTGAAAATCATCCGATACGGTTGACTAGAATTGTACCACGACGCTGACGTTTAAAACAATACACGAATTAAAACGCTACACCATCATTCCGGCGTCCCGGAAAGCGTTTGCTAGGGTTCTGGCGCCTCTACCTTCTACATGTCGGTAGAATGCTCGATGATGATGGGTGTAGTCTTCTACACACCGGCCGATATCTGTTCCTCCTTGAATTGGGCCAGCGAGCGCACGGACACGCGTGATCGTATCGAGCGGTTCAGCATGCTCGACCGAAGCTCACCACGGGTTGAGGCCCGCAGGGAGGCACCGATCGAGTTTTTGGACGTGGCGCGGGTAAACCGCTCGACGGGCAGATCATCGCAGGTATCAACGTCATCCACTTTCCTGTCGACAAAAACAAACGTTAGTACTCCTGTTGCAAGCTGGTTGAGTGTGACGCATAGCATCACCGATAGACGTACTTCGTAAGGCACGGGAAGTCCCAGATCTTTTGCCCACGTCCGAATTCTTCACCATCGGCAAGGGTTTGCGGCAGGTCGTGTCCAAGTGTTTCGGGCAGCAGCAGGGATAGCAGTCCACCGATGATACCCAAAATGCCCAGCACGACCAGAGGCAGCGAGGGCGAGATGTTGGCCAGATACACGACGAACGGTGCCACGATACTCGCCACGTAGCCCATGATGTGGATGAACGCGACACCCTGCGCCCGGACGACGGTCGGGAGCAGTTCGGCCGCATACTGCAGCCCAATGTTGTACGAAATGTTCACACTGAAGCGTCCCAGAATCGCCAACGTTGCTGAGTATGCACCTGGGGGTGGGGTCGGGAAAGGTGAATTTGCAGTTCCTCCGGAGATAGCAACCAAGCAGACGAAACTTACCCATCGGCACCATGGTGGCGCACAGGCTGAACAGTCCGCTGGCAACCATCGTTCCGCAGGCTAACCATCGGCGTCCCCAACGATCCAGCGTCAGAGTGAGGAAGGTGTCGGCCGGCAGCTCCGTGGCGGCGGCAACCGTGAACGTGAAGAACAGATCCAGCCCCAGCGAGCCCACGTTTCGCACGTGCCCATCGAACACGAGCGAGATGGCCATCCAGATGGCGATCAGCAGGATGGTGATGTTACGCAGGCGCGGCGTCTTGAACAGATCCAGTACAGAGTAGTTGCTATTCGCAGCCTCTTCCTCCTGAAGCCGCACGCAGCTGTCACTGAATTCCTGATACACCTTGGCATCGATCGTCTTCTTGTTGATCGTTTCGAACTTCTTAAGGATTCCGATGGCTTTGTCAATCTTACCCTGCGAAACGAGCCATCTGCGGACGATGGGTGGGAACGGTGGGATCGTTAGGCACAATGGTCACTCCACCGAGCGCCGCATTCTTACCTTGCCGATTCCGGTACCAACACTGGGGTAAAGATGGCCAAAGCTAGCGGAGCCGATGTGACGATGGCGAACGTTTTCCAGTCCGCCAGATAGTACGCAATCCATGGCAGAGCGCACGACGCGGTAGTGAAAAACAGTGCGATCGACATGTTCGCAACAAACGTGCGCCATTTTGGTCCGACGTATTCCAGAACTGCAATGGAAGCAGAAAGCATACGGTTCGTTGGAATTATCATTCACTGCTGAATGTTGAAGCAATAAGAAAAGCAATTTAGAGCGACTTATGCCAAGCTGCAAATTAAACCATTGAACATTTCCCCTACCGTACGATCGGGGATGACAAATTGAACCGGTGCCATAAATGGGTGACTAGTGTATGAAATATTCATAAGAATTCCGTTTCGTGCAACACGGCTGCATGATTGATTGAGGGCAACAGGTGCAACCTGTTTCACGCAATCCCACATCTGGGCAACTAAATATACATCATACATCGGCGCAGCTTACTATCAACGGAGGTGCAACTTATCAGACACGTAAGCTGACCCCGCCACTCAGGCACTAGGCAGCGGTAGCAGGATTTGTGGCGCTTTTTTTGTCGCCCATTCACAATGGTGGCCACAGTTGGCCAGGCGTGGGCAGTGTGAATTTCGTTTTAAGGAAATATGCCGACATTTTGCACTTGTGGACACGCACTCGGCCCCACCAATTAGCATGTTTATTTATTCCAGCATATCATTTCGACCTGTCTGAAGGTTTGTAGTGTGTGTATCAGTAGTGCGTGTGTTCGGCCGTTGCTAGGGATTGTTTTTTCTCCTTCTTTCTGTTGCTGTTTTCTTGTTTTGGCCTAAGTGTCCGTGTTACTGAAATGTTCATCAAGCGTTAATAACTTGCATTGACGGATGTGTTTCTATGCATTCCAGTTTTTTTTTGCTTCTAATTCTGTAGTCGGGCCTTGTGCAACTGTCTGGAAAAAAATGTACGCCCGAGGCACCGAGACGATATGCTAATAGGGGCAAGAACAACACCATTAGAATCAGAAACAGGCATGTGCCATTAGGAAATCGGAGCAAAACTCAGCAACTCCGGAACTACACACCTGTTAGCCAGATGGCCAGTGGATCATCAAGATAATAACTAGCTATTCCGCCGATGACCATAGCCACGACGTCCCGACAGTTTTGCTTATAAATAATCGAACTAGTTTTTTTCCTCCATAAATGGCAATTCAAACGCACGTCGGAAAGATGACGAAGAATAACTGATGAATACAAATGTCGCTATGTCTGTTGCTAACGGGCGATCTATTCAGTGACCTCAATTAAAAGTAGCTTGCTTGCTCACAGTTGAGCGACCACTAAGGATGAGGTTAGAAATGGAGCGCACAGTATTTGCAGCTTTTGATCTTGCGCTCTGCGGTACCCTCATAAATTGAGCTGGATCATAACGTTACCCTGCCAACCAGTGAAAGGCACGAAGGACACCCCAGCCATCTAGATGATCATGATAAATAAAGCCCCCAATAGTCGCAACAGAACCCTTGGCGGGGAGCAAATTTACGACAAACCGTTCTCGAGTGCTCGATTTTATCGCTTCTCGAAGGTGTGTGCGGCAACGATGGAGGGAGTTGATGCGAACGCCTAAAACCCACTCGCTATCAATCCCGTCCGAAAAGTGGCTTCAGCCAACCCGTCCAACCATTCATCATAAATTAGAACGTTCCTTCGCCGCCGCTGGAAGTTCTTTGCCCGTTGCGATCCGCGGCAGGTGGGCACGGTTTCTTCGGTGGCCTTCGGTGGAGCAAGAATTTAACTGTCAACTACAGTATCGGAGCAGTAGTGGCTGTCCAGCTTTTTTTCTACTCCACCACACCAACATGAAATAATGAGGGCGCCTCATCCAACAGAACGCGAATTCTACCCTTCGAATCAAGCTCCAGTAAAGGGTAGCTGCGAGTGATGCACATCGGTGCAAGGTTAGCTAGCGCTCGGAGCGAAAAAAGCTCTCAAAGCTAACGCCATCTCAGAACCGAAGAAGTACTCTGCGAGGCATCCAAGTATGCCTCGCTTTCGCACTGCCACGCGGGGAAGGTTGCTTCGTGTAGTGCGGCGCTTACGGACACCATCAACCGCGCTGGTGGATGTCCTTGAACGGAGTCGAATAGTGGTTGGGTGTTTTTTAAAAATTCGCGGTCATCGCAACATTCACTCGAAATTGGAACGGAAACCATAAAACCGGAACGAAAATCTGCCGCAGCGCTACCGAAACAGCGATACCGCCGCATGGCCTACTCGAACGCCTGGGAGCTTGTAGAAAAACTCGTTCTTCTGGCTTGCGAACCAGAACAACTCCTAGCAGGCGGTGGTGCACGCATATCCAGTACAGGCCAACGGGCGGACAACCAGGAGCACATGCGAAGGGTAATTCATACCCGTATCGTGGACCCTTCACTCCGAAACCGGCAGCAGAAGAAAAGTGACAGCCCCCGAAAAAGGGGCAACCTTGCTTTGGGACAGGGGACGATAAGCTACGGCGCTGGCATTCTTCGATTGGAACATTGGGCGCACGCACGTTGAACGTACTTGAACTTGGCCACCGACTTTAGGTTAGCGACCTCCGTTCGGTGTGCAGATTGCGGAGACAGGGCCGCGCAGAGCCGTGTCAAGAGGTCGCTGTTGGTACCGGAAGTGGGCTAACCCGCATGCCGGAGGTCAGCTGTCAGCTGCGGCCGTAATAAAGCGATCATAAAACGGCGCATGACGCTATTATACAATCGTGACTATTACGACGCGCTGCAACGACACGAGCACTTGCCTGCCACTAGAGCGCACACAGATTCCATCGCGAGACAAGACTTCCCGTGGTTTGTTCGGTCCCGTTCTCTTGCTATTGCAGATTATCGCACACGTATCGCACCGTACGATGTAGTCACATACGCTTTTAAACCTTAATGCAACCGGAGGTAGCAGTCGCTAATAACAAATCTCGCATATTGTTTCACCCACCGCGGGGGTAACGTTGGAACCAGGGAAACCTAGATATCTCATTTTCGTTCGTTAGCATCATCAACCCCGCAGCAGCCCGCCGGCAGTACTGCTAATGTCGTGAGAACTACTCAATTTGTCGTCAAAGGTGGCAAGCCTTTCTCTTGCTTGTCGTTATCGCACGGCTGTCAAGTGGCGTAAAATCCCGCACCCACGCAGCTGGACGTGCGAAAAATGGCCCTTCTAATTGCCGGCGGTGTGTAAATTTTATCACCTCGTCTGGGAATATTTATCACTCGCTCAAGATAAACCGTGTGCACCATGCAATAAGACACAAGGGAACATAAGGCGACGGCTGCAGGTGGACGCTATGCAAACGGGAGACCAGATGCAATTTGTTCCTTACCGGTGGGTCAATTAGGTTATCGTTAGGTGAGGCTTAACAGATCGTACCAGCCGTTCGGAGTTTATCACACTTTCATTAACGATTCCACGCGATCGCAAATTGAGTTGGTGTGTATGCATGCATTGACCGGGTCGCACTACAATCAAAACGCGTTCACGATTTCGATTCCTATCGCCGGCGGCAATTAGGTGTTAAATTACGTGCCTCAGGTGTAATTAATTGCTCAGTAGCACGACCATGCGGAACCATGAGCGCTACACACTACATTCTCTGCGCGTTAGAGATCGTGCACGGCAGAGACGGAATCAGGTTAAACACCGACTTCCGATCGACATTCTGCGACATATCTCTGACATATGTGCTACTTATGTAAACGGTCACTGCTGGCAGCTGCTGCCCGTGTCTCTGATCCGTGCACTGATTGGCCGGTGTCATTGAGATAAATTCATTATCTGCATTCCAGCGCGGCAAATGTCTCCAAGAAGTTCTGGTCGGGATAGCAAGCAGGTGCTACATTTCTATGCGTACACCGTTGCAGCAGGCTGTTAGAAGTTTGCCAAGCCAAGGTGATCACCTTCGATCAATTCTCGCTCCCCCTCCCCTGCGGCTACTAGTCACTCCTACTGGCAGCGAACCGTGTGCGGATGAGCATTTATTAGCTCAGCTCCTCAGGGCTGCCGGGGGTAGTGCGCGGTGCTGCTAAATAAATTAAAAAGGCCGCATCAAAGTGCAAACTGCATGCAACGCAGGGAGCCCGGGCCACTGACAGTCAGTCACACGCGACGTGCGGTGCGTCGTTCAAACGCGGGGCCAGTTTGAATCGGTTCAGACCGAACTACCTCGGTCTGTGTTTAAAGTTGTAATTGGAGCGACACCATTGAGACGGGAGGACGGTTTCGAGGTGCGTTCTAGTTCTGGCGCTGGCGGCACCTCTGGCAAAACTTACCTAAGATGTACATCATGGTGAAGCAGTTGTCGAAGGCGAAGCCGACCAAAAACCGGCACAGGCTGAACTGCCAGAAGTTACCGACGAACGCGGTAGCGACACCGGCCGCAAAGCCGACGAGATTGCAGCCAGCCAGCGCGGGAATGCGCCCGTACCGATCGGCGATCCAGCCGAACAGCAGTCCGCCGACGATCGCGCCCAGGAAGAAGATGGATTGGGCCAGCGTCGGCAGGTAGGCATGGTCGCAGACCCACTCGAACTGTTGGCGAGAAGCGGACGGCAAAGCGAAACGCGTGTTCATTAAAACCTGAATTATCGGGCAAAGTCCACCGGCCGTCGTCGCTACTTACGTCCGTTGCTGCCGTCTGGTACGGTACGTCCGTGTAGTTGTACTCCCAGCCGTTCCGGCAGGGTTGCGTCGGCCAGGATGGGTCCGCCTTGCGTATGTTGTTGGCGAGCACCTCCGTGAAGTTAACGGCGTACATCGTACACTTGCTGTAGCTGATCGGTGGACTGCCATCGCCGACGCCGGTGGTGAAGTCCGCTCCCAGCGACTCGTCTACGGGAATGGCCAGGGCTCGTCTGCGCGGAAAAGGGGAAGGAAGAAAAGGGAAGACAAGGGGGTGTGTTAGCAGAACAGGATGCTGAGCTTCGGGTGGAATTACTGGACACGGCTACGACGGCTAGTCACACTATCTTGTTTGTTGGAATGGACCAATGGCACGGGCTTGTGCCGAGCGTGCCGACTTCCGAAGAAGATGGGGATGATGATCAGCGAATCGTCGAACCGAACGTTCACTTCTAGCACTGGAACAAAGAGTTCGATCGTTTGCTATGCTATTGCGTATCCTTGAGATGCTGTGGAAGTCATTGCTCCACAGTGGGCCAGGCTGGCAGTCGGGACTTCTGCGTTCCCTTCACTCTAACCAGTCAACGAACCTGTCTCTTTCTCGACTGTGGTTCCTGAGGGTTCTGAAGGAAACCCGGATATACGATGTTTGCGGGCATTGGCATGATTGGCACTTGAAAATCCTGATTTATAATTAGAAACAGTAGCGCCACCACACAGTCGTAGAGGAATGCTAATCAAATTATAGTAATTTGAGCCTTTTGACAAAAAAAATCTTGAAGTATGATGGAATATAATAAAGAGCATTGTTGCGGACGTCATTTCTCAAACAGGTTGCAGATTTTAGCGCTCCGCTACGCCTGCCTTGGAAGTTACTCCGTGTGGCGCCATAACCTCAAACAGCCCATTCCGGTGCTCCCCATAAGTCACGGTGAACCGCAAGGCACAAATCGATCGGCGCTCCGTAACCGGCGTTGCTCCTGCGTGCTGCAGCCCATACAGCGACCCGGAAGTTCGGCAGAGTAGCCTTTGCAAACAGGGCCGGAACAACGCCACCGCAGGACCGGTAGGAATCGACATCATAGCAACCCATTTTACTCACTTCGCAACGCGCACTCGTTTTGATTTCGGTTAGCAACGTGGTTTATTAGCGTCGGATAATTAATGGTCCCGCGGTCCCGTGGTGCCCGGATGGATATTAATGTTTGGTACTCTAACAACGCGCCATAAAAACAACGGTATAACTGAGAGCCCCGAATGTGCGAGACTTCGAAACTGGTTAGGCTGGAAATATTTGTGTCCGTCGCACTGGTAATCCTTAATCTCCGCGGCAGACGGATGACGAAAGGAAGGGAAGCCTGGAAGCCAGAAACCTGCTGCTGGCCTGCTGGTGTGACAAATGTCACGTTGAAAGTCAAGATTGACAGGCAGCATAAATTACAGACCACGGCAATTATTCTTCCAATTAACCAGTTTGCGAGGTGGGGTGGTTGAATTAGCAAGTGGCTATATTGCTCGATTTGGTTTAAATTATCCGAATTCGTGACTGAAGATCATCAGCGCGATAGGCACTTCAAAAATGCCTGACTGGAAGAGAGGTAATCAATATTTACACTAATGCTTCGCTTATGGTCAAGATCATGCTCAGAGAATCGTGATCGTGCCAGCGAGATACGGTCAGCGTCAGATCACTCCGCAACAAATCATTCTAAGCCCATAATAAGAACGGATTGGCACATTGAAGACGGAAATTGAATTAAGACCGGATTCTCCGCACCAATCGGAACGTCGTTTCCTCGTTGTGAGCAGGAACAAGCAATCGAGGTGGCGGTTGGAGTGAACAAGCAAAAAAAAAACAACAACCCAAAAGTATGGACAACTTCCGAAGCAAACGAGTCGCTTCATGCCAAAGACAAAATCCATCAATGCGCCAGCACCGCCACAGAACCGCGCGACTACGGGGAATGGATTTTAATCGAATTTCAAGGTTTATTAACAGAGAATCAACCGGCGGCAGCCGGATCAGCATTGAAAGGGAAGCCCTTTTTCACGGCTATGGTCAGACCATTAGGGCAAAAACCGTGTGCGGTGGTCGTTCGCGGTCAGCATTTTTTGTTCTTGTACTTCCGCATCTGTTGCGTGCGTGTGTCCGTGTTCTGAGACGCGCGTTCCTTTGTAAGCGAAGGGCCCCCAGGTTGGCTGCCGGTTACGCGATTTTCGCTCCTTCTGCTGTTGCCTGCTTCTATTCTATTCAATTACGATTATGCTACCGTTCCGGTACGAACAGAACGGTCCTTTCGACACCTAGTTCAATAAAGCCTGATGAAACGACAAGATACGGATGACTTATCGGCTAAGCAAAGTCCGTCCAGGCTAGTTCTGATTGGTCTGCCGGGTAAACACGGTCACCGTGTGTATGCGCTTTCGTTCAAGGGTTCAACCAAATTTGCATTTTGCACACACACCCCCCTAGTTGACGAACGGTATCCAATGTCATGAGCGAAGCCTGTGAGGTAGATGACGCGTTTGGGACCACCTCAAACTGTTTCGCAGTTCCAAAACACCGCACGCAAGAACTTGTTTTGCCGGGTCAGCTAGATCCGGCAGAATGCGGTTAAAAAGCACTTCATCTTAGGCAACATTAGGAGAGTGAGTTTTTTTGTTGTTGTAAAGATCGGGTTTGCCCCACCATACGAGCGCAATCCTGCTGGACACAGTGACAATAATGGCGCTATAAAAAAAGCTTGCTGACCATTCTGAAAATGGCTTAATTCTTCATTGGCATTAATGCAAATCTTGTCCTTACCGCGCCAACCTGCAGTGAGATAGGAATACAGTGTGCTAAAATGGAAGCATTGAGGCTTGTTTTTGTAGCGATTCGTTTGAATATGGTCCAATTCTGACCTCCAGATGATGCCGCACGAAGTTGTGCACGCAGCCGTCATCGCCATAATCATCATCCGCTGTCAATCACGAATTCGCTGCTTCACGCGTCCTTTGCACGAATTGACGTCGAAAAAAGGTTCGCTCTGTGCCATATCCTTATTTTTTGGACTGCGAATGACGTCAGTGGTTTAGAATCCGGAAGCTGGCACGGGCACGTCTGTCCGACACAATAAAACCGCTTAACGAACACGAAGTTACATCGCAGTCCGTCTGTCGGCGCATACTACTTCCTGATCCTGATAGATGGCTTAATGGATCATCCGCTTGGCTGACTCCGGTGGACGCTTTTTCGGTGTCCGCGCGTATCGGTGTCAAAGGTTTCGATCCAATTTCCACTTCCTAAAGCTGGGCGAGCCATTCGGCACCATTACCTCTCCCAACGTGACCGGCCGTGACTCCGGGCCGTGTCGGCCTGTAAATAGGTCGTTGGACAGAGAGCGCGAGACTTCCTTGTGTGACCGGAATTCCACCGTTACGTCATCGCGAGCCCACCGAGTGAGTGTTGGCCACCTGCGAGGTGTGGCCGAGGAAGAGGGTAGAAGGGTTCCGATTCTAGGGTAGGCCGGGCTTGGACTTGACTCACTCACCTCGGACTTTCACCCGGTGCGCAGTGGAGCGAGGGTCAGCCAAACCTGACAATGGTCCGGATTTCCACCGGTTTTTCTACTCCATAAAACGTTGGCCTGGGCGCACGCTCCCGCACATGCACACACACACACATGTACGGCGCAGGTTCTTCGCCAATACTTGCTCACAGCGCGCGCAGCTTAATTGCGACCTTCAGCGCTGGCGTACGCCAAGCCGTTCTCAATCTTGAGCCGCCTTGTTCTACCGCACTGCGCCGACCGACCGACCGCAAGCTCATCCATTTCTGAGGCGTATGCTGGTGGGCGCGAGCGGGCTGTTTGCCACCACTAAGACCAGTGGCAGAGAGAGAGAGAGAGAGAGAGGGAGAAAAACGGTAAACCGTGCGCAAACAATGCCGAAGGCGGTGTTCTTCATACGCTGGCAACAGTTTTTGCGCTGCAACATAAACTCAATTAAGACCGTGCCTGTGCCTTTGAATTCAGGTCTCAGGCTAATTTATGCGCACACGTGCGCGCGGTGGGTGCATTGGAATGTGACGTCAGTGGCTGTTAACCGGATCGATTATGCTCATCACGGGGAGTCCTCGAGCGGTTGGTACACGCTAGAGTTCGGTTAAATTTGAATGACATTTCGCAACTTCATTCGGTGTCCACCCTATCGGGGTATTTCCAATAGATCGGCCAGCCCCGGCTGGAGTTCGCTGGTGGCTTTTGAAATGTCTATTTCACAACGAGCCTAGATAAATGAGGCCGTCTCGTTGCTGGCGGGGACTGCAGCACCTGCAGCAACACTGCAGACATACACGGGAGTGCGGTCAGCGGGCTCAGCAGGCCTATATCGCACGCTAGAATCATGCACGACGGCGGTGGCTGCGACGGCGGCGTTCGATCAGCTTCGGGCGGCCTTAACCTGGCGCGGGTGCGGCTTTTCAATCAAAAACGCACGCGAGTCTGGCGTTCTGGGGCTCTAGAACCTGGGCGCTTTTATCCCGTAACACCTGCCGCTTTTCCACCATCAGAAGCCGGCGACCTCGGCTAACATCGAGCATCGAAATATTAGCCGAGATGATTTGACACTTATAGCCCAACGCGGCCAATCCATCTTTGTGTGGAATCACCGCGCACACGAACGAGAGAGAGAGACGCGGCCGGTGGCAACTTCCCACCCGTCACGCGTGCGTCTTTGAACTTCAATTTTGCTGCGGTTTAATTAGCCGTGATCCGCTGCCGTTCTCGTCCATAGCTGGCCATTTGTCGCGTAACGCGCTGGACTGGCGTTGCGTTGCGTTACGTTGCCGGACCTCGAATTTGGGTCAAGTTGAAGTTGAAACTTTTCGAGTGCGCTGTGCCATTACCGCACACTTAGGTGCTCTTTTCGCTTTGTTTTGTTCGCGAAAGAGAAGAACCTCCGCACGGGGGAGATGATATTTGGTGGCCGATCCGCACTGGGCGATCATCGATCAATAGAGAAACGGATCGATAATTGCAGCGTTCGCGCGAAGTTCAATCGCAAAATTAAACGATGCACACAAAGCCACACAAGGTGGAAAATGAGCTACGGCAAGTGTTGCGTACAGTGGCGCGCACGTCCAAAATCCTGCACACAATTGGCGGATAATTGCGGGTTCACCAGCGCATATTGACATTTCATGGTCGATTGGGTAAAATTTTGATGGCAAGAAGTGTTCCACACCGTAGTGCTGACGATCTACGCTGGGAGATGATCGTGCCATCGACACCGCTACTTACACGCACGTGTGTGTGCACATTTACAACAAACTTGCGGCCCGTGGCGTCAATGACATGGCTGGTGATGTAAACCGATGTGATGCGATTCTGGTGTGATCGACGGGGAGGAAAGGAAGGGCCGACCCTTCGGTTGTTCCGCACACCGGTTCTAGTGAGTTTGTACTATCAATGCGTTCGTTTGTAGTACAAAGGGTGGAGGGTTTTTTTTCGCTCTGGTTATTACAACGGAATCGCATGCATGTCATCCTACAAGTAATGAGGAAGTGCCGTACACTGGGGTTACCCTGCGTTTACGACCGTGAATCATGTCAATGCGCAGAAACGACGATCGGGAAGGTAATTCACACCCAAGTTGATCATCCCTGCCAATCTGGCGCAAAGTTCGGGGGAAGTTCGATGCCTGCCCGGCTTTGGAGTGTACGAATTCACCTTCACGTGCTCGAAATCGATGGAAAGCGTTGATAGTTTCCCACAACAATGCGATGCGCCACACCGCACGCCGTTATCGTCGATATCGAGCGCGATGGTGGAAGCCCAACCACAGGTGTAGTAGGCAGCGTCCACACGGCAGCCTTGACAAAGCCAACGTCATCGGCCACACACTTGCGCCACGCTCTAGCAGCTCGGTTCAAAGACGCCTCGATTTTATGGTCAAAACAACAGATCATCGGGCCGCGGACACCTTGCCACACTGGCTTCGTATTGGTGTGCAAAAGTGTCGACCAGTGAGCTTGTGTTGTACTGTTTTTTTCCGCATACTGTTCGCCTCGGAAACATGATGGACGCGCGCTACGATACCACCGGACCAGAACCATCTTCGGTGGTAGTGGAGGTGCGATCAAGCAACGCTGAAGACTCGATCATGTGAGGAAGCAAACATCTACTACCAGCTACTACTACTACTACCAACACTACTACCAACACAGGCACAACACGGACAGCGGAGACGTACCTTTCCTCCACGGACAGGTGCTGCAGTTCCGGCACGTAGCACCAATGCTCCTCCGGCACGAGCGTAATGAAGATCTGCGAGAAGTACACGAACGCCACGAAGAACGCGAACGGGATCATCAGCAGGAACAGGATCTTCTGGTAGCGCCCGAACTCGCCCACGTGCGGTAGCAGATCGTCAAAGTCGACGACCGGCTTCTCGGCGACCGCTGGCGCGCCGCCATTGCTCGGCAGGTGCTGGCCGCCATGCTGCTGGTGGTTACTGTTCTTCGTTTCCTTGCGCAGTTCATCCTGCACGTGGTGCTGCTGCTGGTGTTGCTCCTTCGCGGCCAGCTTTTCCGCCTGGGCGCAATCGCTCACGAACCCGTTGTTGATGAACGCGTTCAGCTTCAGGTTGGCACTGAGATTGCTGAGGCTGGCACTGTTGTTTAGCGTCGGTTCGCCCAGCTCCCGGTGATGGTCGTCGCCCACGTGCACGACGGGAATGCTTTCCTCTGGTTTGGGCGTCATTTTGTTTCTGATTTTGTTTAGCTGTAGTGTACTTTAGGACAATGTTTTTTCACCGCGAAAGGGGCCCAATCACACGGAACCACACAGGCACATACACAAGAATCCACACGATACACTTTCACCTTTTTCACACGTTGTCAGAACTAGGAGCAGTCGGATGATTTGCTCACACTTTCTCGTTTTTCCTCTTCTTCTTATCAGCTCAGCCAGTACTGCTGCTGCATGTTCTGCTGACTGCTGTTCAACGCAGGCTCGCACTCGACACAGGCACGCACACTTTTCGAGGTTGGGTTTTTTGCGTTAAATTCTGCTTCTGCTTCACGCGTGTTATCACTACCCAGTTCGGAGTTCGCGCGCTGAACCTCCGAAAGCAATAGTGCACAACGACGTCGCGGGATCTTCCTCCACCACGCAAGTGCTTCAGGGCGGCCTGCAAACTCCAAGCGGCTCTGCGGACTGTGCGGACTTAGTAGTCGGCGGATCGGACGTTCAGTATCGAGTTCCGCCGATGGACGGTCCGCGCGCGGTATATATCCTCCGCGGCTATTTGCCCCGTACCGAGAGCGAGATCTCGCGGAGCGCGGAGAGTCGCCTGTCGTCGTCGTGCGGAGACACACACACAGGTGCGTGCGCGAGAGCCTAGACAAGATCTCGCTCGCTTGATCTCCGTCGCGACCCGTCTAGACGACACCGCACGATCTCCCGTTCTCCGAAGGATACGCTTTTCCGCAAACGGGCACTCTATCTCCGTCTGGCACGCGGCGCCCGCCTGCACACAGAGAACTGCTGACGGGGTACGAGCTGCTGACACCACCACCAGGTACACTGACTCACTTGCTAGCCGAGACTCTTCTGCCTGGCTGGCTTGTAGCGCTTTAGCCTAGCTTACCTCCACTCCAGCGGCCAGGTAGGTGCATCACGTTGTAGGTGGCCCGTGGTTCGTGCGTGTGCGTGTCTCGGTAGCCCTTCTTACCCCTGCCCCGACTTCGCTAACCTCAGCTCAACTGCACACGATCGGTTCCAATCCAAGCTTAGCTCGGCTGAGCCGATGGTTTCTCTCTCGACGCGGGTTTGGGTTGCAATCTCCTTTGTCTCTGTCTCTCTGTCTCTCTCTCAGCGCGTGAGACTTTGCGAGACACCTACCCACGGTGGAGATCGGAACGGACTTCCTTGTGCTCCCGAGACCTGCTGGATATGGCTGGATTTTCCCGACCTTCAACCGGCAATAGGCTTACGGTGCACACATAATGGACTTAGCAGTGTAAAGGCGAACGCACGAATGAATCACACCTGCCTCAGAGGACCCCGGGGGAAAATCGACGAGGACCGTGTCCCGAAACGGGTTTGTAAAACAATTCGTCTGATAATTCCCGGCGCGTCCCGGCAAACACTGTGTCTCCTCGAAACCGCCCGAACTTTACTACGTTTTAGGGTGCGGAAAGTACGTGTAACGTAATTGTGCACTATCGTCACGGTAAGGCTAGTCTTGCCGATTTTAATGTTCCCTGAACCCAGCCGCTGGTTGCTGGGAGTACTTCCGTTTCGGTGTGTGTTTTAGGTTATGCGCATTTTCGAAACGTTGTGCTCCAACACGTGCTCCGTGTGAGTAGGCCGTGCATGTTGCTCCCGTCTGCCACTTTACTCATTGTTTTGGGATTCCTGGCCAACTTTTCCCCATTTCCCATCGAAGTGTGCTGTGCGAACACCACGTGGGGCGTATTATAGCCGTTCCCAAGTTTTGAAATGCGTGTTTTATTCGCCTGAAACATACCTCAAACACAAATCGCGTCACACAGAACGTTTAATTGGCACGGGCGCAGGGGCATGTTTTATTGATCGATTAATTTGAATTCAGACCGCCGGTGAAGGTTCGTTACCAAGCGCGGGGGGGGGGGGGGTTACCCTTTTCCGAGTGAATGGTATGGTGCCTTTTTGTATAATTTTTAGACCACCGGTACAACACCGATCGGTTACCGATTATTCCGTGACTGCATCCGTATAAATATACATTTTGAGTGTTTTTTTTTTTGTTTAGTTGCTCAAAATGACGAACACATTTTACAACAAAAAACCCGAACTGGAACTACACGTTTATTAGGGGTGGTTTCGTTCTTACTTCAGCACTGGTGTGAAACAATAGCACACACACCTGTTGGCATTCCCCCGAAACTCCATCTCGATCTCTTTTCCATTCCGGCGATCCGAACAAAGAACTTCACGGCGTGTTATGCACGGATGAGCGTAGATCGATTGCAATTTCCTTGTTTGAGTAGCAGAACAGTAGGAGAACGGTGGGCTCGTTGTGGAACACGTTTTTGCGCTGTTCGCTGTGTGGATGGTGCAGTTCATGCCTGTTCTTTGCGTGCGTGTGCTATTTTTGGCAAAAGTTGTGCTTTTACATACCAATTTCATGCTCGTTCCATGAGAAACGTAATTTAGATGACTCATTAGAATGGAGACGCTCTTCGTGGAGGTCAGGACAATGAAAATTTACGCAGGACGCACCATGATCACTCCGGTGGTGTTTGTCTGTGACCCGTGGTTATTCTGTGAGCTTTAATGAAGCAAGATAGTTGGTGTCCATCGATCTGGTGGAGTTTTTTGATTAGCTCAATGACTACTAGATCACTAGGCCACTAGACGTTTGTACAAGAAATGGTACAGGAGTATTTTGTTCCAATATGAAACCGTGGTAATGCAAAAATGGCCTGGTGAGGTTCAGGATCACCACGTGCTTGCTTAATGAACTGTAATTGTAAATGTCCTTTACGATACAGCTTCTCCAAACATCCGCCGAAGGTCCGACCCGGTGACCCCATGGAGGGACACCCAAAGCACCTTCGAAAACGGTTTGATCATCTGTGAACCATAATCAAACTCTTACATCCTTCCTCCCCGGTGCGGACTCCCTCCAGCATCGAGATCGAGCAATCGTTGCCGTTGAAGAGAACAAGAGAGAAAAAAAAACTCCACGATCAGCAAAACTGCTGCTGCTGCATACTACTGCCAATTGCAGCTTCCCCCTCAAGCATCCGCAATGTCTCATTAACGACGCACAGCCCGGCCACAGCTGCACGTCGCCAAAGTCGCCAAATGGTGCGATCTTACCCCGCCGAGGACAGAACGAAATTGCCGTCGAATCGGTTGCCCCCGCGGGTTTTGCCCTCTGCTACTTCCGGTCTCCCACCAGCCGTGATGCAGCGTGGCGGAATGTGCTCTTGTGCTCGGTTCCGTTGGCGAGTGCCTGCTCAATCCGTTCAACATCCATCCCGTGCGCGGTAGTGACCATGTGGGAGGACACGGTCCTGACATTATTATGACGTGATGTCGTTTTTTTTTCGTTCTCTCTCTCTCTCTCTCTCCCTCTCCCTCCGTTCGTTTGAAGTTGCGCTGAAACTGATCGCCTCTGGCTCCACAGCAGCACCTGTCGTCGCGGTATTGTTGTGCTGTGGTAAGAGTGCATAGCGAAATAAAAAAAGAAAACGCCGAGAATCTAGAGTCAATCGAAGTGTCGAACCGGGTCGGTTAAGCCTGCAGGTGGGGAGAAGGTTAAATAGTTGTCGTCTAATTCGCTCGAAGCTTTGCGCTTTAGACTTTCATTAGATTTTCGTGCAATACGATCAAGATCAAGTTCAAGACGGCGAGCATGATTTAAGTAATTTCCGGATCCATTACGACCGTTTTAAGGTTCGAACAGTGCGGCTCAGGGTTAGGTCGTTTAGCACTCTGCTCGTAATGAGTGCTTTTCTGGGTGAGTTTTCAGAGTATGATCAGGTCAATTCCATTATCTTCGTATAGGAAATATAAAACAATACTTATAGCCCAATTCCTGCTGCTACACTACATGGGCAGTCCAACAATCGAATGACCTTTTGCGGAACCATTCTACTGCACCAACCCGACTCCCCAGTGCCTCCCGCTCGCTAATCACGTTCACCCGATCGCGAATCTTAATCTTTCCATCACTTTCGGGTTCTGCGGCGCGTTAATCCTCCCATCTAGCCTGTCAGCGACCTTCGCACCGGTGCCGTGCGCAGACGAAGAGCCTCGACAACTTCGGCAAGGCGCTGGGAAAAACTGACAGGTTCACACGACAGCCGAAATCGTGGGGTCAACCACGCGGTTTCCTCATCCCGCGCAGCGTCATGCGAGCCCACGCGAAGGCCTCCACGTGCATGGTCCAGGAAGGTTTGGCTTTTGATTACTCACGATCTTCGAATAACGTCTGTTGCGATTTGTGTTGTTGGTTCTCTCCGTGCAATCCGTGAACGCATTTCTGCTCCATTCTGATCATTACTGCTGGTTGAAATTATCCGGAAGCTGCGCCGGAAGGTCAGGTGTGCGCCGGGTATGCGCCGGCTTTACATTAATCATCGCGCCATTAGTATGCAGATATTACCAAACGTCATGCACACTGCCCGTCCATTGGCAACCAATGTGTTGCGATACTTTACCGTTATGGCTCTTTTTTGTCATTCTTTGTGCAAGCAACTCGGCTTAAGTCGCGCAGCCAGCAGCACACCTTGTAATCTGCCGAAACTTGTTCCGCGCGCTACTGTCCTTAACTTTCTAACCTCCAAACGTCATCGAATCTGTCGCAGCTTATCGGAATATGCCAAAATCGGAAAACGCTCCCGACAAAGCACTTTGTGGAACGAAGTCCAAGCGTACGAAGCGAGTGAAAGTGAATTGGCTGTAGTGTATAAAATCAAACCAACAATATAAGGTGCGCTATTGTTCGTCTATTGCTTAATGGGGGAGGTGGTTATGTCAACAGAAATTAATGGATGGCCCGTGCGGGAGAACTTTAAACGGCATTAATTAAGTTATTACCCGTTGTTGCAGGTGTAGCAGCTGGTAGCTATCGATTTCGTTGCGGTTGACCGAACACATTCGCGTCGGAATGTGTGTAAAGTCACACGATTCTAGAGTTCGATTTGAAATTCGATCGTTAAAGCGGGTGTCTAGCCACGTCTGTAGCATGATTAGTGCTGTTCGTGGCGGTAGAGGTGATCGTATGGCAAGCGTACACGAGTGTTCAGTGTGCTAATAGCTCTGGTAGCTCTGGTCAGTTACAGGACAATTAATAACGAAATGCCGTCTCGGTTGATTGAACCAATGCTCGATTGGAGGTGTAGCTGGGAGATATGCGAACGGGTATGGTTCGAATTCCTAACAAAAAAAAGAAGCGAGACACTTCCGCTTGGTCGCGATCAGGCGTGCCCGTTGTTCCTAATTAGATGCCTTTTGAGCAAGTGTAAAACCAATTTCCTGCCACACTCAGGCGACAGGTGTTAAAGTCCCTTGTCCCTAGCAGGTAGAGCGACGGCTTGCGTTTACCGGACTCTCTACGCTATGATCTGAGAACGGAAATGCTTGTTGAAGTACGACTTTTTGCATTCTTTTTCCATTTTTATAAGTCAAACAGAGCCACAAGAGAGAGGACGAACGAGCAGTACATAAGCTAACAACTTTCTAAAGCGCATAAATCTTTCTGTCGCGCCATAGTCTTTAGAAACGGTCCACGCTACTACCTGCTACTGGCGCCTTCAACAAAATAAAAAAATGTGCCTTATAATACCGTTTCCAGACCGGAAAACACGAACGTACAAATCCCGCTAGACAAAAACAAAGCGCAACACGGTATGTTTTTGGTTTGTTTCTCAACGTCTTTATTACTTCCACATGGAAACCCGGTAAGATATCTCGCGCGCTGCCGCCGGCATCCCAGCGCCCAAAATACCTCATGCCCTCACGAAATTCGTTTGCCTGTGATCGTTTAACATTAGGTTTCAGTCCTATCTGAGAGTTGAAATTCGGTGTCTTTGAAGCGGGGGAGAACCGATGAAGCGCTCTTCATCCAATCCCCGGTTGTCATTGTTCACGCCGGCTCCACTTTACATTGGTTTGATATTTGTTCGTTTGCCCGGCACGTATTATTTCGTATTTCATATCTAATTTCATTCGGCATTTGTTGACGGCAGTCCTAGCCACCGTCGTGTCCTGACTGTGTCTTTTCACCACCCTTTGTCCTTGATGGCGGCGATAGTGCATTCTGGATTTTGTTTACCAACTAGCTATAAAAATGGTATTCTCAGTAACCGCTACAACATATTTACATTATACACACGTACATACATACACACCGAAAACACATACATTTCATATTTTCATATTTCGTAGCTCTCCCACGGGTACGTACGATTGTTCATATATGGGGACGTGGGGAACACAGCAAACGGTGTGTGCGAGTGGGCACACGTAGGCCACATGCGTTAAGTCCTATCTATGCAGACAGATAAACGCAAACTTAATTTCTACATATATCTTTTTCCCTACCTCGATGACAGCGGAATACAGGAATAGTTTTTTCTGTAACTGGAGATTATTGTAGAACAAAACAAAACTAAAAGTGTCATTTTTTAAAGATGTTTCAGATCCACTTGGTAGGAGAGAAAAGTTGTGAAGGAAATGTAAAAGATTTAAGGTATCGTTCTCTCGTTCATGAGATGAGTGGCACCATCATTCGGTTTGCTTTTTTCATTTTAACTACATTCGATTGCGTGACTTTTAGTGTATATTTCAGTATCGATCAACGGCGTCTGTGTACCCTAATCCTACAAATTATTAAATAACATTTCTTTTTTTTCTTAAACTTGGCAGACTGGTGGGGTGGACTTACAGGCGCATATATCGGTTGCCAAACAAATCAATCATATGTTCACAATGTTACTTCTGCAAGGATGTTTTTAATTCGGTGTGCAGCATTGAGCACTCACGATATGATCTGCTGCAGTTCCATTAGAATGGCAAACGTTCGAAAGATAGACATTACTGGTTACTTTATAACAACATACTCTAGACAACTGCTTCAGCTAGCTCGAACATACACAACATACACAACAGCATAGAACAGTTTAGACCGGCTCGGAGACTGTCGGACGATTTAATCACATAATTTCGCATGAAAGCTGCAGTTCATATCGAGAACAATTCACACACACACACCACTATCATAAACATAGCTTGCAATGAAAAAACGCCACTTGAGCAAGTGATTGAGCCACTGGCAATGAATATTACGCTAGCAAGTCCTGTGACGCATTCGAAAAGGAAATTTCATGTAATTGAAAGATCGAAAAAAGACGCCACACTCTCAGGGAAGTGAGCGTGAAACGAAACATCTGCAAACTGGGTGCTACTTACCACCCTTTGTAGTTTAAAATAACAACCCAACACACAACGCACTAACTATCGCAGCACCTAATGAAAGAGATCACGAGAGATCACACACTTACACAACCTCATCCTTACGTGTCAAAGTTCATCACGTATTCCTTCAGCGGGCCGGGTAGATTGAGCCGGTTAATGTTCGGCGCCAGCTTCTTGTCCGCGCACCCGTTGTAGATGCACACCCGGCACAGTTGCTTCAGGCTGCGCGGTTTCTTGTACAGCGTGATGATCAGGTGGCGCAAGTTGTCGATCGAGCGGTGCGGTACCTGCGCGATCAGCAGATTGTGCAGCGTCTTCAGGCAGTTGAACAGCGGCTCGTGCCTCATCGAGTAGTAGAACAGATAGATGATGCGCTGGTACGTTTGTTCGCGGTCCAGCAGTATGAACTCCTTACGCGTGATCAGCATGATGTAGTAGAACAGCAGATAGTTGCGCGCATTGTTACGGAACGAGCTGCGCAGATTGTCGCTGCCGGCGGACGGGCCGGCACCGGTTCCCGGGCCACCGCTGCCACCCGCACCCGAACCGCTTCCGGAACCGCCACCGGTGGAAGCGCTACCGCCACCGGTACCTCCGCCCGATCCGCCTTCACTGTTGGGACCGTTGCCAGAGCCGGCAACACCACCACCACCACCACCACCCCCACTGCCGGACGGCCCACCACCCCCGGCGGCAGCAGCAGCAGCACCACCACGGATGCCACCACCGAAGTTGATGAAATCGTTCACGAAGATGATCGACGAGTTGCTGCTGCTCGCCCCGTTCGCCATCAGTTTGTTGCTGAGCGAAATGTTCGGATCGGTACCGTACTGGATCAGCAGGAGCAGCAGCTCGTACACGCACAGGATGTCCGGGCAGGTGCGCACGTTCACGATCATGTCGATCACGGACTGGAGGATGTGCTGGGAGGTGATGTTGCAGTCGAGCCCGTACTGCAGCAGCAGTAGCAGGATGTTCTTGATGAAGTCGAAGTTGGCGCGCTTCTGGATATCACAGTTGAGCGTGAAGTTCTCGGAGACGGTGAAGATGAGCACGTGCAGCGGGGTTAAGTTGGACCGGTAGGAGCAGTTTGGATTCGCGCCATTTTGCAGCAGTATCCGAATGCAGTTCAGGTAGCAGACCTGTTGGGTACGTTTTGGAAAATAAGTTATATCGTTTCAAAGCAGCACCAGGTGCCTCAAGTCATCTCCTCTAATCTAATCTAATCGTAAGTAAACGGTTTACTTACGACCGGAAGGTTAGCTAGAAGCTCCTACTGGAAGCTGTTTGGAGCCCGAAAACAGTCTTATTGTGGATTTGATTTAAAAACATAAAACATACCTTCATCGAATGCGTAAAATGATGCAGCGGATCCTTGTTAATCAACGGCACCAAGCATACCATAATAGGAACGGATCCATCCCGGCCGACGATATTTGGATCTCCTGTAAGCGGAAATTAGTTATAAGACATTCTTTTCGATTTTCATTCCACGATGGTCCTCGAAACGTACCTCCTTCCTTGATAAGCATATTTAGCAGCTCGTAACACACCTCCCAGTCGCGAATGTGACGAAAGACGCACGCCAGCGCACTGTTTCCGGTCTGATTGATTGAGCTCTTCGCCCCGTTCTGCAGCAGAAAGCGCACCAGATGCAGCACATCCCATTTGTTCCACTTGTCGTAACCGTATCTGTGTTAAAAGAAAAGCAGCATTATTTCGGTTCAATCTGGGGATCGTCTACAACAGAAACTTACCGGGCCTCCTCCAGCGCATACCGCACAATGATCGCGTGCAGTGGAGTGTTGCCCAGCGAGTCGGGACTGTTGATAAGCTCCTTGCAGCCCCTTTCCAGCAGTATGCGGATCGTGTTCAGCGTATCTTCCGCCGACTTTCTGGCAGCTAGTATCACTGCAATGCAACAACGGACTTGTGAGCTTGACAGAACACGAAAAAAGGATAAACAGAATCCCTCAAACAACGTACCAACATGAAGCAGTGTCATCTGTTGCGTACACGTCCGCACCGTCGTGATCGCTCCGTGCTGTATCAGCAACTCCAGGAAGCGTCCATCGTGCAGCACCGCCTGATGTATCGGGTAGTACTCATCCTTGATTAGATTGATCTCGTCTGAGCGCGTCTGCACGAGATGCTGCACACACTTCCAGGCGCCCCGCTCGCAGGCAATGTGGAGCAGTGGCTTGCGCACCCGGAACGGCATCCACGGTTCCTCCAGCTTCTGGGCCAGTATGTTCAGCACGTTGATCTGATCACCGTCGATCGCGTAGCAGACGGCGTTCTGCAGCTTCGTGTTCGGTCGCTCGCACACGCCCACATCGTCCGTTTGATCTGTGCTCGAAGGAATCGGTTTAGGAAAACGCACGTTTCGGGTGGATTGCATCGCGTTTCAACTTACTTTTATACTTCCCACTCTCCTCACAGTTGTGCGAGTGGATTCCGGGAAAGCACATGCGGGCTTCTGTATCTATTCTAGCACCGTGCTTAAGCAGCAGTTCAACGCACTCTTCATAGCTGTGTTAGGACGAGACAAACGAATAGATCATAAGTAAATACTTTATATAACTATCACGGACTGGCGCTGGTGGCTCACCCTTTCAAGCAGGCTATGTGCAGCGGTAAGGAACACGAACTCCGATTCACATCTGGCCGATGTCTTTGAAGTAACCACCTAGCTAGTTCTACATGGTTTAGTCCTACGCTTTTCTGCAGCAAATTGTATCCCGTTTCGTCGTGTATCGCAAGAATATTTTCGTACTGTGGAAGAGAAGGATAGAACAGCGTTCAAGAAAACTTGCATTGATGGAGTGTTAAGTTTAGGTTCCGGACCAGCCGCTTAACGCATGAGGAAAGCTTCATCGTCAAATAGGGTTGGAATTTCTCGTCGAAAGGATCAATCCGGATTCGATTGCAGATGGGGGATCGTCCAGTTCCGATTTGGGATTGCAATTCTGGATTGGAATCCGGATACGTTACGACTGGATCCCGGATTAAGATCCGGATTTGTTTTTGTCATGAATATTCAACATAGTAAGCTATGAGTAATGCTGGTTGCTGAGAGACACTTGCGTCGAGTTCAATCAAAGCACAGTGTGTGTGAAGCTGAATAATACTCATGTTCATGGGGTCTTCAACTTCTAGCCGTGGTAGCCGTATTTTCGTATTTGAGCGTAATTCCCTATAGTTGTTTTAAGAAAACTTAAAAAGAGATTTTCCCCACACCACTTATTCGAATATTGAATAAAACAAGATACAGGACAGAATGTAGATTATCCGCAACTATTCGTATTTCTTAAGCAATTGAAACAGTGGCGAACCCGATGGAAACGGCCTGCAAAGCAGCAATCGAATTGAGGACAGGCGAATGCACCTCAAAAGGGGGCATGTTCCCGAACGGAACTGTGTAGAATAGTATGCGCAGGATTGATAAAGAGAATGCATGGGAATTAGTTATAAATGCGTGCGTCATACTACCTCCCTGCAGCCTCCACCGTCACCGATCCACCCGACGACACACATGCATACGAGGGGGGTCACTGGAAACGGTTGGAATTCGCCGCAAGCCCGCGGTGCGACTGGGAGGACGAGCGCGTGTGGGAGATAGGACGAGCGACGAGTAAGATCGCCTCGATACGAACAGATTGACGCACAACAACTCGATGGAGCGAGAACACTATTGCTTCAGCAATCTGATTCTAATTCTGCTAATGATGCTGCTAGCGCTGATGTTGCCGCCAGCACGAGGTGTTGTGTTTTTGTACACAAAACAGTCAATACAAGCGTTTCGTTGATTGTTATGCACAACAGAGGCGAACGGTTCGTTTGTACTACCATTTCCTGAAGGAAATCTAAAAACAAATGGAAACCATTACCTACCTTCGGTATCTGCAGTAACAGTGGCTCCAGCCGCTGGATAGATATCTTTGGATTTGCCCTGAGCGCGTCGAAGATTGTGTTCACCTTTTCCACCGTCGTTTCCGACACCTTATGGCCATCGCGGTTCGAGAGCAGCGCACTGCCGGACCGGAAAACTTGACTAACCGAGCCACCCATTATTGCGGAATCAATATGACCGCGTATCGAACGCTGGCGTACTTTGATAGATCGTCCTCTCAAATGCACGTTCTCGTTTTAACCGGCTCACTAAGATTAACACTCCATCGTTAGGCCCGTTTATAACACTCGGAGCAGCTGCACATCATGATCCTTGGCAGGGAACGACCGCTCGCCACTAACCGATGCTGTCCTCCTAGGTGAGGTTTTACCTGATGCGCCTTCGTTCAGCATACGTTTCGTGTGCGTGCCCGACACAGCACCTTCCCGCACAACATTAAAACCACAAACGAGTCGTTTCGCTTCTCACACACCTCAACTCCCTAGCTAGGCATTATTCGATTCCGCAGCTTATGACGCAAAAGCGAAAATACATCCGACGATTACCACTGATTGCACCGGCCACTGCAGCTGCTGCAGCCGCACCGAACAGATAGTACTACAACTTCCAACAGTATTGCTTCTGGCGGTGCAGCTAATACTATTACCGTAATAATGACAGCGGGACAACATCACAGCGACGGCGAAGCTGACCTTTTTCATACTCCACCAGGCAGGCTGGCAGGCAGGGCAGGCAAGGCAAATTCCTTCTACACACACGCCGACCTAATCCTTGCACGGACAATGCATTATGCAATGAGGGAGAACACACTCCGCGAAAGGATCCTCCGTGGAGTGCACTAATCAGCTTTTCCAACCAGCGCACCGTTTTGTTTTGATGCACTGTCCGGTGCAGTGCTTCGTTCCGCACCGTTCGCAGCTCCTGCGGGTTGGTCTGGCGTTGCGTAGCAATCAGCGGGTAAACTCCGCATTACAGCCGGAAGTTGCGCTCGCACGGGCACGCAGCGGACGGAGTTGAATTGTTTGCCTCGCTGTTGCCTTTCGCTGGCCCGTCGGCAGGATGATCCGTCACCATGTTTGCTGCGTTGAAAATCGATACACTTTTGCGAGGCCAGGCAAATGCTTCCTATTTCGGTGCCATGGTAAACACGGACATTGCAAAGTTGTCCTTTATCTTGCGCGCTGTAGGACTAACATCGCGCTGGCCAGGCTCGCGGTGCCGAGCGGGGAAAAGGGTTCAGTTTTTGGGACAATAATGCTACACGGGAGATTTACGTTTGTCTATCGCACTCTAAAATAATTGTTGCTTTCTTTTGTTTTTGCTTTTTTTGCTAGCACCTTTTCGTGTTTTGACAGCGCGTTTGGCCAAGCAGCAACGGTTATTGACGTCACAAGCTTTGTTATTTTTTTGTTTTAAAATCCACTTTTTGTGAATAATCTATTCCATTTACTACAACAAAGCTCAATCGTTTACTAACAGCTTATTTTTTTACTTGGAAAGTGCTTAGCAATAGGATTCTTTTCTGCTTGTTTTGTTGCATTAGCTCAGAATCCTGCTCGTGGAAAGGGGAGCAGTGTGCTCTTGACAGCTGTCAAAAGTTGGGCGAGTTGTGAAAAAAGAGAAAAAGATTTACCCCTTGAGAAGAGCACATGCTGTGCAGCTTAAAACAACATAAAAACTTTGAAAAATCATTGTTTTTACAAGTTTTAAATTAGTATTATCGTGCTCGAAACTGCTCGCATGCTTTGACAGATTTGTTTGACGGCTGCTAACAAAAACAACAACAACAAGAACAATAATAAGAAGAACTGTCAAATTCTTCTTCTTTTTCTGACATTGCATTTTACGGAACGCCTCGCCGTCCACGAATTTTCCATTTTTCATCGAAAAAAGGACGTGAGCAAGCAAAATGGTACGTTACGAACGCGTTCCACTTGCTGCGGAACGGTATTAGTGGAAGTAAAAATCAGTGAATCGCCCAACCGTGCATCCAATCTGGAAATACTGGAAGCTAACCTCACAAAATGCGCGACGACTGTCGATGGGGCAAAGCGAACAACACCGACTGATCCGTTCTCTTTCGCTTTTCTCTCATCCGCAGAAACCGTTGATGCTGCAAGGACATCAGCGTGCTATCACGCAAATCAAATACAACCGCGAGGGCGATTTGATCTTCTCGTCGGCCAAGGATAGCAAACCGTGCGTGTGGTACTCGCTGAACGGCGAGCGTCTCGGTACGTTCAATGGACACATCGGTGCCGTCTGGTGTGTTGACGTGGATTGGATGACGACCCGGCTGATCACTGGTGCCGGTGATATGAACACATTGTGAGTACGGTGCACCGTGCTGGATGTCGCTCAACCATACTAACCGGAATCTTCGGTTCTAGCTTGTGGGACGTCGAGACCGGTACAGCGCTTGGCAAGATTCCCTGCAACTCGTCGGTGCGTACCTGCAACTTCAGCTTTTCGGGTAATCAGGCTTCCTACTCCACGGATCGTGCCATGAACCACCCGTGCGAACTGTTCGTGATTGACGTGCGAAACATCGACGCCAGCATCAGCAGTGCCGACCCAGTATTGAAGCTCACGATGAACGAGCAGCAGAGCAAGATCACCTCCATGCTGTGGGGCGCACTGGATGAAACGGTCATCACCGGGCACGAGAATGGCTCGATCCGCATCTGGGATCTGCGCGCGGTGAAGGAGCTGAACTCGGTGAACGATCATACCGCCAGCATCACGGACATGCAGATGTCCAGCGATGGTACCATGTTCGTCTCGTCGTCGAAGGATTGCACGGCAAAACTGTTTGACTCGGACACGCTGATGCTGCTGAAGACGTTCAAGACGGAGCGGCCGGTCAATTCGGCGTGCATCAGTCCACTACTCGAGCACGTCGCGCTGGGCGGCGGTCAGGACGCAATGGAGGTCACGACGACGTCGACCCAGGCCGGCAAGTTCGATTCCCGCTTCTTCCATCTCGTGTACGAGGAGGAGTTTGCGCGCGTCAAGGGTCACTTCGGTCCGATCAACAGCATGGCATTCCATCCGGACGGTAAAAGTTTCGCCACTGGCGGTGAGGACGGTTTTGTGCGCATTCAAGTGTTTGATTCCTCGTACTACGATCATACGTTTGAGTAGACTGCTCGAGCAGCGTTTCGCATTGTGCTGCACAGTACTCAAGGAAGGAGAATACGGAAAGACTTTGCAAAAGCGACAAGAAAGTAAGCGGTGTAACTAGAGTGATAAGTGAAAATAGTGAAAGGGGAGCTCCCAAGCGACGGAAGAACAAACATCAATCGTACTCCGACGGCGACCGCATCATGTGCAGTGGGGCCGTGCGTCAATGTGTTTGGAGGAGGAATAAACGCAGGAGCGAAGCTGGGAGAGGAAAACATTTGTCTGTACTTATTTTAAGGAAAGGATTTTTCCGTAATGTTTTGGGTTTGTTTCATTTTCAGTAGCACGGTAAGCTTTCTGCATTGTGGTGTATTCCAGGAAAACTTCATCAGAATGATAACCGAAAGCTTGACAGTAGCAAAAGTTATGGGACTTATAGGAATACAACGAGTGACATGTAGTCATATTTCATATTAAAACCAGAATGATCATATTTTCCCGTTTCATCATACGAATGGAAAGTAATTTCTAAATTGCAACCGAACTCTTTGAATCTCCTACGAGCTGGATTTGTTTACTTTTGGGGCACCCTGTAAATAAGCTGTCAAGTGCTGAACCCGCTTCTTTGAACGTATCGTAAGCCAAAATTCAATGTCAAATCAATATGGCTGTTTTACAAGAGCAATGCAGAAGTGAGAAAAGAGCAGAAATAACATTAAAACACTGTAAAAAATGCGTGTTGTGAAGTAAAAATCGATTCTACTAGGGTAATAAATTCGCCACCAACGTGGAAATCCGCACCCGGGCAAGCAGGCCGCTCTCTGCAGAGCACCGTCGTTGTAGCACAACGACACTGCATCGAAAAAAGAAGAACGTGAAGAAAACACAAACAAAAAAGTTTTCCGTTGGTCGAGTGCGGGGTAGTTCGCGTTTTTCGTATCCGGTGTGGTTTTAGTTAAGTTGCAAGAGCAATTTCTTTTCTCAATCAACGCAGCCAGCCTCTTCCCATCCCGTGTCACCTGGTAAGAATCGTGGTTCGTATACGAATCCACACATGCGGCGAAGGACCTCCAGCTTTATGTAATTCGTCCCTCCATTTATCCGTTTAACCCTTTTTGGCGCTTTGCTTTTCTTGCTCTCGTTGCATCTCGCTCGCACGTTGCCCACTGCCCTTATGCATTGCGACCGTTCCGTGCCGTTGCACTTCGGTGTTACCTGCATTTTCAGGCATTACCGCAGCGCCGCGCCGCGCACACGCTTCCATCGATCCGGGCGAAGAGGAGAACTGGACGAACGGAAAACGGAACACACAGATGAGTTGAGGTCGAGAGCGCGCTTTCGTTTCGCACCACTTTCTCTACCAACGACGACGGCAGGGGGGCCACCTGAAGTGCGCGATCGAAGCTGACCGATTTTTATTTATCTCCCCTCCGTGTGCACGCATCCCCGCGCGCCCCATGCGTAACAGCGGGACAGGAAGCAGCGCAACGGAAGTGGACGGTGCGTCGTAGAGTGATTGGTGTGAGTGTCGTTTTTTGTTGTTGTGAATAAGGTCTTGCGGTGCCCCTTTAGAGAAGGATGGATTCGGCCGACGGTAGTACCTGCCACAAGAGCGATCTCAACCTGCTGGTGAAGAACATCGTGAAGATTCTGCTCACCACCTCGAAGTACCTGCACTGTCCGTTCTGTGCCGACGAGTACCTGTTCGAGTTTACGCTCAAGCACCATCTGCTGAAGAATCACGAACGCGATCTGGAGAAAATTGTCCGGTCGCCGGACGCCAGCATACGGTTCTGCGAGAGTAACATCTGCCCGTACTGTGGGGCATTGTTCTACTATATCTCCGCCCTGCCGAAGCACATCATGAACAGCCACAGTCGGGATTGTCTGATGAAGTGGCAAGCGATCGAGCAGGAGAACAGTCTGGTGCGCAAGCTGGCCAACGATCCCAGCATTCAGTGTGTGCCGTGTTCACCCGGGCTGAGCGATTTCTTCGACGAGCTGAGCACGACGGGCAACAACGGTTGCGGCCGAGGGAGCCCCCCGCATGTGGCTGGCGGCAGAAACATTATCCCGCTCACAAAGCCATCGCCACTGCTGAAGACAGCCCTGCGGAATGTGAACCGTATCACTGCCGGTGCAGGGCCCGCCGACGGTATCGACGCGTCCGGCGTATCGGCCTGGTCAAGCTTCGGGTTCGACGCCACACAGCCCCGCCGCAACCTCAGCAACCAATCCGTCCGTCGGGAGCTACACTTCGGCGACGGTCCAAGCAGCTCACCGTCGTTGTGCAATCTGATCGCCGGTGGCTGCTCGCCGTCGTCGCCTAGCAACGAAACGGTTTCGTCCGTGCGCAAACCAAAGTTCCAGCGGAAACGCTTCAACCTGCGGTCGATCAAACCGAAGCTGAACTTCCGCAAGTACGTGCTGTCGAAGTTCTCGAAGAAGTACCACTGCAAGATCGTCACGAGCACGCCGAACAACTTCCTCGACGATGGCGGCAGCCGCGACTCGAGCCGCTTCCTGCACAATCAGGAGCGCTGGAACAGGATCCACTTCGAATGACGAAGGTACGGCTCGCCGTTCGCGTGCGTCATCGAATATCTGTGCGGGCTGCTGTTTTGCTGCGTTTGAGCCAAACGCAAAGGGACTCAGGAAAACTTTTCGTAGCATATTCAATATTTTTTGTTTGTTTGTACGAATCTCTTAAAATTATCTCATTTATCGTAGAGGGCAGCCGCGCTTGGCAAAAACATTCCCCGGAAGAAACAAACCAACATATTAGACGATAGGATAAGATACCAACTTGTTGGCTGTGCAATCATCTCTTTCCTCACAGAGGCCCCGTCGGCCTCATCGGGACAGTCCGTGGAAAGTTGTTGATAATGAAACGCGAAAAACGTTGCCACTTTCCTTTTCTGTTACGAATATTAAGAACACCACGTGCGCTTCCGCCCGGGGA
Source organism: Anopheles dirus (assembly GCA_000349145.1). Taxonomy (NCBI): domain Eukaryota; kingdom Metazoa; phylum Arthropoda; class Insecta; order Diptera; family Culicidae; genus Anopheles; species Anopheles dirus. Next base: position 6,042,082 of record KB672490.1, read on the forward strand.
TGGATGTTATGCGTGAATGATCTGTGATCGTTATAGAGCGCTGGCGAAACGATCCATTCTTTCTCCGCGCAGAACTAAGCCTTACGAAGTGGGAAGATTTGATTGCTTTGAATTCGGAATTTGCGGTGCACGAATGAAATAAAGCAGTTCATAAACGATCGTAAAAAAACACGTAAAACACCAATATTATAACTGGACCAATATAATAACGAGTAATGGGCGAAATTAAATCGTTGCTCGCATTTTAGGCGTGTATATAAAAAATACGCCAAACTATGCGGTCGGAAGTGAAACAGTTTTAGACGGTACAACGAAATAGTAATGTACTACGAAGACGTATAAGTATATGGCATTTGATTCACTTGTTAATTTATCGACTAAACTGTAGTGGTAGTTTGCGAATAGCAGGTAGTAGATTTTAGCACAGAAAAACAACACCAACCAAAACCGAATCTCTCGTTCTCTTGCCTTCCAAAATCGAAATTAAACTTTAACAAACTTTAACACCAAATTTTGCATCCCTAAACTAAACTCTAGTGTGGAAGCGGAAATCTCCAATATTACATTAGTATCACGTAGCTAAAGGTTTTTAATCGCTTCCCTCGCGCCAGAAGCGAAAGATGATGTACGAAACGACGTCGTCGACAAACAAGCAATTATCTTACGAGCCTTACCGCGGAACTCTACTCTTAATAGGTATAACAAATATGTTGAAATGAATTACAACGATGAGCTAGAGTACAGACAGGCGGCGCTGGAACTAGGATGATATATTCCTCACTCCGATATCGGGATTATTTACCATTAAAGGAGGCGTCGGTATCGAAGTAGAAGCCTCTGGAAATCTTATATAGCTCCCCCCAATTTACCAAACCGAATAATCGAGTAATTTATCATCAAGCAAACAAAGTAATCTCGTTAAACATTATTTATGTTAAAATAAATACGCCCCGTATCGCATTTCGTTTGAAACAAATTCGTTTTGGAAGCAAATATTGTAGAACAAATATCACGGCAAAAACGACAGAGTGAAGGGACAACAAATGGAACGTGTGCCTTGAAATTAGTGAATTTAGTGTGAAATGAAGTGGACAGACATGAGTGTTTTACTGTACGTAGCATAACGTTGAAGGCACGCATACGACAAGCTTATAGTTTCGGACGCTTCTGCAGCACGAGGTAAGTAAGTACGCTTGTATCGCTTAGTTTCTGATGAATTTCTTAGCACTGCAAGATATATGTCTTTTTCCATACAATCATCCCATCCGTCTGTTGCTACTTGTGCACAAGATGGCACCCGTCCCAGTCTCAATGCTTCTTTCTCCTAAGTTCACCGCGTGCCAAATTTTACTCGCATCGTTCCCATCTGCCATAGCCTACCGTAGAGTACTGAGCAAAATGCTTCTAATCGTTAGTGTGATCACTACTTGTTTAAAAATGGCTGCTGTTGCTACGACTACTACCCTGGCTGTAGCACAAATTATATTGACTTTTGGGACACTATGTTTAATCTCTTCATGTTATGGAACCGGAAGCGTAATTCTTTGCTTAACGTTTGCCAGCTAGCACACTACCTTTGGAACCTTGTAATGGGAAACGATTGTACAAGCCTATTTCTGTCTAGCGCTGTCACTGTACCCTGCGAGATTAGACGAGAACCGTATCTTGCCTCATCGGAAGCTTTCTGTATGGTAGGTTAAGCAAAGAAGGTTATATCGTGATGTCGTTCGCATTCTGCTGTAACTGATCGTTTATCACTGGAAAACTGCTTATTTGCTTTTTGTTCATAATTAAACGTTACAAAAGGTTTGGAGCGGGAAGTGTGCCTGATGAGGCCTTGGATCGCCCTATAAACTGGAGTTGAAATGTAATCCAAACATGCAACAAACTCGTCTATCCATCGTGCCTAACCGTAAGGCTGGGATGCACGATGCACTACTTGTGTGGCAGCACTTGGCCAAGCATACAACGGTTGCCCTCTGCATTGCTCCGAAACGCAAGAAAAGGGAAACCGTTGCATGCCCTAAGCTTCAGCACTACCATGGCAAATCTGGAAATGGTCTGTTCTAGCCGTTACAAAAAGAGAACACCAATAACAATAAGAACGATACATTCTTACACACTACGCTGGTCATCTGCCCGCCATATTGCTCTTAAAGGCGAGCGATTTCGGTTAGATTGGAGTTTTGTTTCTTACCACCGCTACTACCACCACCACCACTAGCACCGGAACTGCCGGAAGCACCGCCGAGGCTCGAATAGTAGCCGGATTTGTCGTGTACCACGTGCTCCATGCCACCGGACGAACCCGCCCCGCCAGTCAACGGCGCCGTCTCGAGACACTCGCAGGACAGACTGGAGTCGGAACGGTTGTACGGACCGAGCAGATTCTCCGTCGATTTCGTAGTGATCGTCGTGGTCGTCGTGGTGGTCTCCTGCAGGAACTGGGTCGGCGGGGGCGCATAGTTTTCCACGTCGACAAACGCCGAGTACCGTTCGTAGCCGTTCTTCTTCGGGATCGAGTTCCGGTGCTGGATGGTGATGGTCGTTTGCGTGCGCGTCGCCGTTGGCAGGTTCGCTTTGGTCAGTGCGGTACCGCCACCGACCTCGAGATAGCCGTAGCCATACCCGTACCCACCGTATCCCTTCATGGCGAGATTATCCCAGGATTTGGGCTTGTGTACGGCAGGTAATGGCGGCGGTGGAGGATAGATGGCGAGCTGCTGTTGCTGCTGCTGTTGTTGCAACTGATGCTGCTGTCCAGCTCCGGCGTGGTGTTGCGGATGGACGTACTTCTGGATGTAGTAATGGTGCTGATGGGTGTGCGGCGGCCTTCCGCTGATCGGGACGAGCGTACCGGTGGCGGCACTGCCGGCCGGTGGCTTCTTGTGAATCGAACCGGAGGCGGACACCGTGGTAGATTCGCTGTGCGGCTCCCAGTACAGCGTATCGGTGCTGATGGAGGTGCTATAGGAGGCGGGCGAGTTCTCGGCCGCAGGGTTGAACTCGCTCGAGGTGCACGAGTGCAGACTACAATGGCTGGCGAGACTAGCGTTTAGGTCATACACTTTCGAATGGTGATGATCCTGCGAATGGTAAATGCGACGGGGAACGTTCCGGGGATCCGGGGATGGATGTGTGGGGTTTGGGCAGAAAGCGAAAAAGATGCCAGCATGAAGATCCTCACAATAACTAGCGTGTTTCGACATACAAAACGATAAACGAGTCTAGTTTCGAGATGGTAAGGACTAGAGAAACATGATAGAACAAGGACAGAGGATTAACCAAGGGGAGGTTAAGACACAAACAGTGCGCCAACAAGAAGCATCTGGTCGTCTTCCTTAGACTAATTTAGTCGCCACTCTCTGAACAAACCCAATGTATAGACCGATGGTCGAAGGACGTGCATGACCAGACACCGAGTAAAGCATGCTCTCGTTACGCTGGGACCAACCCTTCGAAACTTACGTGCTTATCTTTATGACGGTACAGATAGTTCGATTGCGAATGGGGCTGCTGCGGCTGCTGTTGTGGTGAGATATGTGGCTGTGACTTTGGCCGTGGGATGCGATCCTTTCCGCCGCCCTCCTTCGCCTCCCTGTCGCGGTGTTTGTGCTTGTGGTGATGATCTTTATGGTGTTTCGACTTCCGGCGCGACGGAACACATTGTGGATCACAGCACGGACTGGCGAGATCGTACGCATCCAGACTGGTGTTATCCTTTTCACCGGCGCGTTGCTTATCACTGCTGCTGCTCCGCAGGAAGTGTCCCATGCAGGGATTGCACGAATGCCCGTGCAGCTGGCCACTCCGGCGCGATGACTTCGTTGCTTTGGTGTCGTAGTTGTGAAGACTTTTTGTTGGCGAGGCTGAGGGCTGTTGCTGCTGCTGCTGCTGCTGCTGCTTGCAGCTAGATCCGCCCAGGGAGCTACTGTCTAGAGAGGAACCACGCATCATATGCTGATGGTCCTTGCAAAGTTTGGCCGCTGTTGGGTTGGTCTGTTGAGCACAGGTTGAGTATTCGGTTCCACTGGCAGCGTCGCAGCTGCCGACACCCGCTCCAGTTTGTGACGGATGAATCACGTAACGATAGTTACTGTCCAGGCACTAGAATAAGGGAGAGGGGGAGAGAGGGAGAGAGAGAGAGGGAGAGAGAGAGAGAGAGAGAGAGAGAGAGAGA
>KB672490.1:6046356-6250815 GCA_000349145.1 Anopheles dirus
GAGAGAGAGAGAGAGAGAGAGAGAGAGAGAGAGATAATCAACATCTACTGTCGTGCATAACACGTGCCGTGACGAAGCAGCGTACATGATAGGCCAGCATAAATTGTGCCGGTGGTGGCACGATGTAGGTTTTCTGTCGGAGCAACTTCTTCACATCCTCCGTAGAGGCTGCCGGACGGCAGAACGAGGGACCTGTACCCGACTCCACGTCCGTAGTCGAGCCGGGATCGATATCGTCCCCGGTGGCAGCGTTGGCTTTCTTGCGCGCCGGCAGACTGTGCGTTTTCCACTTTCCCTCCAGTAGTTCGCGCTCCCGTAAGCAAACCCTCTCCAGATCGGCCATCTTGTTTTTGAGCAGATCCTGCAGCTGGATGTACTTCAGATGTAACTCCACCTGCCAGAGGGGGACAAGAACGCAAGAAGTTCCAAACGGTTAACGATCGAAACACTGTTGTTGACTCTGGGTGCAATGGGGGTTTTTACCTTTCGGCAGCAGTCTTCAAACAGTACTACCATGCGCATTCTATTATCACAGTTTTTGATAAAGTTGACCAGATCCTTGTGTTCGGCCTTCTCCATATCGTAACCGTTGATCGAAAGGATAACGTCTCCTTCGCGCATCCCGGCCCGATACGCTGGACCATCATATTCGACGTAGTCCACGTACGTGATCACCTCAACCTCCTGCTCCTTCTTGTAGTGGATACCGTAGCTCTGGAGCGTAAAGCCGTACGATCCGTTCTTCTTCTCGACAATGATTGTTCGGCGACGTCGGTCTTCGTCCGGTTTGGTGGACGTCACACGATCAGGCTTTACCTTCTCCAGTACCTGAGACTACAAATGAGAATGACAGAGGTTATAGTAGATTCGTTTTTTATAGTGCTCTTCGTAAATAGGTGGACAAAGAATGAGATATTTGTAATTGTAAGTGCTTCTTTACTAATGGTTCTTCAGACATGTTGCGTGGAAAGCTGTTGGTACATAGTTAAAAGTATGCCTCACGCGACTGCAATCAGCTAATGTTTTAGGTGCAGCATTATCGTTTTCCCTATTATACTGATGGCTCCTACAGGTGTTGCATTTTTCCACAAACTAGCCAAGTGGCGGTGGAGGCTTATGCTATCGTACCTCACGCCACCATCCATTACAAAGATCGTCGGGGGCGCTCTTATCTCCAATGAAGAGTGCATCGCCGTGCATGATGGGGCTTTTGTTTTCGGTACGGGATAAAGAATGACTTAGCGAATGGGATGTTTTCGTTTCGTTTTAGCAGCGAAGTGATCCCGGTGGGGAAAAGGATAAGTGGCATCTCTTTTGATTACTTAGCTTTGCCAGGGTTTTTTTTTGCCTGTCCGCCACCATGGCGTTTGTCTTGGCTCCTATTCTGTGACTTCCATACTTAAGTGAAGTGGCTGTTGTTTCCACCGAGTGGTGGCTGGGGAACCTTTCAGGCTGCTCGGTTCCGAGCCATTTTCAAGCTCCACTATGTGGACGCTACCGAAGAGCGTCGTACGGAAGTCGTCCCCACGTTTAATTCCTACGGTTGAGCCCCCACGGTATCGTGTCACCTCCGCGTTTTTCAACTCGTCCCCCACGCCAACGAGAAATAGTATACGCCAAGGGATAAGGATTTCGTAAGCTATCGATTTCTGGGCCGCATTTCCCATTCGTCCGTTCGAGAGTTGCCCGCGTTCCAGAACGATGGCACCAACCACAACAATGCAAATCATGCTGTTCTATGCTACCGGCGTATGTGACACACAAGACAACGGGCTAACGCGTTGGGAGGCGCCGTGAGTGGGTTTGGAGACGCTACGCGGAAGCTCCGGGCTGTAGTGGGCGGTGGGAAGAACAATCAACAATAATGGCTGCAGGCCACGTGAGCGTCAAGTGTGGAGAAATTGTCGACGGAGCGCGACGGTCGTATGTCACGTGAACCGGCATCATTGCCCTGCTGCGCGTGGAGGAGATGGAACAGCCGACAGAAGCCGACTCCGGTGGAGCAACAAAGCGTCTGAAGGGTTTCATACCGTGGTAGAGGGGAGGGAAGGGTAGGGGGGGGGGGTGGAGACCGTTGGAGGGTTGGTAGGTAGTACCGGAACTAACAAGGATCTCTGTAAATAGAGAATTCTTTCGGAGCAAAGCCGCCTAAAACCGCAAAACGAAAGCGACCTGCGAAACGGCTCGGGTCAGTGAGTAAGCTTTTTCTTTTAGCAGCCTGCCAACGCCGGTTAGTACAACGACGTCGCGAAGGGTAGGGTGGGTGGTAAGCGTACAAACAAACAGAAATGGCTTTCAGACATGGCGCTGCTGCTGCTCAAGGCTTGAGACTTCATTGATGAATGTGGAGCATAAATACTCCGAGGGGAGAGCGCATACAAAAAAAAAACTGCTCAGCTTTTGCACGAGCTGGTGAGTGGAGTGTGTGTTACGGTTTCTGAGGGTGTTAATCTTGAGAAGTAAAAAATCTTCAATTCAGCATTTTCTTAAGAGGAGGCATGAAAGACGAAACCCCACACGGGAGAGGCCTGGGGGTGTCGCGAGAGTTGTAGTTATTAAAATCCTGATGGAATGCCGCAATTGAACGTTTTTAATCTGGGAATATTGCTATGCATAGCTTTTAGAGGAAATCGTGCTTTTCCTTGTATTGGAAATGATAAATCCTTCGAGTATTGCTTCAAAAATGAAAACATTTAATCTCTTTGTGCAGGGGTCTGAGTATTCTTCTTATCCGGTTCCGACCCGGAGTAAACCCCAAATGAGTCTCTCGTGAAGTCAGCTTCAGTTTGATACACAGCAATGCAAGAAATAAAGCAAAGCTAGTCTAAACGGGAATGTTAATTACATTCTTCTTAGCAGCTCATGCTCGCTTTCGTCTCCATTGGAAACACACCATGGCATACTAATGCGAACACAACCCGTGGCGACGACGACCGACGCGCCAGTACAAAAACTGCATGACATCAGCGGGTAGAAAGAGTCACAATTGAAGCGATTTCCCGTGACGGGGGTGTGTTAGCTCGTTGCGTTTGCTACCCATCACCCCTATCTCCTCCCACACCCTCAATTAAACGAACAAAGCGAGACATTAAAAATGCACAGTGTGAGAGTGTCGCAATTGAATTTCGTTAAAACTGACCAGCCACTCATCCGCTGCAAACGCAACTTACCGACGATAATTCCAGCTCATCGTCGCTGTACAGATTGTTTCCGGAACGATACTTCCGGCTGTTCCGATCGGGGTTCATCTTGATACTGGTTTGCTCCCCCGTGCCTGTATTACTTACTGCTCTCAGTTGCTAATAGTAGGCTAACACGTTCCGCTTGGATTGGGTCGCTGGAAGCAAAAATCTCGATTGTGGCCAATCTTTACATCATCATCTTCTCTAAAATGGCAGCCCGGGGGTTGTTGTTTTCTGTGAACTGTGTTAAATTACAAACAGCTCCCCAGTTTCAGCTTTTGGCACTTGTTTTTTCTACATACAGATTCAGCAACGCACACGCACGCACGCACACACGCACCCACGCACGCAACACACGGGTAGGATATGTTTGATCCCTCCTTTATTTTGCTGCTCTTGACAGCCACGTTCCAGCGCTGGCAGGAAGAATCGATTTTTGCCCCCTTTTTGCGTAATTTAAACTTTCCTTTCCGCTCCGGACTGTGTGCGAGCCATCGATTTTTGTCTTTATCCACCCGAGGCACGCGCCGCCACCTGCTTGGATACGACCGTGCACAGGTGACAGGCGGGAAGGTTGGCACACATGTCCTGGATTACTTTACCGGAGTATCTTGTGAAGGACATTCTTTTTTGTTGTTCGGGGGATAGCGAATGCGGGACGGAGCACGTAAAACACAATACACAATTGGTCGGCAGACAGTTCTCTTTGCGCCGCTCCTTTTATGCGCTTTCCGCGCTTTAAAGAGGGAGGCAAATGGGCCCGGAATATTGCTGAATTTAATTTACATTCGAAGAAAGATACACTCACGAAGCACTTATTTGATATGGACAGAGCATGGCGAACTTTTTGCACAACGCCTCCTGCGTTCGGGAAGATGGAAATGCGTACCACCAGTTATCACTGCTGCCAGATGTGCTTTGGCAAACTTCCTTGCGATGCAAAAATTCGGAACAAAGTGGTCGCCATGTTTGCCACCTTGCTTTCTTTTTATTGCACCCGAAGCACACGAAAGTATGAACCTACGAAAAGACGGTAGTTTCACTGGACAAATAACGGAGGAGCAAGGATTTGAGCTTGTAGATTTGTCCTGACAATGGACCACTGCCCTCCGAACCGGGCAGAACGATTCGGCGATGGATAGGTAAAACAGGATATCGACGGGTCACCCCGACACGCAGGACACACTAAACGAGTAGTAGTGCGAGTAGTAAACGACCAGCTCCGCCGCGTAGTGGTAGTAGTAGTAGCGGCGAATCAGCTTCAACTAATGACAGAGAACCAATTCCCAGGAAAACATTTTCGAGGATGGCATTGTCTATTGCACTCTCTCACACACTCTTTTTTTCGTCCACATGTTTCGAAGTGTGCGTGCATATGCAGAAAAAATCCCTCTCTAAAATATCATCGTTGATAACGTGGTTACGAAGGAGTGAGGTAATAGTTTCCTTCATCTCTTTCACACGCTTATATGCGGTTCAAGTGTGTCTCCATAAATGTTCAAATTTCGATAAAAAATCGAGAAAAAATCGTTGACTATTTTTTCCACCAAGTTAAATGTTTAGTCGTGAAATGTAATGATAAGATATGTTTTTTATTCGCTTTATTTAACAAAAAATACTGTCAAAACAGACATGTTTAAGAATAAAGCAATGTAATTATATAAATTCGAATCTAAATTGATTTCAAGCTCGAACCATGATTTACACACACATTAGCGGTCCTGCTTCTCAGTACAGTACAGAGGGACTTTTTTGCTGTGAGTGCGAGCGAGTGCGATAGAGAAATTCCCCTCCAAAGGTACACCCCACGAAAATTTCCCTTTGGACCTCTGTTTTCGCCTCCTTGACGTTTGTTAACTTCACAACTGTCAAAAGCGCATGTAAACAAAACAACTAACCGGCGCGGAACAGAAAAAGCACGCTCCTTCGCATAGTTTTGCGTAAATTATACAAATAAATAGTGATATTAAACAATTTAAGGCGTGAAACTTTGCCTCACCATGGCTCAAACGTCCGTAGCGAATCAGTCTACATTGCTTCCGCTTGGTATGTATGCAGTTACCACCAGATGTGTCGTGAAATATGATCCGCAAACTCGATACTATACCGATTCTATACCACAGAACTGGTAGATAAATGTATCGGGTCGCGGATACACATCATCATGAAGAACGATAAGGAGATCGTGGGGACGCTGCTCGGGTTCGACGACTTCGTCAACATGCTGCTGGAGGACGTCACCGAGTACGAAAACACGCCGGAAGGACGGCGGATAACCAAACTTGACCAGATCTTGCTGAACGGCAACAACATCACGATGGTAGGTGCCCGCATACGGGGCTATAATTTGTTAGGCATGCAGTTGCCATGTGTTGTTTTGCAGTAATTAATCTCTCCTCCTCTCTCTATCTCTCCACTTCCCGTGCAGCTCGTGCCCGGTTCCAGCGGTGACATTCCGGAAGCGTCATAAGCACAGCGGGCTATCTGCGGTTCGTCGTGTGGTTTTTGTGAGTAAAGTGTGAATTAAGGCGTAATTAAAACGGAATCGAATGGAAAACTACGAATGCGAATGGTTCGATTTTATTGTGACCTGTGGCTCCAAAGGCAAAGGTTCGCTAAACTCCTACGGTTAAAATCACTGGCATCGCCTCCACCTCCTTGATGTTTTCCTTGATTTCTTCCTCCTTCTGCTTGTCCACCTCACCGACGCCCAGAACGGTCAGTACTGCCGTCGGTGTGGTGGTCGCGACCGGTGTCGAGCTGCTGGTCGACGCACGTGTCGCTACGACCGTCGTCGGCTCATCCGCGTCCGTTGTAGTTACACCGACGACCGTGGTCGTTTCGTCTTCGCCACGCTCCGTCGTCGTTGATTCCTGGGAAGAGTCTTCCTCGACGGCCGAAACGATTGTTATCTTCACAACGCCTTGCGCATCGGTTTCGTTCGTGTAAACCAGTTCTTGCGTTTCCGCCTTGATGTGCTGCACTTCCGGCATCAGTGCAATGTGCGCTAGCGACGGCAGAGCATTGGCCGATTCCAAATGAACGACGGCCGGTTCATCGGCCTGCACCTCGGGCACATTGGGGTGACCCGTCTCCTCACTGACAACCACGAAACTGTTCGCAATGCTGCTGAGCGCTGCACCAAGACCACTATTCGCGTTCTGTGCCACGGGAACGGCAATCGAAGAGGCCAGCAGGAAACTAAACTGTAAGCGAAAGAACCAAAGATCAATTCTTCCTCTTTTCGAAAACACAACACATCTGGGGGGAAAGAAAAAGCAGACGCACCACAAAAGCCACTGTAGTCATCTTGCGCGACATGGTTGACTTCACTCCGCTAGGATAAGAATAACCGTCCAACTGCCGTTCTCGGCCTGTAGAATCGTACTAAGCACCCTGTCACTAAAATCGCTCTTTCGGCATACGAGGACTGCACCGGGGCGACAGCCCGTTAATGGATAGTGTACTCAGCAAAAAGGTCGCTCGCGGTGTTCGATCGCGCCTCGGTTGACATTGCCGAGACGACGACAACGGCGACGACGCATGGCGTTACCGATTTGCGGCGAAAATTAGCATCTTCGGCGGCGTCACATGTCGTGAAGGACTAATTTCTGAGCTGCCTCGGCACAATTGCGCCGGTTTCGCGGTTCATGTGCATCGTTTTGAAGCTTTATTTACGATACGATTCGATTGGTTGAGGCATGATTCATGGCACGGACAAGCTGAATTCTCACGACTTTCGGAGGAGATTCTTGTTTTGGGGCAAGGTGACAAGGTGTTCGTCGCCTACTTTTGCAATGAGTTATTGTGTCCTACAACAATAGGAATGTGGAACCAAGAAGTTGATTGCTTCTAAGAAATGTAAGAATAAACCAAACCCAACCGCTCGGGCGAGAAATTTATCTAATGCAGAAGTAAAGCTATTCTCCTAATTAATAAGGTTCACCATCTCTTGGCTTTATTCCTATACATCGCAGTAGTCCCTGCATCCTAATACGTTCTGTTTCAACAAATTCTGAACCTCTGATAAGGTGCTAAACCGCCCCTAATAGACCATTACCTTGCTAACAGCAATCTGGAACAAGTCTGTGGGGTTGTGTTCCAGCTCGCTTGATCTGTTGCTAACCGCTTCGAACCCGATCTTGGGCACCTCTCGAATAAGCAGTTCTCCGTTCTACAGTCATCTAATAATATCGTCCGCATTGTGTTGTACGCAATAACACACCGTGATTCATACGGGAAACGGTGGCTTATCAGCGCAGAAAATGGGCTTCAGGGTCAAAAACGGAAGAGACGGTCATCCCCATCCAATGCAGCGTTCCGAAGACGGGTAGTTCCTATTCTGCTGGTGTGAATCTTCTCGAGCCGATAATTAGTGACCCGTTCGGTGAGTGTCGATCGCAGGCAATCAATAGTGGAGCTTCGGTGAGACGTTCCAGCTCGTCCGGTGACGTTGCCTAATTGTGACGACGATCGGAGGGGATCGAGAAGTGGACGGAGGTAACATCCGTGTGCTAAAATGGATGCACGCTAAGAAATACACGTATATATAGACCCGACCGATCGCACCGGAGAGCGGTGTCATTCGCGTGTTAACGTCTGGAACGGACAGCTGTGCGCTCAACAAACAGTACGCGACACTCACATCTCGAGGCACCGCTCGGGTCGACTAAAGTTTTGGAAAGTAATCACGTGTAGTCCTGCTACAACAAAAAAGCAAACAAACATGGCGACGAAAGCAAGTTCCTGCTGCAAGCTGATGGCGACGCTGTACTGTTTGTGTTTTGTTGCTCGCGTGTGTGTGGCTGGTCCACTGCCGCAAGAGCTTGCGAAGGACAGTTCCGCGTCCACCTCGGAGGAAGATCAGGGCTATCCGCTTAACTCGCTGTACAGTCCGGTGGAGTACGGAACAACTGTCGAAAGCGAAGAAACGACACTGGTGGGAACGAACGGTACACACAACACCACCAAGGAACTGTAAGTTAATGGCGAGTCTGCTCAATCTCCTTACAACTACTAAAACAATGCTCCATATCCGGCAGGTACGTGATCAAAGCGGTAGTGTACGAGATTGGAATTCTTGCCGACGTTCCCGAGAACGAGACACTCGAAGGAGATGAACCCATCACGTAAGTGACCACCTCGCTACGTCTTTCGAATGCGAGTTTAATGTCTCCATTGCCTCTCGAACTTCCAGTCATCAGCAGGTGGACCTGTCGTTCTTCAGCCACGGAGGCAACGACACGCATCTCAACCTGGGAGACATCCCCGTGCCGATTCAGACGAGCGTGCAGGGACAGGTGTTCACCGGGATCGCACCGGTTCACGTCGGTACCGTCCCGACCAGCCTGACCGATCTGCTGTCGGCCCTGCCGATCTCCGGCACCGTGGTAAACATCTCGCAGACGAACAGCTCGTACGTGGAGGTGCACAAGCACAACATCAGCGATGCGGCCGTCCTGCTGAACCAGCACGACCTGGGCAGCCTCCCGTTCGCCAGCTCGGCCAGTGAACCGCTGGTGCCGGCCAGCGTCGACGAGACGGTGCTCGGCCTGTCGACCAAGACGAAGCAACTGCCCAGTGCGCAGGAAGAGGCAAAACACGAGTAGGGAGGGTTAGGTTTAGGATTATTGCTTTTTTTAATTTAGGAGGTTATGAAATATAAGTTTGATTTGTATATGATTGCCGAAAGTTTCCTGCTACGTGGGTCCGAAATAGAAAATGAGAATGATCTCACGATTGATTCAATAGATAACTATGAAATAGATTACAGACGTGATCAGAATTTTCCTACTGCCTCTGTCATTTCATTCATTAACACCATTTCTTCTCAACCAACTGAGGATGATGTTATTGTGCACACATTTGCAGACGTTACACATTAAATGACTCGAAACTGATTCCCATTTCATTCATCCCTAGGGAGGACGACATCGCAACCCGGTTACAGTTGAATGAGTTGCAAATTTTCCCAGCGCCATCTGTGATGATGATCAAGCTGCCCTTCCCGATTTGTCAGATCACTTTCAAACGAAGCCAACAACGCGGCCCCGCTTGCCATCCAAGGTAGTTTTCATCATCGCAAAACGTCATTCGATTAGCACTTCCCAAACGGTTGAGGGAACTACCACGACGGTAGACGATCAACAACACCTCTTTCGGGAGACAGGAAAGCACCGGGTCGACTCGTGTGGAATATTACCGACCCGCTGCAGCGCTTCATCTGTACACAAGTCTTGTTGGATCAGAATACACACAGCAGGCGTGATTGTTGCGTGATTTTCTCATGACGATGGTGATAGTCGATCCTGGCAGATCGAATGAGTTCGGACGAAACACAAAACGAAACAAAGCTTTCAAGTGTTTGCTCTGTTCATTTGAATTATAAAGAATCTTCTCCTGAACGCTTGCTTAGATGCCTATATGATGAGTACTTTTTACACGTTTTTATTTTCAATTCATAAACCCCACCAAACCCGTCCGTCCGTCCCTCATGCCGAATCGAAGGGCTCACCACACTTCCTTGTGTTCCCTTTACGTACCTGCAAACCTAGCTTCCTTCCTCTTCTTCTTCGTCTGTGTGGCTATGCTTAGGTCGACTTGGAGAAACCAGCTTCCTGGGTCTTCTCCAGAAACCTAGCTTTTCCTGTACTAGCGTCCAGCCTATTTTGTTTAAAGATCAAGTGAGACGATAAGCTTCTCTTCTCTATACATTCAATTATACGCCGTGCTATTCTTCAGTTTGAGCGGCGCACATTATTCTTAGTTATAGGTTGTTGTGTGTGTGTTTTTCGTTTTTTTGTAGATAATCTGTGCAGTACAAGAAACGTGCTTTGTTTCCCTTCCATCGCTAGTAACGCTATTGCCTTTCCGTAACTAATACAAGTACAACACCCTTCTCAGTTCGTAAGCATCACAAAAAGGTCTACATAAAGCAGCCGAGATGCGAACATAATAAGTGGAGAGACTTTTGCCACGATACTGCTAGGAACTGATTTCAATTGCTTCGCGTCATTCTCATTAAAACGCAATGTCTTTTGCAATCCGGAAACGCAACACGATAAGACGCAGAAGAACATACAGTTTGTTCAGTCGCGAAGACAGTGACACGAGTACGGTATAAAACAAAAAATTGGCTTCTAATTAGAAACGAACACAGAAAACGAAAGAGGGGGAAAACATGTGAAAAAAGAGAATGACATGCGTTTTCGTTACTTTATACACGTGCTATTTCGAACTCTGGTATTTGCTCCTAAAAATTTTACAACGTATGCTCCCTACTGCTATTATTGTAATCTCTAATCTCTTATAAAATTACCTAATATAACGGATTACAAAGAAAAAAAGGAGTGGACAGTAAAATTGTGTGTTTATTTCTTACAATCCCACCGCTCAACACGAGCGTCGCGCGTCCTGGTGGGTTTTTGCTTGTTTGCTGCCGTGATCCTCGTCACCCCAGGCGATTTCCGCAATCGCAAGGAGCAGGTGATCTGGCGGGCGACCATCTAGTCTTGTGTTCCAAATGGGAGTGTTTTCCTATATACGTAGGCTTAATCTGTGAAAGGAAAAAACGGCAATACATTAGTGTTGTTTGTATAGTGTATTAACGAGATTCATGAATCTTTAAGGAATATTGTCAGAACAGCATAGATTCATCAAACTGGCAAATAATGCATTAATAGAACATAAAAAATCGGTTATTCGCTATTAACGTATTATTAAATCATTATTATTTGTCCTGTCTTGATAAAGCTAAGGACTATCTTAGTGACGAAGAAGAATTCTACTGGAGATCCTCTAATTCCGGTCGAAACCCAATCACCTACCTATGACATGACTTTCTAGCTCGATCGTTTTCGACATCTTGCTGCTGTTGGAGGTTGGCTGCGGGATGATCGTGATTTCGTCGTTGATCTTCAGCGGTTTCAGCAGCGAGTCGCCACCGCCCACGAACGGGCTCCTGAGGCCACCCCCAGAGGATGACGATCCACCTCCCATGCCGGACGACGACTGCTGCTGCTGTCCTCCACCGCCACCACTCTTGCCGGTCTTGCCGTCGGCCGTCTTCTTCGCGACCGTACTGTGCGCCGAGTAGACGTGGCTCTCGAACTGCTTGTACATGCCGAACGTGGCCGTGCAGACGGTACATTTGTACGAAAGGTGGGCAGGCTTGAGGGTCATGTTGTGGTCGCGGGATACGTGGTTCAATAGCTTCCACTGGTACACCTGGGAGGGAGAAAGAAGATACATTAACACGTCCGGTGGGCCGGTACTGAGGGCCGTCGAACAGCTAAGACTTACCCGGCCACAAACTGGACAGCGACCCGCATCCTTGCCCTTGTTGGCGGCCTCCTGCATCGAGCTCGTCACCAAGCCGTGCGAGCCTAGCAGATGCCTTTCGAGGCCCTGGTCGGTGAAGAACCGGTACTGACACTTTTGGCAATTGAGCGGCGGCCGGTTGTAGATCATCTTCGGGTGGATCTGAAAGCGAAATGAGTGTGTGTGAAACTAGCCCCAAAAGACGCAACTTTAAAGCGTTGAAAGCCACCTACCTTAACCTTGTGGATCCACTGCATGTGATTGCGCAGCTGGTCCAAATCCTTGATGTACCCGTCGCAGATCTCACACACCACGAACGCCGTCTTGCCGCCGCTCGGGTTCTGGCCGGGTTTCACTGCGGACGTACCTTGGGCCTGCAGTTTCGACAGCGCGCCCGCAATGTTGGACATGTTGGCGGCCGCACTGTTGTTGTTCGAAGCCGACTGGCGCGGCAGGGGCGTGATCGAGATACTTGGCGGTTGTACCGTCTTTGTCGCCTTCATGCTGCTCGCATTCTGTTATGATACACGACGGAAGAAAGAGGCAAATTAAAACAAGCTTCCATCAGCTGCACAAATCTCTCAACATCTCGAACTACCGCGTTGGGATGAGAGGGAGAGAGAGAGTGAGTTAAGGTAAAGAAAAAAGCCGGAGGGAAGGCGGAAAAACAACTAAAACGAGGTATAAACGAAATGCCACAAAACTATACACAGTAACGAATACAGGAACAAAAAAAAAACGTTTTAATAGAGAGAAAATAAAACGAAAACCAACCTGAATCGTAATTGAGGCATTGGAATTGGTTAGAAGAGATCGCCCGGCGTTGATTGATTTCTGTTTGGAGTTGTTTGTGTATGCGTGTGCGTGAGTGTGGTTTGCGGGGAAAGTGGTTGGATGTGCATGTGTGTGTGTGTGTGTGTGTGTGTGTGTTTTAGTATATCGTGCAGATATGTTTTCATCCAGGTGCACACGGGAAGGAAGGAATAGGAGGTGTTGGAGCAAAATAAAGAAAAATATAGAAGAAAGGAAAGACATTAGTTAAAAGGGTACGTGTCCGCATTGCATTGAGAGGACGCTGGCTAATTGGGTTATGCCGTCCAGATCGGATTCTAGTTGCAATATTTCACCGGAAATAACTATCCCATATCACTACATCGCCCCATTACCATTTGAGGGAAAACCGCTTCAAATGAACAATAGTTGGATGTCAAATTCTAGTTAATACTAAACCCATTGTACACAGTTCTAGGACCGTTTAAGTCTAAGTAAAAGCTATTGCCAATTTGTACACTACATTTTCACAACTGTTCAAGCACTCTTCAAAAGAGAGGCGTTACAACAATGTACATCGGTGTCCACGTTTTACAGCGATAACAACTATCGTATGCGATCCTCCTTTTGGTTAGTGTGCATTTCTCGATCGTTAGTGTAATTAGAAATTAATTTTAACCAATATGAACTCGAAAAAATCGAAACGAAAACAAACGAAAAAATTGGGATGGTAATTTACCGGCAGATATTTACTAAATCCTCCCGCTGCAGCAGCGGCCAGTGCCGATGCCGTAAGCTGAAAGTTATTGGGTATTACCATTCCGGCTCCGGCGAGCGTGTTCCGGATGGCGGCGGCCGACGCAGCGAGCGCGTTCGCGTTCATGCCGACACCACCAGCCCCGCCGCCACCGCCACCACCGCCGCCCCCACTTCGCATACCACCGGCTCCGGTGATGCCGGTCGGCGAGGGAATAATGGCCGGGGCACGGCCGCCAACACCGACACCGCCGGCACCGCCACCAGCCCCACCAACGCCAGCGGCACGGGCCCTTATTGCGACGGCTTGGGCCGCCGGTGAAAGGTTCGCCAGGTTGACGTTGTTCAGGGCGCCGACCGCAGCGTTCGTGCCGAGATGCTGTTGACCTGCGGCCGCCGCAGCCGCCGCCGCTGCCGCCGCCAGCTGTTGCTGCTGGAGCTGGGTTAGGTGTTGCTGCTGCTGCTGGAGGTTCATCGGTGAGGACACGACCTGCTGCTGTTGGTTGAGGCGCTGCTGATTGGCGAGGGCAATGTTCTTCTGCTGCTGGGCGGTCATAGCCTACAACAAAAAATGTTGCGTTATTTTTCGCGGTTAGCGAACCCCCTCGGTGCTAGCGTGTACAACTTACCTGATAGGCGGTGGCCGTGCCGACGAGTCCGTGCTTCGGTTTGATGCGCGGTATCTTCGCCGGCGGCTCCCAGTCGATGGGCGGATTGAGGTTAAGCTCCGGGCGGAACTTTTTCGCGCACGCCACCGCGTGCCGGGCCAACTTCGACTTGCCGTTGTCCTCGAAGGGGCAGTTCGGGCAGTGGTGGTACGACAGAGCCTTCTCCATCCGGCCCTTGATGTTGTGCACCGCCTCCATGTGGTAGAGGATGTCGTGCGGTGGGCGCGTCTCGTACGCGCAGAAGTTACACTTGTAGATGAAGTTGCGCATGTGCGGCGTTTCGTAGTGGTGCGCCATCACTAGCGCCGACTCAGACTTGAACGGGCAGTACTCGCACCGCTTCATCTCGAACTTGTACGGCTTGTTGTTTTCCTTGCTCTGCTCGAGATTCTTCATCAGCGAGTTGATTGCGAGCTGAGTGCTCGGTGACGGTTTGCCTTCCCGGTCGCGTTTACGCTTCTGCTGGCGCAGCAGGTCCGTCTGCACGAACTCCTGCACCAGATTGATGCCGATGTTCATGAAGAACTTGCCGAGCGGGTTCTCGAAGTAGTTTTCGGACTTTTTCGGATCGTTCGAACCACCGCCGCCGAGGTCGTCCTTGTCGGCCGGCGAGATGATATGCTCCTTGATCGCTTCGATGTCCGCCTTCGCCTCCTTGATCAGCACCTTCGTCTTCTGCTCCTCGTCCGACGCCTCGTCGTCGGTGGACGTTTCCAGCTCGTCCCAGTCGTCGTCGTCGTCGTTGTTGCGCTTTCGCTTCTTGTTGTATTTGTTCCGATCCGAATCCTTGTCCCCGGCGGCGTCCATCGACGCGGTCGTGTCTTTTTTCTCGTCCTCCTTGCCACCGACACCCAGCAGGTTCAGTGCGGTATCTCCTTGGGATTTGGTCGCCGGTAGCACGGCACCCGACTCTTCCAGCTTCTTGCGCATCTCCTTGATCTTCACCTCCAGCTCGTCCACGATATCGCGCAAGTTGTCGACCGGAGGTTTCTCGTAGATGTACGGAACAATGAACGAGGGCGCTTCGAGCACGAACATATCATCCGTCAACGCGGGCAACAGCGGTGTGACCGGTGCCATGGCCGCGGTGTTCACCCCCTTTCCCAGCATACCACCGGGGTTGCCGAGCATTGTACCCCCGGTTGAGACGTTACCAACACCGGGCGAGTTTAGTAAGCTACGCGAATTGAACTGGCTAGCGGTGCTGTTAACATTCGGCAAGATACCAGCACTACCCGCCTTCGCCAGCAGAGACGCAGCGGCCGCTGCATTGTTCACACCACCCGGCGACGCTACTCCCCGGTTCGTACCGATGTTGTTCATTATGGTGTTGGTATCGATGATCACCAGCGTCGGTTCTTTGCCTCCGGTCCCTCCGGTACCACTGTTCATTAGCAGCGACTTTTGACCCTGACCTTTGCCTTGATATCCGCCAGCGAGCGAGTTGCGTCCACCACTCATGCTGAGATTCGTCACCGTGTTCAGTGACAGTGGATCGTCAATAATCTCCTCGATATCGTCATCATCATCATCGTCGTCATCTTCCATGGACGATACAATGCCCTGCTGTTGCTGCTGCTGCTGCTGTTGCTGCAAGGCAGCAGCCATTGCGATCGAGTTCATTCCTCCCGCCATTAGGGTAGCGGCAGATCCACCAGCGACCGAACGCCGCGATCGTATACTACTGCTGTTCCGCAGGGAGTTGTTGTTCGAGTTTGCGCTGGTATTGGCCGAGGACGGCATCGAAGCGTCCGAATCGCCATCATCGTCCTCAATCACCACGCAGTCATCTTCCTTGTCGCTCAGGATCGTTAGATCCCCATCACAGTCGCCGTTCTGTTGGTTGCTGCTGGCAATAGCCACACCGTTGCTGGGTTTACTGCTGCTGTCACTGCTCTTCGCATCAGCACCTGCGGCAGCAGCAGTCGTGCCTGCTTCGCCAAGCTTAGCTAGACCACCCTCGTTCACCAGGATCACATTGGCCGCTTTCGCGGCGGGCTTAACAGCGGACGAGTCCTGCTGCTGCTGCTGTTGCTCACCCTCATCACTTTCGGAGTCGGAATTAATACTGACGGGTTTGTCGTCGTCGTCCTCATCGTTCTCCGCCCGGTTCTTCTTTTCGGTGTCGTTGGTGGTGGTTGCCGGCTTACTTCCGGTCTGTGGTTTTTCCGACGGCCGCCGTTCGTCGACCGCTGTCACTTCCCCTTCGTTCGATGCGTTTGGTTCCTTGTGGCCGTTGGTCGCAGCAGCCGGTTCCCGACTGCCATCCCCATCCACCTCCATCGGTTCGTCTTCGTCCTCGATTTCCGTCACCTCCTTGGCGGAGGTGGCAGTTTTGGATTTTGAATCCTCTTTGTTGCCAGCGGCCACCTTCTCCACCTCCTTGCGCTTTTCTGCAACAGCACCGCCGTTTGAGGTCCCATTTCGCACCTCCTCTGTGTCACTGTCTGCATCCACTTCCATTGCCTCTACCGCGGGGACGTCTTTGTCGTCGGACACCTTATTCTTCCTCGCCGTATCCTGTGCACTCGTCGACTTCTCTGCTCCACTGTCGGTGTCGCCGGCAGCAGGACTACTTTGATCAGCTCTTACATCATCATCGCCGCCATCTGACGCTTCTGCTTCATCATCATCAGCTTTGGACGACTTTTGTTCGGCAGATGGCGCTGACGTACAATCGCTTTTCTCTGTACCTTCTGTCACTCTCGCCTCCGTTGTCGCTTGCTGCGATTGTTTTGCATCGCTTTCCTCCTTTATCGACGTTAGCGCTGTACCCGGGGAATCTGCTTCGTCTACCGTGGCGTCCTGCTCAGCATCGGAGGTTCCGTTTTTGCTCTGCTTCTTCTCCTTCTTCGTTTCCTTCTGTTCGTCTTCTTTGGGTTCTGCACCCTCGCTAGCAGTGGACACACCTTTCACTGTGACCGTTGCGTCCGTCCCCCCGTTGACTTCACCATTTTCCTTTGGCTCGCTGTTGCTGGCGCTGGTGCTGATGGTGCTGTTGCTGTCTGCCGGTGCAGTCGTTTCCGTTGCATTTGCACCAACCTCGCCCATGTCCTCGCCGTCGTCGGACGCCACGTTGACGGCGTAGCGCTGCGTTTCCTATCTCCAAGGTTTGTCCGACCGCCGTTCAAAGCCGCCGCGCCGGTGTGCGTTTCGGTTGTCGTCTTGGGATGTATGTTTAGGAGGCTAAAAGCAAACAAAATAACATAAAAAGTAATTAGTGACATGGTGCAAACATCGTTAAGACAGAAAAAGAATTTCCAAACAGGATGCAACTCAATTGAAGTAAAATATAGTTCTAGTCTCTATACCTTCTTAGTTCTAGCAACCGTCTCAGATCAGAATGAAAGATGATCCATTGGTCTGCTAATGTTAGGACAATCATCTTAATCCTTTGCTTCAGTTGCTTTCGTTACCTGTCTCGTTGCATCGTCACTCTTTCCCCCGGCACTCCCCAATCAGACCCCGGCAGGCAGTTCAAAGCATCCAAAATATCGACCACTCTCTGGTGGTGTGTTTGTACCTCCTCCTGGTAGTGGTTACCAAAGAGGGACAAGGAAGCAACTGCTTGTTCTATATTGGAATGCCCTGCCGCCGGGGAGAAGCCAAATCGGCAATGCCAGTAGCACCAATTGTCGACCGAGCACACCAAATCTGGGCACACATACAACAGCAGCGATACCAGAGCGACCAGTGTATGTGATGGACGAATAGCACACAGACACATCCAGGCGCACACGGAACAGTTAAAAAACACATGATCTACATCTACCCCACCGCCGGGTGCGTCCCTTCGCTTGGGAGAACTAATCGATAAAATCCCCTCCACATCCACAGACACACACACGCCCGCCGCCACGTGCGTCCGTGTCCTGCCGTGCCATTGTCCAATCCTTGGCACTGGATCCAGGGGCCGTGCCCAGCCAGGATGATAGTAGAATGGACCTCCGTGGAACCTCTGTTCTTCTACCCTCTCGGGTCCCCCTTGTCCCAGTGTGTTCGTCCTTCTACCCACTGCCAAGCGACAACCCAGAAGCCGTGTGTGTGTGTGTGTGTGTGTGTGTGTGTGTGTGTGTGTGTGTGTGTGTGTTGGTTCTGGTGTTGCAAAACGTCATCCCTGCCTGCATCCCCCCTCGGTACACTCTTAGCCTCCTGCCTCCGTTGGATCTATTTGTTTCTTTGCCTTGCCACATCCATCGCATCCTCCATTCCCGCTTCCCTCGCGTCCTCCACAACCACCGCCCCCACCAACCCCATCCCCATGTGCCACGTGTCTGACAGTTCACCCCTCCTTCGCCCTCCCCGCACTCCGCACAATCCGATCCAAAACCCCGCAAACCCGATCCTCTCTCCCACACAATCGCTCAACACTCTCTCTCTGCATTTGTGGCCCTCTCTCTCTCTCTCTCGCTTGCTTGCTTGCGCCCCATAGCCTACTACTGCGCCACAACAACAACTCGGGTTGTTGTTGTTGCAGTTGTTGTTGCTGGGGCCTGCGTCGGGGGTTCTCTTTCTCTCAAAAATGTTCCCCCCGCGCAGACCAGCCCCGTCCCAACCACCCGTAGGCGCACACCCCGCTCCCACCGCATGCCGAGCCGGTGACTCCACACCACCGCGCGCGTCTGTCTCCTGCACAGACACACAAACACACACACACACACACACACAGTTGTTTTCCCCGCGCTGACCCCGTTCGTCGCTTTCGTCACTCGGCGCGCACGCTCTCTCTCTCTCACTCTAGCGTTCGAATTCGCCATTTTCCGTCTATCGTGTTCACTTACAGAACCCCGCCGCCGCCGTTGTGCCAAACCGTCCCGCGCCGCGCGCGTCCGGGAAGATCCCGACGAGTGCTGTGTGTGCGGCGGTGGTGTGTGCAGCGCACACAAAATGGTGGCCGGCCCGAGCGTCATCAGCATTTTGAAGCCCCGGCGCTGGCTCTGCCTGGTGGTGATGATGATGAGCGGTGTCTCGTCTCACAAGGACTGTTTAGGGACCTTCGTACGAACAGTGCTGATCGCTGCTTCTCAGGACTTCTCAGGAGAGCTTTATTGAATCGTCTACCTATGTTTAATGTATAATCAATCGATCGATACATCTCCTGCCAACAAGTTTTCTTTGTTTCCATTAATTCTAGACTTCTACTTCTTATCTCCATTAGAAAACTTTTATTCTCACTATCAGATCTGATCGAAATTGCAATCCTCACCAAAGTTTTGATAAACAATTCAGCAATTTCCAAAATGTTTCGTGGTATAAAGATCCTTGATGATCGAATGCACAGAAAAGCCAGTTTGGGTAAAACATTTGCCCCACAAAAACACTGTTATATATAACCCTCCGGGCCTGTTGGTAACAATATTAAATCGCGTGGTAGATAGATGAGGTGAGGTGCTGGTGGTGGTGGAACATGCGGCACCAACAACTGTGGAAATCGAGGAGCGCGTCATACAAACAGGGGCTCAGAAGTGCACACACATACACACGCGCGCACACATGCACACACCCCGAAGAACAGGCCAGCGTGGCCACCAGAAAAAGACCCGCCTCACACACACACACACACACTCTCTCTTTCCTTCACGTGCTGTTGCCGAAGCTGTGCACGAATCGGCCACCAGATGGCGGCACCGGTAGCCTTTTCTTCTTCTATGCACGCACACTTCGCCTCCTTCCTCCTCCGCCGGTCGAGCGGACCCCGCCGGCTCCGGACGCAGCAACCAATGGGGGATATCTCTTAGCAACAACGCCGTCGCCAACCACGTTTCCTCCCCCCGTGGGCGCAAGATGTGACGTCTCACATCCATCTGACAGATGGTCCACCGGGCGAACGGGGGAATGGCACTGTTTCCGCTTCGTTCGCTTTGGATAAGTTTCGGTACACCGAATTTAGGTACGGAGCAAAGTGTGCAAGGACTGCGGAGGGGGTAACCGCGCGATCAAGAATCCAATCACGCTGGGAGACACGCGAATGTAGTATCTGCATGAACTCATTGAACAGCCAGAATTTTGGTGTCCTTTTTTGCAGTGCGCAGCATTCCTTGGAACGAATTCTTCCAGTTAGCCTACGGATATATCTCGATGCCGGCTGCTGCACGCAACCCCAAAAACCAAGCCCAGATGGCTTGCTGCTGTTGTCGGTAGAGAGGTAGGTTAAGAGACGTTCGTTCGGGAAAACTGCAATGCAACCAAAAAAAAAAAAACATATCACCTTGCCTTGATAGATAGCCCGGCCCGAGCATACAAGGAGAAGGCGGGAAATGCAAGAGAAACCGCGTTGGCACCTTTCTCCAAAAGCATCCACACAAACCTCCGTCCCGTCCGTCCCTCGCTCCCTCAACCTTCTTTTTTGGCCGGAAAAATCATTCTCCGCCATTTTGTCGTATGCCCAAACACACACACTCCGTTTCTTCTTCTTCGGTTGCCGCCGCACGCTGAGGTGGTGTGCGTGTGTACTTATATTAGGTAAGGGCATATATTTTTGGGGCAAACATTATCTTGTGCTTCGCGGAAGAGACTGGGCGCCCAACTCAGGGGAACTTAGCTTGCTTCGCGTCGAGATAACAGCCGGAAAAAGAGGAACTCGAGAAGATCGCCGTCAGATTTTGATTGGAACTGGCTCCTTCTTCAAACTAAACAGTTTCAATGATCCTCCTCATTACGGTCTAACCAAGGTTATCGATCTTTACAAGTTTCCAAGCCCAATATGTTGCATATCTGTTGCCGAAAACCGTAGTACTTGCCGCGTAGCAAACGGTTCTATTTCGCTCGAAAAGGATACAACGTTCCGCTCGCTTTCCCTCCGATCAGGTTTGATTTGATTGTTGGTAACGTTATGTGGATGTTTAAATCCAATTTTGTCGGCCCCGGTCAATGGCAAAACGGCAATAAAATAAGGAGAACTTTTCGTCTCAACAGTCGGTAAAAAGCGATAGAGTGCTTCTTCTTCCTCGTCCGTTCCCCTCTGAAAGTGTCCGAAGGTCGTGTCCTTTGCCTGTAAAGCCTTCGCCCGGCAGGGTACCAGGATCTAGAGTTTCGTTCTAGAAAATTCGAAACCTACCAAAAATATCAACATCACATACACACACACACATATCAACTCATGCGCACAGACACACACGCACACACTCACACTCCACGGGGCAACAAAGCTTGATGCGAGCTGTATTCACACGCACGCAACCCCGCCCCGTCGTCTTCCGCCCTTCTACGGACCCTTCCTCGAACTTCTGTCCTGAATGTGCCACACACACACACGCGCGCGCACACGAATACGTCATCCCAATTCGCGCTACTCCCGTCGCCATAACAACCCCTCGGTTCCATCCGTTCTACTGCTTCTTCTTTTTCTTCATAATTTTAGTCGTCTTCCAAGTTGGACGTAACGTCGTCCAAAAAAAAAACCCCTAAAACCCCGCAAAATGTGCCTTGTTTTTGTGGAGTTGCCAGAACCAATAAATGACACCGGAGGGGGCTGGAGGGCAACCAAAACGAAGACGGTGGCGCAGGAACGATAGAAGCACACAGAAGTACAAGTCACCCGGGCCCCGGGCCCATGCGGCAGGGCGGGAGGGGGGCCACGAGAGAACAACCGATCTCTTATCGAGAGAGAGAACGAAGGCGCTTTACTAGAAGAGAGCGAGAGAGAGCAAAAGAGCGTAACAGAGAGAGGGATGAACTAATCGTTCGACGATGGCGTGTGAGGCGGCACACATACACCGAGGGGGGGGGGGATCAGGGAGGCCTAGGAGGAGCAGGAGGAGGAAGAGTGTGCTGTTAGTGTGCACGGACCCCTTGGCAAAGCGGGGTGCAGGGGGTGAGTGGGTGTGTGTAGCGGTAAGGCAACAAGCTGCATCCCCCCCTACCCGCCTTCCTAGACCTCCTCCGCTTCCCTTTCCCCTTAACCAAAACAAACGCTTCTGAGGGTGTGGAAGACGCAAGACGATGGGGGCAGGCTGGGAGCGGGCGCTTGTGGGTTGTTTGAATTGATTTTGAAACATGGACCACAGGGGCGAGGAGGAATAAGGGGGTTGATCTGTGGCGGCGGAAGGGAAGAAAGGCATGGGCGCCTCTGTGTGTGTGTTTCACAGTTTCACTTGATAGTGTGTTGGTGGGTTGCCTCGGTACGCCCTTCTTCCGTGGCCTCTTCCCGGCGTTCCGGTATCTACTACCACCCCGAAACCCTCCCCCATCGTGAGCCCGTGACTTCTTCGTGTCCCAGTGGTAGTGGTGGTTCGTGAATCTGAACGCACATCTTTCCCCGAGCCGGGATCAGGAAAAGCAACGCGGGCCGGTTGGGAAGATGCAGACGACAGGTGGTACGGTTGTTCACGAAACGTGCAGAAAACAGTGGATCGATCAGGGTCAGGCTCCTGTGGAAGTAGCTTTTCTTGGGAACTAGACATTAGGAGGAACAAAAGGGAAATGACCATTGCATCGTCCAAAAGATCCGAGAGAGCACACTAGCTTCATAATTCTAGCGCTGACCCTGATGGAGACATTACAGACATGGCATACTATGATTCCCGAATCAATCAAATTCATTCGGATATTCTTGTACATCATAGCCTGCTTCGAATGCGCATCAGGGAACATCTAGTAGTAGGAGACTTGCTTTATGGATCCGTGGAGTTCAATTGGCCACGATAAACCAATCGGATGGCATCCATGGCTATGATTACCCCTAACCAGTACGTCCTTGTTGTGCAATATTGAGATATATATCTAGTACAGTTCTAGACAAGTTATAAATAATTGCCCAAAAGCAGTACTATGCTTGTGCTTCCAACGATTTTAGTTACGCTGCGTTCTGTGACTTGACTTGATCCATATTATCAACAAATACTCTTCTGTTTCGCTGGCCTTGAAAGATCTTGGCATACTATTTTTGGCTTTCTTTGACTTTACTTTCCTTGATACCCACAGCTGATTTGAACTCCAGATGAAACCGATAATCAGTTGTGTGTAAGACCGTGTAAGACCTTAACTAACAGTTACAACATCGTCTAATGGATTGGTTGGCTCGCTTTTAGAGAACGGTCGTGTAATTTGGCTCTTCTCATGAAAAGCTGGCCGACTCCTGACCCAGAGCAATAGAGATGGCGACTAGTGGATCCTTCAAAATCGTAATGCTTGAGCGAATCGGATACATCTTCCCGTGCTCTGCCGAGTTCCGATTATACTCTACAAAACATCGTGAGTACATTGCTGCAGACTTCCAAATGGAGCTTCACATCAAACCGAAAAGGAAATGAATTTCAAAGCCTGCTGCGACCAAGGAGGGCTCTCATGTGACCAGATCTAGAGGTAGGAACATAGGAAGCCCGTTGGAAGGTTAAAGCACATACGGCACCACCATACACATAAGCAGGCATAGCCACGTGTGTGTGTGTGTGTGTGTGTGTGTGTGTGTGTGTATTGCTGTGACCTGTATGTGGGCTTGCCGCGTCCACTAATTATAAATTCTGCTTTTCCCTCGACTTCCTCCTTCTTGCTGCCGTTTTCCACTTTCACCATTAATTATATGATTTTTCACCGACCACCTACTAAAGCGGCAGCATGATGAGAAACGGGGAGAGCCAACAGGGGTGGCGGCGCAACATGCAGCTCTCTCCCTTCTTTCTGATCCCTCTGTCCCCCATCGTATCTATGGCGGGGTATTGTAGTGTGTTTCGGAAAACTATTGCCCCGATGTTTTAAAAGATACACACACGTACACACACACACACACACATACAGACGGTGCTCATCGTGAATTGTGCAAAGTAAGCACACAACCATACACACACACAAACACTTACGTAAAGCGTGTACTACAGGGTGGTGTTTTCTGCTGCTACCCCGCCAACACCAATATGCACACCGCAGATCGGCGGGTGTCGCGCGTGGAGGGGGGCGGAGGGTGCATTCACCCACCACCCACGACGCACAACAGCAGCCAGAACAGCGCCCACAGGTTGTGTGCAATAACTGCATTCGATCATTTGTCGGTTGATTAACACCTTTTTCCCGCATTAAGCAGCCTTTTCGCAGCCCGCGAGAAATGGTGGCCGTTTTCGCTCTGTCCGTCAACCGTCAGATACTAACCCAATTCTAAGTGTGGGGTTATTATGCGTAGCAAAGTGACCCAGGCCGGCTGGGGAGATAATTTACTGCAGCTTCCGATTCCCAAAGCAAGCCGTGTTTTTTTTTTCAAAGCAGCAATAAAAAAACGATGAGCGCCATAAAACTCTGAGTCCGTCCCCACGTCTTAAGGTGCCGCCATATTTCGTTTTTATCGTGTTTGTCCAACTGAAGATTGGCGGATTTAACGATAGACCTCCTCTTCGTACTCTGTTTTGGCTCACACCTTCCTTTTCTCTGTGGCGATCTTCAGGAGTTCTCATTTTTCAAGGATATCATATGTTTTCAAGCATGTTCTTCAGGATGTTTCAGGGTATTGAGAGCTAGGGTTATCCGTGTACCAAGACACCTTATTGGGTCCTGATTTTCTGCTTCACAGATCCACCGTCCCGGGCAAGGAATGATGATGTGGTTCCCCCCCTGTTTGAACGAGGAAAAAACCAACATGGCCGACGTTACCGCCATCGACTGACAGCGCCGCCGCTGCCGTCACCATGCCATGCGGTCCCCGACCGACCGGGATGATGACGCAACATAAACACACACACACACACACACACATGGTGTGGTAGTCGTAGTGGTGGTGAGTCGTTGTATGGTTGCAGTGGCGCTGCGTGCTACACAAAGATCATCGTTAGGTTCGATCAATAAATCCTTTTTCCGTGAGTACATCGCAGAACAATCGGATTTTGGGGTACAGGAATGCTTATCTCAACGTTGAATCGATGTGTTATGTCGCCCCGAGATTGAAGTCTTGTTCTACTTTGTGAACTGCCGCTAGGTGGCGCTTGCGTAGCGTTCACCCGCCTCTGCTGCTGTTCTCGGCGGGTTTCCGATCTCGTGCTATCGATGTGATGTAATGAGTCACACGATTAAAAGTCTGGAATATCGTCAGTAATCCGCCAGCGCACGTCAATGGATGGAAAAGGTGTTTTACTGATCTCATCGGTAGGCCACCAGCAGCAACCCAGCAGAAACAGCTGAGAAGCGAAAGGGTGTCGTGGGTTTGAAAAGGGCGAAAACAACCGCGCGCTTTTCCTCGCCGGTTTTTATCGCCTCTCTCCCTTTTGAAAACCTTCGTCCCTAGGGGTTGCAGACCGTGCTGATTTTGGTCCACGGATCTAGCAAATTTTGGGCACACAATAAAAGCGCGATACTGGACACCGTCGCTTCGTTGTTTCTCTCTCTCTCTCTCTTTCTCCATATCCTACCTAATCCCTGACCTGATGCCGCTCTCGTGAAGGAACCGGCCAGGCACGGGGACATACGCACACAGCAGCATAGCACACACACACACACCAATACGAGCATGCGGATCTTTCCAAAACAACAAAGAGTCGAATTGCGAGGAAAAATAATACAAGTAATAACGCTAACAGCATACGGGTACGAATTTTCGACGAACAGATAAAAATATGTTGTGCGAAAGGCGCATCAAACACAACTACAAGCACCGAATTCCGAACGATGTGTATGTGTGCCTGTACGCTGTACGTGTGCACGGAGGTGCACAGAAGCACACAGAACAGTTGTGTTGCCTGGGTGGGAGCGAAAGAGACGGACCGTGAATGCAAGAATGAGATGGCGTGTGTGTGTGTGTGCGCACAAACTTCTTTCCCAACAAAACGAAACCCGGGGGTTTGACCGAGCGAAGGGATGAAGCGAAGCGGGAGGGTTAGAGGATCGGAAAAATGAGGATCAAGGGCGGGGGGGGGGGAGGGGGTGAGGACAGCGCAGGCACGGCGGGCCGAGAGGTGCAACGGCGACGGCGACGACGAAAGCGACGCGCGGGCAAAAACTGGGAAGAAATCGCGCGCGCAACGGAGGAATGAATAGAAGCGCGGCGGTGGATGCGAATCGGCAGCGGGGAAGCGGTGGTGGGGGGGGAGGGGGAGCTTGGAGTAGAAAAAGAGAATGACGAAGGTATACCGAAAAGATAGGAAGCAATGGGTACAGGCGCGGGAGAGAGCGTCCAGCAACGGCGAGAGCACGGGAGAGAAAGAGTCGAGCGAGCGAGCGAGACGGGGAGAGGCGAATGTGAGAGGAAAATCGGTACCATCCGCAGCATGCCAGGCGTGCGGGAGCGAGAGAGTGCGAAGCGAAGCCGAAGGAAGAGAAGAAAAAAAAGCCATCCAAACGATGGACCCGCGGGGGGTGCGGTAGTGTGTGGCCAAACGGCGGGCGGGGGTGAGGTTCGGTTCTCTCTCCCTCTCTGCGTTTGCGTGTGTTTTTTTTCGTCTTGTTTTGGGATACACGGCGCGGTGGGGCGAAGGCGGAAGGGAAAGGCGCGCGGGGCAGAGGAGAGGCACAAGGAGCGGTGTGTGGAGAGTGGAGCTGCGGCGGGTGGTGCGGGTAGTACACGAAGGGGCTGATCGTGCAGAGGCCGGGCGGACAGGGGGTGCACAGAAAATGGCGCGAGCGGTGCGTGCCACGACCGTCGAGGGGGGTGGTTAGAAGTACGGGGCAGGTAGTGAAGGGGAGCCGTGCTTCGGCGTTTGGAGCTCGGAGGAGGAAACGCACAATGGACGAGAGAGGGGGGGGGGACGTATCCAAAGAGAACCGGAGGAGGAAGGGACACGGGAAAGCTGGAGTGAACTGCCGAAACATTGTGGAGATGCTGACATTTGGGAGAAGGGAAGTCCATCGGCAAAGGATGATGGCGGAGAAGAGGAAGACGTAGAGGAGAGGAAGGATAAAAGCAACTTGGATTGGGTTTTTGGCGAGTGAAAATGGAACTAGATTCAGCATCCATTGGGACCGCACATTGGTTGCGTGGGAGTTGAGAACAGATTTTTCCGAATGTAAACCGTTCTAGTACATCGTTAATAGCCACACTAAATAGCCGTGTCGTAGCACCACCATTCGACGAAAAGAAGGTCATGGTTTCACTTTTGCCTGTCAAAGAACGAAACAAATCAGGTGGTGTTAATGAACCGTGATAAGAGTGGTGTTTTTATTACTTAATGTACATTACAAAGGACAGGCCACGGACGACCTAGTGGAAACTACAATCGGGCTTCTAGTAGACCTGCCGCCGATACTACTGTAGAATAACGCTTTTCTCGTGCAAATATGGCAGGAAACTGAGGACAATAACCTCGACGATTAGAGATACCCGCAGCTTCCTAACATTTGATTGTAAACGCACAGTGTATGTGCCGTCATCATCTCCCCCTTCATCATAGTAACGTCAGTCCGTCGACATCAGCACGTTAGAGCAGGCCATGGATGGACTGTTCTCGTGAATATAGAAAGTGACATCCTCCATTGCTATAGAATCGTGTCCTTCTCCATAAATAGTTTCGGGTTAGTTAATCTGCGGGATATGGTAGTAGGTTTTTGAGTCTATGTTCGTGGGAAAAAGGATCATCCGTAAGATGTCATCTGTCCTTTAGAGTAATTGATTTGCACAGACCGACCTTCGAAAAGTCCCACAATCCATGGTAGACTTCAGATCCCAGAGATCCCAATATAGCAGATCAGGACTCTATCGGACACCGAGCCTCGGGGACTACTTTTGTAGCAGATTTTGGAGCACCATATCAAAGGAGGCAGTGTGGGAAGATTTATTTTTTCAACACATGTGTTCACCTACACATAGCCACACACGAGGCAGAGCTCGGTACTATACTACGAAACATAAGGCAGGCACAGATGATGTCGGGGGATAAGGTGTGCTTAGAGCACTTGCCCGTGTATTGGTAGTGTACAAGACGGTTTGGTCTGCCGTCCCCGTTTGGCTGTGTGCGTGTGCATGTCTGTAATTTAGATTCCACCAGCTCTCCTCCTCATCCCGTCCACAACTCGGCCACTCCTTAGCAGCTCTAAGAGAGCCTAGGCTAAACGGACAACCCTCCCCTTCACTCTCCTCGACGACTCGATATAGCCATCAACCGCTCTCTAAGCTTCTAAACAAGGGAAGACCCATCGTTTCGGCCCTGCGTCTGTGCGTCGGTTGGAAAATGTACTATGTTTTTCGTATTTTGTTGGTCCACTTCGTTGTTGCTACTAGCGTGAACGATGGCGCTGTGCACGAGTTCGCCTACGTGTGTGCGTGTGTGTGTGAGTCGTCGACGATGAAAACTTTGACATGAGACGAGACGTGAAGGAAGGACTGGTGGTGCGCGCTGGCTGCCGGTGTGGCATGTGATAGCGAATGCGTGGAGATGCGGGAGGCGTACCACGTAGAAGGTGCACGCGGAGACGAGGCAGTGGTACAAGCTGAGCACGCTAACCAATAGAAGGAAAGAGAGAGCAAGAGAAAATGGCGCAGTGATCCCAGCAAGCGGCGGCCGATGACGAACCAAGGAACGGACCGGGGGGAAAAGGAGAACGACGGGGTGCGCGCGGTGTGCTGAAGAAGCCAGGGTGCGGCGAATGTCACCCGGTGCGATTTACAGGGAGGGCAATCACTGTAAAGCGGTCGGTAATGATGGTTCCGGTGCAGAGGAGGAAGGGATGTTCTGAGCTAGCAGAGAGTTCCAGTGGGTGCATTTTCATAATGTACGGAAAATCCGTTGGGTTGGAAGCACAAAACGGAAAGCAGCCCACATAGGTCTGGTAGCTAGCTAAGCTAGTCGTCACTCAAATCTACTAACGACAGATCGTGCAGGATCATCCCGATGCAGCAGGATTATTCTCGCCAATAAAACCAGTTTTACGAGCAAGTTGTTTCAACGCGAACATCATGGGCGACTTTTCCCACACCGTTAGATAGATTCTCGGTAGGCGGTGAAGTAAGTCTCGGTGGATGATATGGTGAGTCACAGGAAAGTTTCATAACCCGGCTTCAAGTTGCGATGCACGCATTGCACTCGTAATTGCTGTAGATCGTTTCTTCTTTAGACGAGTAAATTCCATACCAGATCAGAAATGAAGGAATGAAATACCTTATAGATGGAACCTCTCCAACAACAGAAAGTGGTGCCTATGCGATCATGAATAAATCCAGGCTTCCTGTAAGCTCTGCAGTTCGCCCGGATTCGGACCAAGAGACTCCGAAATCTGCGCACATCTTCAGGTCCTTGTGCAAGAGGATATTTGAATACTTTTTCGTCTATCAGTGAAAGCGGCACCGGGACAACCCCAGAAATAGCACGTCAGCTCCGGCTGCTTTTTAGAATTTTACTTTCCCAAGATGAATGTCCATTCATGTCATTCAGCACTTTTGGTAATATTCGTGCTCCTCTTTTGTTCGCATATTCTTTTCTGCTGTACGCTGTACTTCTTGTTCTCGTTCGTTGTTTCCATGTTTCTTAGCATGCGAAACTTAAACGCTTCTTCGTATTATCTGCACAAGCCATCTCTTTCAGTCAATTGTATGGAATCTGCTTGAATGTCGGGTGTTGTTTTCCAACTCGCTTTCGTTGCTGCTTTCGTCGTTTTCGTCTTGTTTTATTTTACCCACACCACATCATACAATTTGATATAATTTAATCTGAACTCTTCTAGTTTTTTCTTAATGTTTTATGTTTTTTATGACATTTAAATTCAGCATTTAAGTCGAATTTGATTGTGAAACCCGATAAACAAGATAATAGAAAGAAGTAAAACGATTCTAATCTATGAGTTTCACTAACGTATACTCACATTTTATCTTTTGTTTGATTCGCTGTTTTATGACTTTCAAACAAAATTCACAATATTCCGGGTCTGATATGAAGACACTTTTTTAGATCACTGCTGAGCGCGAAGAAAGGAAAAGAGTAAGAAAAAAGAACTATGAATGAAGTTGATGCGCCGTTGCTCATTGCCCGATGTATGCACGGGAAGAATAACGTCCACGACGAAGAAAACACACATTTCCGATAGCTCTGTGCTCTGATTAATGCGGAATATCTTTCCGGGATGGCGAATGGGCTGGCCGCCGGTTTGCTAAAGTTTTCTTTCCCAGCTGACTGGCCCCATGCGCGGCGAAAAAACACGCCAACAAACGTCACAGTCAAGTCAACCCTCGAGAAAAGGGGTCGTTGTGCACACAATCGGTAGTGTGAGAGAGGGAAATACACGCGCACCGGCTTGAGCGGGCCCGAGGGGGATGGAATGAATGAGATTCCCAACACACGCACACACACACACGCTGTCACACGCGAGATACACATTCGCTGTTACACGCACACACCGATGCAAGGGCGTTGAATAGAGGCGTTGAAGCACCTCGCGGCGTATGGAAGAAAATCGCTCGTAAACAAACCATAAGCATTTTCCGCCGCTCGTAAAGAGGTCCCGTAGCCAGCAAATACGCTACACACGCACTCTCTGCCTGCGCTGATTTTCGCCGATGCAATGCACGGACACGAGCGCGCGCGCTCGATGCTGTCACACCACACTAATCGGCACAGGGGCCGGTCTAACGCACACAAGGTATCATTTGTTTTCAAAAAGCAGGCTGACTGACTGGCACGCCGCGACACACTTTGACAGCAGCCAGCCGCTGCCGCCGTACGAAGCGCGCGGGCCCACTCTGATGCACCCCGCGGGTGCTCTGCTGTCTGTCTGGCTACTTTCTCAGTCCTTGAACCGTCATCCCACCCACCAACCGCTTGGTCCCTACGGCAGGTGCAGATTGCACGTGTTTCCTCTGGCGAGTCGAGTTGTTTATCCGCACGGCCGGTGCCGGAAATGCGTTTTCCCCCTGCACACACAACGATCGTGACGACACCGGGCGGCCATGTTGG
This sequence comes from Anopheles dirus, assembly GCA_000349145.1. Lineage (NCBI taxonomy): Eukaryota > Metazoa > Arthropoda > Insecta > Diptera > Culicidae > Anopheles > Anopheles dirus. Next base: position 6,076,849 of record KB672490.1, read on the forward strand.
ATTTTGTCGGAAAATATTCGCGCTTCACCCGCCGCTCCCTCGGTGTTGCCTCCGCTCTTCACCTCCTGCACAACCCAGAGTCGAAGTAAGCGGGGGAAAATAAAACAAAAACTAAAACGGGGACGTTCACACACATACAGAGCCACACTCGCGCACACACCACGTTCACAGTTGGGCATGGGCGCATACAAACACACACATACACATACACGCACGCAAAGCTAGATCTAGCGCGGTTTCCTCCGCCTTGCCTCTGCGTCTACGACTATTATTTTACCGCATGCATCATTTTCGTTGGCCCACACACAAACTCCCCGTGGCTACACAAACACACATTCGCTTTTCTCGCTCTCTCTCTCACGCGCGCTCTGCGGTCGTTCTGGTCGTGACATTCGGTGTGCGCCGCCATCCTTTTCGCTCACATTCCGTTTTTTTTCCTCAGCTCCCCCCATGGTGAAGTGTGGTGGCACACCAAGCACACATACATCGCCGCCATTTGTAGCGATTTTTCTTTTTCTGGTTGCCACGGGGACAAAGGGAAGGGAAGATGGAGAGGCGGTGGTGTGGAACGTTGCCTACTTTGCCTGTGTTCCTCTATTTTATGCGAATCATGCACAGCACGCACACACACACAAGCACGAGCGCACGGATGCACGCACGCTTTCTTTCACACGAAAGCGTTGAAAATTCGCTACCAAACAAAACCTATTCCACATTCATATCCGAAAGACACCCGCCCAGCCGGCGACAATTTCTACGAATTCGCGTATATGCTAGCAGACTTGTTTTGATTTTTTAAAGTTCACCCAGCGCTCCACAGCCTCGGCACACACGCACACACCTTTTTTTACAGCTGCTTCTGTGACCGATTGTTGGGTAGCACGGTTGCACGCTTCTCCTGGCTATTTGACCAACATCAGAAGAACACACAATCACCGCAGGGTCGGAGAACGTCTCAACACACACGCGCGACTGCTCGGTTACTACTAGCAAGCTATCCTCCGATTGAGGTGGTCGTGGTGCAGATAGATGGACGAACACAGGCACACACACACACACACACACTACTTTTGTTATTGATATTTTATTAGTTTGACAGCTGTTCTTGTTGTTGGTTTTTGCAGCCGTCAAAGCTGTCAAACCGTTCGTGCAGTTTCGAGCTCGGCTGAGCCGGCCTCCACTGCGCTCAAGCGGGTGACCGCGACGACCAAAGAGCGAGCGGACGCGAAAGAGCGAGATGAAAGAAAATGAACTCGCGAAAAACGTCCGCGCTCTTCCCTGGGCGAAACAGGGTAATTCATTTGGGGGAGCGAGATGGAAAAAGAGAAAACCGCAGGAGCCGGGAGAGGAAACTGCGCCCGCACTATAGAGCTAAAATAGGCCAATTTTGAAATCTAGTTGTTCGAGCAGTTGTCTCGCTAGAAGATCTCGCTGGCAGGAGAAACAGGGAAAACGGTTTAAAAAATACAAATATTGAATAATCTACAAAAAAATGAATTATATGAACTGATATGATCGTATTTATACACACAACCGACGAGGTAGGACACCATGTTTTGAACGGTAGGTATGCTTCTTTTAAAAATTACTACTTTTTAATGTTATAATTCAGTAACATGAGCATTTGCCAAATACATTAGAAATAAATGAAAAAATGTACGGAATATGAAGTCTTAATATCGAGACAATCGAATAGGTTCTCCTTCTACAGCAAGCAGCATTCTACACTTACTAATACTGTAGCTGCCAACTTCATTACCCCTTTCTTTCATTCTTCAATTAGATTCCATTGAAAAATATCCAACCAACTATCTACAACAAGTTTGATCCATACATGTTGGTTGTTGTTCAATCTAGATAATTTACCGAAGCTCCCCCAAGCACTGCACACGACTGTTGCAGAGAGCATGTAATTTTGAAACTGATTCACGACGACAAGGCGATAGGCATTTAGTTTTCAGGCCCGTATATGTCGTCAAAACTAAAACAACATAATCTTACCACTAATACTCTTCCTCTTCCTCGTCGTTGAAGGATAGTTTACTCTTTTCCTGCTTTTGTTTCGCCTTCTTTGCCTTCTTCTCTTCCGGTTTAGGTTTTGCTTTCGTTTCCGTCTGTTCCGGTTTGGGCTTCTTCGATTTGAAAACAATCTTCTGATTAAGATCGGCAGGTTTCTCACTCTCCTCTGTAGGGTGCACACGCAAAAGGGTTAAGAAATTGATCCATTTCGTATTAACGGGTCACCAACCTTTGAATGCTTTCTCAGCTTCCGCTTCGGTGAGATCGCCTTCTTTGATCACCACCACTTGAGGTTTTTCATCTTCCTTTTCTTCGTCGTCCGAGTCCGAGAAGTTTTCTATCGCTTCGCGCTGTAATGAAAAGCACTTTCCTTAGTTTCCACAGGAGCTGAGAACTGCTGACCCGCACACCCACCTTGTCGTCTACCGAAGGTCCTTCCCGGTAGCCTATCTGTGCTTTCATCTTCTTCAGAAAGTCTGGTTCGTCCGGCTTAATAAAGGCCACATTTCGCTTCGGCATTGTAGGTTTCTCTCGACAAAAAGCGCAGTTTCTTCCTACGAATGCTTCTGTTTCCGCGCGGTGTTTCGATGTCGGATTGTTATTGTTTACGAATGGGGAACCATAGCAAACATTTGACAGAGCATCATTTGCAAGCGGTCAAATTTATTTGACAATTTTTTTGAATTGTTTAGTTAAACCTTATCTGTTATGATTTAGAGGCAGATTTATGGAGGAAATAAATTTATATTATTTTTTGTAATGCTAAATGGCATATCGAGCGGCAAGTTTTATTTGAGCAAGCTCGCGGAAGGAAGCATGCGTTTACCAGTGCCGGGTTCGTTTCTGACAGGTGTGCCCTGGCTGGCGTTTTTTTCGATTGTAAACAAAGCAAGTGTGCGTGCAAAAATTCAGGATAGACGTGTTTCTTAATTTCTCCCAGAAAAAAGTCTACTATAGTAACTACTGCATTGCACTAAAGAAAGCATCGAAAAGCGAGTACCATTTGTCGGTAAGATGGACATCAAGTCGTTCTTGATCAGCTGGTGCCAGAAGAATAGCTGCGAGCCATCGTACGAGGTCCGGCCGACCGGCCCGAAGCACCGTCAGCGCTTCCTCTGCGAGGTACGCGTTTCCGGCATCAACTACGTCGGTGTCGGGAACTCCTACAACAAGAAGGACTCGGAGAAGAATGCATCGCGCGATTTCGTCAACTATATGGTGCGCATTGGCAAGGTCCCGGAAGCATCGGTGCCGGCCGATCCGAACGCTCAATCAGCGGATAAGCCCGACTCGGGCTCGGGGGCTGGTCCATCGGCTGGCAGGGCAGCCGGCCAGGCAAACATCTTCATGAAAGGGTTCGTGCCGCAGGAGCTTGGGCAAGCGTACCGCCCGTACGTGCCGACGCAGGAGGACATGAAACGGGAGGAGGCCAACATGGAGGCGGCCGAGTCGCTCGACGTGAATGCGTCGATTCACGGCAACTGGACGATCGAAAACGCCAAATCGAAGCTGAACCAGTGGATGCAGCATTACAAAATAAAGGCAGAGTTTAAGTATACCTCCATCGGGCCGGATCACGCCAAGTGAGTAGCCTTTCGCGCGCGGGCGAATGTTTTCTTCCGGACCGAACAACGAAGCGCATTTCTATCAGTTTCAACGTCGGAAGTTGGTAGAAATGAGCTTCAGCGCAGGTGTTCGTAGTTAGTGTTGTTACCCCGCACGCCCGAGGGTATAGTTTCCGATCATCTCAAAACACACGCAATACTATCCCCTGCAAGAGCATTAGAAAGGAAAGGACAAAAGGGAAAACAAGATTGTTTGTGGAATAATCGTTTGCGAAGTGAATCTGCTGCTGGTGGCCGTAATGGGTTTGTTTTGCAAATGACGATTCCAAAATGCACTTCAGAAGAAAACCCTCCAGTTGACAAATCTTGTAAACAAAGATAGATTATGTTACGAAGGTTTGTCTACAGGAGGCGTTATCGGCATCAGTTATCGAATAGCAATTCCTTTCCTTTCTTGTTCGGCGGTACTAACCGTTCGGACGTAGATTGCCTCAAGCTGCTCTGCTACGATCGAGATGATTTGAAAATGTACCCCACAGGCCTGCCAATGGAACAATTATTTAGATGTGGTAAGTATGGGCGCTGTGTGAATCTGACTCCACTCCGAGTCCAAATTCAAATGTTGATGCGAATGACTTTCCGCGAAAGATTTACATAAACGAATCGTCCCGGAAGAGTCAGGAAACACAACACTTGTTAAGTATGGTGTACGTTAGTTGCTTTGAACTGTATACTATGACCCAAGATTCTGTGTTATATTTTATGCAACATTCATGTTTACATCAAAATTTAACCTGCTTAATCGACACAATGTAGCCCATCATCCATAGTAGAACATTAGCTCATGACTTCCTCCAAACAATCATCACACATTGCCGATTTTAGCTTTCCGCACGATTTCACAATAATCCTATAATCCTTTCACTCGTAACATGATGTTCGCCCGACCAGGAGCTTCATTGCCGAGATGACGGTGTACGTGAAGCAGTTGAACCGTTCTATTACGGGTCGCGAGTCCGGCTCGAACAAGCATTCGGCCAGCAAATCGTGTGCCCTGTCGCTGATTCGTCAACTGTACCATTTGGGAGTGATTGAAGCGTTTACGGGATCGCTCAAGAGTGCCACGTAAGTGAACAGGACGGGGAGTTGAGCTCGAGCTCGTATAATAAGTGTACCGTTTCCCTGCCCCCTTGAAGGGCCTCCGAACAAGTGGCAGCGTATCCGGTGAAGATTTCCGACCAGCTGGCGAAGCGCGTGCACGAGTGTCTGATGGAGCTGAACATTCAACCGGTGAAGGTGAATTCCGCGGCCGGCGGAAGCGGTCCGCAGGAACCGATCAGTCTGCTGCACCCATCGGACGACGTGCACTACAAGCCGCAGACGACGAACCTGCAGCAACCGGCGTCGGTCATTTCGTGGTCACCGCCGCAACCGAACTGGAACCCGTGGTTGGGCTGCAACATCGACGAAGGCTACCTGGCGACGGCAACACTCGATCAGCTGAGCGAAGATTTGCTGCGGGAGTCGCGCGACCGGCTGACGGACGATCAGGAGCTGCAGAAGAGCAGAAAGACGCGCGAGAAGCTGCCGATCTCGGCGATGCGCCGACCGATCATGGAAGCGATCAACGAGCATCCGGTGGTCCTGATCCGGGGCAACACGGGCTGCGGCAAAACGACCCAGATCGCGCAGTACATCCTGGAGGACTACATCAACTCGGGCCAGGGCGCGTACTGCAATGTGTGCGTCACGCAACCGCGGCGCATCAGCGCGATCAGCGTGTCGGAGCGCGTGGCAAACGAACGGTGCGAGAATCTGGGTGTGGCGGTGGGGTATTCCGTGCGGTTCGATTCCGTGATGCCCCGACCGTACGGGTCGATTATGTTCTGTACGATCGGGGTGCTGCTGCGCAAGCTGGAGGGAGGTTTGCGCGGCGTGTCGCACGTGATTGTGGACGAAATTCACGAGCGCGACGTGAACAGCGACTTCATTCTGGTGGTGTTGCGCGATATGGTGCACACGTACCCGGATATGCGCGTGATACTGATGTCGGCAACGATCGATACGTCGCTGTTTGCGCGCTACTTTGGCGACTGTCCGGTGCTGGAAGTGCCGGGAAGGGCATTCCCGGTGGAGCAGATGTTTCTGGAGGATTGCATCGAGCTGGTGAAATTTGTGCCGACACCGTCGGAAACGGGCACGGGAAAGCGGAAGCGCGGTAAGGACGGTGATGAGGATGGGGGCGAAGGGGAGGACCCGTGCGATGCCGATGGGCAGGAGAGCGGTAACATGAACATGGTGATGGACGAGACGCGCTATTCGCCGCAAACGAAGCACGCCATGGGCATGATGGTGGAGGCGGACACGCCGTTCGAGCTGATCGATGCGCTGGTGGACTATATCGATCGGGAGGGCCGGCCGGGTGCGGTGCTTATCTTTCTGGCCGGCTGGAACATGATCTTTGCGCTGATGCGCCAGCTGCAGCAGCGGCCGAGTCTGTTGGTACTGCCGCTGCACTCGCAGCTACCGCGGGAGGACCAGCGGAAGGTGTTCAACCACTACGGCCAGCGGCGGAAGGTGATCCTGGCGACAAACATCGCGGAAACATCCATCACGATCGACGACGTGGTGTACGTGATCGATACGTGCAAGGCGCGCATGAAGCTGTTCACGTCGCACAACAACATGACGAACTATGCGACGGTTTGGGCGGCACGGACGAATCTCGAGCAGCGTAAGTATCGTATTCGACTATTTTGAATTACTGTTGCGAATCCGATCTGAACCCATTCTTCACCTTCCATCAGGCAAGGGACGTGCGGGACGCGTCAGCCCCGGGACGTGCTTTACGCTCTGCTCGCGCGCACGTTTCGCGAAGCTGGAGGAAAACTTCACGCCCGAAATGTTCCGTACGCCACTCCACGAGCTGGCGCTCAGTATCAAGCTGTTGCGGCTGGGTGCGATCGGGAAGTTCCTGTCGAAGGCAATCGAACCACCGCCACTTGACGCCGTGATCGAGGCCGAAGTGCTGCTGAAGGAGATGCGATGTCTGGATGCGAACGAGCAGCTGACACCGTTCGGTCGGATCCTCGCCCGGCTGCCGATCGAACCGCGGCTCGGGAAGATGATGGTGCTGAGCACGCTGTTCGGGCTGTGCGATACGCTTACGACGATGGCCGCGTACTCGGGCACGTTCTCGGAGGTGTTCCAGCTGGAGCTGGGACAGCGGCGGCTGATGAACCACCAGAAGGCTCTGAGCGGTCAAACGTACTCGGACTACGTCGCGATGCTGGCCGCGTTCGGGGTAAATGCGTGTGCTTGCACCTCGCACCATCTCTTTGTCTCTCATTCCCGTGCCTTTTTCTTTCCCCCCCCCCCTTAGATGTGGAGCAAAAAGCGGGCCATTAGCGAGGAGGCGGAAATGCGGTTCTGCGATTGGAAGGGCCTCCAGATGCCGACGCTGCGCACCATCGCCGAGGCGAAGAAGCAGCTGATGGAGAACCTGGTGCTGACCGGCTTCCCGCAGCACGCGATGGAACCGCTCTGGTTCGACGCCGATAATCCCGATCCATCGCTGCAGATGGCGATGGCGCTGCTGTGCGTCGGCCTCTACCCGAACGTGTGCTTCCACAAGGAGAAACGGCGCGTGCTGACGACGGAATCGCGTGCCGCTCTGATGCACAAAACGTCGGTCAACTGCAGCAACGCGCCGACCACCTTCCCGTACCCGTTCTTCGTGTTCGGCGAGAAGATCCGGACGCGGGCCGTGTCCTGCAAGCAGATGTCGATGGTGACCCCGATCCATCTGCTGCTGTTCGGCTGCAAGAAGGTCGAGTGGTGCAACGGCTCGGTACGGATCGACAACTGGCTCAACCTGCAGATGGATCCGTACGATGCCGCCATGATACTGGCGCTGCGTCCCTGCATGCAGGATCTGCTGGTGCGCATTTCGGAAAACCCGGACGAGGTGGGCTCGCTGGAACCGAAGTACGTCAACATGCTGGGGGTGGTGAAGGAACTGTGCGTGTTCCAGGCGGGTGACCATCAGCTCGATCGCCCGAAGGGACATGCGTTCGGGCAGGGTATGCGCACGAACCACGCGATGCCCAAAATGCCCCGTATGCACGAGGATGGCAGCATGATGGGTGCGCATGAGGGCGGCTATGGACGCGGAGGTGGTGGTGGAGGAGGAGACGGGGGCGCAGGTAGAAGTTATGGACGTGAAGGTGGTGGAAATTTTGGTCGCGAAAGTGGTGGAAACTTTGGACGAGGAGGAGGAGGAGGCGGAGGACACTATGGAGGAGGAGGAGCCATGCCACAGACTAGCTATGGCAACAGCGATTTCCGTGGTTCGGGCAATGGGAATAACAATTTCGGTGGTGGCAGTCAGCCGACCTACCGATACTACAACTCGACCCCGGGTGGAGGACCTCCGGATGGCGATGGTGGATATAACCGCGGAGGATTTTCAGGTGGAAGTGGCTACCGCGGTGGATATCGGGGTGGCAATAGTGGATACGGTGGCAACGGTGGATACGGTGGGAATGGTGGATATGGTGGGAACAGCTATGGACGAGGCGGCGGTAGATGGTAGGAAGTAAAGCAGTCTAATATCCTTAAATATTTTCCTTACCGTAAGACACGGCTAGTAGAGTGCACACTACTCTTAATCTGAACTCACATATTGAATAGAAATGTGTAAAAGAATTTTATAACCATAATGAGAATTGTATGCGAGAAATTAACATGAGAAATAAACGTTTCCAGTACTACTCACTTACCAGTAGATGCTTCTTGCGTTCATCTACGTTAGTCATGGTCATGAGAAGAAGTCTGAGGCCGAAACAAAATGCCTGCTTTGTTCTTTATCAGTATAGTAAGTTGTCTTTATTATCGGCTTATACATGGTTCCGGCACGAGTCGTTCGTATGAGTAATGCTGTTTTCTTTTTTTTGTTGTTGTTATACGTCTTTTTATTGCTTTCTGTACAGGTTAGATAAAATGCTTCTCGCGCCTTAGTGTTGCTCTAAAATGGTTACGATTACATGTGCTCGTTAACTTCGCCGCATCTCTCGCTCTCCGTCCTTCTCACTCTTACAGGGCTGGGCCGGGCAGGAAGGATCGGCGGGACTGCCAAAATGTAGCCCAAAGAGGGACTCACGCCACACTCACGTTCCTACTAATAAGCTCCTATAGATATTGGCACTTTTTTTTAAATGTGTGTTTGTGTTTGCTTGTCCGCATCAGACCATCCCGAAGTCCGTCATCACTTTGGCGGTGTCCGGTTCGGCCGGTGGCGTGGCCGTTTGGACGAGCAGCCGGGCGTCGTTCTTCAGCCGCATCAGTGTCTGCTGCTTCTCCTGGTTGATGTTCAGCTCGACGAGCGTATCGATGCTGTTGAGGCTCGCGTCACCCTGCAGGATCTTCTGCGCTGCCAGCGACGTAAAGTTGAAGCTCAGATCGGACAGGCTGGGGAACTCGTACATCTCCTCCAGCACGAGCGGGTCGTCGCGCGCGCTCCCGTTCTGGTAGCTGAATCGCCGATCGAGCTCGTCGTAGTGGGAGTAACGCTTGCGGGAATCGGCCGCGCCTACCCGGTCCACACCGCTGCCCGCGTCCCGCTCGGTCCCGTTCGTTCCGTTCTCCTGGACCAGGATCGTGATCTGCGCTGCCTTGCTGTCACCGTTTGCCAGCAGGTTCGGTTCGCTCGACACCGACAGGCTCTTCTTCATCACGATCAGTCCGTTGAGCGGTTGGGCCGGTGGGATCGTCTGGCCGCACTTGGGGTCGTCATCGTCCTCCGCCGCCAGTTTCCCTTCGCGACCGTGGTTAGAGTTCAGCTTCTTGATCTCCGAGTTGGAACGCCGCAGATTGCTCTGCAGCCCGATCCGACCGGTTCCCTCGTCGTACGCCCTTGGTGGGGACGTTTTCTCCACCGCCAGGTCGCCGCAGATGTTCTTGCTGTCGTGCTGGATGTTTTTCAGCACGTTTTTGTAGAAAAAGTTGGCCGGCGGTTGCACCGGAGCCGTCGCCATCGGTTGCATGGGCTTGCTGTTGTTCATGGTGCTGTTCTTGTTGTACTTGTTCAGCTCCGGCGGTCCGGCACTCTGGTGTATCGGGATCGTGTGGGTCGTGGATCCGGGCGGCGATGACCCTGGCGAGACGGAACTGGATCCGGACTCTCCGTTCAGCCGGAACTGCAGCAGCGACTCACTGAGTGCCGTCAGGTGATCGATCGGCTTGGTGAGACTGATACTACCGCGTCCACCCGACGCGGGACTCTTGGCCGTTCTTCCCGTGAGCGACGTTGGTGGGCTCCCCTTCAGACTACCGCTGGTGTTGGTGCTCGTGTAACCGAAGGTGGTCTCGAAGCATTTGTAGTTGTTATTGGCCTTCGTCGTGGAGGCTACGGCGGTCATCACCGTTGTAACAGTCCCAGGGGAAGCGGACGACGATTTCGACGTACCATTTGGCAGCCCTCGGCTGGGACTCGATGAAGCGGAAGACGGTGGTTTCGTGTCGTTGTTGATGAACAAACTGGAGCTACCCGACTGCTGCTGCTGCTGCTGCTGGATGGCCGTCGTCACTGTGGAGGAGGATACGTGCGACTCCAGGCTGGAGTGGGTGCTGGTGCGCGTGGACGACAGCTTCTCGCTGTCGAAGCTGGACGGCCCGGACGTGACGTATGTCATCTTGCCGCTGTCGATGCTGGAGGGGCCGCTGGCAATGCCAAGGCTGCGACTAGTTTTGTGGTCCATCTTCCCCTGGCTGTCGCTGCTGTGCAGCTTCTCCGCGGAGGAAAGCTGCTTACTGCGCGACACCTTGTAGTATCCCGAGCTGGCCGGCGTGGAGTGTATCGAGCGGGGCAAGCTGCCGCAGTAGTACGAGCCGGGGCTTTTGCCGCGCCGCACCGGCGAACAGTCGCGGGACGAGATGAAGAACGTCGATTCGCTGGAAAGGTTCCGCCGGTGGTGTCGTCGGCGCGGAAGCGACAGCGATCGCTGGCTCACGTCCGAGCTGTCGTAGAAGGTGGAGTTCAACAGGCGTGACTTGATTGGAAAGTCCTGCGGGAGGAAAACAATCGCATTAGAGTGATCCACCAGCCATCACCGGGTCATGCAGGCTCGTACCAAATAGTCCGTCGTCTGCGTGCCAACGCTGTGGAGATGTGTCGTCTTGGAGTTGAACCACTCCGGTGGCGGGAACTGGGCCGAGTAGGTTTCGATCTGCTTCGTCTTGCTCTTGGAGCGTGTGCTGCGCCGGAAGATCCGTGACAGCAGCGATTGGGACGAGGCCTGCTTCTCTGCTTGTAGAGGTAGAACGGAAGGCGGTACGTTCAGCATGCGAGCGTTAGCGATCGGCCGCGCGCTATACTTACTTGCATCGATGACGGCCGTCGGCTCCGGTGTTGCCAGTGGTGCCGCCCCACCATCCTTGGCGATCGTTTGCGCATAGTTCTTGGAGAGGCTTCTCGTAGAGGCAGACCGCTGGAGTCGCTTGGACGAACCAAAGAAGCGTAAACTATGGCGCCGTTCGAGTGTTTTCCCATTGCTCGGGAAGGACGCGCTGCGCTGCTTGCTGGCCGAGCGCGGGTAGAGGATCTTGTCGTTCGGGTTGCCGCCGCAGATCACGTCGGCCAGGTTGGTCTGGATGCACTGGTGCGTCTGGTCGCCGGCCCGCTCGGTCGAGATCTCGCCGTACAGGCTGCTGAGCGCCTCGTGGCTGCTCATCAGCAGCGTTTTCGACTCCTTCGTCGGGGCCGGATTGTCCAGATCGACGCCCGGGAAACCGTACTCGAGGGAAGCGTTCGTTTTGTTGCGTCGTTTCCTGCCACGACGGAAAACGATTAGTATTGGACGAGGATCGTTCGCTTGGCGGTGCGCTACGGCCCGATACTTACTCTGGCGTGACGATGAAGTAGCCTTTGGACGTTTGGTAGATTTTGATTTCCTGCATCAACTGCACGAGCGTATCGTAGATGACTTCTACCGATGGCTGCTGCATGTGGGTAAACCTGCAAGGAAGTTGGGATCAAACGAAGCGTTCCGCAGAGAGTGAACAAACCACGCACTTACCTCGAACGCAATCGATTGCGTATGTTCTCGATGGTGGCGGACTGTCCTTGGGATGTAAGTTCCATAATGACGTCGCACAGTGCCTCTGTTAGTGGTGTGAACTGCGTCTGAACGATGGGAGTCACGATGCAATCGTCGATGTCACCTAAAAGAACACAAAAAGTTGGGTTAGCTACATTCTTGGTGAGCTAGTTTGGTGGACTTTCTACTCTTGGGTAGGATCTTTACTTCCAAGATGGCTTTCGAAATGAGTTCGAAATGAGACTCATGCATGTAACAACCATTATAGCATCCATGAAATGAACCCTAAAATAGCCGTAACAAGTTTAGACGATGGCAGAAATGTTTGGAGACTCCACACTCCATCCGCTTTCCAATTGTATGGCACAGACCTCAAAGCGTACTACCAACACCGCTACCACCAAATCCATCATCGTCGTCTCCACGACGATGGAGCGGTCGCATCCATCATCCAGTAACAACTTCATTATTAGTCCGGCCCGGGTTGTTGTTTCGGTAGCCGGTGTCGGTCATAAACAAATTTGTTGATTTACTGCGCCTTTTTTCGTTCGCCTCTTCCTCCTCTCCCAGTGGTGGTGACTTTCCAAACCGCAGGTTGATCACACCGCGGGTGATCGTCCGTCTCACGGCGGTAGCGACTGGCACGTAACACGGAACACTCGCGGACAAGCGCACGGGCTGCTGTTTTGTCACTTTCGTTTATTTTTTTTCCTTCCCCCGTTTCGGAGATTACTTCCTTCTAAAACAAAGCACCGTTGGAGAGAATGGACGTCCCGTAATAGCCACGAACGAGCGAACCGCTCGGCGCAGGTCAGCGCGGTGATCTACTGCAGTGGAGCGTCGAGTATCGAGTTACATGGAATTATCTCAATCCCCATGCGATTGGAGGCTACTAATTGGAGTGCTTAAATGTGCCGTCAGAAGTCTGGTCCGGTGGACGGATTCGGTTGCTTCGTGCAGTAATGGCCCACTAGCATCCGAGGTAGCGAAGTCCGTCAGATAATCTGCTTACTTGGGCTGGGACTTGGAAGCATTTGCAAAGCGCGATCGAGATCTCGAAACTGGAGGTGAAAACAGGCCCACCAGTCAACGAGATTTCCCGCAGGGTGCGAGCGCGCGCGCGCAGTTTTCGATTTCGGTTAGATAAGCGCCCAGAAGTGAGTCCAGTGGAGACAGTTCCCAGTGGATCGCACCGGCGTGACCCCCCGAGGGGGCGCGTAAACTTCTCCGCCATCGGAGGTGGTGTTTTATTTGTTTTAATTTTACACCCGCCCGCTTCGGTTGGGAAGGGCCCGGCTCGGGGGGGTCAAGTCAAGGCGCCTGACAGCTTAATTTCTCCCGCACGCGCTGACGATAGACGTTTGCGGGCAGAACCAACCGAGAGTGACAGTAGCGAAAGGCGTCAATCGGCAGCCTGGCCCGGTCGGGTCGCGGGCGATCGAAAGGGAGTGAAAGGGAAATTTCACCACCGCTGGTAGCCCTTTCCTCGGACTTGGGACATCCCGTGTCGGGGGACATCGGTGCGGATGCGCGTGACAGACAGATTTCGGCCGCGGCCCTTCCCGGTCACCTTGTCGCTATTAGGAATGGCGCCTATTAGGAGCCAGGTGTAAGTTCCTGTCGCTCTGTACGTTGTAAACCTGCGCTTGTGTTTTGCGTGAATTAGTGACAACCACAGTTCCCGGCAGGGCCGTTTTTATTGCATTTTGGGACGTATCTCAGAAATTGAAAGTTTTATCCAGCCCAGCTGTAACGGACACCGGGCTTGCTTTTGATTGACAGCAGTTCAACACATATCACATATCACATAGCTCTGGGGCGTTATGCATTTCTAATTAAGTAACAAGGATGTAACGGAGCGCTCGGGGAGTCGTAAAAATGGAAGGTTTGGTGGATGTGACGTTTGCGTCAGCGATAAGAATTATCGTATAAATCGCGGGCATCCATATCTGCGCCTATCACATTACCACCGGTTTATGCGATCGGAAGCTTTCGAAGGCTACTGAATATTTGAACAAACATTGAGCTATCGAAGCTATCGTTTGCCTAATCCACTCGCACGCTGGTAAATATTTATTACCCGCCCTGCCTCGTCGTTATCGTTGAAAAGCTGTTAAAGTGCCAGCAGTTCTAGCATCTTCCAGGCGAGCGGAGACTCTCACGCCCGCGGTGATGTCACTTTATCTTCTTGGGTGGGGCTGCGTTTATTTACAAAAGGTCACCGGAATGCTGCGGTGTCATATTTGAAGTTCATATCTACAATCAGGTAATGCTTTTGGGAGAAGAAATCGTCCACCAACCTTGGGCAAGGCGGCAAGAAATCCTCCAATTCTTCTTATCGTCCGAGACTAGAAATGTATGCTAATGTGGCACGTTTTACGACACCGACGCGTCAGTTCCGAGGTGGGATTATAAACGCATAAATGTCGATTGGAACGGTTCGGTCGTAAAAATCGTACCATCGCCCATAATCGGCGACTGACCGCACGTTGTGTCGTTCTGCTGTTATTGGCTTATTGGAGGTGATTTCCAGGGGAGAAAAAACTAATACAAAATAGTCCCATATTGGTCTGTCCGATGTCCGCCAAATGGGATAGGATTAGGAGTTTTATCAAGCGCGACGGACAATAAATTCCATCGAAAAACATCCGTTTTTCGGGGCTGCAAGTCGGGCACAATCCGCCGGAACGAATCTGCGGCTTCTGTTGTCGTTTTCGCCAGGATTTTGCACCCTCTCGCAGAGGACCGATGCTGTCGGACGGACTTACCTACGGAGTTGATCAGATAGGTGGCCGGCGGTTTGAGGACGCTACGGGCGTAGGCACTGCGGATGATTTCCAGTGCGCAGGGTTCGGCCGTTATCAGCAGCATGCCGGGCGAGATGTGTCCGAGATACTTGAGGACCTTCGTGGCCGCCGCCAGCGGTGCGTTCCACCAGCACTGGAGGTTAGCTGATAGAAAATTCTGGAATGAGCAAGACAATGGGGAAGGTTAGCGTGCGGTTGCTGATTGCTATCTGGCATTTGGATTCTGCGTTTCAAAAGTACGTCCAGAAAGACTAGAAAGCGTCGTGCAAATACATTGTTATTAGATTTCTGTGATAGGCGACGAACCTCGTTTTTTTGTATGTCTCCATCATAGACGTCCTATGTCCGCGGAGGAAATGGTTTAATTTCAGTGACCGGAGTGGGCAAACGTCATAATAATATGCTGCAATGTTCGCGTGCCGGCTATGAAGACATTCAACCACCGTTGTCCGCTACGGTCTGACCTTAAAGGGCGGGCCACGTGCGAGAGCTCAGAGGTGACTGGCTACGCAGGAAATACCTCGGCAGCACGCTGTGCAGAGTGCGGCTCCGTTCCAGAAATGACTTTGACTTAAGGTGCAGTGTGGTAGCAAACAACGACAGGAACAACCGTTGCCCGTCGGTCAGGAAATGGAGATGATGTAATGGTGTTGGTGTAGAATGGTGGTGTGTGATTTGAATTCATAATCGCAGGGAGCTCGCGTCGGGGTCGAGGCTGCGTAGCACGGTGGCAGCAAGGTGGCAGCAAGTTCATTCCACCCACGAGACGCGTGGTCCACGCGGGTTTTTTGTTTATTGTACCATAAATACAATTCGTATAGTAGTAAAATAATAATATCCCAATGAAATCAAGCTTCTGGAGCGATTTTATATGCTTAATAGAAGAACTGGTGGATGATGTAGGAGACTAGTTTGGTCGCGGAAATAGCACCATATGTCGTTATGTGAAAGGGAAAAAGCAACCACCTAGGAAATGGGAAGGATTTATTTCGCACCGACGGTTCGGCAAATTGTCTGCGGTTTTGGCTGACAGGTCTCGGCAGGATACGATTGTCTGCGAATGGAATTAATCATCACTGCTCACGACTCGGGCTGGGCGAAGCGAAATCCTGCCAGCAAACCGTTTTCCCGTACGGTGCAGAACACAGCATGTTTTTTCAACGTTTGCCAGCGGTGTTACGTTTTGGTAGCAATGGAAACAGTATGAATGCAGCGAGTTTGCGAGCGAATTCCCACCTCGGTAATCGGCAACGTCAGCACAGGAGGAACCCTTCGTTTTAATAATGTTAATTTATGGATTGTGGCAGTTGCGCTGCTGTGAACATAAGGCCAGAATGTCATCTGTTAATTGGACCAGTTAAACGATGAGCTCATGTCTTTTGAATGCCAAAAAAGTTGAACTTAACACGAGTTCTATGTATGATATGTTGTTCAATCTTGAAAGGGAGAAATATCCAAACAATTTCGGCACCTAATTATATCGCAGTGTATCAAGCAACATTTAAGACACCCAGATTGAAAGCAAGAAATTCTTTAATATTCCACCTGTCAACGCTTGTGCCAAATGTAATCAATCACGTCTTCCAAACTCCCAATCCAAAACTCCACAAATATCATCATCGTCTTCATCATCATTACTGTTATCATCATCAGTATCGTCACTACAATCCCCGTGCAGACGTGTGCGCTTAATTCGTCCCTTATTAAAGAGAATATACCATTTGCACCCGACCCAGCGTTGGCCGAGGCTCACGGCTTCCCCCAAGAGTTGTTACAGCGACAAATCAGGACATTCGTTAAACGCGTCCGCATCCATCTCCGAGGGGTTGTATCGCCATAGTTCCTGGCCCTTTGTACGTGTGTGTGTGCTTGGAATAGGAAATGCTACGTCGAAACCTTCCCGACACGGTTGCCCGCTCAATTCGACAGGGAATGGCCATCAAGACGGGAGCGACGATGATGGTATCACACACATCTCGGGTGAAACAGTTTCGTTCGGTTTCGTAGCGCAAAAACACTCTCCTTTTTGGGTTCCGAAATCGGATTACAGCGAAGAAAGCGGATGAGCAGAAACAGAAGTTTCGCCACGTAGAGCTGCTCTTCGCGTTCTCACCACTAATCCAACAGGGCCGTATGTATTTGTGTGCATTTTGTCGAACATCCCGGCGGGAGCATCCTCCCCGTGGGTTGGGAACTACACTAAAAATCAATAAATTTTGCAACTCGCCATTTTCGGCCGGGCACACGCGTATTTAGCGAGTTTCCCCCGTTGTTTATGGTCGGTTCAATTTCCGGTCAAACTCGCTCCGGTGGGAAGGGTTCTTGAAGGTTGCGCCGAAACTTCTCCAATCGCCCTCGAGGGATCATTTGTTTGCGTTTCTCTCGAGTCTGGATGTTTGTGAGCCTCAGCCATCCTACTTCTTCGCCCTTGTTATCAGCCCCCGCACACGAATGCGGGGAAATGTTACGGTGACGTGCCATGTTTATGTTGCAGGTCGTTCACAGCTGAGACCGTGCACTTCTGTGGTTTTTGCAGAGGGTGCAAAATACGGTGGTGAAACAGTTTCGTCTCTGTAAGCGACACAAACAAACCGAAGAACTTCTACATGCTGGCCTTGGGGTATATTCCAAATATTCCTCAGGGACGTCTATGAAGGAAAAAAAACTCCACCAAAGGAAGTAGAATTAGCTTCAAGCAAACGCATGTTTACTTGGCGCTGTTTGCGAAGCACTTGTTGAGACACTTGTGGCAACAAGGGCCCGCAGGTGATGTCATACGAGTTTTATTTGATTGTAACATTCTGGGTGAACGTGAACATGCGTGCCCTGCCTGAGCTGTTATTAGCTTAAACGAAATTGTTGTTTGGTCAATAATGAGAGGAAGATGTTTTCAATTTCAATTCAACCGCCCGCAGAGAGGACATTCATGTTTTGCAGATATTATGTTGATTTAGACATGGGCGTTATTGATTTCTATTCGATTGGACACGAAATAGCCAATATATTGTATAGTTTTTCGTTATGAAACGGGCCGGCTATGAAGTCCGTCTTCGAAAAACTTGACAGATCTACCCAGGCTTTTATCTTCTTTTAAGAATAGAAGGACCAGGCTATGGTAACGAGTAACAGACCTAAATAAATAGTAGTCAAAGGATTCCAAGTTGTGCATTTGCTTATATTGGCGCAGTTTTTATTCCAAATGCTTGACATAAATATTGAGATAGAGTGCTCTGATTGAGTTCTTTCTCCACGATACGATAGTTGTCATACTTGAGTGTTTACTTGAGTGTTTGGTTTGACATCGGAGGCTACTTGACAGTTCCAGCGCCATCTATTGTAAAACGTTGGAATCTATCCAGTACCCCCAATAGTAAAATATGGAAGCCGAATGATCAACAGTCAAAGTCTGTTATAGGATCGAATTAATCGTGTTTCTTGCTGTACAACAGAACGATCGGGATTAATTTACGATCGCTAAAAAAAAGCATGAATCAGGCTTATAATGACAGCCAAGTCACGCTCCCGCTCGTTCCATCATCACGCGCCGGTGAAGCAATTAATCAAATTAGTGCATATAAACACACCCGGGAAAGGCGTGGAAATCCAGATGAAAAGCGAAGCCGGCGCGAGCGGGGCCTAAAGTGCGATCAATAATGAACTGTTATTTAGCAAATCGGTTTAATTGATCCGCCCACCGCCCCGCCGGTGCGGAAACCATGACGCGGGCGCAGAAAGAGTCGGAAAAACGGATCGGATGCGCTTGTTGGAGGGAAAAAATCGAAGCGGAAAATCCCAGCCCAGAACTGTTCTATTAGATAATAGAGGTTCCAGTGGAACAATTCCTTTGTGAGGCGGATAACACGGGACGAACATGTGCCCTTGTCCTTGTTCGCGCCGTCCGTGAGATCCAATGCCTTCAAACACGCTCGACCACGCAGATGCACGATCGTTGCGAAATGGACGGCAAAAGTCTTGGGGAGGCCGGTTGAAGAAAAAAGGCACAATTTATTTCCCGTCCGTCAATGCCGGGGCGGAGGAAAGTGAGATAATTTCATGTTTTCTGCGCGTCCGCCAATGTGTGTGTGCATGTTTGGCTTGGACGAACAAATAATGACCTAAAGACCGGTTTGTGCTGGAGAGTTAGAGGGCTGGAACCTTTTTTTTTCCTAGAGCGCGATTAATGCGTGCTTACGTTGCTGTAATTGTTCGTTTGCCGTTCGTCCCGGACGGAAGGGTTGAGCAAACTTGATACGGGCCGGAAACCGAACCCAACTGGGAAGTTTGCCGAGGTTGTGGCTGTAGTACAGCGAGAAAAACAAACAATCAATCGGGTGTATGGAGACGTCGATCGATTGGGAAATTACAATTTCAAGAGGATGCTCTCTCCATGCTTGGCGAGTATTTTTTATTAATTAATCCGAAGATTTACCAGGCCCTTCCTGAGTACTATTTGCATCGTGCATCTAACAAAACCTCAGAGAAAAATGCACAACCTCTGAGAAAACGTCGCATCCCCACCGCATCGCGAAGGGCTTCCCATGCAGGAAAGCCACATCAAGGCAATTAGAAAAAGGCCGCGGTGGCATGGAAAGAAACCGCACAAAACGGAAACCAACACGCGAATGCAGCCGGTTAATGGTGTGTGCAGCAAGCACACAGGTAAAAGTGTGCAAATAGTGATCACTTAGCACACTGGAGACCTCCGGTGTCCACATTTTTTTTCTGGCTCTCCACTAGCCTCTCGATCTAGTTGCGGATCGCGACAGGATCGTAATCCGCTTCCGTGCGATCGGGCTCGCTATTTGCCACCCCGGCCGCGATCGATGGGGTGTGATTATTGCGTGCCCGAAACGTGGCGTTCCGGTGATAACAATGCGGACCTTTTTTCACCCCACTCATTCCATCTTGATCTTATTTAATGATCGGATGTGTCGAGAGAACGGGCATCCGGATGTGTCTAGTGTTGCGTTTGTTTATGTTGCGCTTTTGCAGGGGAACCGGATTGCATAATTTATTCTGTCACTTGTGTGCATCGTACGGGAGCTGGATCACTTTCCCTGCGGTACGTGCAGGATATGCGATTTGCATTCTTGATAAGCTTGTCTGTGAGCGAAACGTGTTTGCTATTCTCCACCGATTGGGTGCGCTAATAGCCTTATTAAGGTGAAGGAGAAAGTGAGGATCCTTCACTTCTCGTTAGCCGGGTGTCTATTTTTGCCTTTACGGTAAGCTGCGCGAGGGTTTTGTGCTCGCAAAGGGGTTCGTCGCCTGTTTTCGTGCAAAGTATCAAACAGACAAAAAAATCGATTTTTATGTTGAAAAAAAAAATAGATCACTGAGTCCTTCATACCATCTTTTTACCATTTATCAACTTAGAATATCAAACATTAAATAATTAAATTTTAAATAAATAAAATATCTGTATGAAAAGCAACCTAAACTAAACGAATCACTCGTAATAACAAACATTCTAAAGCATTTCTGCACACGAAACCAATTCAACCCCACCCACACTGTCAATGTTTCGCAACCTCCTCCCATAACTCACCGACGCATCCGGATCAAAAGTTGTGATTAAACGCAATCAGTGATCGCACACCCAGTGCTCGACCAACGACGATAAACAACCGTGCCCAATCGCACAAATAACCACCACAAATCACGCGGGCTCGCGTGCGCCCGGCGAAACCCCCAGCCCAATCTCACCTGGAAGATCGTGTAGCCACTGTCGTACATCCAGAAGTCTTCGGGCGGGTTGCCCGGCTTGGTCAGCTGGATCGCGAGACATTGTTGCAGTATCAGCCGGCACTTCTTCGGCGTTCCGGGCGAGTTCGTGCTCATCCTGGAGGCGATCGGCGTCGATCGGCATATATCTGGTTGCTCCGTCGCGTCCGTTCTTAATTTGTTCCGCTGGCAGGGAGTTGGTGTGATGTGGAGCGGGGGGGAGTCGGCTTCGCTCTCACTCCCTCCGGCCGCGTTCCGGATGATTAATGCTTCGGCTGCGTTCGCTTCTCCCCACCCGTTATCAGCGCGGTGGCCTTTGGATCCCTCGGCGGTGGTCGCGTTCCGATGCGCGATAGCGTATCATTAGAGCACACGGAGCACCCCACGCAACCGACTCGGACACCTTATGGCCCCGTTTTTTCTGCTTCGCGAACTCCCCTGCCCGGCGGAGTGATCAGGGCATCGGTAAGGATCGAATTGCAGCAGCCGATGGAGTCGATTGCAGTCGCGTCTCGGGCTCGGCGGCTCTCTGAAATGGGACGAAGCAGCGATGGAGAACGTTAGCGTCAAACGAATACCTTTGGAAGGGGATGAGTGTTTTCTTTGTTTTCTGTCGCAGCTGCGAACGCCGGAAGGAGGCCGTTGGCCTCATATTGCGAACGGTTGACCCAGTTCGTTGGTGGTAATAGTGATCCTTGTTAAACTGAACGGGCCAGACGCGCCCCGTTCGACGCAGTGATGCGCACCTGTTTGAATGTTTTTGAAACGACTTTAGACTTCACCACAATCCCCACCTGGAGGCGTACCGATCGTGCTCACGAGCCACCTCCAACTGAGAACTGAATCGCTGACAGATTCGTTAGGAGCTTCAAACATATCTCGAAAATTACCATCCCTCAAAAAGAGAGAAAAGACCTTCACAACATAGAAGCAAACAGCAGAATCGAATCTATCGATCCTCGCCTTTACGGTGACGTAATTTGTAACGACGCGGCCCGCGCTTCTGATAGCTCGCGCTCGGCGGCAGCGGAACGAACGACAACAATGCTGTTCCCGTACAAGCGACGAACCCGCCGTTTCGATTTTTGGCTCTACCTACCCGTGCTTTTGTGTGTTGCCTTTTTTCTGCATGCCTACCGTACGATCGTCGAACGCAGAGACCGTTCCGTTGGCGGGCTTCTGTCCCAGCAACCTGTCTCTCGGCGGACACTTTTGGGTAAATATTAAATATTTGCACAAGAGCGCGGACCTCCCGTCCCGGTTCGTTTCGGCACCCTAACCGAACGACGGGGCGATTCGTTGCGGACGGTACGATGCGAAAACCCCTTAGCTGTGGCGGCGGCACCGCGACCCCGGAGCACGAAAATAAACAACAGAGTCATGAATATTAATTTTTTGCCTCTCGCCACTCATTTCTGCACGCAACGTTCCTAGTTATCTCCGGCCGTTTCGTTTCGAGCATCTTTCAAACGATCGAGCTCGAAAGGCGACTACCAGACACGTCATAGTGGAGAAAATCAAGTGTCATCGGTCGGCTTTACTTTGTTGCAAATGAGCGATCGCTGTTGTACGCCGTACCGATGCGCCAAGTAGCGGCTTACGCTTAAAACTTACCTCCTCCAGTGGGTGCTATTTTTCGCATGTAACGCTTTGTTTACCTGTGGCGATACAACCATGCGATCATGTGAAAGATAAAACTTAGCTTAAAAAACGCAGATGACCGTTACGGGGATTAGCAAACAGCGACGTTTCTTACTGTTTGATTAGCTCATTTGTACATGTTTGAAGGCCGGTTCATGGTAATGTCAACCATACGAACAAGGCGCACGAACTTTTTCGGTGACTCAGAGTGACCTTTAGAGGGTGTTTGCTTGGAGGCGAGCGGTGCACGTTCTGTAGGTCAACCGTGAGCTCCGTGTATGATGATGCGTATTTTTAGAGGGTGTTAAGTTTGGAAAAAAAACACGCGAACAAGGAGATGCTGATCGCCTATTAAGTATTGTGTTTAACGCTCGAACCGGGCAGGTTGATTAAGAACCGGCCTGTAGGAGCCACGATACACTCGAGCACAAGTGGGCAGATAGAGCCCACTTCGAAGCACCCGAAATCTTCAGCTGGCGAAGAAATACTGGCGCGATTCTGCGAAATCACGCTCGCCCAACGTGGGCCTGGGAACTGAGCATTCTTTCCGAGCAGGACCTTCAGATGACCTCCAAAGATAGGTTGGTTGGTTAGATGCTGGATTCGCCGAAATGAAGCAACCTTGCTCCATCTAAAGCGTGCTCGTGTGTTCGGTTGGAGCACAACGAAAAAAACACCTCTATTAAGCAACAAATCGCGCTCATCATTAGAGAAATCGTGAGCGAAGAAGGATCGTGGGTCAGCCGCGCATTTCGCGCGTTCTTCTATCGCGTCCTCTCACCCGCTCTGCAACAGCTTAAGTACCGCGTCCTGTGCGAGTGTGTGCACCCAAGGTACCCGCGGACCCTGGGCCAGACACTCGGATCACACAACTCTGGTGGCTGTTTTATGAATTAATTACGGACGTCTGGGTGGCTGACTCGACCGGCTCGGAAGGGTTGGGGCTGGCGTCACAGATCGTGTTTCGCCAGATCACCAGACCGACCAGAAAAGGGCAGTTCAGTGAACGTAACGAACAAGTACCCGGCTGTGCGCAATACCCGCTCCCGTCACTCGAGTCGGGTCGTGTGATTGGCTCCGGAGCAATGCCGCAGAGGGTGACTATTAGAATATGTTTGGACAGACGGTTCGGTATGTTTGGCGAAGTCATTAGGAGCACCGCAGGTGTGAAATAGTTGCCCAGCGTTCTCCTCGAGTACGCGCGCGGTGAAGAATGTATCACATCGCCACCTAAATTCTACAGGAACCAACACGAAACCCATTAGAAGTCGCACTACGGGACGCCCCGACGCGCTCAAGGTTTGTTGAGATTCGAAGTTAATTTCGTGTGGCGCAGCCTTCTCCCGGTCAGTACACTCCGCACGCGTCACGCGCTTTCCAATGCGGAACAAGCGGAGCGGCGACCCTGCGTTTTTGACGGCAGGGCACCACAAATGGTGCCGTGCGGCCGTACATGGCGCTGATCGCACCCGATCGCGGTGGCGTTCTATCGCTCTGAGAAAATCTCTGTCACCCTGTCCCGTTTGGGGGGGGGGGGGGTGGATTAGGCCACGGGGTTCGCGTTCCGTGCTGACCTTGCGCGGCCGCACGACTTCGGTGTGCTTCTCCACCTGCGGCTGGAGTGTCCCTTCGAATGTCGCAGTCAATCAAGCGTGTGCTGGGGTAGTG
Organism: Anopheles dirus; assembly: GCA_000349145.1. Classification (NCBI taxonomy): domain Eukaryota; kingdom Metazoa; phylum Arthropoda; class Insecta; order Diptera; family Culicidae; genus Anopheles; species Anopheles dirus. The sequence goes on from KB672490.1 coordinate 6,100,369, forward strand.
AATGCCACTCGTGTGCTACCCAGATCCGTTTTGGGCATGCCTCTTGGTGTATCGGTATCGATCGGTGATCGCCGCAGGTGGACAGGTGATCTCTCTCTCTCTCTCTCTCTGTCGGTGAGAAGCAACCTTACTCGCCACCCAGCGAAGGCTTTGGAAGGCTTGGCAAGGAAGTCGAGAATTACACATCATTGGCCCGACCGGGCAGCATCATCATCGCCGGCACAAAGTAAGCGACTCTACGCAACGGCTGGAAGAGTCGCGATCGCCGCGATCAGGTTTCTCGCTGCGCTCGCGCCAATCCGTTGTACAAATCGGGCCTGGTGGCAAACGGTTAGCAAATAATTACGTCCGGAAGTAATCTGCTGCGATCATCGCCGTCGTCGTCGTCGTCTGATCAACGGTGACGAGATCTAGTTCAAGTATCGCGCACCGTGAATGGTTCCGACTGAAAGGGGGATCCGTTTCGGGGGCTGGTTTTTGTTGTCTGGCCCTCTTTTTTTTCTGCGGCGTAGCCGGGCAGTTAGGCCGTGTGGCCCTTTTGTAATGGGATCGGGCCCAGTTAAACGGTCGGGCTGCCCCGCAGGAACCGATTTACGTAATGATCCGAGCGGGGCCGGGGCCCGATTTGGGGTTCGCGATTGCGGCAAGTGGCCGGAGAAAGGTTGAGAAGCTTTCCCGGACGGGAAAATGATTCAATTGGGTGCATTAGTTTAACGATTTTTACTTAGAGGAAAAGCGCTCCCGCTGAGCTACTGAGTGGGGTTATTTTTCACCCTGGAGTGGAGGTTTGTTTGGGAAAACGTTTTTCTCATATTTTAAGCGTTTGATATGCTCTCGCTTCCTTACACTTTTCAAGCATATTTATCCTTTTCTTTTCCCTACAAGTTAGGATACCAATCCGATCCGAAAACGAGCCACTCGGTAGCGATCCGTAGCTAATAACGATATTGTACTATTCAGCATGACAATTTCGGCCTCTCCCAATCAAGCGTGATGTATCACAAAAAAGGGGGGAAAAACACGGCCACTTGCTAAAAAACACATTCATAACCTATTGTTGGCCGTGCGCGCCATTGATTCCCTTTTTCGGTGGCAGCCAAAATGGTTGATTGGCAGTGCAGTGTTGCGCAATTTCGCACCATCCGCGCTCATTATAGGATAATGGACGTCGGAGAAGTTCCACTCTCACTCTTACTCACACAGCACACACACCACGGGGGTTTTCTTCTCTCGTTGCGTTGGCTCGAGCCGGAAGGTCGATAAATACTTTCCAAATTATTAGTTTATTTCACCGCGCTTCACACAACAACTTATTCTTCTCACACCTCGCGAACGGGGCGGCTCGGTAGGTGGGATGAAGTGAGAGCCTCTTCACACCGAAAAAAAGGAAAACAGCTGGAAAAAAACGCACAAAAAACAAAACAAAACATCAAATTCGTTTGTGCGTGTTTCTTCGCTCTTATTGTGTGGAAGCACTGGAGAATAAGGAACCCAGACGTGACGTATGGTTGTGGCAGTGATTGATGGAGCCGTGCATCGGGCATGCACCGGTTGCAGTTGCACCCAATTCATCAACAACAAATCGTCTCTCTGCGGCACCTTTAGTAGCTTCACTGACTGTCCTAGAGTCGTTGGAATGGGAAAATAAAAAAAAACAACCCACGCCAGAATACGTCAGCCGGAACGATGGCGGCGGTTCGTTTGGAATTCCGTGCAAAAAAACGAACTTTTGGAGACGAGATTGTGTTGCAGTTTTTGGGCTAGTAAAAAAATTGTAACAAAAAAGCATAGAAGCAAACGGAACGGTTGATTTACTTTCGCCCTGGGATTTGATTGCTTCGTGGTTCGTTGCTGTTTTTTTTCTCTTTCGTCTGTTTCTCTGATTTTGCGTCGTCGGCTTGCATTTCACCTACATTAGGTGCCGTAACCCCTGTTTAAAAAACCGTTCGCACTAAGTGGTTTTTGTTACGGTTTTGTGGTCAAGTTGGTTAGGATGGTTGGGCGCTGTTTTGATCGTTTCGTGTAAACAGCAGTAAACAGCAGAGGGAGGCGGGATAATTTTTTGGGTGGGGAGGGCCAAATAACATAAAAACGACACATTTTCCCAGAACCATCCGTCCTTCAAGCCGTTCGACGGTGGTGTAATTAAATAGAGAAAAAACCCCATCGCATAAATCTCGGCTTACGAGCCGGACGAAAATCAAATGAGCCATAAATCGGAAACAAATCCACCTAATGGGGCGTTTGCTGCGTTCATTTGCACCTTTTTACTTCGCAGCGATTAATACGCGATACGCGTGGCTCCATCCCCGTTGCCCAACCTGTCGCCTCGATTTGCCGTGTGAATTATTCACGAATCGCGGATCAAATTAACACCTCTCGATGCGGGCCCATCTTGCGAGGAGCGAGACAGTCCGCGCGTAACAGTCGCGGCGAGACAGTTTTCGTTCGGTGGGGCTCGCTTTAGTTGTTTATTTGCGGCGTTGCATCTGTATTGCCGCAACTGATCGAAGGTTGTGTAATGGGGGCGAATGGCGGAAATTATATCTCGGCTCTCATCTCGCTCTCACACAATGCTGGGTGGCGGGCGCTCGCGGGGATTCCTGGAAAAACGGAGTTCGGGTTTTGCTTGCCGTGTTAGGTTGCGTTTTGTTTGGTTTCTTTTTTCACGTGTTTTCCGCCGTCGGTGGGTATAAAGTTGTACCACGTGGGGAACAGGTTTGCACGGGAGGGCAACATCAAATCGGGTTAATGGCGCTGGTAAGGAACCTGCTGCCGTACAAGCAGCCGAAAAGTAGCAGTAACAACAATATTGATCGTAAAACCTAGATGGATGGAAGTCTTCTAGACGCCTGGTGTGGTTGTTGTATTGGTTTGGTTTACGAATGCACTACAGGGTATCTTAATAGTGCATCTTACCAAAATGAGTCAGATGTGCCAGTGACCGAGAGACACACATATTGAAGTAGGCAAACATAGTTGAAAAAAAACCTTAAATCATTTAAACAATTGAGTATATTGTCGGATTAGTCATAATTGAATAAGTCGAAGAAATGGAAATGATACCTGTTCAGTATCATATACACTACAGCTGAATCCTAGTCTGAGATCTTGGTTGACATAATGAAAAAGAATCTGCGTCATCAGTACATCGGAATCTTGGACGCTGTCCTTGTGAACGGTCTTACAAGTATAATCTTTTAAGTCCGGCTGAGAAGTTCGATTTGATACCAATATTGTGACCCACTCTCCAAAGTTTGACGGGTTGGATATACTGTAAGATAGTCTTCGTCTTTTTTATGTAACAATTTCTCAGACTTCCTAGGATATATTATAGAACCATAACCTAGACCTAGGCTACATTTCTTCAAGGTTCATATCTCCGCGACTCACGTGAGTACTGAGACATGGATAGTCTTCAAATTTCGGTCATACAAAATAGATCTCATTGATTACTAATTGAAGATAAATTATCACATTTCTTTTTTCGAACGTCTGCCCAAATTTACGGTTAAAAACTGTCATTATTAAAGCGTTAATATCCACAGGTACCAATGCCATAGTTATGCTCGCATGGTCTGAAGTAGCAAGCATACAAAACACCGCCAATGTTTGTGGTTTCACCTGGCGCGATTCTGCGTTCCCGCCACACGTGCACCGACAAGACAGATGGACGTCTAGAATGAGTGACATTTTCGGAAGCGTTCAAGCCTTGATTAACTTAACGAATGCCATTTTCCGCGGGCGCAGGTGGTGGGCCACCAACCTTTTTCCCTCCCCCCAAACACACAAGTGACCCATTTGAGGTAATTATTTAGTGCCAAAGTGCTCGTACTGACATGAACTCGACGGAGCAACAAAAAAGAAAAAGAAAAGAAAACAGAAACAACGGCGCAGTGCAGATTTCGCTTTGCGCGCGCCAGCGAAACAGGATGTCGCAAACGCAGCAAAAAAAAAACATACACGCGCAGAGGCGTACTGGCGTAGTTGGCGCGAGAGTCTCTCAACGCCACCGTAATTACCGCCTACCGGCTTCCAAAAGGCAGCAGCGGCAGCAAAATTGAATCGTGAGGAAAGCTGCAGCTGGAAAGAGGAGTGAGACCGGGTTGGTCTGCACGGAAACCGGAAGGTGCGCAAGACACCGACATACAGCACGTTTCGTAGGTGTCGCGCGTTGTCGTTCTGGCGTTCTCTGGGCCTGCCTGTGTGTATGTGCGCGCACAGCAAGGTAGTTTGACAGAGTCATAATTTACTACCGCGTTCGATTGTGTAGGTGCAAGGTGCTCCGAGTTCGTTTCGTTCCTCTTAGTGCCCTAAAGAAACCAGCGAGGCAATAGTCTTCTTCCGGACATTTTTGGGAAGTTTTGGGCAGAAACCCAGCTTGCAAGGTGCATTCGAACGATGACTCCGTACAAAACAGCGTCTGAATCACTCCAGCTCAGGTCTTCAGCGAAACTTCAACCAATGACGCATCCGAACAGTGTGTGTCTGTGTGGTCAAGACATAAACGAGTTTCGCTTAATGTATTCCTTGTGCCGCTCGTCCGGCCACCGGGCCAGTTGTTGTCCCGCTGGCCGGTATGATTTTATGGCGAAATTCCACCTTCCCGCTTTGGTCTGCCTTGCTGCCGTCGCGGTGCAGCCTTTCTGAAGGGACCATCACCGGGCGAAACGGTGCAACACCCACGGCCGCAGGGCACAACCGCGCGATGGTCAAAGCGCAGCATCGATGCACGGGGCCACGACATCGATAGCCGAGCGATGCGCCGAGCGAGATACGACCGGGAGGAGGTACTTTTCATAAAGCTTCTTTTTGCCCCATGTTCCAAACTGACTGGCGGACAAATTAATCCATGCATCCCCGGGCGTGGTGGTGGTGATGAGGATGGAAGTGGAATTTCCGGTTTGCAAATTCTGCACCAAAAGGATCCCTTCACGGTCTGGGCCCTGGGTCGTTGAACCTGGGGAAGGCATCATCGCGTGCGACGTGTGCGTAGGCCCGCTGCAGACCGTAAAGATCCTCTCGCAAGAGGGCAAGATCATGCGCATGGCTCCTATTTGTAGCGACGCAACCATGACACGTCGCAAGAGAACTTCGCCCATGAGAGGATCGTAAAACTAATCGCGAAAGGTCACTCACGGGTGACGTGTGAGCTAATAGTGCGCTACAAACCAGGAAGATGTCAATAAAAGCTCGCTGGAAAAGCTGCCGGTGTTTCAGGTGGTGAGAAAACCGATCGCGCGGGTTGGCCCCTTATTGGAAAGGTGGCTCGTTTTGGGGCTGGGAAAAGTCGATCGTAAGTGTCGCGGTGAGATCATCCCCGAGCGAAGGGATGTTTGATGAGTGTTCACACCTTTACGAAACGGCGTCGCACGATCGATCCGTGCGATGGGAAGCGGTGCTTTCGCGCCGCACACAGGTTAATTCGTCGGGAAACACCCTCCAGTTGTCGATCGATTTCGTCGACCGTCGTCGTCTGGCACCCTGGGGGCTTTTTTTTCTCTCATCCGAGCGACCTGGCCGGGTCGAGGGAGTGGCTTTTCCTCTTAATGTTTTGATTATTTTAACTTCTTCGCACGCTACGTTTGATCGGGCCGCTCACAAAATGTTTGACACGATCGGGTTAGGGAGATTTATTCGGGGTGCATAATTTGGAAAGGAGTTTTCAGGGGAAGTCGAAAGGATTGTTGGGTTGGTGTGCAATATAAATCGTTAAACAACATTCGTTCAGGGAATTTCGTACCATCTGAAGAAAAAAAAAACACACACACACACCACGGCCATGCTAACGACACGTTAAGGTTCCACCAGCGCTTCGCCAACGTTTAATTGACCCAGACATTAATTGGCCCCGGTCGCACCACGACGCTGCAAGTGAACGGGTGGCCGGGTGCTCGTTCTGCTTATGCTTCACGGGGCTACATTTCACAGCCCGCCGTTGCTTGGGAAATTGCATCTCGCGCTTGGGAAGGTTGCTGGCGGGAGCAGGCGGGTTAATTAAATCGGCTGAAATCAGAATCGCCGCGCGATTGCGCCCGGTTCGATACGTTCGGGCGGCGAATGTAGGACGCGCAAGGTTACAGGCGGTTTTTCCGAGCGAAAACGTGGCGCTGATAGTGCGCTTTCATTAACGTTGGGTGGCGAACGCCCACAGTTCGTTAAATAATTATCCAATAACTCAATTTACCACCTTGGAATGTGAGAAGGCCATTTCAATAGACTTTTTTTTCCAAGCGGTGCTGTAATCTTTGAAGTTATCGTTTAGATGAAGTGAAGTATTTTGAACAGAGTGACGTCAGTACTTACTTACTTGCATATAAGGCAATGATAACGACAAATGAAGTTGGATCAAGTATGAATGCGGTTACAAATTAAGCTTTGGAATGACAGTCAGCTTTTTAGTCTATGTGAAAGCATCGCTGGACTCTGACCAAGGGATAGCAGGTTCGAATCCCGTATAGTCAAGACGTTTTTACACTAGAAATTTAATTACAATCCGTTTTGAATCTCTTAAATAAAAAAGGAAAATAAATACATAAACGATAATCCATTAACGACCCCAACAAACAAATGAAATGCCCAAAAGCCTGGTGCCTCTCTCCACTCACGAAGGGCGTTCGCGCTTTCTTTACCCTCTCTGTTCGCTCCAGCTCTACAGCGTGTGTGTGTGTGTGGAGGCACACGCAAACTATAGAGAGATGGAAATTATCGCTTTATCAAATGTTTACGATCGATTCAATCAACATTATTAACCCGCCCATTATCATTATGCTCAGGCGCGCATCGTCGTCGTCGCCGGTGGTCGGTCGGTGCTCTATGGCGAGCTCAACTCCTATTATCAACGGCTTTGGCCATACCATTTCGGGGCACGTGGCCAGCCGCGCCACCCTTATCGCGCCACTCTATCGTGAACTTCCGATCGCGCGTCGGGCGCCCTAACATTTGATCCTAATCAAACAAATTTCCACTCGACTCGAACGTTCGACCTCACCAGCACCAGCGGATCAAGGATCGCCCAAGTGGCGATGTGGATCATGCACGTAAGCTGGCGGTGCGTACCAGTGGAGAGACGGCACACAAAACCCTCCATTAAACACTTTCGGAACAATGGGGGCCGAAAGTATTTAAACGCACGTGGCAAACCCCTCCCTCGGACGGAGTGAGTGTTCGGTGTAATTCGTTTATGGATGCTGTGCGGTCGTTTTGGGGGGAAGTTTTGGGCCCGGTAGCCGTTGTCTTTTCTTTCGTTTTTTGGCGTTTGCGCGAGGCTACAATTATATAATTTCGTTGATTATGAACGAAAGTGTTCCGCGGTAATGCTCGCTGCATGGTTGCGATGGCATGCCCGGGTAGGGTGTGCACTGTGTGGGTGGTTGCGTTTTTTGTTGTTGTTGTTGTGGTTCATTCTCCTTGTGAAGTATGCGAAGTATGGTATCTGGTATTGTCTTACGGGGATCGACTCTGAAAAGAACCACAGCGTTAGTTCATTTTTTAGGGCATTCGTCTTTCCCTTTCTAGTGTTGGTAACATTCCGCATCTCACTCGGTCCGCTCTCTGCCATTGTTTCCCAGGTGAGGCCTGGGAACGCAGCAACCGTCTGCGGGGGATTACGGTGATTAATTGGATCTCGCGAAATGTCAGCCGCATAAGGCAAGGCGGTTAATCGTAGGAGTCGTTTGTACATTCGATTTCAGTTTTTGCATTGTTTTGCTGGTTTGTTTTTCGGGTGAGCTGCCTGTGATTGCCGCACTATTGGGGCTGCAAAGTGGCGCAATTTATTTTAAAAACGCTACTTGAGAGGTTTTTTCTCCTCCTCCCCATAAAAAATAAGTCTTGTTTACAGCAATTGAGAGTGTTTACCGGCGGGAAGGAAGCACACGCTCGACTATTATTGCCCTTTCGCAAATAACACATTTGTCTTATGAAGATGATACCACGAAGCAGAGGCTAGAAACTCATTTCGCACGTTCGTTTTGCTAAATCGGCAACGAAATTTACCCACCGCCAACCGCACGGAGGGAAACCGATCGGAAAATGCTCCAACAGTGCAGATGATCTTATAATTAGCTGCATTTAAATGGCAAGTGATCGGCGGGCCGGCGATGGGAAGGAAGTGAAGCAGCCAAACAAACTACAGAGCAGGGAGCAACAAAAAAAAAGCTAATGAAAGGCAATTTTCCAATATCGATTCTGTTCGCTTTTTCCAGCCGCACCGCGTTTGACTGATTGGCCGCTCGTGAGTGGGATGGATTTATTTAGGAGTGTTGCCGATGGTTTTGCACAATCATCACAGTGAGCATTAATCGGTGCCGGTGTGGAAAGCACCATCTATCACTAACGAGCGAGCGCGGCAGGGGTAAATTAGCTCGCGAATGGAAAGTCGTTCAGAATTTGGCGCAAAAACAGTGGATGTAATGTGTGAGAAGCTGTAACGATACTGGGAGAAACGTTAAGAGACGATTTTTAATTCGAAACCGGTATGAATATGATCGTAAACGAGAGCTCTTCTTGCCGGTGAGCTGTATAGTCTATGTGGTAAACGCATTGGTATGCCAACCCACGTGACAGAAGTTCAAATCTCGGATCGAGTAGTTGTTTGGAAACATTTTTAAGGCGGAATAATGGAATAAAAACACGATTTTATTAGTTTACATAATGTATGCAGAACGTATTACTGATTCTGAATTCAGTCAGGCGATTTTACGACCCCCAACATGCTAAGGGAAGCGTTCAAGTTTATGTTCGAAATCCCTATTCGGCTGGACGGGAGATTTAAGAAACCTCCCTCCAGCGCACATACATGGACATATTTCTGTTGCTACCAAAAGCAACCTGAAGCTGTTGCCTACCCCTAAACCTTAATCTCTACTTGCCATTCAAGAGACGCAATCCCATTTACGTAGCTCGTCAAATCCGTTCTCAACATGGCCAATCGGGGCAGTGCGATCTCCGTCCCAGCTTCCGGCGTGTGTACCACCACCCCCCAAAACCAGTCGAAAGCCGCCAATGCCGCGGCAGTGTATCAGCGGGAGCGCCATGTGAGAATGAAAGATCATAAATAAAGGCACCATCGACGGCACGGACAACACGCACACGCCTGGGCGAAAGCTGGGACATCGCCATAGGCGCAAACACGGGGCTGCCGGGCACAGCCGCAGCAGCCGCGCAAACATGTCCAACTGTCGCTGGTGTGGTGAGCACATAATTCGTTTATAATTTGTTTTGTATTCAAATTTAAACGCGTCCACGACGAGGGGCACGCCGTCGTGGCTGTGTCGTAGTTAATTTTTGATTTGGCAGCTCACTTCCGCCGGCGCAAGAGCCACGGGAACACCCGGCTTGACCCAGGCGTTACTGGTTGGTTTGTGTGTGTGCCTTTTTCACTCTCTGTTGCTCTCGCACCTTTTCCACCTTCTTGTTTTGCACTGTTTTGTGAAGAAAATAGATTAATGTAACGCTCCTGCTCGAGCGAGGGAAACTGGATTCGATCGGTGCGTTGATTTACAACTCACAGCTGAACCAGCAGCAGCAGCTACGATGAAGGTGTGACAAATGTTGGGAACTTTCTTTCGGTCGAAAGCAACAACAAAAAAAAAACAACCCCAGTCTCCCTTCTGCCCGCTCCAGCTCGCATCTTGTCAGTTCATCGTTCGCGTTGCACAACACCAGCGAATGATGACGCGGGATCGTGCCCGCGTGGTTTTTTTGTTCGGCAATTCGGGCTTCCCTTTGGCCGACCCTTTGTGGCGAACGCACAAAATTGTATTCAGATTGCTTTTGTGATTGAATCGTACTTAGGTCGGCCTTGCGGCCCGCCCGATTCTGTTAGAAAGTGTGTTGCCTGCTTGTCTTCTCGTTGTGGTAATAAAATCGTTAAGCTGGGTGGCCCCTCTTGTCGGGCGATAATCGGTTGCGTGCGCGCGCCCGCGCTGACGAGTGGGCTTTCCCGATGAAATCGGATCGTTTTACGTAAAATGATTCATTGATTGCACCGTTTATGGACATTTCTATTTGGGCACAAACAAGTCTGGGCTTTGTGGCCTTGTCAAACCAGCGCCGATGGACGTTGATTATGTTTTAATCTAATTTTGGAGACGATGTATTGTTGTTGTTTTTTATGGGAAATATTAGAAAGAGATTTCAACAACAAGACGCCTGAAGTTATGCAAATGTTTCACTTGCAGCACGAAGGACAAACACCCGCAACCTTTTCGTCGACCTTCGATGGCCGGAAGGCAAAAATCGTAATCGTAAAACAGTGAAACCAACATCTTTGCCAGCAAACGTAGTCGCTAGATGCGAGCTGGCACGGCTCGTTTAAGTGACTTCAAGACGTTTGACGTTCGCCGCCCTCCGCCGGGTGAGAGTGAACAACGACGCAGGTCGCGTTTCACACGATTATGCGCATCCAGCTCGTGAGAGCCGATGCAGCCCCGAGGGGATTTTCTATCGCCACACTCGCACAAAAAAGGGAACCGCATGCGTGCGCCTTTGCCGGGGACACTGGAACGTGTCTTGCGCCACCGCACACGGCCAGGACGTTGCGGAAACGGAAAATTATGCGCTGGGAAGCGTCTAGAAAGTGCATTTCACGGTGGACGGCGAGGGTTGTTGCCGAAGCCGTGCCGGGGCTCCGAAAATGGGCCGAGTTTTATTACACAAACAATTCATGACTTACGTGTTTCCGTAAGTCAGTCGGGGTGGTGTGCGCTTTTATGGACAAAAGCAATAAAGTAAGGTTTAGTTTAGGATCGGCTCCGTTTTGACAGCTATTTGAAGGTAATGTTTAATTGGTGTATTTATGGTTTAGATCCAATCGGGAAATATTGTTTAAACATACAAATAAAGCGTTATGAAAGGGGTTGATACTAGAGTTCGGTAACAGAGATCCAGATTCATGAATCTGAATGAATCTGTGAATTAAATGAATGAATCTGAATCTTAGAAACAAAGATTCATGAATATATAGAGATTCATAGGATTCATGAATTCCTAGAGATCCATTAATCTCCAGAGATTCATGAGATTCATGAAACTTTAGAGCTTCACGAATTTCGTGAATCTGCTAGAGATTCATAAGATTCATGAATCTTTAGAGATTCATGAACCTCTAAAGATTCATGAATGAATCTGAATGAATCCTGAATGAAAGATTCATGAATCAGAATCTCGTCGAAAGATTCATAAGACACAACACTAGTTGATACACATTGCATACTTTTAGGCGAAAAAAACATCATAAAAGTATGCTGCATGAGCGCCTTATTTGCCCTGTCTTAATAAAACGTTGAGGACGTTTGACTCAAGCATTCAATGTTAAACGTCAAAATTGATTTGACATGCGAAACAAATGACAGAATATTTTACTTTGAATTCCAATAATGCGGAAGCTAAATACTAAAAGGGTAGAAAACGCATCAGTCGTCAATCGAATGCCTTGTGAGCTTCTACTCTCTGAGGAAGACGAATGCCTTATCCATGCAAGAATCAAACCATCCTCCCTGTATGGCTTCATCGTGGCATCGTCATTGGCACGTTTGTTTGGGACGCTCGTCCGCGAAAGGAAATTCCCAATCCCGTCGGTGTAATAAATATAATAATTTATGATACGCGATTTCAGTCCGAAGCCGGTGCCAACAAACACCACCTTACTACCTTGCGGTCGCGGTCGAAGAGCGCTCGATAACGCTCCCGGCTCGAGCTGTCGAGCTGGTTGTGGCATTTCTTTCTCGGGGCGAAAGCGCACGATGCGGCATGAGGGGCACGATGAGTTTGACCCAGTGCCCTGACAGTTGGTGGCGGCAGAAGTGGCAGCAGTTCGTAGCTTAAAAGCTGTGGGTAATTTGTGGCTTTATTCCGATACCGTGGGGATCGCAGCCCTTTGAAGACCCGTGCCCGCCGATGATGGAATGTTTTGCAGTTGTGGGGCGTGTATGTTAAAAATAGGAAAAATAACACGAACCGAAAGCTGATAGAATGTTGCAGAGAGGTGTGCGAAAAGCGGGTGGAAAACAGGCGCAGGGCTGGGCTCGTAAATTGATGCAGGTTTATTTTCATTTACCACCGGCAAACATTGTGCTAGTTTTGAGGTCGTTGCAGGCGAGCGATAAACGTTTGTGGGTTAAACGAAGAAGTTTAGAATTTTTATCTTAATTTAATCTACCATGCACCAGGGGAGTTTTGCTCGTTTCGGGATGATTGCGGTGGCTCATGCTCTTGAATAATTTAACGGTAGTGGTTGATCGGGTATAAGCTCCAACGTGTGTGGCTTGGAGTGAAGGAAACCAGCACCAAATCGCAACCGTTGCATAATCATCCCTATTCCAAAGCTTCCAAGCGATCGTGTGAGTAATTTCCGTTGCCAGCTCCACACCTAACCTTGTCCCGTTTATATTTGGTATCGCCGCCGCCGTACGGTTCGAAACCTACATTTTCCGCATCACCTGTGCGCGCAGCTGAAGGGCGTGCGCATCACAAACACAGGCCCCGGACCGGTACGCCCATCGGCGGGGCAGCTGTCAATCAAAACTCACACACACACACAGATGCTGCTCCACCAGAAGCTGCACTCGCAGGGCGTACAGAACACACTCACGGGTTGCGTGTTGTAATCTCTCACGTTTCCGCAATGCACACACTCACGCTGCACTTGCGCGACACTGCGTGCATGACAAACGCTGCGCTTCCGACGCGAATTCCGGCCCGGTTGCCTGCCATGGGAAAACGGCCTGACGGCTGATGGGGAACGACGCCAAAAACGGGCCGGCCCCGGCAGCTGGAGAGTGCGAAGGCGCCAGCGCGTCGGGATGGGATGGGTAGAAAGGGAAAAGCGGTGTAAATTTGATACCTTACCGAGCGATCGAGACGGAGGCGCCGTGCGACCGAAGAAGAGGCGAATCGAAATGCTAATCGAATGATACACCGGGCCTCGCGGAATGAGATTCGCACACGTGCACAGCGATCGAACGAAGCAGAAGTGGCTAAGCCGCGGGTTGAACCGGCTGGCGCAAATTGGCGTTCAATCGCTTTGTTGGCGCGAGAGAAAAGCGATTAATTTGCTTTGGAAAACGATACACGGATTATGGCTACAAACGGCAGCAGGTAATAATGATAAATAGAGCTTTTGGTTATCCTCAATTAGGCTTCGTACTTGGGAAGTTTTATTGTGTTGTGAAGGTAACATTATGCATGCGTTTTGTACCGGAATTGACGCCGAAATGTATGCAATTTTCCCAACAAAAACGAATTTTAACGCTTTATTAGCTCTCTTATATTCTGATTGTATCAAATGAAGCGATCCACACATATAATATACATCATTGCTTCCTGATCGACCTAATCGTGATGATTATTTCAATCGTTCAATCAATACATGCTGCAAATTGTTTACGAAATTCAAGATAAATGTTGCCCGCAAAAGAACACGCCGCATGTGTCCATTAACATAGTCATAAAAATGTCTCGCTCGAAATCGATCTCCGGGGGACTCCAACCCCGGTTTCGACTCAATTACCCACATCGGAGCAACTTATTTTGCAACCCAGCTTCCAAACGGCCCGGCGGTGGTCTACCGGGCCAGCGTCGTAGGTGAACTTGCGTGGAACGGAGCTGTTAACGGCACGCTCCACGTGAGCGGCACGGTGGCCAACGAATCCGACGGTTCGATCGATCGATCGATCCGCGACCGGGGTTTTGGGGGCCCCACCGGATGGGATACGTGGGATGGTGGCGTGTCACTCACACGAAAGGCGGGCGACACGCCAAAGGCCACCGGGTGCTCGATTTTCGCGTTTCGCGCACATAAGGAATGCGACGGGCTTGCGCAAGCGCAACTTGTCCCATCGCGTCGAGAGCTGCAGGTGGGACACACACACACACACGCATACGCAGAAGGCAAGAACGAACTAGTTCGGGTTCGAATGAGAGTAAAAAAGTCGCTCGGAGATAGTGAAAAAAACACTGCGAGTGTGTGGCCGCGGGTTTCCCGCTTGATTTCCCGCGCAAGTCTTTCGTACATAGAATGAGGTTCGTTGCTTGTTTTTTTTTTGTTGCTGGTTTTGTTTTGGGGAGCCAGTAGAAGATTTTAGATTCGTTCGCCTCCGCGGTGTTTGGATGGATTTATTTGGTTCGGTTCGCGTTTCGGAAGGTCGCCCGGGAGATTATGTTGGGTGACCGCAGGGTGAGCTTGGGCAAAGGGGGTGGGCGTAAACATGTAGGGTGTAAGCGGCGCAATAAATCGAAACAAAAAGTACCGAACGGTGGGCGCTGGCAAAAAGGGCGTTTTTAATACCGTATCGTAAAGATACGGGTTTGGCTAAGGGAATCATTAAGACCTAAGCTACACCTTCGCCTTAGTAGCCTTTCCAGAGCCGTTTCTTCTCCGAATTCGGACGATCGGTCTCGCACGCACATAAATCAAGCTGCCAGGCTTATTACGGGGGTTTGGGCTCTCATTATGCGCCCGAAAAAATTGCACACAAATTGAGGTTAGAAAATAAATCAACCGGGCGTTTTTTTATTATCGCGCTCCCTTTCTGGAACGACGGCAGACGGCTTTCCATTGCGTACTGTGCTACTGAAAATGTGCTGATAAAAAAGCCAGAGGCTTACATAATGCTCTTTTGGTGTTAGCACGTCCCTTCGCCGATGTGCGACGATCAAAATGATAGCTATTGTCAAGCGAGCGGGAGAGCGCGACCTAGAGAGCGACACATTTTCACACGACGCAGCACCCTGACCATCATCCATCATTAGGGTGCTATTCGTTTGTTTTTCTCTCTCTCTCTCTCTCTCTCTCTCTCTCTCTCTCTCTCTCTCGCCACTCGCTCCAGTGTGGCCTGCAATTGTTCAGATGACACATGGAATGTTTAAAATTAAATTGTAAGCCTCGCTTCTTATGCTCTCCAGCAGGACGGAGGGTTTCGCGAGCTGTCATCGGTATGCAAATTGCGCTCGGAGCCGCTTTTCTTCTCGCTCCACGTATCTTCTATTGATCGGCGCAAACCACCTGTGTTACGTGCGGCTTGTTCGTGTGTGGGAACGAGCCGCCTCTCGCGTCCAACAATCGAACGAATCGTATCTCGTGTGCTGCGGTTAAATGGCGGAGGCCGCCGCGAATGGAATTTGCGGAATCATAACTCACGCCGGTTTGCCTACGGGGAGTAGGTTGCGTTTTCGGTACGATGCAAAAAAAAAGACAACACGATCGCACCGAAGTAGGTTACGGTTCGATATCGTTCCGCACATGTTGGGCAGCTGTCGTCGGAGCCGTTGTTTGTGCGTCCTGTTTGCGCCGCCATCGAGTTACGTCGCGCTACAAGGAGTTCTCGAAGTTAATTTTTTTTAATGTCACCCGACCTCGGTCGGCTTCGCGTTCGCCGGACGGACCGCACAGGTGATGGGTGCACTTTTTATTCGCTCTGCTCTCGATCGTCGCTGTGTCAGTGCGTTCTCACTCACCCGGGCCCGGGTACGTCAACCGCCGGGCAGCCGGGAACGATATGCGGTGGTTAAATTGAGCATATGATTTATGACAGCGGTGGCACGGCGAAAGAGATGCAGTTATGCAATTTCACGGTACATTAATCGCGGGAAATGCATCGCGTTGACAGGATGGAGTGCTGTTTTATGGCTCGGGATGGAGGCGAAGTGGGCAGGAGGTCGGCCGTGTGGGAGTGAAGAACAATTCACATCTCAAGGTATGTTTAATGAGCATTTAAATGGTCGGATAGATGAAGGTTGAACAAAGCACCGCCCGAGCGCTGTGCCGGGCCGCGTAATTGACGTACTTGAAGGGCCTCAAACGAGCAAAAACCTAGTGAGAAGACAAGTATTATGATAAATTAATTCTAGGAGAAGAGAAGAGAAGATCCATTACGTGCGGAAAACTTGAAGGGATTGTGTATGAAGCGAGGAATGAACTGGCTCTTCCTGAACGTTCTCCACGGTGCACCGTGTATTTCCCTTTTTTGCTAATTGGATTGCATGTTTGCCGAAGCTTAGCCTCTTCATCATCGTTCGCGAGTGGGAAAATCGCACCGGAAAAATCTCACATGCCGTCACAACGCGATTTATGACTCGGGTGACATCTTTCGACAATTTCAATTTATTTCACTTTCTTCCCGCCGAGATGGACGTGCACGTGGTGAGAGAGAGAGAGAGTGTGTTATCTTCCACTTGCATTATATCGCTGGAGGCGATAAAAAAGGTTCGTCGCTTGGCGCTCGGCGCGCATGTTTGGGGGCATTTTTCACCGCGCTCACGAACGGATTCGCAATTCGAACGGGGCTGCACGGGTTGAGTTTGATCTCACCTCCCTTCTTAATCCGCGCCGTCCCGCCGACGCTTCGGAAGCTCGTTTCGCGGTTGTCAAACAATAAATAATACCGCGATGGTGTGTTTAAATAAATCATAAAAATAAATCTGTTTTTTTCTGCCCCGGGGCACAGCCTGCACAGCCCTGCACTGGTGGACACTGGGTTGCCTGGTGGGCTAGTGTCTCAAGCGAGCGCCACTTAGGTGGTGCACCCGCGCTAAGCTTCGCGTTAGAGGCGAGGTTCGTCGCCTCGGACGCGTTGCAATCGCCCGGGCGCGATCTAACCAGATGGAGTGTTTTTCTGTGCGCTGACAGCTGAGGAACGAAAGTAACAGCAGCGATCATGGAAAGCGGCAATCGAAGCGGCCATAGCCAACGAGGAAGGAAACGCGTTAGGGATTCCATTGAGCGCGAGAATCTGATCTCCTTGTGCGAAACGAGACGCACGAGCTGCTGGTGCAACGCGCAGAGTGACCTGAATCCTGGAGCCAAGCTCTGGCCATTTTCAACACCCGACTGACATAAATTTTAATCAACCGAATCAACGCTTACAATTAGCGTGTCGGGCCGCCCTGTGGGCCCTGCAGCTGCTGCACGTGTTGCTTTCAACACGTTAAGGGCATCAGAAGAATAGCTTAAGGTGGCGTTTTTTTTTCGCTGCAGATTCGTTATAATATTTAATTTGCCTGTCCGCGCTTACCACGTTTAAGCGTTGTTGAATTCATTATTGCACCAGACAGACACACACACACACATTTGCGTCCGCACCTCAGCTCGTTTAGCGCGCAACCTTGGATGAATTAGAAGATATGGGTGCCGTCGAAAAAAAAACACGGTTGCGAGGGAAAGATTTTCCACCCCGACCGATACCGCAGTACGAGATCGTGACCGAGCCCGATGTCCGATTTCCACGCAAAACCCGCTACAACCCGCCATCGTTCACACAATGGACATTGTGTGTGCCTTTTTGTTTTCTCCTCTCGTCTTCGTCGCCTTTCGGATGCGCTCGATCGTGCAAATCGGGTTTGCGAAACACGCGCGGTTCATCGGGTGTCAATGATCGCAGCAGCGGCGCGTCCGTGGCTTATCCGTTTGGTTTAAAGCGGATGCTTTTCGGGCGGACTTCGCAGCAGCAGAAGGGTGTTAATTTTATTGCCAACATCAAAGCCCGCACTGGCGGTGTCGTAAAAGCGACGAGTGATACGGGAAGCTGAGGGCTTCGGTTTCGGCATACCCGGGTTTCGAAAGCCAACGATTTAGGTTTGTGTAAGGCGAGGGGGGTTTTTCGATGAAATTTGTATGGGGTCATTAGTTGGAAAATACTGAGAAAACAAACGTGACATCAGCGCAGACATCGCAAATAAATTGGTTAAAAATAAAAGGCGTGTTTTGTTGGATGGATCAACTTAATTTCGTGTTCAAAAACTCCGAAAAAATGTAATAAAACCAATCTAGATCTCATTTGTCTCGATCGTAATCGCGTGACAGCAAGCTCTGTCCAAAAATCCAATCATCTCCAGTGCCATTTGTTCTGAATAAAAGCGAAACAATTGAATCCTCCCGCCAAACGGCCAATGCGCACGACCCTCATCGTCGCAAGCAGCCAAGACAGGCATCTTCCCGCACACGGGCACGCAAAGCACGCAAACACAATCACCATAAACCGCTGGGAACCACCGAAAACCCCACCGTGGCAATAAAAGGGTCACTGACAAATGGGCACCGCGGAGAACGATTGCGCCAAACCGTCGGTACGGCGAAATTAGCATCCACCGGGTAAAAGATTGTCATTTGGGTGGCCCCGGGTCCGTTCTTGCAAACGACCGGTGAGAAAACGGTGCCGGCTGCGGTTAAGGCAAACACCGTCCGTGCATGACCACGAAAATGGAAACATTGAAACAAAACCTCCCCCCAAAGCATCTCACATATCGCGGCGGGCGGGATCTGTGTTGCGATTGGATGCGTTTCGTGTTAAACACTTTGCCGGTTGCGTCATTTCGCGTGAAGACGGTTTGATCTTTTTCCATCGATGCCCGGTGCGTGCGTGCGAGTTCATTAAAGAGCGCTTCGTTCGGCCGACGCACGATAATCGATCTCGAGACGAATCGACGCACCGCGGACAGATCGCTTATCGTTGCCGGCGCATCAATCCAAGTGGAAGTTTAACGAAATGAGAGGCAAAAAAAGGAAGGCTGTTTTTTTCTTAATGACCGGTTTTTACGGGCGCTTATTTGCTCCTTCGCCTTCGTGGGTGCTAATATTCGTTGTCGTCAGCGGTTTCTTGCACTTCATTCGGTTCGTGGATGAGAGTGGGCCAACGTCCGCTACTAATGGGGTGCTAGATTGCATTGCTTTACCGACCTCAAACAAATCCGTCGACACATGCAAATCGAGTCCACCCACCCGCACGGTTGAGGTCAGGCCAAGTTGGCACCGAAGCGCATGCTGGATTTGATGGCCCAAGATTGACAACAGCCGTGTGAACGGATAGAAAAGGATTGTCTTTGTTTTTGGGAAGAGAAAGCGCTCGTTTGCATATGGTTTTGGTAAATGTTTACGAACCATGTGGCTTATACTTACGTCTAGGTGTGAGGTTTCTGAAATCGAAATAGAGAAGAAGAGATTTTTTTCATTATTTTTGTTTGATTTATCATTTTAAAAATAAACTGCTGAATAAGAGGCGAGGTTGAGAAACTCAGCGAAGAAGTGTTGGTAAAAAATGGTCCATAATTAACAGTCACTCGCGATGCTGACGGTTCTCACAGTGACGATCAAGAACTCAATCCAACCTAACCTCAAATAACAACTGCCGAAACGAATCAAACTAATATGCGCGCTAGCATTTGTACCGGGCGCTGGGAAAAGTGCACCAAACAGACAAAGAGCAGCCATTTGTTTCGCTTTTTTTTGGGGAGAAGAAAACTTCAGCCTCAGTGTGTCGTTTGTGTTACATCAAGCCCGCCGTGCCGCGATGGGGCCCTTCTGGGTCGCGTAATGCCGGTCCACCTGGCATGGGGTCAAATTTGGTTGATGTACGTGCCACCTGCATGATGCGATGATAGCACATCGCCCCCCCGAGGTTAAACCGACGGTCGATGCGATCTACTGCATGTTGCGCCTGCGACGGGGCGATGATGTTGCAGCAACGTTGCGACGTGGGATGAATATTCCCGCCAGATAAGCCCGAAACGGGCCGTTGTTGTGCGGTTGTGTGTGTGTTTTTTTTTCGGAGGCTGTGCAAATTTTAAATCAAAATAAGTAAACACACTCACGGCCGGTGTGGGGGTGGAAGCACAATTTGTTTTTGCATACCCGCCACCCGTCCGTCCCGCGGTCCGTTATCGGGGCGATCTTGAACGGATCCATTCATCAGCACCAGGAGGGATTTTGCGGCCAAACAACGCAACGGACTTCAGCAGGCCGGCCGCGAGTGAGTAATGATGTAACATCTTGCAACTGGACGGCTCGTGCAGTATGCAGTGTTGTCTGCGTGTGTGTGTGCTTTTTGTTTTTGGCACGGGCTCGTTTTTATGCTGAAAACGTTAGCTAATAAAATAATGATCCTATTAAGATCGCGTTCACGATACCGGTGAGCAGCGTGCGGTGGGCCGGGCAGTTGGGAAGCAGGAAAACATTAGCGCGAGGAAAACGATGTCGGAGGGTTGATGTTGTGGTGTAGGTTTCTTGTCTCTTTCTCTCTTAACGCTGTTGTTGATGTCGGTCGCCACTTGCAGCACGTGTAGTGGAAATGCATTTGTGACGGCAAGGGCTTGTTATCTGTCGCCCTGCGGTCAAGTAATCATACGGCTGGGTGTGTTTGTTGTGGGCATCGGAAATGTACTAGCTCACTGTTTTGAAGAAGGTTTAAAGTGTAGATTTGGCTACAAATTTCACGGAAGATCACTAGAAAATACTCCTACATAAAATCTAGAGTGTAGTGTTGAATGGAAATTGAATCCGGGTAGGATAGTGGCATTTGTTACAAATTCGATTCCAAATGGCTGATCACTCAGTTCCGGATTCGGAGCATTGGATTATGATAGTGTCATGGTTGGATCCTGGATTGAGTTCCGGATCTGTTCAATCATGGATAGGGACTAAAGTCCAATGTTCTTGTATATGTTTATCATTTGTACTGCGACCACACCAGGGAAGTCGTGTTTCAATTTGTACGAGAGAGATCCGGATCGGATCCTGAACCGGATCCGGATCAGATCCTAAGTGGGATCTGGATCGGTCGGATCGAATCTTTGATGGCAGAGGATCTTTCCAACACTAGTAGATTTTAAATGCTATCATGGCTTTAGAACTGCGTGCTGGCAATTTCGAAAGTCTGCCATCCTCGAATACTGGAACCTTCATCATGAACTCAACAAAAAAAAGGCAGACACACACCACATGTCAACGAATTAATAGGCTAGGTGGTAGATTTCCTAGAAGCATCGGAAATTGTACACTCCCACGATGCAATCAAAACCAAATTTAAGCCCCAAATGTTACCCAAGACGAGGGCACCAAATAAAGTCGTTAAAAAATGGCAACCAACTCCGCACGACACATGACTCCTCTAGCTCAGTTTCGCAAAAGGTTTGCCGTGTGTGTATTAAATTACTAGCCAATGCACCTTCACCGTAGGCTCCAGTGAAACGTACGATTGCGTCAATAATGGGCATTTTCGAGAAACGATTTATCCAACACTACCGGGCTAATGAAATCATCAATCATGGTCACCCACCTCCTGCTTGTTCCCTTCTTTCACCGTCAACACACTTGGTGACACGATAAAGCCCAAACGAAAACGAATCAAAACCGTCCACACGACGACGACGGTTTTGTGAGACAACAAACAAATGACCACAAGTGAAAAGCGGTTGTCAAACACACGAGCGACACACACGGGAGAGTGGTCGAGCCGTCTGCCCGTGTCTATTTCCGTCCGTACGGAATTCGCCTCGGAACCCTCTAATTTGGCTCATAATTCCCGCGCGGCCGCACCGCAAACGTATGATTTGCGCGTTGCCGTAATCTCATCCTCCCTACCGGTGTGGAGGTGCACGTCGGTGCAAAAATGGGCAGCAAAAAGGCGCGACAACCGTAACGCATCATCATCATCAACAGCAGCAGCAGCAGTGGAAGTTGCCGTGCCGTCGCGTCAAGCGTCTCTTCCGGTGGGTAGTTCTCGGCGGCGGCGTCTCGAATCGAATCGCGGCGATGGCTCCGGTAAAAGGAAGCAGAAGATGGAACCGGCGTGTCGAGGAAACGATGACATGCGTGTCGCAGGGAAGGCGCATATGAGCCGCCGGTGTTCCGATCGGCCACACGCCGTTCTGCTTGGAACGATTAAAAGCTTTTGTTTTGATTAAAAGTTCTCATTCCCAGCGGAGTGCGGTGTTTCGCTTGGATGGGTTTTTGTCCGTGTATCTGAAGGTGGTGGAATGGGAAAGGAAAAAATGAACACCGACGAACCCACGGGACCGTATGGGAAGAGTCGTAAGGAGATCGAGATTGGAGAAAAAACTGTCGCAAAAAAATGCGGAGGTTGATGGATTTGTTAATTGGAAAGCGGCTCGTGGGGGATCTGCGACTTCTCATCGAGGACACGTCTTCCCCGTTTTGTACATGCAGGCCATGTCACGGGCGATAAGGGGTTGATCTATTGCAGATGCGCTCCTGCGAGACTCGTCATCACTTAAATAATTGCGGCATGCGAAATCTGTAAGTGCTCCGATGTGACATACAAAAACAAAGCTGATTGCGGCGAAGTGTGTCAGCGTTACGATTCTGTTTTATTATTTTCTACCCAGCGGGAGTTGCTACGATCCAGGAAAAGAAAGAGAGAGCGCGAAGTTGCAATAATAAAGAAGAACTTGATCATTTTAATGTTTCGGACATGTAGGTGAGTCTGTACGACCGTCCGAGCCATAATCTGACATAAGATGTCTAGATGGGGCGTGTCCGCGCCTAAATGTTTCCGGAACTAATGGTTAACCCGGGCGTTCTCGAAGCCAACCCTTGGGCAGGAGCATCGAGACAAAGCGCAAGATATAATAAGTAAGAGAACAGTTATCTTGCCAGAGGGGTGTGTGCGTGTGTGCAAACGCGAGAGGAAAAGCTCGTGGCCCCATTCGTCGGATGATGGAGTCTCCCCCCCTGGGGCAGAGCATTAGGTCACTGGCGCTTTTAGGTTGCTCAGTTTGACGCCAAATTAACGGAGCAAGAACAATCTTGCGCCTGCCGTGTCCGTGTCAGCTGTCGAAGCGTATACCCGCGTCAATGACCCTTCTGGAATTATTCGTCTATATGCGTGCAGTCACGCGGCTGCTGCCGTTGCGCAACGCTCACTTCATGCTCTCCCTTGTGAGATCGTCGGCATGTCGGATGTGATCGATGGGATGTACTCGGGAGCCGGGAACGAGGGCACATACGGGCACGCACGCGAACATCGCGCCACCTAAACGACGGCTGCTTAACGGCATTCGCTCCCGGATCCGTTGTTCTTTCGTGGGATGCAAAACGACCCGGGGGGATATTAATGACGCGCATTGAGCGTTCTCCAAAAATGGTCGTCCCCATGTCTGAAGCTTGGCGCGTTTAATCTTACTTGATTTGTTTTCAGTGTTTTCGGGGTGTTCCACCTAGCCTAACGTATACGGCGCCCCAGTATCCTCTCATAACAACGAATGTCACAATAAATTAGTTCGCTATTTTCTACGCCGTCCCCTTTGGGGATGTTTATGTCCTACCGTGAGGCATCCCAGAAGCGTTTCTATTTGTTTATGTCCCGAAATCGGAAAATGAAGCTCGACGAACGTTAATCATTGGGAGCTTATTTGATTGCTTGTTGTTTTTTTTTCTTCGGTTCGCTGCCGGAGTTCATCTCCCGAGAGGTTTCCCGGTAGAAGATGAAACGATACAGATCGGTACCTGCCAGCTCAACCTTACGGGCTGTTTGGGAAGTTTTATAGCCGCCGTCGTGCCCATCCTACACATCGGACCGCAAAGTGGATAAAACCAAATAAAACGAACGAACGGGGTCATTAAAAAGGTTCATGGTTTATGAATTTATTCGAAACTTTAATGCCCAGACGTTGGGCATTAGCATGGGGATGTCGATTTTCAGCATCATTAACAGCTAATCAAACGATGTTGGGTCATTTGATGTCTTGGTTAATAATTTTGAAATGTATCTGCGATCGAATTGTCGTAAAAACTCTGTCTGGGTTGAGTTGAGTAAACGGTTTTAGTGGGCTATCATCACTAGAATACCACTGTTTTGGGTCAATAGTATGTGTAGTAGGAAGAAACGTCTTAATCAGATCGGGTTTTAATGTCACCTTGCGCAGGTGCCTAATTAGTTCAGAGGTAGCATGATAGACAGTTATTCCAGAGGATGTAAGTTCGAATCCCATTGGAGTTTTTAGACAACAGAAACTTTTCTTCTATAGTTTTGGGATGTAACCAGATACCATATAGAACAGAAACTCATCTCGTGCTGCTCGTTTACGAAACAAAGGGAAAACATAGTCCATGCTTTCGACATAAGGTTATGATCCCGTTATGATTTAATTACGTTCAAGTCATTACCAACGCTAATGGCCGTTTTAATCCCGTACCCCGTACATGAAAGACAGATCCATACATTGTACAACTCCTCTCACCGCTGCGCTGCCTTTACCGTTTCGGTCACGGCTCATCTGTTCCGTAATCGGCGTGCACGGTGGGCAAAGGTGGTCTTGTTTGGTTGGGGGGGTCCCTCCAATGGGTAAAAGGCATCCGCATACTGATCAGCATATCGGATCGAACTGCTTGAAAACACGATCCTCAAACACTCTCGTGTGGTCGGTTCGGCTCAAGCGGAGGTCAAACAAGCCGGCTCGTGATCGTGCCAACTGGACCGGTGGGTGATCTTCCGCAGCATCAGCAGCAGCACCAGCAGGAGGGCACTTTACGATGGCGTAGCGTGGCATACCAGGACACACAACATCTCACGAGAGCCGCGAGACGTGCACACTTCACAGGAACCCGTGTGGGCCCCCGTGAAAACTACTCATTAGCATTGCTTTCAATTATACAACCTCAGCCGTGGTAGCAGCAGCAGCAGCAGAGAAATGTTTCGGTACATGCAATTGTAATGTAGACGGTACCTTGCGGGTAGACCGGCCGTAGACTACCGTGCCTATGCATCAGCGCTGCAGCTGATGAGAGACTGCGGCGGACGAGAAGCCGTCCACGGAGCGCTGTTTACCCAATTGATTAGGCCAACTCTAGGCCACGGCACCATCATCACCTTTGCGAGACAAAACACCCCCTCCGACGGGTGGTTTCGATTTCATCAAACATACACGATCTCACTTTCGAAACGTCCCACTTCCCGGAGAGGCTCTGCATCGGCCCGATTGGTGGGCAGATGCGCGCGCGGTCCACCGATTGCGCCCTCCGAGCACACGCCATGCTTTGGGAGCTCGGAGTCCGAAACGATCCAGCATTTGACCCCAGCGATCCAGCGCTCCGATGCCGGTGTCGGTGGCTCCCGGAGTTTTGGCGAGTGAAAGGGATCATCTCGGCGCGGGGTCAACGAGAATTAACACCGGCGAGGCGGGCCTAATGAGAGGATGCCCGGTGTTACTCCGGCCGCAGTGTGCGCGTGTGGGTAATTTACGCCCTGCGAACACGGCTGGCACGTGAAGATCACCCGGCGAGATTTATTGTTCAGCGGGCGAGCGAACGGGTGCGCGTGCGCGGGATCTTTATCGTGGCGCCGCCAAAAACTTCCTGGAAAACGCTTAATTACCTCATTAAAGGATAGCAGGGAGTCCTGCGGCGCGTTTGAGTCCGGTCGGTTCAGGCGAGCTGCGGAGAAAGTCCTCGGCGGATGTTGCGAAATGTTGGCGCTGGTGTCGGCCGATTCGCAACACCGAAGCGCCTATTGGAAGGTGATTCAATTTCAGATAAATCCAACCGACCGACCCGCAAATGAAGAATTGTATGCAAAAAGTAACCTCACCTCCATGTAGGGAAGACGGTCCACTCGGCATGGGCGATGATTTATGGGAGAAATGGGCCCGGAGAGCGATTGTTTGGCCGACTGCACTATTTATCTTCATTAGCGAAGTGGAGAAGCCTCAACGGCGGAGACCTCCTTGGATTAGGGTGAGTCTTTTGGCAGGCTCGTGCTGATTCAATTCATCACGCCTCATAGACATATCACTGCGGCTTACCATGTAGAAACGGTGGAGAAAAATACACCGACCTAAACGCGGACTCGATCGGCGCGAAACGAAGTCATCAATTTGCATATCGTTACTGGCAATTCTTGAAGGCACGAACGAAGCCACGACAGTTTGGGCTCGAGAATAGTTGTTGGACAAACAAACTCATTATAAATCGCAACGCTGCGCCACGATCCTGCTCCAATTTTGATTGTTTATGCGCATTACCTTCCGCGGCCGGAGTACCCATCGATGCCTCCGGTCGCTATCTCGCTGGGTCAGGTACGCGTTCGGGAGAGGAAAGATTAATTGAGTCTAGTTTACACGCCTGTTGGCAGTTATAAATCACTTGCCCGAACTGGCCCCGGGATTAGGCGGTTCGTTCTGCTTAGGCGCTCCATGATCGGTCGTTAGATGAAAGTTCACACCGATGGCGGCCACTCAACGACACACACACACGCTCTGATCGGGTGTTGTCATGGTCGTGGCGCGATCGAGCGATATGCTGCACGTCCCTGGTGTTGCTGCTGTTGCTGCGTTGCTGCCAGTGCGGTGAATTCCATGAGGGATTTTCGTTCAATCAACGACTTCTGGCGGAACCAATGTCCCATTGCAGCGTGAGGGTAGCGCTGCGTTGTGTAATGCGGATCGCGTGCAGAAGCAGAATCCTCACGAGCGTGTGTGTGTGTACGTGTGCTTCGAGTCGTGGTGCGTGAAATCTGGTGCACGATTAGACCCGCGTCCTCTTGGGAGCACTCGGAGGGCGATAAAATCATGAAAGATTTCAGACACTAGAGTACAACTGACAGCTGGGTTAGGTGTTGTTATTTATCTGGACTTGGGTGGATTCGGTGCAGTGGATTAACATGCATTCTGAACGCGGTTGGATTGCGATGGAACGATAACCAAGCGAATGGATGGAGGAGTTTTACAAAGGTCTAGTCTACGCACCATCGTCCGAATTACATGTGTTATTGTTATCCAATATTGGAATGCTGTTATATCTTGCACGTTACATGTGTTTATGTATGTTTGGGTCTTCCACGGAGCTTGTATGTCGTCGAGAGAGCAGTAATTTGGGAAATTTGTTAAACTGTCATAACAGAATGACATAACCCGTTGCGGGTAGGACGCTCATTTGGCCGCACGTTCAGGTTTATCAGGTATTTTCTTCAACTGAAACAGGAAAATTAATTAAAAAGTATCCCCCAGTGTTGTTGGCAATATGTATTCCTTCCAAAATTCTCTGACAATTACGTAAAATTCGGTACGAGCGTACTATTAACATATTGCATTATGATAGCCTTTTTAAAAGATATCTCTCGTGGCAACCGCAGCCCGGTTGCACGGTAGATTAAATTTCACTTAATAACTTCGGCTGCCTGCCGGTTTACGGTTCACCGCTCGCTCCCATGAACCGCGGCAAGAACCACAATAGGATAAGAAAACCGCAGCCAAAAACGCCACAACCGCGTTTCGAAAGTTGTCCCTCGGATTAACACCGTAAAACACCGCGCGGCACCCGTTAAATCGAACCGGATGACATCTGTTTTCTTTCCATTTTTTTTTGCGCGCGCCGTGCGCCGCCCGTTAATGCAAATCGCGACATAACAGAAATTGATCCACTGACACTCTAACCTAATTTCGAAGCCCCGATAGCCTCGGCGACCCTCCCAACGCGCAGCGAGATGCGCTGCAGCATACGCGCTCGCAGTATCTTTTGTTCGTGTGCGAACTGAGGTCTTCTCTCTTGGTTTGCCCTTTACGCCGTTCGGTGGTAGTTGAAGAAGGAAGAAGTCACTCACACACATACGCACGGTTAATTTACATTTGACCCCGCTCCCGGCACCACCGCCACGGGCTTCTCTTTCTTTTACTTTTGCGTTTCCGATGCTCGTTTCCTCGGCCGGGCCGTGTACTGCTGCCAAAGCAGTTGGAAGCAGCGGAAGCATTTACGCGATAAAGCAGCGCATCGAATCATAACTCTTTGCGTCCGAGATCGAGACGTGCGGGAAGGCGAGGCAGCGGCGGAGTCGGAAATGGGCTTTTTTCTCCCGCCGGCCTCAAAAAGATCATCCCATCACGGCGCGAAGCTTCCGTCCGCGGTGTGGCGAAGAACGTATTCCAACCCCTTCGGTCGCCGCACGTCACAGGAAAAAGGGCATTGTTTGCATCCGCGAGTGCTGGGCCGCGGCGCAAATTGCGTTCGCGACCCACGGGGACGGCGAAAATCACACGTGTGTCGCGACATGCCCCCCGGTGGGGGCCCGGTGGGCAATTGCAATGCAAATATCATTTGTGTGCGCCGCGTTTTCGTTGACCGCGTGAGACGCGCATTTCTGCTGCGTTGACGCTGGCGACAGTTTCCGACGGTGTGTCTTACACTTTGTTTGTGTTGTTTTTGTTTTGTCGGGCCGTCTCCGGTGAGTGTGCGGGAAGCGCTCTCAGTTTGTTAAACAAGCCTGAGCCCATCTGTATGGTAATGATTGTGGTGGCTTAGGGAACGCTTGCATTCTGAGCAGGGTGCATTTAGCGAAGCGTTTGCTCTGCTGGTGGTCCGCGGTTGAAGTGGTGTACTTGGTTTATAAATGCCGGAGACACACTTGTCCTTCGATATTTTTTGTTGTCATACTTTGTAACGAACGGAAGTGTGCTACTTTGGGTTGTGTGGCGACGTTCAAAGATTGCTCAAACAAAGTCCGTGGTGCGCTTCTTTGATTCTGAAATGAAAGGTGTACAAGTACAACACATCTCTCGGCTTCACGTCATGGGAAATCCAACATCCCAACATCCTTGCTTCCAACTCGTCTTAGGTTCGGAACGTATCCTCTTCTAGCAATGTCATCAATACAGCTTCTTTGAACGTTTTTGTTCTTCCTTTGGTTCTCCTGAGGTATGAGGTATAACTGAGGCATGGCTAAGATCTGTTATACGGCATAGCAATACTACAGAAAGTACATATTTATGTAATATTTACCATCAAACGTTCATCTTCTTCCATTTGGATACTTGTTCTTAGTTCGTTATGTTTTGACATGTGTCAAAATTGACAGTTTTTGACAGCTAGTAATACATTGATATTAGGTTAGATATCCGTAAAAACAAAACAAACATTATACTAAATTTCAAAATGAATACCCACCGGCATAGAAAGGAGCTCCTATGAAGCTGTTATTTACTTCCCCAGTTAAAGTTCACCCCGTCGCAACCGGAGAACATTTCGAAAGGCATTCGAAATGAAACGTTCCAGTGCCGCAACTGGATGCGCCCCGTTCTCGCTGCGTAACGCTCCCACAGACTGCTGACGCAAATGCCTGACGCTGTCTTCTGCTACGCAAGAAGGCTGGATGCTTCCCCATCGCTCATCGTTCTAGAATGGCTCATCGTCTGCGACTTCGGCTTGGTATGGAAGTGGAGTGATGCGGCATTTGTGCAACTGCACACATTTTTTCCTCATTTATTTCTACCCGAGGAAGAAGCTACTGCCTGGGGCCCTCGCAGGGCCCTACCGTGACGGTGGGCCAGATTTATGATTCATCAACCGTTCTCTTCTCGGTGCGCGTACATATTGCGGCACAGCAGGCCGTTGCGATGGCGTCTGTTTGGAAACGCATTTAGTTTGGAATCAAACTATAAACCAACCACAGAAGGAAGAGATGATGAGCAGGATGGTAATTTTAGAAGAAGTTGACATTCCTTCCGGTGTCGGTAATGAATCGGTAAGGTGCCGGAACATATGGTAGCCCCCGGGGATAACAATGGAACGTCAGGGCAAACAACATTCCAGTCGATAAAAATAGACGCGTGAGTGAAATGAGTTTATTTTTGTAGCTCCTAAGTTCAAGAGCAGTTTTCGGAGGGGCGCGCGCTGTGTGCGGCTGGCATGAAGTAACACACAAGCGGCTGCGTTGAGCTGTCTTTCCTTTTCGAGATCTGTTGAAATGACTTATTAGTTGTCTCTTTTTTGTTGCAAAACAAACTCAACAAGCAGATTTATATAATTAAGGTCTTTTCACTTCGCTCAGAGTGGGCTGTAAATCCCCAGATGTGAACTCGAGTGGATACTTGATTTATAAATCATTCGCTATCGGTTTCATTTCGTATTTGCACTCTACCCGCAAAACAGGCTTAATTTCAGCGTAACTCCCAGCTCCAGAGCGATACAGTGATACTCCTGGTTGGGAAAGTTCGCCCCCAAGGAGTTCGGCAGGACAGGAAGAGTCAAAGGTTCGTGCCGTGTGCGAGTGTACGTTTTTGGACATTGATTTTCGGTATCGGTTTGCGACTTACGCTCACTATCGTACCGCACACACACACATACACAAACCAGTCGAGGTGGTTTCGTTGGTAAGATCATAAATTATATGATTTGTGTTTAGCACGAGAAACGAGCACCTCTCTTGGAGGACCTCGCACAAGCGCTCGCGGTCGCGTTAACACGGCCGTCGTCGTCGTCGTTGTCTTGAGGGTGTATCTCGCATGCCTTCCATCCGATCGCGCCGGGAAGCCTCACCGAAACGATATCACGATCTTGCACGGGGTTTGTTTTTTCGCTCGCTTCCTTCCTTCCCTAAGGGTCTTCCCGCAGACTAGGTCTGGTCTAGGTGCCTTCGTGAAAGTGAGAGTTCCACTGGGCTGGAGTGTTTATTTTCGTCCGGGTCAGACCGCAGCCACCCGGCACTTCCAGCGAAACCCACCGTGCCCGCCGGCACCACCCGATCCAGCGACGACGACGAACGGACGGACGGACGTAATTAAGCATGCGCCACAAAACGCACCACCGAACACCCCAACGGTGTCGTTTTATGTGGCGAGCCGGGCTTGATTTGAGGGTTTATGGTTGAATGAAACAAAATCGAAAGTTATGTGCTAAGGGATACGACGATGCGGCCGCGCCAGATCGATCGATCCGCCGCAGACCGATCATCGTTTCCTCCCGCGTGAACTTTCTTCCTCGGGAAGAAGGGAACCGGAGTGTTTCGTTTACGCTTCTTCCCGCGTTGCTAATGAAACACGCATTGATTTCCTTTTTGCGGCCGGCTAGGGTCGGTTTCGGTTTCTGTTGGAGACGCGTCAAAACACGACTCGCTAAACGCTGATAGTGTGTTTTCTTTCGCGGTGTATGTGCGCTTAGCGAAGAGTTTACAGTGTTCTCCAAGTCAGTATCTGATGTGTTTGAATTGTTTCTTTTTTCCAAATGTTTGTTACCAAGTCAGTATCTAATGATTTCACGGTTTTATAGCCAACTCCAATAATTAAGTAAGGTCTGTAGGTCTATTAGATACTTTTTATACAGCTCATCTGCTAATCTTTTAGTGAATCTGCACTCATTTTAACTATTTTAGTTAAAAATGATCAAACATAGTTTCTTCATGGACATACACATCTGTGGTAGAGTACTTTGCATCTTCCTTGTTTAAAGGTTTGAAATACTTTGTTGTGTTAGTCATTAACACATGGAATATCATCATCTCATCTGCTGGAAAATTACAGTAGTAGAAAAGATCTATCACTAACACATTGATTGCGTTGACAGGAGTTGATTGCCATATGTTGACAGGAGTTTTACGATTCCCACATTTTGTTAGCTTAAAATTTAAAAGCATTTATGTTTTACTATGTCTTGCACTTGTTTTACATAAAAATACACAAACAAGTTGGTTCTTGTGGTAGATCCAAACATTGAATGGCTAATCAAAAACCAAATCAAAAACCAATCTCAAGTGGTATGATGAACACTGTGAGGCAACATCCCGATCGATATCGCCCAACATCGGATTGTGACGTACTAAAACATCGGTAAAAATCACGTAAAAAACCACGCAGCAAAGGAGCGTGACGGGCTGAGGAGCTTGTCGATTACTCATCAATCATGTTCCGTTCATTGAGAAGTGAAAAACGAGCAATCACAACATGATCCAAAAACACTCATCTCGCCGAGCAGAAAGGG
Organism: Anopheles dirus; assembly: GCA_000349145.1. Lineage (NCBI taxonomy): Eukaryota > Metazoa > Arthropoda > Insecta > Diptera > Culicidae > Anopheles > Anopheles dirus. The sequence goes on from KB672490.1 coordinate 6,131,843, forward strand.
GAGAAAGAAACACAACAACGCGCCGGGCGGATCGTTTGCATCTCGGCGCAGCTGTTGTATAATATCGGCCGCAGCCTGTTCGGCCCGGCATCACTCCTAACGATTGCCATCAAATTTTATCGATTCTGATTAATGCGATCGAAACGGGGGAATCTTCCGATCGGCCCACCGGAACCCGGTTGCATAAGCGCGATCGCAATCGTGCCCGCAGCTGGGCCCAATTGATCGCGTACAGTTTTATTCGAATTGCATCCGAACCCCGCAGCCCTTCGGGTATGATAATTCCGAGGGCTGTGCCTGTGATCGACTACATAATAAACTCCAAATCCCTCACTCACTTCCATCCGACGCGATGCCTCACGGTCCGGATGTCGGCTGATGATCACATTTCGAATCGCGGCGTTCCGGGCAAACTTTCGGGTGTATCGGACGTGGATCGTTCGCTAATCTTGCGTGAATCTTCTTCCTTCCTGTCGCTGGACGCCTTCCGAAAGGTGGCCGATTCGTTAGCGGTTTGCATTTCCGGCCGGCGCGTCGGAGCGGAGATTCCCGCTCATGTCCGTCTAATCGTCCGGACGATTAGTGGAAAATTTAGCTCTTCGATCAATGTCGCGGCAACGGTGGGGATCTCCTCCGTTTTACACGACCCAAACGATTAATTGATTGCATGACAAATTACTTCCCCCCGGTCTAACTTGCCGGGAGACATCCCAGAATGTCGGAACGGATTGGTTGTCGACTGTGTTTTTGTGCCGGTTTCGGTTTGTGTGCTGGGGCGGTTTGGCAAGATTGAGCCGCCAGAGATTGAGATATCGTTACATCCGGCTGGAGCTGAGCCATTTTATTTCGTCTTCTTCTTCCCCGGTGGATGGCGGTTTTCCCCGCTTCTTTTCTCCCGTGTTCCAACCCTTGTGCGGTAAAGGGCTCGTTCGGTGTAGAATTACACGCGAGTGTCTGTGTGTTTGCACGCGCGCGTGCGTTTTGCTCGGGTTTTCTAAACGTGACTTCTTGAAGTGGAGTGTGTCTCACGGTTTTCGGTTCGCGGGCAAACGCGGGCTGCGCTAGCTGCAACCCGATAGCTGGTGTGCGTTGTGGTGGAAATTCAATGCGGCGGGTACGGCGTGGCGTAACGTAGGGTACGAAACCGAGTGTGTGTGTGCCTGAGAATGTGACACATTACGGTCCGTCTAACATTTGGACCGATTGACGCACGTTGGACACTGGCGAATGGATAGCCTCGTGCTCAAGGCTTTACGGGGAAGCGTGGGGTTCAGAATTTGCAGTTGGAAAAGGTTTTGCATTTAATCCGGCAGGTTATCGTAATAAAAATCTTCGAATCGGCCCGTTGAGGAGAGATAGACATCACACCGTCACATCACGTGTATCAGACGTTTCAGGTACCTCCTATTTTCCAATATTTTTACACGTTACTTTTAACTTTAAATCCTCTATCACATAATAGCAAACAGCACCACGGTTTGGAATTGAACTCTTATCTTTCGTGTTCCGAAACGAGGCGCTTGACAGTTAGACTATAAAGGATGACACGATGCGTCACATACATTCAGGGGTTTCAATACGGCGTTCCAACTTACCTTAGGAACAGTTCTTCGATGTGTCACATTCGTTTCGACAACAATCAGTGGATGACCTTCCAAAAGCTTCCTCCTGCAAGAAAGAAACATACACCGATTGAGTTAAAATACACACACATTTAGCTATGCAAACATAGAAAGACTTTTAAATTAAAAGAATAAGTTTAATGATCTAATCTCTCCGGTGTTCCAGGCTGAAACAAAAACCGGTAACTCCCACGCGAAAAAATACCGAGGAGACCTGAGGAACGAAAGTGAAACAGAGACTCCCAACGTGGTGGGAATAATGTGACAACGGGAATATAGAGTAGATTTACATTACTGAGGCCTGCACGCGATCAAGAAATGGCAGGCAGCACACGCAAACCTAGCCCAGCTTGGGCGAAAAAGCTACGAAAAACGGCGGAAAACAATAGGAAACAATCGGGCCGTTCGTTTTCGCCCCTCTTCTACCTCGGGGTGGAAAAGCGGAGGCTGCTGGGAATCGGTGGAGGTGTGGAGTGTGATGTAAACACTTCCAAAATCACATTTTCTGATTACTTCATTTACCGAATGAAGCGAACGATGCGAATCAGACACAAGCGGAATGGTGAGTAAATTACAGACTGGTGGGGCTGACGGAAAGAACTGACCGGGTGGGTGTGATACCAGCTGTTCGGAGAGGAGAGTGGTGGTTGGAAGTGGGAAGATGAGGGCACGGGGTCCAGGAAAACCTTCACTTTCAGCTCGCTTACTTCCCTCGTCAGTGCGAGAGCACGTGGGATGTCAGTGGGACGGTTTGGGTGGCGTTCGTCAAACGATCGCCCTCCACCAGGCACCGGAACAGCGAAGAAAAGAGATCATCGTGGAACTGGGAAAATTATAGTGATACAGAGGACGTTGGTGCTTCCGCCGCTTCTCAATTGCGTCGTTTCTGGGTTAGGCAGTGTAGCTCGAAAATGGGCCCTCCAAACGTAAGGGTGCTCGTTGGATAAGTTGTCGCAGGTTATGAACACGGCAAAAAGGGTGTTTGGAGCGAGAGATCACTGCGTCATTTCGTCCCTTTCTCCTCTACACTTCACTGTTTGCCCAATTTTCGGCGATAAGCACCCACAAAAGTGCTCCGTTAAGTATATAGTGACAGCCACCTCCCAGAGAATATACCTCCCAGCACGAATCACGCTTCGGCGACACAGATAAAGTAGGATAAAGCAAGATACCAGGGTTTAAGGCCTCCAAAGGCCCGGGAAGTATCGCCCGATCGACGATCCAATGTGGATCATTATCAACGGTAAAGGATTTGACGATAAAAGTAGAGCTACCGCTGGAGGTCCCCTGAGCTGCTGGTGTTGCTGGGGAAAAGCGTTGCGTCAGCGCGCGGTGGGCGATAAGTATGATCATTAACCACCCTTGCAGACTACTCCCACAATCGATATTAGGGGAAGTGGCAAGGCCAGAACCGCAACCGGCCCTCGTTAGCGGGGGGAGCAGAAAGAAGCTGCCATCGGTTTAGAAAGGCCCCGTCAAGTACTTCTGGGGAGAGTTAAGAAAGTGGCAAATTATAGCCCTCAACAGGTACGCCCGCAGGTTTGTTGTTACGGTTTTAGTTAAATGATTGTTTTGATAAAATTGTACCGTTTTCGGGATTGTCCGCGACGCCATTACAAAATGCCCGACTAATGCTGGGACTGATGATTATGGTGTAAAGTATGTGATCCGTAGTACGTGGATTAGATTCTTGTTTTTTGTCTATAAGTTGAAGTGATTTGGAGATATTTAGTCTATTTCCTTGGACAATCTTGTAAAAAATATACATCTAGTCGGCTATCTTTGAGACTAGAATCAGAAGCCTCGCAGTGGAGTTCGGAGCATAATAAGGCTCAAGATGTAGTAAGACATTCATCAAGTTTTGAAGTTATTGCCGAGGGTATTAGCACTTCAACCTATCTTACGGTGTCGATTCCGCCCAAGAACTTCTTTTACCCATTTCAACTACAATTCTTACCAAGAGTACATATTTGCTTAAGATGATGTTGGAACTACAGAAAAGAAACTAAACACGTCACAATCATTGTCAACGTGTACGACACCCAAGAAAAAACACCCACCGATAGAAACACGATCGTGAACAAACGCGTTTCGCATAATGCGCCAACTCATCAAACCGTGGCTGTGGCGAAATGGGAGCTGCGTGTGTGTTTTTTTTTGTGGAAATTAATTCACCCATCTCACCGGGGTTCCAAAAGATCGCGGGCGTCCGTGACCACGTTGATGGGAGACAGCGCAATTTCCTTCCACTCCCTCCCAGTTTCGATCGGCCGTTCGGCAGAATTCGATACGCACACACACACACTTGCGCATTGAGAGGCTGATGAAAACTTCAAACTTTTATTGGGAAGAAATGGTCCACACTCGGTCCAAGTAAGTGTAACTTTCCCGGTGGATTGTGTTCTGCGGTGGTGCAAAAAATATGTCGACCGGGGAAGAAATTAGACTACCCGGGTCCGCGAAGTCACCCGTTGCGATTCGTCTTCGCGCCAAGCGAAGGAAGCACCCGCAAGAAAGGGGAAGAAAGCAACAACGGCCCTGGAACCTGGTGTCCCGCTCGACCGGAGCGCGGTGAAAATCGTAATTTCATCGCATTCGCCTCCTTCGCGTCGGTTCGGATCACTTCGGTTCGATTAACGATAAACAAAGTTGTCACGACTTTTCGCCCTTTCCCGGGGCGAAATCGAACCGATCCTTCTAATGGCGGAGTGAGAGTGTGTGTCTGTGTGTGCCTATTTGACCGCATCCGTTCCGGGCGCGGCAGCGACGCTCGAAAATGCGCCTGGGCGCAGCGGAAGGCGCCCGAAAGCAAGCGCTGCGAAAGCGTGGCGTGACATGCTCGAGGGGGTTCCCGTTCCCAAAATAGTTCCGGTGACGATCGTGCACCCGGGAGCCGCCGCGCCGCGATGGTGGTTTATTGTGTGTGCCGGGTAATGGTCGGCCATTTAGTCGACATTGTGTGCCACCGCACCGGGAGGAACCGGTGTTCCGTCCGGGATCGCCTTTCCGGCGGTCCCTTTTTAATGGCGGCCGCGATCCTGGCGCGGAAGAAAGTTTAGAATTCATTACGGCTCAAAACGCTCATGTCCGCCATACCGCGTGTGTTTCACCGTCGATGAGATCAATAAATTCGACGGTTTAATATTCGTACATGATTTAATTATGCGCCTTTATCTCGGGCCCGGTTTCGTGACCGCCGCGTCGGAGGAATGTCGCACGACTCGTGCGCCACGGGGCTGAGTTGTTTGAACAGCTCGTACTATAGCCCGGCGGAAATGATCTCGTTGAAATAAATGTGGTGTACCTCTACGTCCACGGCTCTGGATCTTCGCTTGTTGGTTTGAAATCCGAGAGCAGTGGAGAGAGAGAGAGCGCGACTAGGGACTATGTTCCGAAAACATTAGACCCCGGTGTACCCGAAGGGTGCGTGGGGCACTCGAGCAACAACCCGCTGAACGACAATGATTGCCCGTTGAAGATAATGCGGCCCGGGACGCGCGAGTTATTCAATGACCGAAAACAGGGGCTATTAAAAGCGAGCGGGCTGCAGGAAGTACTGCAAGCGATCACTTTGCCTCCCGGGCGCGTCTCGCACGGCGCACGGCGTACTTGTGATCTTCCGAAGTGTGTCCGAGCCGGGTCCAAAGTCCGGTGTGTCTGTGTGTGTCCCGGGGAGAAATTGTCTCCAGTGCGCCAGTGGGGTTGGTCTCGGCAAGTCTTTCACGCCGTACCGCCGGCAAAACGGAGCGTTTATATCTGCCCGAGTTTGGGTCAGGCGCATAAGGCTGTGCCAGTGTCCGCGTGGAGAAGGGACCGCTGGAGTCTTCTGGATCGTCTCGTTGTCTTGTTGTCTTGTTGTTGGCGGGCCTAATAAGGCCCGTGCGGAATCGAGTACCATTACCGGTGGCGTTCGGAGAGTTGCAATTTACGCGCCACCATACCGACGGAAGCTAGACTGGGCATCAGCGGGGCCTGGTGCGTACACCAGCCATCGCGTATGGAGATGATGGGTCGACCACCTCCGATGCGACGCTTTCTACGCTCAATTCGCGGCGGCAGCACGGGAGTTGCCCATCCAGAGATTGAGCCACACGGACACGCGTGACTCAGGCGTTATTAGTACCTCTCCCCAGCGGGGTTTTGCGGGGCGTGCACGAGCAGTCTGGAATGCACGCAACGCAACGCGAAATTGTTTTCTATCAAGGCCTGAAACGGGCCCTGCCAAACATGATGATGATTATTAGCTGCGCTTGTGGCTGCGGTTTGTCGGCGCGCGTGTGTTGCGGAGTCATGCGGATGTTTTTTCGCTGCAAATCTGTCATTTGTTGTGATGTGTTGTGTGTTGCGAAATCTTAGGCTAATGGTGCTGGTTATGAAGGAATGTCATACGGCACGGGTGATGAGCCCGAAAGTGGATTTGGACCTCAGTGTCTAGCTCTTGGACATGGAAGATGCATTAGTATTGCGCACTACAGGGAACGATTTGCTAGGGATAGGATCTCGCTCCAGTAGGGTAAGATAAATGGCGACGATCCCAGCGACGGATGACGCTCCGTCCAGGTATGGTCATGTTTTCGCCACAGATTGTGTGCTCAGGTACAGTACACGTCCAGGCGACTCTTCGTAACTTCGCGCGCCGGTCCCTGCTGACAGGCACATGAAAGGTGCTCGTGCCCGCGGGCCCATATCGCAATATGACACGGTCGACCCGAAACGGTAAGGCTCGCGCCGGGGCCTGTCACGATCCAGGCGGCAAAGGATCCCGGAAGAATGGAAGTGGCGCGGAAGTGTTTACCGATTCCCGCGGGTGGTTACATATCGTCGCGCGCGGTCTGGGCAAACCCGTTCCGGTGACGAAAGGACGCCGATCGGGAAATGAAATGGTGTTTTAACTTAGCGCGGCGTCGTTGTCTGCGACCGGAGCCTAGGCCCTCGGGCCTCTTCTTTCTGGAGGTCACCGGAGAGCTCAGGGAGATGAACGAAAGCCGACGCGAGTTGAGGCAGACGATCGGGAAGTCAAATGTTTGACCGTGTTCCTGTGGCGGAGAGTCGTGATATCAATTTCGGTACCGGAGCTCCGGAGCTGAGTTTGAATAATATTCAATTGAAGAGGCGCAAGCTTCAAAACCGTGGCGCCCTTGGGAAAGCGGGGTGTGGGAAAATTGAATTTTGGTATAATAAGACGATTTGTTTAGCATGGCGACATTAGGCGCGGGTCCGCGGGTCACCGAAAAGAAAACGATCCGCAGAGAAGGTGGTGGTTATTATTTTTGACATTCACGCGACGGAAGGGCAAAGTTGGCTTGTTGGGAAAGTTTCGTTCATTTAGTTAGGGACTGGCAAAAAGGGGCTAAAATCATAAATTTGTTTGTAAGTTATTTGCAAAAATGACCTTTTTTTTACTTGCAAAACTCTCACTACAGCATTTTAGGCCTCAAAAAAAAAAAGATCGTTCTTTCTGGGGATAATCATGTTTTAACAATAAATCAGTAGAATACGACCAGCCGTATCTTTCCAGCTTAACCTCGAATCGGTAATACCTTTTAAATCTCAGCTTCACCGCGAGCGAGAACTGAGTGCAATAAATAATGCATTCCTTTCTCTTCGCATTTATGGGCAGCATTTAAACACAATCTTCTTTCGCAAGGCCATCTCGCCTTGGGATGGATTATTTAGAATTAATAAGTAGCCATCCTGCTTAAGCAGGTTTAAGTGCATCTAATAAGAAGGTCATTGGAGCGCCACGGCGACCTGAATCGGCTTCAATTACTACCGTTCGTCATGCCGTGACAGGAAGTGCTCTTTGGGTCTTTGGGTGTTCTCTCTCTCTCTCTCTCGCTGTCGCCCTCACGCACTCAAATTTGGCTCAACTTCATTCGTGCGCCGAGCGGTTGAGAACCGGGAGTCCGCAACGAATCTGAGCCGCGGAGTCGCTTTTGAAGAAAGGCGGGAAAAGCTTGAGGGAAATCTAATTAAAGATCAATTATAATCCCCTTAGCTGAGCGGGTGGTCGGTTGAAGGTAAGCTTTCAGCACACGGGAGCAACGTGTAGACGAAGGTGTTGCGTACGCCTCTAATTTGTGCCGAGATCGTGCGTCGCGTGCGCTCGTGCGCTCAAAAGGTCGATCGAATTTATTAAAATGCCGCTGACACGCTGAAAGTGAGTACAGCGAAGCGTGGAGCAGTGCGTGGGCTTTCGCTCGCAGATTAAAGATCGCAGGGATAGCATGCAAATGGAGATGCAATCACGCGGCCAAGGACGGTGCTGCGTTTGGGCATCGCTTGTACCCGGAACAGATCGGTATCGCCGGCTCGAGTGTGTTTAAAATCTCTGAAGGACCTTAAACAGCTGGTGCGAACTGTAAAGCGCTCGGGTCTGGGATTAACGTGAGCTATAAAAAGAACCACGAATTAAATCGCCCACTCGGTGGATTAAGCCGTCCAAGGTGCGGAAATAGATTGGCATGGATTGGTGTTCGAATTTCACGGCCAAATTTGGAGACCTCCATGGGCCAACTTTCGACGTAACAGAAATAGACACCGCTATTGATGTCTAAATTAGTATCACCGGAGTCATTCCTTCATCAAGCAGGCCTAATAACAACGCGTTCAATCATTTTTTGTTGCTTACTTTTAAAAATCTCCAAATTTATTACATACCTACCCATAGGATCCCTTCCCAAGGAGCCAAACTCAGGCTGGAGTAGCAAACGAGACAAGCTGAAAAAACTTCCCCCATGTCGACTTCCCAAAAACGGCGGGAGAAGAAAACGCTTCATTCACATTACAGGTGCGTAATCGAATGCCTCATCAAGTAATTCAAATCCGTACGCAATGAGCGTGTGCGTGTGTGTGTTATGCCCCGCGCATACTTTTTCCATGTTCCTCTTTAGCGCTCTGCACGATCCCGGAAAGATCGATTGATCGGCGAGCGCCGGTTTTGGCTGATGAGTGTTTTTCTCGACGAGTGAATCCGGCTCGTTCGGACATTTGCTTTAACGAATGGAAACATTTGTTTCGTGGGTTTCGCTAGTTCGGAGCGGAGGTTTTTTTGTTCTTCTTCAAAGGCGAGCGAAACAACAACCCGTGCTGATATTTATGGTTCACTTATATTCGAATTATTGGGTAATTAATAGTGATTACCATGAACGAGCGGGAGTATTTGGTGGGTGAGCCAGCGTGGTTTAGGCCTTGAAAAAGCAGGTGCTTCGTTTCCATCATGAGGTGGCAATCAAACAGGGTTGGAGGAGCAAAAAATAATTAATCAATAGCAATGCGCAAAAACGAGGTATAGCTTGCGAGAGAACATTTTGATCGATTTGGTAGGTGTACAAATAAGTTTTTGGGTTTTTTTTTACTCTTTAAGTCTCATATTTTGTTAAAATATGCATTACAGTATGAAAAATTTACATCAAACGATGGGAAATTCAGTTTATATTCAAATTTCTTTGACTTTCTTAGATAGTCTGTCAAAATCACGATAAAAGTATCATGAATGCCGGGTAAACAGTTAAATTCTATTAATAAGTATCAAATTTAGGGAGTACATAGTATAAATATTTGTAATTGGATTTTTGGAGACCGTTTTAAAAAATATAATGATACCAAAGTAATAAACAAATTGTTTTGAAGCTATGGGTTTTGAGTTACAAACGAGTTTCCTACACTGTTATTTGTACTTTATTTATACATTATTATCCTCTTGTTAGTTTCTCTTACTATATCGTATGCGAGTCCTAAAACTTTTTATTTCAATAAGATATTCATTAGTAACTTACTTAAAGACCTTATGTAGACCGTTTTTAAAGAGCAATAACCTTCAATGCACCTTAACGAATCATATAAGATTTGGCCCGCAAAGGAGGCTTAAACAGGAATCTTACAATCAACATCACATTCACAGCTCGCACACACACACACACACATATATGGCTCAGCCGCGAAACCACACCACATGAAAGACCCCAGTGAAGATGAGCCGACTGTCTCGTTTACCGCAGTCTCAGTGGCGAATCTCACGCCAGCTGGAGCGATTGTTCTCGGTTCTCTCAACGGTACTGAAGGGTGGGTAAGGTGGCGAGGGGGAAACGAGAGGGGGGCGAGGAAAGGCCGACTCGAAGCTTACTCGCAGCCCGCGGCTCGCAAAACACGCCGAAAGCAAACCCCCCTTCTTTCGTAATGATGATTATGAGGAAGATTATGATCGATTTACAGCTTTCTTCCCAGCTTTCTTCTCACATCGCGCTGGTCTCCGTCACCGTCAGGTCGGCCGGCGGCCGGCGTCATTGTTGCACGGGCCTTTTCTTCCGTCTCGATGCCGGTACCCCCCCCCCCCCCCATGCAATGAGCATTATGGAATTGTGATGCTACAATTTAACCCGCAGCGGTGGCGAATCGAAAGAGAAGGTAGAGCGTCATCTTCAGGCGACTGCTGTGCTGTTGGGAGATGTGACCGGCGAAAGGAAAAAAACACTCAAACACACTCACACACACGCACACACACGACACCCGAGGAAACCCGGTCGGAACTGTGCAGCCCCACGCGGTCAGTCGGTGATTGGGTTGGGTAAGTGCACTTTACTGCCCAGTGGCAAGTGGCTCCCAAATGTTGCTCCAAAAGGTGAGCTTCGAGGGGATGGAAGGGAATGAGGGGGGGGAGGGTGGGGTTGCGCACAGGAATGTGCGCGTAAATGTATTCCACCCGGTCGGTCGGGCAACTCGATCTGGCGCTTCAACCCACAACCGGCCCGATCGAGGAGGCGATGGAATATGCGCCAACCACTTGCGTACCTCGAGTACATTAGGCATGGCAAAAGGGCGACGCGTGACAACACTGCGGAAGGGAAAGCACCGGCACATGGGAGGATGGGGTGAAAAGGTCGTCCCAGCGGGCGAACAGGTGTAGGCGGGGTTGGGTTGTTTGTGTATTGTTTTTCCCTGTTTCGAAGGTAGTAAACCTAAAACCACTTAGCTAGGGACACGCACCGCCACAATGGCCGGCCATTGTGGTTGTGCAATTTCCAGCGGCGTAGTTTTGGAAGGAAAAAACACACACACGTCGAAGATGAGATGTGATGTGACGCAAAGGCGCCGGCGCCGTTGTTACGGGTGACCGGGCGCGTTTTTGCCACCCGGAGCGGGTGGTGCCTTCTCCAAACCGGTCGATTAAACCGGCGCGGCGAGCAATTTGGCCAAACCGACCGGTAGTAGTAGGTGAGCTGAAATTTGTGCAAAAATTTGTGCTGAAAAAGCTCCTGAAATTCCTGGCGTTGCGCAACGGCACGACTCACCGGGGGCCACTAATCACCCGCCGGAAGGAAAGGACCGGGCCGGTTCCTTTCGATCGGAGCGGCTGGGAGCGCTTTAACACAATTAATTATCGCGACGGGACGGGCAATCGGGGGGGTGATGTTGCGCGGCGAAGATTGGATGATCGGGTGATTGTGATCGAGCCTGACGCGCGGTGGAATGGGGCGCATGAGTGGATGGCATGCGTGACGTTATCCGTCTGACGGGGGAGAAATGTCTAACAAATCGATTAGGATGTGCTGAGCAGCGTGTTGGCACTAACAAATCTGCTGTTTCATCATCCGAGGTCTTCCGCCTTTGAAGATGGGAGTTTGGAGTCTCTCAGGTTTGAAGTTTTGTGGTTTTGGAACCGCGATAAACACGTTGATGTTTGATTTGAAGCGACTAATATAGAGGGATACGTATGGTTGAGTGCACAAGCAGATGTCTTTGCACTTCACTGGCTATGGGTTCAAATCTTAGCTCGATAGAATCTCTTGTACGCATGATCTTGCATAACGTATGTAACTATGTCAAGGAGAGCCAGAAATCGTAAGTTGAGACCCAAGAAGAACTTGTTGATAAGATATGCCAAGTCACGTGTACTTTTTGAAACGGTGCACGAAGTTATGGAAGAATACATCAGTCCAAAAAGAAGATGCTGGACAAATCCCCACCTTAAAGTGATATTTGATACTCACTAGAAAGAAGATCCCAATGGCATTTACCTTCACGTGCCGTCAAAAGACCTAGAACAAGCTACAGAGAGCGCAATTTATGACCAAAACAGCCTAACTCACATTACACATCTTGTACAACTCACGCCGATCAAATTTCACAACACATCCAGTCAACGAGAGATAGGCAGCAACTTTTTGCAACTCGTCTGACAAGCATCCGGCTATTGATTCAATAACTTCATCATAATACGTATGATTTACGCTTGATCGGAGCAAAGCGCCCGGCAGAAGTGAGTGACAGACGCCGTCTGTCGGCAAGTAAGTGTCCAAAGCAAGCCAACCTTAGGCCACGAGGCTTTCAATCAGACCGATTGGGAGCGCTCTCCGGTGATTATAGGCTGTGTTCGCGGGCTGTGCGATAGGCAAGGTCTCCCGGTGGCCGATGGACATCAGGAGTTTTTCGAGAGCAAAACAATGCCTCCGACACAAAGCGACGCATTGGGTTTGGCTTCTGAAAGGAGCAGCGGACGGGTTGTTAATTTCGCACGATCGACCAGTGTAGGGGTGCGTATGAGCCGGGCCGTCACACCGTCAAGCGTGAACTATAAGATTAAAAACTTATTTCGAAACTACGGTCGGTTTTTTTTCGTGGATGTCGTTACCTCGTTTGCTTGTTGCGGGATCGGCAAAGACACCGAGCGGCGTTTGTGATTGTGAAACAGGGTCAGTGCATGCGTGAGTATGCTTGAAGGGAGTGTAATGATTGGTTCATGCCGGCCAATGCCTGATCATGATCAATTGGATCAATTGGAGCCGGAGATCCGGCGTCCTACGCAATCCGGCCGTTATTATGCAAACAGAACTTGCGCTCACTTACGCGGTGGACACAAACACCGACTGTCTTGAGGCTGTCAAACGAGATACCAAAAACCGCCCGTCCAAACTACTTCCGTTCCCATTTTGGCGTCTTTGGAAGGCCACCCAGTTGAAGAAGTCGTGGACGATAAATCTTCCTCCCAAAACAACGAAACCCTCATTTGTAGCAGCTCTTTTTTTCCACTTCTTCAGGGATGCAACCAAAGTGCGAGCATCAAGATTTACGGGGCTTCGGTTTGTTCCACCGAGGACGCTAATGCTTTCACCATCCCACTGGCGTGAAATGGAGCCGTGCACCTGCGCCCTGTGGGCTCCGCGCGTTCGCGCTAATAAGCTCCAATAAAAGGTATCGAAATTTTCCGGTTTAGTTTTATCAACAACGCGATGGTGGTGGCGGCGGCAGTGTTTGGCAGGCGGGAGGTCCACAAGTCCGCCGCTAAGTGCGTCCCAGTCATTAGCAAATAGAAAGTGACAAACTGGAAAATGGTCTTAAATTTATTGGCCCCGGGTTCGGGTAACTGTCGGGGTGGTCAGTCAATTAATTTCTTCACATTAAATGGTACGGTGGGTGCAGTTTCGGGCGCAAGGCGACCCTGGGTGTGGGTGTGCTTTATCTGTTGGGTTGAGCATATAGAAACAGACTGTTAAAAGCTTTCAGGAAGGTAGTAGGAGTTGCTGGAGAGGTCATTGCACGGTATGCCTGCTGCACTGGAGCTTTAGCTCCAGTGTGTATGTCTGCAATAATTGTTCAACCACTTCAACCGGAACGTAGAACAATTTCTGCCGCTTCTGAGGCGAAACCGCCGGCAGTCAACGACACTCGGTACATGTTTCCAGCTAAAATTGCATTCTGTGGAGGTCTTTTTTTGTACAGAAACGTGCCATGACTAAAAATGGATTCGCTCCCTCCCCGATGAATCTTCATCCCGTTCAGTGGGTGAACAACCGCACAGCTGGCAGGGGGCAAAAAGTTTGATGCGTGTTCCGATAACGAAACCGAATGGGGCAGGAAAAGCAGCCCATCAATGCACCGCGCGTACACGTGACGCAGCAAATGCTCACATAAACCCGGTGGAAAACATAACGTGGATGACAGTTTTCTCATGCTGGGACATAAAATGCAACGTCTCTTCTTACCAATTACGCTGGTGCGCGACAAAATAAGAGGCACAAAAACTTACGCGGGAAGAAGAAAGTTGTGACGCTGGGTGAGTGGGGGGCTTTTGATCATCATAGGCACTGGGACGGCAGCTTCGCGGGTTGTGCGATTTTCTTTTCATTGCGATGAGTCGTCGGTCGCGAACGCGAACGGCGCAATTATCCGTCCTCCCGCGGACTCTCACTATCTTTTGAAATATTGCCGCCCCGCGGTGGGTTCGCTTGCCCGGAGCTGGACGCACGCACTCGGCCAGCCTCTGGACGATCGATAAATCTCGAGCGAGCGTAAAGTTCGCGTCTTATCCGGGAAGGTCACGGGTTGGTACGCTGGTGCGCGTTTCCACGATGCGAACGAAGGATAAGGCGCTAATGTGAGGGTGAGCGATGAAAACTCCATGAAGAAAACTTTAAGATGAAGAAGGCCTTAAGATGCAGTTGCTTCGTAAAATTTTTGTTAATTTAATTTATACTCAGGTGATAATAGATCTTGTCTTTTATAATTGATGTAAGTGGTCTAAAAATATTAAAATATTTGAGTTAGTTAATAGTTTCTGTTTTCTTACAAATTTTGTAGGTCAAATCACTTTATCTCCGTGAAAGTAAGTCATTTCCACATTCAACTTATTGTACATGCCTCTCTTCGACACGATTGCCATCGTAATTAGCAAACAAACCCGTTTCCGTTTCACTTCTTTTCATCGAAAAGGTTTTGTTTTTCTAGGCAAATTTTCAAACCCCCCTTTCGTACATGATACCTTCGACCTGCTGCTGCAGCATAAATATGCATTCTATTGAGCCACTTTCACACCTTTCGGTTTGTCACATTTCTCCCTCTCTCCAGGCGGCCTAGCATCTTGGGCTCCCGAAAGAAGTCGGTTGCATATGAAACTCCTATCTCCTCGCTGACCTTTTTCCTTTCGCAGCGTCGGTTTCCACCCAACAATGAAGTGCTTTCGGTGCAGACTCCCCGGGGGTCTGAATGGGAGAGTTTTCCGCTCTATATATGCGCCCGGCCTGGCCCTTCTCGGTGCATCCGTATGCAGTGTAGACCAAATCGACCGAAGACTGCTGCTCATCGCCTATACCGTGCTCATTAGCATGCCTCACTCTCACTTGGAAGGGAGTTTGTGTGGAAGATTAGGAAGAAACCCAACCTCATGAATGAATGAGTGAACCGCTGCGGGGTAGAAAAGCCGATATCATTTCGAGCCCATTCTTTCGGCGTGTTGCCAGCACCGTGCAAACATCAATCACAACTCCACCAGCGTATGGGAACTGGTACGCGCGAGATCTGCGCTGCGTTACTCAACCGCGGCACGTTACACATTAGATGGCGAACATTTGCGAAAGGCATACGCACCGGGCCATTGTGCGTCAGATGGATCGGTGGCGCTGCGTAACGCGTGTGGAAGTGGGCGAACAGGAAGAACATAATGCAATTATGATTTCGGAACGCTGCATAATGGCTCTGGTGGCACTGGCGTTGCTGTTGGCAACGGACGAGATCGCCCAGCCAACAGTCGCCCGCCATTAGCATTACTTTGTGGTTAGAAAATGAATCTTCGGCTGCGAATGGTGGCTCACGGATTAATTCCACCGCAAAAGTTTTGGCCTCACCCGTAACGAGGTGTGAATTAGCATACCACTGTGGGTCATGCCGTCGTTATCGATTTTCTCCTTGTTTGGAAGGTCCTGGAAGCTCCTAGTGGCAATATTCGGTAGCTCGTTAATATTCTCGTCTCATAGGTTTGAGTACAAATTTCGTCTCCGTCGCCAGTCCGCCGCGAAGACAGACAGACGCTCATTCACCACTTAACGACGGGTGCTAGAATGGAATTGCTTATTATTCAATTAACGGCCATAATCAGACGGAACACACGGAACGAGTGACACGATCCGGATGTAGATGGACGCATTTGGATGATTAAAACATTAGGGCGCTTCGATGTGGAATAAATTGTGCGTACTATGTATGGGCTGTACCAGCGCGCACTTGGCAACGGGCAACGAGATGTTCAACGTTTTGCCGATTGTCATGATTTTTCGAGACTCCGATGATAATGGCGTTGATTCTACTTCATTATAAGAAGGTTCTGTGCGTTCCTCATCCACGGCACCCTAAAGAACATAGTTTCCCTCTCGAAATCGGTCACGGCACTCGTTCCGTTGCCCCAGATTGTCGTGCCATTCGAAATATTGAAGACTTGTTTCCCTTGAAGAAAATCGAAAAAATATCCTTGCCGAGAAAATATGAGTCATACGCCCCCTGCATGCCTAATTCGGCGTGACGAGCATGGTAATATGCCCTGGGAAATCATCTGCTAGGGACGAGTTTTCATTTTACCGTCTCGCTGTACCACGCTCGACACGTGACGGAGTCTTTTGAGGGGATTTTTTCTGGCCGGTTCTCCCTCGGTGTGCCGGCGGCGACAAATGACTTAAAGCGACAAAGTTCATTTTTCGGTGAAATGTTTCTAGGAGAATCGTGAAAGGAATTGGATTCTTGGCGAGGGCGTTTAAAAAATGGTGCGTTAAGAGGTTTACAAGGTTTGTTTATTACAACATTAGAGTATTATGGTTGTCGATGCTAGAAGTTTTCTTATTAAAATGGTAAGATATTGATAGATCATAACCTTTTCATTCTCTTCAGAATCTTGAAACGTCGAAGAAATTCGTATTAATGCTACAAATTGATACAATGTGATGCTTGAAGCTCAAATTTGCAAACATTCAAGTAAAAGTACATACTTTATAGTCATGGTAGTCACATACGCCAAAGAACCATGAAGACTCTATCAGACTCTGAAGGTATCTTCTCGTCCAAGGTATAGTTCGATAACATACCTTCAAGAGAAGATCCAGTAGGATCCAATTCAAGAAAATGAAGGATCCAGTACAATAAGGAGCTATATAAGATATCTTCTCTATTGGACAACTCATCACACTCACCAGGTTCTAGTGAACAGGCCATGTCAGTAGATGTTTTACAGACGACTCAAAGCCCAGAGAAGGCGCAATACATTAAAAATAAGATGGATAGATGGTGTGAAATCATCCATGGCCTTTAGTAGTTACGTTTCTCAATCATATTTCCAAGATTCATATCAAAGTCTTCTTGGAACAAGACCCTGGGCACTGTTTGTCGCCAAGCGCTATCACCGTCGCCAATTACTCACTCATTGGATGGTTGTCGCCACGGAGCCAGTGAGCTTACCGCCTCATAATTTGCGGCGCCTTGTATGACCCTGCAGTACACCCGGGGCTTTTCCTACGGCGTCGTCATCGCCAGGCTATTATTACATTATTTCCACGTCGAACCGAACGTCACCGATTGATCATGTCAAGCGGGATGGTGATTTGCATACAGACCAGTAGATGCCGGGTTAGATCAAAATGGCCGAACGTGCAACACGTGCAACCGACTGCATCATTCACAAGTTATTGCGTCTAATCACACACACCGCCGTTGCGGTCGCGCGGTAATGAGTATGCTAATAAGGTGCAACAACGCACCCGAGCGCGTACGACGGTTCGACGCAAATTGATGTTTTCGTACGCGACATTACTAGGTGCTCCTTCGCAAGTGAGGACTTCCTTTGAAGTGAGATTTGCAGACTCCGCAGGCTGCTCCGGTGGCATCATCCCGACCTGCGACCTGCGTGTCACTCACGGAAGTGACAGACAAATTGATGGCAGTAAAAAAAAAGTCAAACCCATTCAAAAAACTGGTTCGTCACTGACACGTACGCACAGCGCAAATGGTTGTTTTTACGCGTCTCGTTTAGAACAATCGAGGCTCGTCGGCGGCAGGCATACATTATGCAAACGAATTGCCATTTAGCAGCAACTTTCCGGCTGCACATCATGCAGATAGCAGAAGAGCGAGAGCGAGAAAGAGAATAAACACCGATTCGGGAGACAATATTTATTTGCTGTATCAAATGGCGTCCTGTTAAGGGTTAGTGGATGATTACAGAGGAGAAGCACCGCGTTGCAAGCCCCATTAACACCTTTGTTCGCGAGCGGAACTTAGAACCCGCCTGCAAGCGACGAACCTACCGCAGACACACCGGTGGAGGTGGGTGGGACACATTTATATGCAAATCTTCCCCTGCTCTCGGCCCCTCGGTGAATATCAGCGCCGGACCCCGATATGGCACGCGGTGTTGCGCGCTTTTCGGTGCCTTAGTTCTTTGATTAATTGTTCCCGCGGCACACGGCAGCGTCCAGTCAGGGGGATTTTTTTTAATTAAAGGCGGTGCAAAATCAAAAGAGCTTAACGCGTCGCCCGCGTCGAAAACGAATGGAGAACCGAGGCGACAATGGCCGCGCCGAGCGAAAGGTTAAGCCCTTTTCGGTGTGACTTTTTCTCCTCCCCGCGGGAGGTTACTCCTCCGGTATGGCATTGAAAGATAATCGATTTTATCGCGATCGAATGGGCAGGTGACGAACCCTGGGCAGAGTTTGGTCGCGCGGCACTGTCCTTTCCACTGCGTTTTTTTTTCGGCATCGTGTGAGTTTTTTTACTCGATCAACTAGACACTAGCTCGTGGTGGCCATTATCAGACCACAGCAATCGTTCGTAGACGCGCTTTCTGTGCAACCCAAGAGCGAGAGAGAGAGAGAGAGGGCTCTCGCACAAGGTCGGTTGATTTATCTACCGTGCGCACGAATACGCCGAGACGGTTAATTGTTCTCCGAGCTGGTTCGCAAAGTGGTTAACCTTCCACGGGCGGCGAAGAAAAGTCTGGTGGAAGAATTCGTCACCCGGAGTTTGTGGCCGCCGCCAAGCTGCTGCTGCTGCTCTGGGTGTGCGAAAGCATCGGCCACCATTAACCCACTTTCCAGCGTCGGTTCCAGGTGGCTGTCGAAGCAGCGGCTTCAGCGGCCGAAAGTTGGCGGAATGGGTGATTTGAGGCGCACAAAACTCCAAACCCCTGGGAGCTCGTCGTTTAGCGCACGTGAACAATAGTGCAACACGGCTACCGCGAAACTCAGGACAGCGTGTGACAGCGTCTTTTGATGGTTTGACATTTGCCTCCCGTCGGGCAGGAAGAACGGAAATGAGGAAAAGTTTTTCGCCAGCTCCGTGCCGTATCTTTCGACGTTCCATTTAATTTGGCACAGTACGCGCGCGCACTAACTGTAGCGCCCCTCGGTCGATCGCTATCGTCGGTGGGAACGATTTTCCCTTTTTCAAATTAAGGCAACGGGAGGGAAAAAGCCCACACTCACTCACATGACAATAAAAACGACGAATGAAGTGATGATGCTTCCGAAAGTGCGCGCACACATAGGCCAGATAAGGGGCCCTAGTCTTTGCCGGCAAGAGAACACAAAAAACAAGATCTGATCCTAATTGAATTTTCCACACTTTCACTTTCCGGCTTGGCTCATTTGCAAAGCGTGCGTGCGTGCGTGATGTGCGTACGGGGAAGTCGTTTTTACGAATTTTCGAACAAACACAACAGTGAGAAAATGCGCGCCAAAAATCGCACACACACGCGCAGGCGTCTGCGTACGTACTTTCTTCCCGGAACGGGCTCGGTGTGTTGCGTGAGTGTGTGCGAAACCCCGGACAGCATGATGGCTTTTAATGAATTTCGTGAGCCCGCTGTCATTCCCGCGGATCCATCCGTTTTTGTCGCCGGGGGAGGCTGTGTCAATTGAAGTTCTCACCCCCCGGCGCAGGCTGCACCGGGTGCGCTCAAGTGGGCTCGAATAAAATGGTAATTAAATTAGTTTTCGCACCTCCACGGCGGGCGAGGTGCGTGCTGCGTTTTCCGCACTAGGCGCGGCGTTCGCGATCCGCGGCGGAAAAGGTGACAGCGAACCCCGCGACGAATGCGCGAAAGTGAAGAAAAGGGTAAATTAGGTGATGATGTGAAAACTAAAAACAAAACCGAAGGAAAAAAAACACACCACACACACACTGATGGTAATTTCGGGGTGCGGAGGAAAAACGCCACCGCCAAACCGAATGGAAAACGCCGTGGAGGGATAAAAGGGGGACAAAAAAACGACCCGACACTGGAAGGTGATCATCCGCATACGGAACGGATGATATTGTTTCGTCGTCGTCGACGGCAGGTTGATAGTTGTTTGATAGTTGTTTTAGAAAGTTGCACCAACCGTGATCTGGGAATGTGTGTGTGTGTGAGCCAGGCGCACTGTGAATTGCGCGGAGGCCGCGCGGTACTAACGCCGGCGATTAATTCTCTTCGTTACGCCACCGAAAGTTGGCACCGTGCGGAAGCGATCGATTCCGTTAATACGATAACTGCTCTATTATTGCTCTGTGCGTCGAACGAACCGTTAAGGGTGGGTGGGTTGGGTGGATAGCAGCGCGGATACGGACAATTATGGAGCGGCGGGCAGCGGGATGAATGGTAAGATGCAACGAACGCTGAGCGACACTTTCTTTCGTTAAGAATGCGTTGTTACTAAGAGGTAAGTCCAATAAAGGAAACCATTAAATCTATTAGGAGTGTGAGTTTGATTCTGGCGCTTTACCATTAGGGTTGTTTTCCAAGCAGTTTTGAGCCAATGTATGCCAGATATCATAAATTGATAACAAAAAGGTTATGTTTCGAGTTTCAGAGATAAAAATTGGTGACATAGAGACAAAACTGACTATTCTCTATCTCACGATTGGATTATCTTGAAATCTTGCATCCACCAGCACCACGGAAGCTCTAAATAAGTGGTTTTAGATCATCTGTATGATCGTTAAACTTAACACTGCCAGATTGCAATAAAAACTCACCTCATCGCTATGTTAAACGAACAGGACAAAACAGAGATTGGGCGATAACTCTAGACATATCACCGCCACAAGCCATAAAGCGTACGATTCCTGCAGAGCGCCGAAGAAAGAGGGAGGCCAACATACCAACGAAAAAAGCAGGCATAATGCTATGCAAACGAACTCCACGCAACGTCCGGTCGCCGCGTTCGGTTCACCCCATTGACGCACCTCTGCGCGTGGCATTGAACTGTTTTGCGAGCGACAGGTTTTCGAGCAGGGATAATGAGGACGCCCGCGACATGCGGTGCGGTGGATGACGAGCTCATGAAGATGAGCATCTTCTCCCATTATCGGGGATTGTGTACTACACGCGCGCGCGGGCCCATAAATGCCGCTCAAGTACGGGTATTGCCGCTCGGCCGGACGAAGCTCAAACTCGATTTCGGGATTTTGGACTCTCTCTCTCTCTCTCTCGTTAGCTTACTTTTAAGCCGCGATAGCATTTTTGTAGGCGAAGGGCACAACGGGCGTTTTACGGGCATAACAAAGTGTGCATTAATCCACCCATCATCTCCTGCTCGTTAGGCGGAGCTAGTGGTTTTTCCTGCGTCCGGCGCTCTTCCGGGAAGCGTCCAGATGGGGTTTTGCGAGGCTTTCACCGCGAACTGTTTGCCACGGGGTTGTCTGCTCGCTAAGCCTTTCGTTTGGCGAGTGGACGTTTCAGCTCGTTGAGCCTCAGACCTTCTTGAGCTGTCGCGAGTGGTTGCGAACTATTGCGACCTCCAACGGTCCAAGGTCTATTTCGGTACGTCCGGCGGAGTTGTCCTTCCCTCTTTGCTTCGATATCTCACCTTTTTGTCTCCCGCTCAAATGCAGCCACCGTACGCACACATGTAACGCCAGCGAATTCTTTCGGTCCGCGAGTCGCGAAAACCGGTCTGGGCTGTGCGTTCTTGGGTCTTGGGAGAGACTCGACGCACGGAAGAAGCGAAAAAGCCCGGACCCGGACAGGAGAGTCTGACCACGAAATAATGCTGACGGCCCGGTGCCTTTCGCCTTTCGTTCTGGGACCCAATTCCCGGCGCCGATAAACTGAACGGGGTGCGCACGATTCCGTTCTCGTGTGATTCGCCTCACGCGATCTGGTGTGTGTGTGTGTGTGTATGTTTGGGAAAATGTTTTGGTTTGCTCAAGCGAGGAGTTTGACTGACCGCAGATCCGAGAAAGGGCGTTTGTAAGTTAGGGCGCACAGTGGAATAGAATAGCAATGTGTTACCTTACCAACATGTGGATAAAACAGTGAACTATTCCTCAGAAAGAACCTTTCTAAGATGGATAGCATCTCTGAGATGAATTGTTTGATATGGCCATCATTTACAAAACATTTGTTGCTACTCTAAACTAGAAAGTCTCTGCAAAATGAACCTCCCTAAGCAGCATATGCCTTTAGAATACTTTGGTGTCTTAACTTGAGCGTGTATACGTGAAGGTGTGTAACTTCAATAATGCTTAGAAAAGACATACCATCAATATCTGGTGATTCCTGGAAGGTGGAAGTCTCTCGACGATAACAGTTACTTTAACTTCTATGTCCGAAAGGTTTTACTGCATTTCCCCCAAAACACCATAGAGGGCGCTAGTGTATAATTAGTGTCGTTTTTATGACGATATACTTTCTACAAATTTTGATACGATATTTGTGATTTATAAATATTAAACTAAAATAGATCCTGATGGCTAGGAACTCGTATCTCATCATTAAAAAAAAAAACAAACTAAATATGATGTATTTTCCTATTTTAATTCGCATATGCATCCCTCTCAGTGTCCAACCAAGAACATCTCCCAGAAGAACGTTCCAGAACGCTAATTTCCAGATGCAGACCGAATCCGATCCGATTCGATTGCAAACGTGCGCTGCGTTGCACGGGGCATGGTGAATGTCTTATCGGCCGTGTGCAGCGCCATCGTGCACCGAATTGCCCTTTCGGCCGCGGGAAGAAACCCGAGGAAGCGATCCAAAGTATCGAAAACAGGAATCCGGGAAGCCGGTGCGCCCTCCCCCGTGGAGCTGCCTCCAGGCCGATAGCTCTGAAAACTGGATCTCGTCTTACTCGAAATCTTTACTTGCCTGCTCAACCGCGTGCCTTCCCGCCCCAATCGCTCCGTCCCTTATTAATGCTCTAGCGCCTTATGCTGAGAAGCATGCGAGGCAGCGAACCGATGGCTTTTGGCTCGCTGCCAGGGTGTGTGCGACGAATTTATGCTCGACCGGTGTGTTTGTGTGCGAGAGTGTTTGTGCTTCCTTCCTTCCAGCCTGGTCCAGCCGAGTCCGCGGACAGTGGAGAAGTTTTGCAGCTTCTTTTCAGGTTTGCAGCCAGGCACCTCGTGCTCGTGCTCGCCGTTCCGTATGCATACGGGTTCATTCGCGTCTTTTTTTTTTTCAATGGCGAGCTTCAACCGAGCATAATTTTGCCGAGCTGCTCGCACACACACACACACACACACACACACACCGAAACGGAGCAAAACAGTCGAGAAGCTAAACTCCGGTTTGGCAACTTTTTCCCTTCTAGCCCTTCAGACACCCTTCCCCCCTCATGCCACCTTCCATCCCCATTCGTGCGATCGTATCTTCCCGAATGCGTCGCACGAATCGAAGCCATATTTCAAAGATATTTTTGCAGCTCCTTCCTTCGCGGAGGTAGCGGCAGCAGCAGCAGCAGCAGTTAATGCATCTCGCTCGATGTTGATGCCGAGACGGGTTTTGGTTTATTATACTCGCTGGCTCGTCTTTTGGGCTGCGGAGGGGGGCCAAAGTTTTCGGGCTGCTGTGCTGTGGAAGTGCACGAATATTGCATCTTAAATTGCTGGCGGAACGAATGGAATGCGATTACTATTCTCTCTCGTGTGTGCGAGGGAGAGAGAGCGAACAAGAAAGAATCATTTTTTCCTCTGTAGAAAACACCAACAAAGCATAAGAATACACTGCATCGGTTCTGATGGAATGCATTTCGAGATTTGGTGTAAGGGAGCAAAAAAAGTTCCTAAAGCTGATGTATTTTTAATGCCTTTTTTATGACGTTCCTATTGTGGTAGTGGTTTACACTGTGGACGAAAGTTCTAAGAAGTTTTTGTAACATCAACGAAAAACAAGTTTCGAGCAAGCAAACAATGGATTGATTGTTGGAATAATATTATTTTGGCAACACTTTGGCAATTAGTTGTTCGCCAAAAATTTCGTTGGACATCCGCCATTTATGTTTCGAGTTGTAACCCTCAAGTATTACAAACTAATGACATGACGGAACATAAAAAATGATTGGACAAGCTCGATGCGCTTCTCACGCGGTGTAGAGTAAGGAAAACTGTTCAGAATTAGAAGGTATGCAGTTTAATTGCTAGCAAAAATCATTAATTATCGCAAAATGGACGGCAACTAGTAACGCAATCGTACGAAATCTTTATTCATGATCCGCTGCGATCTCCGCCTTCGGTCGGCGTCGTATTGGAACGTGCCGAACGATAAAATGTGCTAATTGTGGGGGGGAATGCGATCCCAGCCCGCCCGGAGCCTATGGCAAACGAGTAGTTTCGTTATTTTATAGGAAGAAAAGACGTTCCTAGCACCTAGGTTAGAAATAGACTTGTCCACAAAAAAACCCTCTTTAGATGTACAACAACTTACGTTCTTGTGTAAGGAATTCGGGCCGCCGCTTTTTCCGAGGTCCGCAAAAGGTTCTGCCCAGGGTTTGGTTCGCCCCGGGTCGGTGCAACTATTTCGGAACCGATTCTTCGAACAAATCACCTGCCACAACTTCTCACCACGCGCGCGCGCGCGCGCCTTCACACTGCAACACGGTGGAACTGTGCGTTTCTTTCCAACTGCCGAGCCACCGCAGACACACTCACTGGATATTGCTTCAGCAGGCGAAATTTACAAACAATTCGTCATTAATCCGTAGTTTCCAGCTGGCCGCGGCGTGCCGCGGGCGGTCTGTGCGATCTGTATCACTGGTAAAAGGGGGTTGGGTGGGCACGCTGAAAAGTACTGCGATCTGTGGTGAAGGGGGAGGCAAGTAGAAAGGAGAAAAGGGGGGGATGAGATACGAAAAAAGGCAGTTTTTTAATAATGGTAACGGTAACCTGCAATCACAGTCCTCTCTTGGATTTGTAACTTGTTCGCGCGTAATACTAAACAAAAGAAACACCAGGTTCGGTCTCTCGGACACCGGCTGGACCTCGATATCACTCTGTTCACCGCTCGAAGTTTGTTTTCACTTGAAAATCTTCATTTCCGTCGATATTGAACACACTCATCGCGCAGACAAACAACCTTCCTTGGAGATGCGAAATTGAGCGAAACGAAAGATTTCAACTCCATCTCCATGGAAACGGGCGACGAACCTTAACGAGCGGGTCTCCACCTCGGCAGGCTGAGTTGCACTTGTGCTCCGTTGCTTGGGAGTCGGTCTTCAACGCGAAGACTCACACGCGCACACCTTAACGCACACACACACACACTTGTCGAATTCACGTGCGCTTCGTGGCGGGTGCGGAGAAGCCCGAAAATCAAGCAAATAATAAAGAAAAAATGCCGATGCCACTCTACACGGAACGGAGTCAGGTAGCCGGGTCGAGTCGAGCGTTGAGTTGCGTGGTCAGCAGCAAAAAAACGGATCCGACAGACGAACAACAACTGCAACACACAGCGGCACACACACATACGGAAGGGCGTCCAAGTGGACTTGAACCTCCTGAACTTCGAACGCGCCGTGTCGCTGATACCCCCGGCGGTGGCCGGATTGGGTGAGTTGCAGCGCGATGAAATAACACAAACACGGGAGGCTTAGCGCGGCCGGTGCACTTGACGGTGTCGAAACGGCCCGTTTCCCAAACCTTCGACGCCGCGTGCAAGCGCGGAGGGTGTGCCAGAGTTTTGAAGGGCGAACTTGGCGGATTCGTTTCTTTTTTTTGCTTGGGTTTTGTCGGATTCGTGATAATTGACCTGAGAGGAGGGTTCCACGCGTGGTCAGCACTTTCCTGCGCACTGTCGTCCTTCAGTGACACATGCGATACGAAAGGTTGCTGCGATTCGGGGACGTTCTGTTCGGGATGCAGCCAGCAATCGCGGCGAAGTTCAACGCGTGCCCTCCAAGCTGGGCGAGAAGTGGGAAGAAAACGCTTCACTTTCATTCACTTCACTTGTAGGTTATCAGCTCGAAATGCTCGCGCGGGTTGGCCCGGTGCGCGCATGCAAACCGATGGCACCAACCGGTTGGGGGGGGAACTATTTTTCCGTTTTCACTCGCTGACCGCTTACCGATGGAAAGGAAGTAAATAAACACATACAAACACACACACGTACGCACAAACGCACACACGGGACACACGCGCAACCACCGAGAACGGGAAAACGGGAGTGAGAAGATAGAAATCCCCTCGCGACGCTAAGATATCGTGCGGGGACGGCACGCGCGGGACCAAACGCTACGGAACCACCATTCGCACGGAACGAAAGACACGAACTGTGGCGCTCGCTTGCTTCTCCGCGGTTCTGCGCGAGACTGGCCGGGCCGGCCGAGAGCGTTGCCAGGGCGATGTGCGGAGAGCGTGCGTTGCTAGCGGTTGCCCTAGAGGCTGCGGGAGACTCTCGGAGACTCTCCGGCTTTTTTATGAACCTGAAGCATAAACATCGAATCGACGGTGGATTTATCGTGCGGAGAGCCGGTTTTTAGTTCATCTAGGTCCGATAGTTTATTGACTATGGTCTGATAGGATTACAACTTCCTTGAGAAATAGAATCGGCTAAAATTAGCTTTTAAAATAAAAATTAATTACTGCTTTGCGGGTTGCATACTTTGTGGCGCTTACATTTAAATTTGGCAGTATGAATACTCACTATTTATCATTATGCAATATTCATTCATAAAATTTGGAAAAAAACGAAGAAAGCTTACACATAACTATTTATATATAGACGCCTCAATACTATTTAAAAAAATATAATAAAAATAATTTGTCTTCTACACAGATTTTCAAAGAGTTGGACAGATCTCACTTGGTCCGACTAGTGTCTGCCGTTCGCGGTTTTCTCCCGCTCTGTTCCACGCTCTGCTCAGCATAGTGGGAGTTGATGTTCTCTCCCGCATTGTGCAACGCATGATTTCTTCTCCGGAGAGCACGTGAGATGAAGCATCCATAACGAAGGGTGTCAAGCACGGTTTACACAAGCGCGAACAACTTCAATCGTATTCAAAGGAAAGAGGAAAAATTTGTTGAATAAGAACATTAAGTGCATTCGGTTTCAAATTATGTTGTAAAACAGTGCGCATTTGAAGAAATGGATAACATTTGCTCCCAAATACTATAAAAAGTACAAATCTAACGCTTTATCTTTCTAAAAGCGTTGCATGGCCTTGCAACCAAGCCATAACAGCTAGACTTAGACCAAATATAAGCTTTCAACTTTCTGAACAACAATGAATTGAAGCCTTTCGTAACACTTTATCACAGGTTATATCAAGAAGAAAAAAAAAACATGAAAAAATACCAACTTTAAATCTTCTTCCAATGAAAATTCCTCCTTGTTTGGGTGCTCTATTTGCATACAAACGTACCTCACCCGGTCACATGCAAAACGATGCGATTTGTTACACCGCCTGGCCGGTGCGTCGGCCCACTGCAAACGCACCATGAAATGCAGCAAACGTGTTGAAATTTAAAATAAATAACTACCACCTTGGCCGCGCTGTCACACGCGTGCCACCGGCTGGCAGTAAATATTGCCGGCGCGTGTGTGTGTGTGTGCTTCCCCAAAGTGTGCCATCGCGGTGATAGAGCTTTTTTTTAATAAAAAGAATGTGTCGTCCAAAACGCACTAAAACGGGTTACATTAAAGCTTGAGCTCGGTGTGCGTACGATGACAGTAATGTTTTGCGATAAACTTAAGCTCCGAGCGGTTGATGAGCCTGATTAGGGAGTCCTCTAAGCGATCCGGATGTCGTCAGCGCGTTACACAACCTAACGGTGGTGGGCCCAGATTTTTTTTTGGAGGAGAGAGCGAGATCTGGAACTAAAAGCGAACCATCCGTCACGCGTAAAAGCTAAGTGAAAATTAAGATAAAGACATTAAGCAAAGGGTGACGGGTTATCGCGGTTTATTTACGACGGTCCAGGCGCGCGGGAGGTCACACCTGCTAGTCCTGCAAGGAGCAACTGTTCCGGATCGGTTTGTTTTTGCAGTGAGCAGTAGGATTTGAATTTCGACTTGAGTTGCTCATTTTCGCGTCTCAACCGGGCGCGCTCCTCGCGCAGGATCATGTTGATGGCTTCGATGCGGTTTACTTTGTTCGTCAAACAATCGAACGTATCATCGTGCGCTTCTTGTTGCTCTTCCGGCTGTTTGAACCACCTCTCGGCGTACTTTCGATCCTGATCGGTTTCATGTTGCGTGCAGATAAGTCCCAGCTTGGCGATTCTTTCACCCCACTTCAGGTGCTCCGTCAGAAGCGCCTTAAGATGGTGTGTGAAGGAACAGATCCACTTCAGCCGCTGGTGATGGTCGTCGTCCAGCTGCTGGTGCTGTTCCTTCAGCACCAGCAGTTTCATCTCGAGCAGACGGCGGTAGTTGCGGCGTGTCTGAAGTTTGGCCTTTCCCCCGATGCGTGCATGGGTCAGTGAGCGCTCTAGCTGCGCTTTCCTCCGCTGCATCGCGTCCAGCTTCCGTCGACGGTCCTCGATCGCGCTTTGCTCGAGTTCGATGTAATAGACAAGCTGGTCGTAGGTTTGCTTCCGCTCGGGATACAGCACGGTTTGAAAGTAGTCGTCAAGAGTCGCCCGGAGTCGCTGGTGGAGCTCGACCATTTCGGCGTACTTTTTATCGCGAATTATCTCACATTTTTCCACTTGCTGAAAGGCGAACGAGAAGCTGTTTCCGGGTGCTAATTTTCGCTTTTTAAATATGAACGCTCACCGCACTTGTGTTCTCGAGGTTGGTCTCAAGGAGCCACTCACGGTCGGCCAGCTCATCTTGCTTTATTTTGGACATCAGTTCCGCGAGTGAAGTATCCAGCATTTGAAGCTGAGAGGTACTGCAAGTCTGAGATAATGCACGTTAAGCGAAGCGTTAGCGAACATCTAGCATAAAGTTGGTTGCAATACCTCTTTGTTGGCGGCTTCCTCTCGAAACTCTTTCAAAAGTGTTTGACAATCGGATTCATAGCGCTCCAACATGGTGGCGCTCATGAAATCCTTGAGACCTGTTGCAAAAAAGTGACAGAAATATATCACTGCCTTTCCGGATAACATTATCTTCCTGGAACTCACGGACGTAGTAGTCGACGATGTTTCCCAAACGATGCAAACACTTCGTATGAATTTCTCCAATCTCATCGCGAACGCCAACTAATCGCTCGATGTGTCCATTCTTTCGGTCCACCACAGTTCCAAAGCATTGCTGCTGCTGCCGCAGCTCCTCTGCCAGCTCCTCCGTCCGGATTCCTTCGCACAGTGTCTCCCAACCGGCAAAGAACGACCGTTGCGTTTGGTCCGAAAACTCACGCTCCCGTTTCAGATGATCCTGATATTGAAAGCACACACGCACCCACGTGCGAATTATTGAAACCGACATCGTCAAGGAAACGAAGTAGGCTGTAATAATTGATAAACTGGTTCCTGCGAAAAAGAACACCTCCAAAATATCGCTTACCCGGTACAGTTGATTTTGGGCCGCCGTTGCTGCGGTCTTTTTCGCGAGCAACTTTTCCTGTTTCTTGCGCCGAAGTTCCTCCTGCTCGGGATCGATTTCTTGCTCGTTGGTGCTATCCATGGCAGGGGATGAAATTGGAAGCCGTCTCGTCTCGTGTGCAGGCGAACACCACCACCGTCACCGCACACAGCCAGCTGACAGATTAACCAGGTGACAGTTGATGTATGGGTGCGTGTTTCATGCTCTCTATCTCTCTCTTTCTGTTTCCCGTGCCTACTTTGTGTAGATTAGTATCCGTTTATATTAAAACATTAACATAAAACATAAATTTACCCTTGCCACCCTTTCGGTGCGTCCCTTGGGTGACCGGACCGGAGTTTGGACGCGCACCAACCCGATAATTAATGATTTAGCCATCGAGTGGTTATTAATATCGGAGGAAAAAGTTTTCTTTCCAATCTCTGTACAGCAATCTCGGCAACAGTCGAGTCCTTCGCGCATGTGGAGGAGAAGGTGCGATAAGCGTGTGCGGACGACGAAGTTAAGCTGACGATGGCTAGTTCCGATATAATTTAACGCGACTAATAGTACGGTTGTGTCATCCATCAGGTTGGGTCATCATCCACTGGAGTGTGTGTGCGGCGAGCGATGATTAGCGAGCGAGATGATCAACTTTCGTGCGACTTGCGCGGATGACCGGAAAGAGCAAACAAGCGACGGCGTGAGCTTTAGGGAAATGGGAAATGTGAGCAATTTAGCATGGGCTGCAGCCATTAGGGAGGATAATTTCGATTTTATGGACATTTCTGTAAGGTACTTGAGGGGTGCATAACTTTGCAGGCTTGCTCCGGGACTGAAAGTGGATATTGGATCATTGTTGAACAACTTATGAAGTAGTGATACGAACGTTTGTCTTAAAAAACGTGAGTATGTCGTTAAGCCGGGTTTGTATTTATTGTCTTATTAACTAACATATCGCCAACCGTTCGCTTCGGAGCGGTTTGACATTTGAAAACCAGCTCGTAGATAACGTGCCGTCAAAACCAATAGCCTAATCACTTTGTGCCCTCGAGATGTCACCTCCGCCAGATGACTCCACACACCCGCCTAAGACTTCTGGTCCATCACCAGGCCCTCGTTCGCGTGCCCATTGCCTTCCTTTCGCTCCGTCTGCTCTTTCTCCTGTGCCTCGATCGACCACGGCTGCAGCTCCCCGGACACGCCGAACCAGTAGACGACGCAACCGATCAGATATATCCCGGCGGCGATGTAGAATACGGTGCGCCACTCGTTCTCGTCCCCGTTGGCCGTGAGCTTCCCGGCGACGATCGGCGTGACGATGCCGGCGACGGTGGAGAAGGTGTTGGAAATTCCCATCAGCACGCCGGCACTCTTGGGCGAGAGGTCGAGGTGGTTGACGGCGAAGCCGCACCAGGCGAACGCCCCGAAACCGACGGCGATCGTGATGCAGGCGAGGGTGGGCCCGGGCCGCAGGATGAGGGCTCCCACGAGCATGAACACGGTCTGGGCGAGGAAGGCCCCGCAGTTGAAGTACCGCCGTACCTGGGTCGTCGTGAGCCACCGCCGGATCTGGCAGAGATCCGCCAGATATCCGGCGACGCTGAGCAGGACGCCCATCACCAGGGCAGGGCGGACAGGATGCCGGCGGCTTGCAGCTCAAAGTGCATCGTGTCTGTGCGGGTCGCGAGAGAGAGAGAGAGAGCATCGAGTTATTACTCCGGGCGGGAATGCCTCACCAACCTGGGGTTAACCTCTAAGGAATGTGGGCAATTGAGTGAGCAGCGTATAGAAGCCCCAATTTTCCGAGAAGCTCGACACGATCAGCGCCCAGACGGCTTTCGACGTTAGGATGCCTCGCCAGGGATGCTTCACTTTCTCGGTTGTCGCCGCGGACCGTTGGAGAGTGGCCAGAATGAACTCCTTCTCCTTGGTGGTAATGTACGGATCCACCTCCGGCGACTTCTTCACGATCACCATCCACGCCAGGAACCAGACGCAACCGAACGCACCGAGAATGTAGAACACCCACTCCCAGCCGAGTGTGTCCGCCAGCACTCCGCTGAGCAGCATGGACGCCACGGTTCCGGTGAACACACCGGAGAACGCGAGCGTTGCCATGCGCGATCGTTCGCTCGGTGGTGCCCACTTCGACCAGATGGCGTGGATGCACGGGAAGGTGACACCCTCGAAGAAACCCTCGACGGCGCGCACCGTGATGAGCCACCCAAAGCCACCGTGTGCGGCGAGAGGTGTCAGAAGGGTCAGTACGGCCGTCACGCCAACTCCAACGCCAAAGACCTGGTGAAAAGAGCACGCTGTCAGTAACGATGTACTCTCCACGAAGCATGATCCTGACGATCTTACATAGTTCCCACCGAGAGCGTTGGAGATGTATCCTCCGAGAAGCTGCGTGAAGATGTACCCGTAGAAGAAGGAACTTAGAATGTATCCTTTCGTGGTGGAGTCCCAGGCGAACTCTTGTTCCTGTTTGACAACGAAGAAAGGAATCTTTTAGTAAACAGTTTCAAGATCCAAGAAGATCCCAACGACTCACATAACTGATAGTTCCATTAGGATGCTCAATGGTACGGTTCTCAGTCATCGCCACTATCGCGACACTCAGGTTTACCCGCAGCGAGTACACGTTGAAAAATCCGAAGAATGCCAAGAACACCAGCACGTACCGGCGCCTCTTCCAGAACATCCACATGGGCGCGTCAATTCCATCGCTACACGAGTGGGGACGGGCACGAGCGTCAAGTTGTTGTGAATTTCCACAAAACACTCAACCTACCTTAGCTTGCTACTTTCCGTAGCGTCCATCGTACACTGCCGAGCGTCAAGATAACCTCACCGAAGACGGGGAAGACACTTTTCAACGTTTGTGCGCACCATTCGGCGCGTAAGATCGCAATGAATTGCTCTGGACCGCAATCGAAACGGCGATGCTCTCTACGGTGGGAAGATTGTTTGTAAATAGGTATTAGCGCAGACAATCGCTTAAATAGGTATTAGTGGCAGTTAACCTGTCCGATGACATTGCATTGACGTGCTTTGCATCTCTGATTCGCGCCGGCCGGTGGAGTTCTTCGGTCGAGCGCGAGCGGTTCGTGCTGATAATACGCACAGCGGTGAGCGGTGGTTATCAAGCGACATTTTCCTCGGTTGTACGTGATGAAGTAGCAGGTTAAGTGTGATTGTGTCGCAGTGGCATGCATACTCATTTCGATTTCCCCTCCCCCGTAGAGCTTCTTGGTGCGTTAAGGGTTTGGAACAAATCTTGACGTGATAAGTCGTCAGTTCAATTTTATCTGCTCCTATCGCCGGGACCTCCAGTACACGCTGTTCAACACTTTCTCGATAGCGATAATGGCCACTGAGGGAGCCAGTCTATCACTTGCAGCTGCAGTCGACACCGAACGGGAGCAGCTGAGAGGGAAGTCGTGGTACATATCTGACCCCCCGAATGATAGCATCGCCGCAGTGCAAGTGGATGAGAAATGATTACGCAAACATGCGAAAAAGACGAAACCGGATCGAGCCCGAACGCTAACCGCTTGCCTATTAACATGCTGCGAGCGACCGGAAAACATCACCGCCTCGCTACGACTTCATTAATGTGTCAGGGAAGCTGGGCCGCCGTCAGTGCGAAGAACATTGGGCAGCTGCGTCGAGTTAGCTCATTAATCGAAAGGGCCATTTATGGGCATGATTAGTTAATCCATCTCTCGTTGCCCGCGTGCTACGCGGCAACCTGACATTGATAGGGAAGGGTGCGCACCACGCTACCTGCTCGGGGTTCTGTCAAGTGAAAAACAAACTCCGGGCCGCATTAATGACGGCCCGTCCCCGGGTGAAATCTTTCCCTCCCGCCAAATGGAACCTGCTGAACCCCCTCCAGGGTTCACAGCGACCGAGCTGGAGTTCCTGGTTCTGTGCTGCAGGTGATGAATCTGTCATCTTGTTGGTTTTCGCCTCGCCAACCCTGTCAACATGACGTGAACGCGGTGTAATGCGAAAGGCGAACAAAAACGCATCGGCAAACACACGTGGTCTTTAGCGATTAAACTGGTTCCGAGCTGCCCGTGAGGCAGTAATGTGTGTTTTCCTTTTTTTGTTGCCTGTGCGTTTAATTTAATTTCACCCGGCCGCGCATGGAGTGGTTCGTGAAGTGGCCGCCCCTGTTCGGAAGAAAGTAAAAGTGTCGTCTGATTGCTGTTAAATGAACTACTGGTGGAGGAAGGTGATAAGCGGGAGTGTGCCTAAGAAAAGTGAACTTGAAGAGTGGTTGTCGTCACCGTGATGGGCGAGTAAGGAGAGATCGCTACAAGAGATGTCTTCGACACCTTCCTCTAAAGTGGATATATCAGAGAAAGATCTCGTGTTGCCAGCCTGCTGCACCATTTTTTTCCTCGCAGCTGTGCTATGCAACTGTTGCACGTCATGCGGAGGACATCTCGCGGTTTTTCCCCTGTCGTCGAGATGAGTGAATACTTGAAGAGCATGACGGATCACTTCATCACACCACCGACCAAAGTCTCCACGCTGAACCGGGATTCGGGACATTCAAAGATCTAGTTCGAACTAGTCGAAGGCGTCGGGCCACGCCTTTTAGTAGTCATGTGAGAAACTGACCCACACGATAGAATGCACACACTCCCCCATGAGGGCTCCGATAATACCGTCACGCAATCAGCGCCATCTTGCGGCGAAGCATTCCACACCCAGCTTATCACAATAAAAACAAAACACGACGAGTGAGAAAGAGGGAGAGAGAGGGAGAAAAAAGCACAGACAAACAACTGTCAATTCGTAACCGGCTGATGATGGGCAATAACAATGGGGATTGTAAAGATAAATGTCCGGCGGAGATGTTCCGTCTGTGTCCGAAACTCGTCGGACGGTTGGTACGCCCAAGGGGTACCTTAGGAGTTTATTGCCCAAACGGGTTGAATGGTACGTGATATAACTTGGCTGCCGCAGCGGTGGATATTCCTTTTTGCTCCATCGATGCCTGCTTGGATGTAAACAAACGGCGTATCAACTTCATTCCTACCTACCCGGTCGGTCCAATATCGCGTGGAGGTCATCGCTGGGTTCGTCGTCTAGCATACCGAACGCAGTAGGCAAATGAAGCGATCTTGTTCATCTGATGTGTACGTAATTACGTCCATATTACATTCCTGTCGCTAATCAACGGATTGTGAGTGGGACGCTCTCAGTCAATGAAGTCACGATGCTATCTTCCGGGGCGATCACAGACGATTTCCTGCCTGTAGTACGTCGAACGAACCGGCCCATATGCTAACCTTCACCTTCAGCAGGGGAACCAAATTGGACACTAATGAAAGCCATTCGCGGCGTGCACGTTCGCGGAAGAAATCGGAGCAAACGGTGTCGTGGTTGAGCTGCGCTCAGAATAGCATAAACGTGTCGTCGAGGCTACGAAAGCCCGTCAAAAACAGAGCGATTCTAAACAGGAGCTCAAGAGCGCCGAAAACACTTGAGCTAAGCAGTTCAATCGGTATCGGTTTTTACCTCCCCGTTTCCAGCGCGCCTGTTGCTAATAGTCTCAAGATGTGTGCGTTCCGCGCCGCGTGCCGCGTGAGGTATCAATTTGGAGCGCACGCCGCGCCTCTTCCGATATCGGAAGCTCCTCATCTCTTTCTCAGACACAATGTGGAGCGTTATTTGTGGAGCGCGGGAACGAAAAGTATGCGAATTATGTACATGTGTGACCAGCTGGAATCGTGCCCGCTTCTCGCTTGACATCCTTACCGATGGAGTTATCGTATCATCCCTAAATCCTCCCCTCCGGTGCCAGACTATCTCCAGCCGCTCCGAGATATCTCCATTTATGACTGTGTGTCCAACGCGCGCCGTACGAAACCGGGGGCTTAGTTGGTGGCGGGAGCAATCTCAAGAGAGCAACTCGGATGAAACACGATAAGCCGAGAATCGAGGCTCGGTTGATGCGGGGGAGAGCCACGGACTCGCACACTCCGGAATCCAGCCCCGTTCTGTGTTGGTGTGTGCGGCAGCGGCAGTGGGGGAGAACGGCGGTGGGCGCTTCAATTTGATGATAATGACACCTACAATTCACCGATGCGAAACACCCGACGGTACCGAAGTACGGCGCCCGAACCAACGGTTTCGATGCTGGCGCTCGAACAAGTGTCGGTTCAGTTGGAGGAACGTGGTCCACTGGAGCGGCTGCGTTATTCTCGTGCTGGTGCTGTCGGGTCGTAGTTAGCAGCAATACTGCAGCTCGGACGGGGTGCGCGCACCGCGAAATCCGACTTTCGCAACACACATTCGGGAAACCGGTTCTGCAGCGATCGAGCAGCGGTTGCCCACTCTGTATTTTGGGTGGGAGATCGCACGATTGTTTTGCCCGTGTTGTTGTTGTGGTGTGGAGAAACTGGACCGTGTCCCACCGGTTGTGGATCCAGTTTGAGCCGTGCTCCAGAGTTGTGCAGTGCGTAGTTTCGGAACGCGTCAGTTTGTGGACTATTCAGACGGAGCGATTTGTTTACGATCCTTCGGAATTATCCAACGAATTGCTGTGTGGAGATTGCCAAAAATAAGACTAACGTCTTCATCATTGGAGACGAGCTTAACCACAGATTGACACGAAGAGGCGCCATAAAGTAAGCTACTTATCTACGAAAGTTCCCGAGCAACAATCTGCCTTCGCCATCCGTCGGTTTCTTCGCACACTCTAATCATGGATACTAAGCCGAGCAATAAAGAGAGGTAAGTCCAAGAAAAATGTATCTCCCAACCGACCCCCAACCTTCTTATTGTCGAGCTTTATTGTCCAACGCAATGAAAGTAACGCCCCACCGTCCCAAGAATCCCTTGACGACGGAAAGTGAAAGGAATGCCACCCCACAACAACAGAAAAACCGTTGCCCGATCGAGTTATGATAAACGTATGCACCCACCAGAGGCTTGCGACTTTCGATTTCGTTCTTCCCGTGCGCGAGTGACGGCAGTCGGGGCCGCTTCAGTGTGTCAAGTTCAAGCGAGCCGAGCGGATTACCTCGTTTCGGTGAAGATGCACCCAGGGCCATCGGCAGCAGCGCCGTTAGCAACCGGTAGGCGGCCAGTAGCATCAGCGTGCACCCCGAGGCGGTTCGCTGGTGGTGGTGGTGGTGGTGGTGGTGATTTGAAGGACGGAGCAATAAAAAGGCCCTGTAGGCCCGTGTGGGAATTACAGGGCCTTATGAATACAGCCGGAACGAGTGATAAAAGGAATCCCTCCAACGGAGACGGAGAAGCGTTTGAAATCGTGGCCAGATGAAAGCGTTCTACTGACGTGCCTTGCCTAGGAGATAAGTTGTTGTTGAATTAGTACGAGATTATCGGTTGTAGATAAATCTGTACATATATCTGAGCTGAGAAGCGAAGCAATTACTGCGTATGAAGTTCTGCCTTCTCCGATAGACGTACTGGATATTGCCCTCAGTATCAGAACTAGACTTGTATAGGATTAGAGCATTGGTTTCGGATAATGGAGAGTCCAATTAACCAAAGTGTTCGTTCATCTTTTTTCCTATAAACTTCGTGCAACATTATCATCTGATAAGAAGTGGGCAAATCCACCATCCTCACCCATTCACAAAACGTCCCCGTGCAGTGTTTCTTATCTGTGGACAACCGTTATTGCCTATCACAACAAAACCAATCGATCTCAGCACGCCTCAGACGAAGATAATTGATGGCTCAAGGCATGTCAACACAGGTAATCTGCTTTAAAATATTAGCCCAATCGATTACCGGGCGAATGGCCAATTATTAATATCAGCCCACCCAGTGAAGTGGAGCGAAAGCTATCAACGCGAGAGGATACCAGTGGCACCTGGCGCGTGGATTCCGCCACGATAAGCCCCAGATAACGTTGCGTCTTTGGAGTTTTTAAAGGGCTTTAAAGCGCTGGTGGGAATGTTGGTGACGTCTTCCCGCGCTGGTCTAGCGTCCATCGCGTTTCAATCAAAGTAGCCTGTCAATTTGACATGTGCCGCACGCGTTCCCCGAGCACCGCTTGCTGCCGTTACTTCGGCTGGATAAGTGCACCTTCATGGTGGATAATGAATTGCAAATAGATCGCCTACTGTGTGTTTGTGTGTGGGACAGTCAATTTACTGTGGAGTGGGCGGGTGGTTATGACCGAGGAGGATGTAATTTGTGAGCACGTTGAGACTTTCGCTGGGTGGAGCTGATAACAAGCAGCGTGTTGTTATTTCCCCAGACTATTTGAAGCACAAATTAGAGCCGTTTCATTAGATTAGCGTATCTAAGTATTATTTATTGAGAGTTCCAAAGCTTTCTTTTTAGCGCTCTCTAATAGCTAAACAACGTGATTAGAACTAACAAGAAGTGATGTTATTCTTTCCACCTATCGTTTAATTAGATTCGAACAGCTAGACAACGTGATTCAGACCTAACAAAACTACTTTCCAAGCAAGATCCAAACCGGGAGCGGAACGCTCAAACCAAACCCGCAACAAGTGATGATTGAGGGTGCTTCCATACAACCCAAGATTTATGGGCTGAAGTTCATGCCCATGAAAATGCACTTCTATTTTTAGTATCTTGCGCTGGAGTGTCTCACTCGGAATCTCGGTCTCGGAAAAGCCGACGCATTCCAAGGCGGGATATGATTATTCATCACTCACTTCTTTCTCCTCTCATCTCCGCAGCGATGGCATCGACGCTCCCTTATGGATGTTTTGGAAGCGACGGCGCTACATTGTGGTGTTTATGGCGTTCCTGGGCTTCTTCAACGTGTACTCGCTCCGGGTGAACCTCAGCGTGGCCATCGTGGCGATGACAGAGAACCGCACCGTCCACTACGACAACGGCACGGTCGGATATGTGAGTGTCCACCCTGGCAGAGCCTCAAACGAGATAACTTTTTTTTATTGACCACTTGTCGCCACGGAGGGCGTGATTGTAATTGGGCCCGGGACTTTATCCTGTATCGTCTGTGCCGTTGCAGGAGCAATACTTCGACTGGAGCTCGAGCCTGCAGGGTTACGTGTTGAGTTCGTTCTTCTACGGCTACATCCTGACGCCGTTCCTGGGTGGATTCATCTCGAACCGCTTCGGTGGTAATTACGTAAGTTTTGGCGTGGAGAACTTTTGCTGGCGCGTGAAACTAATTGAATGCATTCGCCATGTCTGGACGGTTTGGAACAGGTGTTTGGCGTTGGCATTGGAACGACGGCGGTGCTGACGCTGTTGACGCCACTGGCCGCGAAGGCGGGAGTTGCTGTGCTGCTGGCGGTGCGCATCGTGGAGGGTATCTTCGAGGGCGTCACCTTCCCGTGCATCCATGCCGTGTGGTCGCGCTGGGCCCCGCCGACCGAGCGGTCTCGTATGGCCTCGATCGCGTTCGCCGGCAACTACGCCGGTACGGTGGTGGCGATGCCGATGAGCGGCATCCTCGCGAATGCCTGGGGTTGGGAGAGTGTGTTCTACGTGTTCGGCGTCATCGGATGTATCTGGTTCGTGGCGTGGATGTTCTTCGTGAAGACTTCGCCCGAGGTGGACAAGTGGATCAGCCAGCGCGAGAAGGAGTTCATTCTGGAGTCGCTGGGACGCACCGAGGGCGACCAGGAGAAGGTGAAACATCCGTGGAAGGGCATCCTTACGTCGGTGGCCGTTTGGGCGCTGGTTGTGTCGCACTTCTCCGAGAACTGGGGCTTCTACACGCTGCTCACCCAACTGCCAACGTTTTTGAAAGGTAAGAAGAATTAGTTTTACATCGAGAAGAGCTTGCCACTAATTGCCTTTCGAAATGCCTTCCAGATGCGATGCACTTCGAGCTGGAGAAGACGGGATTCGTGTCCGCCGTGCCGTACCTGGTGATGGGCATCCTGCTGTTCGTGTCCGGCTACCTGGCCGACTGGTGTCAGGTGAAGGGATACCTGACCACGACGCAGGTCCGCCGGTACTTCAACTGCGGTGCGTTCCTCGCGCAGACCGTGTTCATGATCATCGGTGCGTTCATCCTCGAGCCGGGCCCAACCATCACCTGCATCACGATCGCCGTCGGGCTGGGTGCGTTCGCGTGGTCCGGCTTCGCCGTCAACCATCTCGACCTCTCACCGAAGAGTGCCGGCGTGCTGATGGGCATCTCGAACACGTTCGCCACCATTCCCGGCATCGTCAGCCCGATCATCACCGGGTACATCACCTCGAACAAGAGCGACAACGAGTGGAAGACGGTGTTCTACATCGCGGCCGGCATCTATCTCGTCGGGTGCGTCATCTACTGGTTCGGTGTGTCCGGCGAGCTGCAGCCGTGGTCGATCGAGGCCCAGGAGCGGCGGGAGCAGGAGAAGCAGCGCACGAAACCGATCGAAAGTCTCGCGTACACGAACAAGGTGAGCATGGAGGACGAGATGTAGGCTGTGAGATGTTCAGAACCGGAGCCATATTGCGTGTAAGGGATGGAGTGGTGGACGTCGTTCGGAACGGCCGGTATCTGGCTGGAAGCTGTGTTTGATTGTGCGAAACGTTCACAAGCATGGGCACTGTATGACAGTGGCCATCAAGTATCGAAATTAGCTCGATTGTATCGAGTAAAGCTAATGTGTGTGTGTATTATAATGTATGTCAATAAACTATATTAACTTGAAATAGTTGTTTAAAAGGCTGTTTTGAATTCCAACTGATTGATAAATACACCAAACAAGCGCGGACCACTGTTCAAGGCTGCGTGCAATCTTGCACGCAACATTCATTTGTACGACAGACAGGTTGTGTTGCATAAGCACAGGCGTAATTCATTACAGTGAACTCCAGGTTCAGAATTTATTTTTTTATTTATTTATTTTTAATAATTTCACAATAGTTTGTTTGTTAATTTCACTAGATTCTTTAGTTTTGTTTCTTCAGAAACTATTAGCATTCAATTACTCCTGAAAAAGAAACATTTTGAGACGAAATTAATGAAAACTGTTTTCAGTTATATGAAATATGTATAGTTTCAAAGATTCCAGTAACTTGTAAAGGAACAACTTTCTCAAATGCTACAAAATTATTCGTATAAATCGATTCGAACATTTCAATAAACATACCTCCAAATTCTTTACACTTTCTAAACCCAGTATCACAACAACATCATTATTCATGCCCCACGAACTCAGTCAACGGACGCTGTTTACCTTTTCCGTTGAACATTCCGCCTCGCTCGACAAACATTGTCTCGCGATGACGAAAGGTTCCAAGAAAACTACCGAACGCGGTGCGATCCGTTACGCAATGCGCGAATATCCATCGGGCATCATCGACGACCTACACTACCGATCAAAAGTGGCCGTCGGTGGGCCGTGCGATCGTCTCTAGTTCGCGATTGTTGTTTACCACGCAGGCACGCAACAGACGAAGACGCAAACGCTGTAAACAAACCATCGCTCTTGTTCCTGCGCTCACCGCCGGGCGATGACGACAGAGCGCGAAACAGGGGGTGGACGAAAACATCTGGTTCGAATTCGAATACATGGTGAGGTTTGTCAAAAGCAACAACGAACAGCCACAGTCGCTTGACTCGTTTGCGAAACGGACCGGACGCGGGTGGTGGGTGGTTGGAGGGTGGTGTTTGTGCGCTCGAGTTGGTCAGTTTTATTTGATCCGAACCGAACGATCCCGCTCGGACGGGTGCATGAGTCACAAGGGGGTGGAGCGCGTCAAGTTGCTTTTTGCGAAAATGATTTTCTTTGTTTAGTTCGACATCCGCTCGCGACTGGTTTCGGTGGAGGAAGAGGAGGAAGAGGAGGAGGCTGTTGGGGTTGGGTGGCGATGCGTACAGAGCGAGTACACGACGTACGAAGCGCTTGAATGAGTTACTTGCGTTATGAGCCAAGAATAGAACAATCAGCTCCAACGCTCCTTACTCATCTTCCAAAGGGGTTTTCGCTTTTCTAGAGCATGTCTTTCAGAGTGTTTTTTAGTCTTTTTTTTAAAGCTAGCACAAGTAGTAAGAAAACTAAAGTAGATCAGTACCAGAACCGAAAGCTGTACGACGAGAAGTTGTTACTGATGAAACATAAATTGCCCGATCGTTTCACACCAACCTCGAAGAGGGAAGGCGGAAGTCTTCAGCATAACAAACAAACATTCTTGCGTACCGCAGCGAGTGGTGTTTTTCACAGGAAAAACTCTCTCTTTCTCTCTCGCTCAAGCTCAAAATCGGGGCAAATTATTGCGCCTCTAATTTGTGGCGACATCAAACAGTCGAAAAACAAGCGATCATAAGAGATACCAGGAGTAAAAAACAGGATTACCCGACAGAAGCATAGGAGAAAGTGTTTGCATTCCTGTTGACACACACACACACACACACACACTCACGAGAACGATGTCAAGGATGAATGAAAGTGCGTAGAAACGTGTGTGCCGCTTCCGTTTTTTTCTCTCTCTCTCTCTTTCGTTGTGCTGCTTTAAGACTGGGTTTAAGATTTATGAGCATTTAATTCACCCCGAAAGTACTCGAACGGTGGTGTAATTGAACAAGGCCATCGGGATACCGGCGGAGAGAGTAGAAGATAAATTATCTGCTTAAATGGAGGATGGTGGCTGATAGCAGCAGGGTAAACAACCTGATCATGGTCAAGGTGGGTGTTGTATTTTTTGAAAAGAGCTTATTAATTCAAAAACTAAACGGAACGAAAATGACACAATTTCTGCTCGAAGGTTTGCTGCAAAGGAAGCGTGAGAGATGCGTATCCTTGAACCGTGTGGCGCCATAAAATTCCGGTTCCGACGAGAGACCGTTTCGTGAAGGTTTAATATTGCGCGAAATCAACACCCCATGACTCGGGCGTCCGGGAATGCGGTCTCATAAACAGACACCCGTCCACAGGCGGGAGCGTGCGAGAAAGCCGCCGCGAAAAACACCATCCGTCTTCCATTTCAGCTAGATTAATTGACACTCACACGGTGGCGGGCGGTCCCGTTTCCAAGCTGTTGCCACGCATGTTTGTCTTGTTGTCCGCGATGCCGGCCCGATGCTGGAAACCGGGTGTGGGTGAGACGTTTCCCGTGCGCGTCCCGGGACAGTAATTTATGGCCACCGTAGCGCCACCCTGACCGAACGCAGG
This sequence comes from Anopheles dirus, assembly GCA_000349145.1. Classification (NCBI taxonomy): domain Eukaryota; kingdom Metazoa; phylum Arthropoda; class Insecta; order Diptera; family Culicidae; genus Anopheles; species Anopheles dirus. The sequence goes on from KB672490.1 coordinate 6,174,058, forward strand.
AAAGTTCTTTGGCCCGCCCGAGGGTTAGCTTGCGTGCGGTGTAAACAAAAGCTAACAAACGTCCTTCCCCCACGGAATCTTTCCTCCCCACAGAGCTCGCGTGGTTAATTTATGTGTCTGTAATGATGCAAATTTGAGTGTGAGTGTGTGCTCGCTTTTGAAGGATTTGCCTGCGCGATGACAGTTTTGCGAGAGGACGCGGAAAAAACCATGAAGAGGATGAGATATGGTTTCTCCACGGGGAAAACTATATTTTTACTGCCCAAAATTAATGCTCATAAACACTCGAACAAACCGGCAGTGGATACAAAACTTCCATAGTGCCTGTTTCCGCCTTCAAATCGTCGAACCGCGTGATATGTTATGCGGTTTCATTCATAAAAAGGTTTCCGTCGCCATGGAGACGCCTAGTGAGTCACGCGAAAAAAGCCACCATTTTCCCAAAACGAAGCGACGGTGCGAAATTTGCTGTAGTGCGTGTCGCCCACATTGACATTCTCCTGGTGGGAGTGGCGGAGAAGGGCTACCACACCATTTCCTCCCCCGTGACCGCATTCCACACATTCCACGAACGACCGGGCGTCTCCATCGGTGAAACGGACGGCGCAATAGTGTCCAAACTCGCAGCGAACAAATTTATGAACGCGCATCTCAAGAAGGTAGGCAGGTATACACACACACACACACACACACACGTAAGACACAGAAGACGGGAGGGGCGGGTGGTAATAAAAATATTTTCAAAAAGGTGAACCGGGGCGCTCGAGACTCCTATGCGAGATTTCCTCATTTGTTCTCGTCGCGCGGCGTCGCGTGCTGCTATGCTGCTGCACGGCCTGCTGCAATCAGCGTCCGGGCGTCGGTCCGATTACAATCTATTTTGAGTTTCGAGTTTGGCCATTTCTTCACATTAACATTCCATTCGGGCTAGGGCGGAGTTTGTTGCTGCCGCCAGCCGCAGTCGCAGTCAAAATATTTCCATTCGCCGTTTCGAACTTTATCGCCCGTAGACTCCCGTTGGAATGCGGTGTGCGATGCGCGCTTGAGAGAGAATGTTGCAAACAAATGCAGTCCATGCACAGGCATCACGCATGTCGCATCAGCGCCATCACAGCTGTTCGTCACCGTTTGAAGCGTGCCACAGACGGGTGCGCGCACGCCCGCCCTCATCTCATGCGCATACACGCTCGGCCGGATGTCAGAGTTCACGTCGTGTGCGAGACGATCGTTATCGTTTGCGGCGGGAGCGACGCGTGCATATTATTAGACGCGCCAGACGCGAACGGACGTTTAAAACCTACCCCGAGGGTGGGTTTTGAAAGATTCGAGCACTCAACCGTCAATCAATGCGCGAACCGATCGCCTACCATGATCGAGGGGGCGTTTTTTTTCGGCGGCTTTCTTTTCCCTCCCACTACACGCCCTTTCTAGAGCGGGGCACCGCGGGGCGGTTTCTGTTTTAGGCGATGTATTATGTAAACGGTTCCCAAACACATAAGGCAAAACATCCATTTCACTTCTGACAGGACACTAAATTTAGCTAGAAGGATAATTTAACATTGCTAACTACCCTTATTCGCACAACGCCCCTTCCGTGTGTGTGTGTGTCGGGTACTAGAATAAACTGAAACCGTTCACTGAAAACGGAAAAGACCACCCCCTCGAAACTACCCGGTTTGGGTGGGAAGGGAGTGCGTTTTTATTTTCGTCCTACGGATGTCGCTTTTTTTCGTCCGACCGGTGAGACGATCTTTTTTTAAACAAACAAAAGGAAAATGGGGGGCGGAATGGAATGACCGCCATTTCCTCCCCTTCTGCCCACCCATCTCATGGGGTGACAAATATACTGGCCCACGAAGCGGCGAAGGAGCGAAACCGCATCACAAACTCTTCCGATCTGGTTAGATCAAGGTTAATGAATAAATCGTGTGCCAGCGCCGCTGCTGCTGCGGTGCGTGACGTTTTGCGTGCAGAAGGGGTTTAGAAGGAGCGGCTTGGCAACTAGAAAAAAACCTCTGTTAATTGACGCAATAAAAACGCTGTCACATCGCGAGCGAGAAGCGTGAGAGTGGACGGGATTTCCTAGAAATGAGACTAGCGCCATCGTCTGTGGAGCATTGTTTGTTTCGCGCAGCATATTTTCTCCGCTGGTAAACAACGCTCGGTGAAAAATATGTTTTGATAAAAAGTCGATTTAAATATATGCGTAGGTTGGAATGTTTCTGTTTTGTCGGGCAAAAAAAAACGAAACACAAACAAAAATGCACCAAATAATCGTAAACGTAAACAGATCCCACCCGAAAACCACCGTCATGCAGATGCAGATGCTGCAGGGAAGCATACTCGCCCGTTCATTGACTTTCCCATCTTGATAGCGGGTTTCGATTCGAGCAGAAGAAGCGAAAAAGAAAAGCAAAACACCGCAAACAGCATTTCTGCATCAACAATCTCGAGTGTGGGAGAGAACTCGCACATGAAGAATGCGCTTCTGCTTGCATTCCCCAACGATCTTTATGCTCCATTATTTTAAACACTCAAACGCGACTCCTAGGGAATGGAACGGGCAATTTATTGTTTGCATCGCACGGGCTGAGGGGCTGATCTCAAAACAATTTCACACACCGAAACGAGCGGCGTTGGAATGTTGGATGTTTTAAATTTAATCACGCCTCGTGCCCGTAAACAAATAAAACTGTGACACACTGTGTGCAAAAAACTGTGTGCTCGACAACCGACAAAAACAGCGCAAACCGATAATTGACTTTCGCTTTCGGTGTGTGTGTGTGTGTGTGTGTGTGTGGGGCAACGTTAATGCATTTCCTATGGCAGCAGGAGGAGCCAGCTGCCATAACTCATTTCCTTGCGAGCGTGCGATGGCGTATGGATTTAGAAAGTGCATCATGCGGAGGAGTTGTTAGAAAAAAAAGATCACAAGAAATTTACCTCCGTGGAATGTGTGAGTGTGGGAAGAGAGGTAGAGCGAGGAGAGCGAACGGATGCAGGTGTTTGTGAGTAAATAATTTTAATGCCGTGCACCGAGTGTTTGTTTATTTAATTACTTTTCGGGTTGCGGGCTGCGAAGTGGGATGAGCTGTTGAGCGGATGTCGTAGTTTTTGTTTGTTTGTTTGTTGAGTATCTCATGCGGTTGGTGTCTTTGCTTGGTACAATCGTTCGAGCACTTGAAACAAGGCAGAAATTCATTACTTATGGGTGGAATATGGTGCATGGAAGCACCTGAGAGAACATTGCTTGGATTTAATTGAACTTCTTCGCAGCTTATGTATTATTTTTGCATATTTACTTACCATATCTTAATAATTGAGTTAAACGAAGCCCTTATTGTACATTTGTAAGGAGTGTGTTGAGCAAATTGCATACTTTCAGGATGATTTGACTATTGTGAGCCATAAAGTGTGCAAAATGCACTACATTTATGAATTATTAACACTTTATTTGTCACTTTGAGATATATTTCATGCTTAGTAAAGCTCTGATGGTGCTGATGATCACTGAAAGACATGAAGTATCAGTAAAGCAACTAAATTAAACTAATTTAATATTTATGAATTATGAAATTTTCTTACTGATGTGCTGCTATACACCAATAAAACTGATGGATATTCATATTCAAGAAAATGTAACACATTCATAACCTCAACAAGTACGTTTTCAACCCGTCATTACAAACATTCCACGTCATTAATTCACCGCCAATCATTCAAGCCCGTCTGCACGGTTGGAACGGCTTCCACGCACACGAAATCACATGGCCCTGATAGAGCAGTCGATCAAACTGGCACGGCATCTGCTGCATTCCACTGTTCCACTCATTCGCAGGCAGGCAGAACAACAAAAAAAAAACACGTAAAATGTGCAAACACAGCCCCCGTGCAAGTGTCGCAGTGTTGCATTTTTAACCTCAATTTCTGACTCTTGAATCGAGCGCATCTATCCGTCGGCGGTTCGTAAACATTCTTGCGCGCTGATTCGACACCCCCGCGGTCCGGTCTGCCGCTTCAGCCATCGATCGATCATATTGATGTCTCCGTAGCCGGGTTGGGCGTTCGGTGCCCTCGCCGTCGACCGTCGCTAGGGACGCCGACGGAGCGCCGTTCACGCGCTTCGGATAAAAATAGTGAATCCGCCTCAGTTTCCCGCATACCAATCGGTTGGTTTCGCTAGTGAGAGAGAGCGAGAGAGGTTGAGTGAGAGAGAATAAGTGAACGATGAGTGAGCGTTAGTAGAATGAATAGGAAAATATGAAAAATTGCTGTTGTAATCGAGGGTGGAAACGATCCTGTACCAAAGAAAGAAAGAAAATGAAATGAAAAAAAATAATTCAATCGCGACATTCAAATTTTTTAATTGAATTTACCCTTAAAAAAAGGAAAAAAATCAAATTCCTTCACCACCCACAAACTCGAAAGCGAGAGACTAGCAATAAGGCAGACGAGAGGCAAAACTCTCGTAGGGAAAACATTCCTCCCTCATCGCTGACAACAAACAGGGCGTGCAAAAAGGATCACTACATCATCTCCCGGCGAGAACCGCGAAGCCGAGAGCCGAAATCGGTGTGAGCGCGCGCGTGCTGAAGAATTTTCACGCAAACACGCCGTCTCCCCGTTTCGCTCGCTCCGAATGGCGTTTCACTCTAGCGAGGAATTTACCCCCCCCCCCTACCCACCCCAACGGCGCTCCCGTGTCCTTCGCTCGAACGCTAATCGGACGACTCACTGCGGCATTTGTGGCGTTCGCGAAGCTGCGGCGGGTTCAGTGTTGAACCACCCACCGACCGAACAGTACACGCCAACTGCGAGTTCCCGCAACCTGAGTGTCTCGTTGCTTCCATTCGAACAAGTACGTTGTAGGGAATGCTTTGTGGCGCAAGTGAAATATAAGTGCGTACAGTTTTTCGCTCAAGATTAATAGCGCTGCCGCGTGGGGCGTAATTAACATTTCTCGCGCTCACTTGCGTGCATCAAAGCGCGCGAACGAGAAGCAAATTAATCGAGCAGTGGACGGTGGTAGCAAACAAACAAAGCCCGCTCTAGTACGGTGTGAAGGTGTTTTGTTTAATTACCGGCCCGCGGGTTAATAAATTCATTAAAAGAACGAACTTAATATGAAAGAGATGAACATAAACAGTGTGACTCATTCGGAGCTGCTGCTCGGCGGCGTTGCCAAGGCGATGGAAGATGGCGGATCCAGTGTGTCTTCACCGTCCGAGGGCCTGGACCTTGGCAAAGGAGGCAATCAAATACAGGCCCTGCTGGAACGCAACGAAAATCCGCCACCGGAGGTCCTCGCCGGCGCCACCCTTCATCGGCCGATGCGAACGTGAGTGTTTCCTGGACGGGTGGGGCAACAAGAAACAGGGAAGAAGAAGGTGATGAAAGTTCGTCTCGATGTGTCACCCGCATTGCGCATGGGCAGGGAAGGCGCGTCGCAAAAACGGGAAGCCGAATTCCGACCGGCCCGACCGGCCATTGTCCCCTGCACACCCGGGTGGTCCCGGGTGGGTGGCAAGATTCTTGACCTTCGCTGCTTGAAACGCCGGCACGTTTAAATCATATCTGCGGACGTGTCACCCGGCTGCCAGAGTGACATGTGTTCGGGGCGCCGGAAAATTATGAACGAAGCCGCAGGACGAGCACTTTCGTTAGGCGACCCGCAACCGGCTGGCTTTGGAAATGCGGAAAACGCTTCGCGACCGATTGCGGGCGACAGGCTTGTGACGCCCGTTGCGAAACGATACGCATCTCTCGTGAGAAAACCACACGAGAACGAGAACGGGCTCACCTTAAGGCACATTCCGCCATGGGTGTTGCCGATGGTAATCGCATCTGCCAGATCAGATGCCGTTTGGTAGCCGCGAGAGAATGAGCCGGGTGACAACAACAAAAACAATTCAAGGTAAAAGTCAAATTGTCGCGGATGCGGGAAGTTTTTTTTTTCTCTGTGGTAAAAATAACAGCGCACCACCACCGCGAGAGGTATATGCCGGCCTACTGCGGGTATACGTGAGCGATGGGACGTAGTAGGCGAGTCCCTCGGTGTACACGTTGCGTTGAATTTATGTAATAGGAATTTATGAGTGCTATTTAGAGAGCGGGAGTAGATTAAAGGGATGGCACGAGCCGTCCCTCGTGCACTTAAACAGTGGTGGATGATGCGGTTTTAGGTTTGAAACTCTTAAAACGCTTCCTGGTGTACTAGAAGATGAGGTACGAGAGGATTTTTGCTATAAAATTAGCTACTAATGGTTTTAATGATGATATTTCAATTTTGAGCTCTTTTTATAGCAAAATTATGGGATGCTAAAAAATTGCTATAAAACTTTATAAGCTACCATCTATTTTTATACCAAATTTAAAGAAAAGTTTTACTCACTCATGAAATATGAAGCACTCATCTGCCCTTCCTAGAGACTAAATCGTAGTCTTGCACGCCCAAAATTTTGGCTGACATCAATATAATCGCTAATTACCTCATGTCCTGTCAATCGTGAATGACGTTTTGGCAAGTGGCGGCATTAAAACCGTGAACATGATAAATCTTTCCCACCCGGTTGCGCGTTTGAAGTACGCTGTGCCGGTTGCGCGATGAACTGATGAACATCGCAAAACACCTTGCCTTTGAAGCGATCCTTTCGATGCGCCCCCATCGACGAAGCCACGACGTAAAATGTCAACCCTTTGGGCGCGCGTGTGCGCTTCGGCGATTGTTCTAAAACGGTTAAAACGGACCGACGTCGAACAACAAACAGTTCCCGCCCATCTCAAACTGACCACGACGGAGAATGTGCATGCAGTTGACAGCTTCCCGTGACTCATCCCCCCCCCCCCTTAACGCGGTTAGACAACAAAGCGATTTCGGTGAGCCGCGCAGCGAAGGACACTGCATTGTCGTTTGAAGTCGCGGTTTGAAACGAGCGTCAAACACGCCTACATTATTGCATTGGCAGCGGTCCATCCGCTTTTAGCGTCAGGGATGGAAAATTGGCGGAAAATCCACCGAACGGCCAACGGCGCAACGGTGCAACACAGGCCAAAACACAGACCGCACGTGGGAGCTGCACGGCGATGAAGTCCGTCCATTTTTCAATCTCACTCCGAGACGCAGATCGCCGGTGCGCGCAGCGCGTTTGTTTGCCTTTTTTCCAGCGGCGACGCGCGAAGTCATGTGAGCCGATTTTTCATCACTCGAGCGTCCCCCTCGAGTCACCGCGGGCGCGTTCGCGTGCGCTGTCGTGTCACGCTTCACTTTTGGCATTTCGGAATGCAGAGAAACCCTTCCCGTCGCCGTCGCACGTCCCGAGGGAAGAGTGGAACCGGGTGCGCAAACGCGGCGAAGGGACCGAACGCAGCGGCAACCTTGTGACCGACTCGGTGCGAGGGGCGTGAAGCAACCCTAACACACGGCTCCGGTATAGCATTTCCGACGGTCCGTTTGTTACTCATCGACCTAAAAATTCCAATGTGCCGCGCGTCCCCACCAGGCTGGTCCGTCCCGAAGGTGGCAACCATTTTCACCCAGATGGGGTTTATTTTCGTGCCATAAACGCACGAAGTAAACAACGCCGGACGCGTCCCATCTTGTCGCAATTTATGGAGCGGAGGATCATCTTTTGGGCCTGTCAGAGCTGCGCGCAAAGTGATCGCACTGTAGATCGTTTGCAGTTGCGTGCCCAAGCGCACGTTGGCATGGAAACGTGGTTGATGTTGGTCAAGGATGGAGCTTGGAGGATTGAAGCGTGGGGGAGAGCGAAATAGTATTTCGGTCGCCGAGGTTAATGTGCAATTTTATTGCTTTGTTGTTCGACGCTTGATTAATGGTAGGAAATGGTAGGAGCGGAACGATCGTTTGGCGATATTATTATGAAAAGATTTTGAGATTTTTATATTATTAATTTCAGCTCGGTTTATATGTTACAGTGTATTACGAAAATTTGCAAAAATTATAAAGTAGTTTGGAAAAATCTCATCCCAAAAGAAATATGTGAAGCATCTCGAAGGATTGTGTCTCGGCTAACATTGCTCTTCACCGCAATGTGTCTTAGCTAACATGGGGGTGTGGTGCGGATTGCATACGCTATAGGCGCTAAAGGCAGTTCGTTGTTTTCGTTAGACTAATCCACAAAAGAAGTGAAAATGAAATAAATTTAGGACCTATCACTTAGAAATAAATGTATTTTCGTAAACATTTAGTTCTAAATTAAAGAAATATTTCAATTCTTAACATTCTCATCCTATCTTTTCCTTACAGGTTCTCACCAATCAGTGGCATCTCGAAGCTGCTAAAGAATCTCTACCTCTGCGGAGGAAGTGCCGCTTCCGTGTCTATGATGCAGCAGCTGGGTGTAACGCTTGTGGTTAACGCCACTACCGTGACTGAACTGACCGATACACCACTCCCGGCCGAGGATACGCGCTATCTGCGTATTCCGGTGAAGGATAATCGTGAGGCCAACTTGGAGCGCTATTTCCACGAGGTGGCGGACTTGATCGAAGAGGTAACGCATCGTGCAGTACATAAAACCTTCTCCATTCAACAAACTGTTAACACACGTTGTTCCCCTTCTTGCAGGAGTCCAAGGCCGGTGGAGTGGTGTTGGTGCATTGCGTCGCTGGCATCAGCCGGTCGGCATCGCTCTGTCTCGCCTACCTGATGAAGTACCACCGGATGAGCCTGAAGGACGCGTACAACCACATCAAGGACAAGCGGCCCCAGATCCGGCCGAACGTGTCGTTCGTGAAGCAGCTGATGGATTTCGAGCACAAGCTGTACGGGGCGCGTACCGTCACGATGGTGTACTGTCACGCGCTCGACCAGGAGCTGCCGGACATTTACGAGCCCGAGTTCCGCACGATGGAGATGCTGTACCAAAAGTTCCGGCGAAACATCGCCCGGCGCTAGGATGGGTCCATCGCACCCGATATGCTTGAACTTATTCCACTTATTCCCACTTTTATTCGCTAGCGAGCCTTCGTCTCGCGTTCGTGTGTGACAATACTTCGCACGTGTGCATGAAGACTTGAGGACACACGAGAAGAGGAGTGTAGCGTTAAGACATGTGGCAGGTGCGCGTTTGGACGACGGTTTGTCTGGCGCGACGCCGGCGCTGATACTGATTTATGATAGTATTCTCATCCTATGAATTACCCCAGTTAAGCTAGTCGCTAGACAGGGAGTTGTGACGAAACGCCGCAACGCCCTGGGCATGCATGCATATTGTATGTACTAAATTATTAACCTCTAGACACTTAGGACCCGCGTCCCCGATCAAGCACCGGAAACAAAAGCATGGAAGACATCGAGAGTAGAATCAATCTTCGGCAAAACTCGTTGGTTCGACCGTAACACCACCGACTAACACTGTACCGTTTAAGATAGTTCGCTCTCGCTCCCAAGACAGGTCCCACTGATTCGAAACCACGTAAAAAATTGCTGTGATTGGAAGTCGATAACTGTTAAGCGAATGGAAAAGGAAAGGTTTTAGTTTTCACTCTTTCTCGCACTTCTGTACTTCTCCGCTGAAGCTAATGCTTTGGTAAAATTTGAATTGTGGCCGAGAACTGATCTATAGAGGCAGATTTTGGAGGTTAGAATGTAAGCGCTACAACCATTTACAGGTGAATAACGAACGTTTGTTGTACTTCACACATACAGATACAAATAAATACTATGAAATAACAAGTTTTGTTGTACGATTGTCTCAGGTTTCGACTACCTATTAGGAAGCTACCCTCCAAGTAATTAATTTGAAGAATAAGTCTGTACAGACCCGTTGACAGCATTTTGACAACATGTTTTGCTCGGTAATATACTTGAATTTATTACCAGAAATTACCCCCTAGTTCGCGACCGACATAAAAACAGATTACACAATCGATTACAGAAGAAATGTCACCGCGCAATGTACAAATGGCAACGGCGACGATGGTCACTGTCCGTGTCGATAAAGATAAGCAGGTCCGGCTGTGAAAGCAACACTCTTGCAAAGCGCTCGAGCGCCATCGCTGTCGCGGCGGCCCGTTAGCGAACAGATGTGTGAACAAAGCCTACCTGGATGGAAAGAATGTCATCTCCTAGGTAGGGCCGAGTGTTCCCCGACAGCAACAACAACACCAACACCCAACCGAAACGGGGAGCGGTGAGCGAGAGAGAGGCTTAAAAAGAAAAAGTATCCATCGACCAGAACGCAGCGCAACGCAAGCCACAAATCTTAACTGGACAAACCTGACAAACACTCGCGCGAACGGAACGGAAAGTGACGCAGGGGAGAGGGGGAGGGTAGGTGGAATCATAATGGGGAGGTGTGGGGAGACCCGCGAAGCTTTATGTTCGATGGCCGGGCTCAGTCAATCACCTTTTCACCTACTTTTGACGACCGGTGGAACAACGCGCGCGCCCGCGCGGAGAACAATAATCTTCCATCCCTTAAGCAGGCGGTGGGGGATGAGAGAGAGGGAGTGTGTGTGTGCGTGAGTGAAACGGAGTGACCGACGACGGGATACGGGGCACTGTGCGTGCGAGGAACGGAGATACCGCACGCCGGCTCCTTCACCGTACGGTATGCGTCAATAAGAAGCGGGCAATGGAAAGGAGAAAAAAGAACCGACTGCCGGATAACGTGATTCGTAAAGCAAACCTCCGGACACCGGAGGTTCCAGACTGGACTCATCCACCGGGTTGGTGTGCGTGCGCAAGGAACGGGATTTTGAAAATGAAAATGATCGAAAAGCGTGACACCGTGTCCGGAGACGTGATGACGTGTTGTTGTTTGTCGAGTCTGGGGGTTGTTGTTTGTGACAATGTTGATTTGGTACGCCAGCTTTTTGGAAACTACGTTGACTACGGGATTGATAACTTGCAACGTATCGTGACTGTTGACTCATCCATGATTCACTGATCGAGTGAGATCTTGGGAGCATGAATGTTGAAGTATGTTTGACGTGTTGCAATGAAATGACTCTATAAATCGTAGTATCCTCCCAAATTCCAGTAACTGCAGAAGAATTGTAATAAGGATCATCTGATGAGACTTGTCAGACGGTTTAGTCAACATGTTTAACTAAAGGAGTTTGGATGAATTTCTACCCATAAAACAACAAACAACCTTAGTAACTACCTCAGCAATATCTTGAAGTTCCATATTTTTTACAAATGGATATTGCCCCACCAAGTATGCAACCAGAACCACAAACCTTTTTCCTGATCTTTTCATTCAAATAGCTTCCTTTTCCTGATCTGTACATTCAAACTTTTCACCTTGGGCTGTCCAACAGATAAAGCCCCACAGGTGAAGCGTTGATGAAGCGTTAATAAAGCGTTTGCATAGACTAGCGTTTATAATTGTTGGCGCTACTTTATTCTACCATCCCTAGAGTATATGATCTGCAAGGTAAGTACTTTATGTTGCACTTTAATCAAAGTTGGCTGGATTTTCAAATCCTCTTATGTTTTTGAAAGAAGATTGCTGAAGGTATTCGAATACATTTTTCAGATTTAAAAAAAAACAAGAGGTTTATTGATTGGTATAAGAAGTTTTCAATCTTGATGTTTAGTTCCATTTGAGCATTCCGTTTGAGCATCATTCAGAAACGAGAATGCAACACTCGTCAACAAAGATAATGCAAATTGAATACTTTTAGGTGCAAATTTCATGAACCAGCCTTAAAGTATGCAATTCAAATGACAAGCGATTTAATAACGTATTGTTAGCTAATCATTTGCTCGGAATCTTTTGATTTCGTTTACGGGTACGATCAGGTCAATGTCCATTCACCAGAACTTCACGTCTTAGTCCTCTCAATACTCTTCTACGTTCGTTCATATCCGTACCGAGCAGAGTCCGAAAAGGTTCTTGCTCCTTCCAGCATAGCGCCACGCATGTCATCCCACATCCGGAAGACAATCGGAAGAACAATCGTTTCATATTCAGGTCCCTCGCAACGCAACCGATTCGTTGCATCGGTAACAACGGCGGCACTGGATCCTGTTTACCACCGAAGAACTCATCTTTATGCAAACGGGAGCTGGCGGGTTATTCATGGTCGCTTCATGTGCATCAAGTGCAGATTAAAGCGTTTTACAATTCGATCAGCTGGCATACGTTACCATTGCCCTTTGGGTGAACCTTTGAGCCGAGCGGAATGCCAGCTTCCAGCACCAGCAGCTGTGATCTTGAAAGGCTTCCAGCGAGATTGTGTCGCATGCCGAACGCAGCCCAACGGAGCGCTGCTCGTGGGAGGAGGTGAACGCTTATCACTGCGAAAGTTGAATCACCTCGATCAGTTGAAGTCGATCCGGCGACCGAGAGCGAGTGCAGAGTTCAAGTTCGTACATTGACACCATTTCGGACGTTCGGCTGTCTCGCGCGCGCCTCGCTCCAACTTTGTGGGTCTTTGGGGTGGTTGTTTTGCTTTTGTGATTTCGGGGGCAAATTTATGCAACATGTTATGCTCGTCGATCCCGTCGGCCAGCGGTCGGTCAATGGCCACGGGAGAGTTTGGGCCGGCCACGAGAGAGAGAGAGAGAGAGAGAGAGAGAAAGAGATCCGTGATGTATAAGTAAGTCCGATCGGTTCGGATCAGTTTTCCCTTCGCCGTACGTGTGGATGGGATCGGTAGAAATCGGGAGCAGGCTGGAGCTTGGAGGGCTTTTTGCATCGGTTCGGGTCGTTTGATTCTAAATTAAGTACAATAAAATATGCGAATGGAACTTACGAGGCAGGCTAGGAAACAGTTAGCACAATTTATGCTTTTATTGACCACACAGTTGACACGCAGCGAAAAGAGAAACTGGAGATCTTAATGCCCGCCGAGAGGGCATAATTTATTCCGTAGGCTCTTACGATTATGCTGTAGGTTCGACGTTGTATATGACACAATTTGGAGCATCTGATCTGATCTCGACGGGGAATGTTTACAGCACGCTTTTACAAACTTAATCCTCCACTAATTCCCGCGTTTCTCGCATCTCCACAGCAAATTGCACCGAATGCCCCTTTTCACCGCGGGCCAAACAAAATGACAGGATTGACCTCGGCCGAATGATTGAAGCGGAGGCTTCGTTAAACCCTCGTGCCCTTGGTGCGCTCCAGATCGGGCGGGATCGGGATCCATAAAACTTGTGGCGAGAATGGCCGGCAGGGCTGTCCCGGAGTCGCCCGAAGGATGGCTTAGATGTAATAGTTGTGCACGCCGGGCATTACATGACGAGTGCACGTAGCGAATTATCCAACGGGTTGCCCCTTTTACCGGACGATTACAGCATCAAAGTTGATCCTAACCTTTTATGGCACCGTGAGTGGCAGCGCGGAATCGTCCGAAAGATCGGGCCCGGGTCCCGATCCGGTTTTAGCGTTGCTGCTTCTATTGCCCATCGCTGCATGCTAGAAGTTCCACCACCCCCTGGGCGGTACGAGTGTCACGGAGAAAGGTTGAAAAAGGAATTGGAAAAAGGAAAAATGCTCTCTCTCTTTATTGCGCTATCGCTCTCCATAACAAGCTTTCAGTGTGTGTATGTGGCTGGAAAAGCTCTTGCGAAGAGAATCTCGACACCTCCCACCACCCCCTTTTGCGGCGGTGGCTGGTGGGTGTAGCGGAAGGTCTGTCTAGTGCAAGCTATTCCGTTCATTGGGTCAACTGGCAGCGCGAGGTGAATGAACCCGGGCCCGATCGTCATCGTCGTTCGCCTCGTCGTCGCTCGGGCTTCTCCTGCACATCGTCGCAAACGTTCGCAATGTCAGGGACAGAAGGTGGAAGAGAGCGAGAGAGAAAGAGATGGGAAGAGAGTACAAGAAAAAGTTGTTTCTTCATCGCAAACTGGCACTATTCGTAATGTTGTTTCAAGTACAGTGCAGAGCGCACTTCATGTACTGTTGGATTTTAGGTTACATTGGGAATTACTATCACTAGTGATATTTTTGGTCCTTCGAACCGGATTTGTGCCGAAAAGAAGTTCGTTTCGATTGAAGTGAATAGTTGATAGTGAAGTTATTGGCCTTTTATTCCCAGCAACGAATGTTTCTAGTACGATTGCCGTCTGCCTAGTAACCATAGCTACAATCTGCCTCATAAGAACGTTGCTACGAACGGATCCGCTTAATTTGTAGTCGAAAATAATGATGATTATATCTATTTGATGGTTAGTTTATGAAGATCAAATGAGCATGAATAGTATTCAATCAATCTATCAATTTTTAATGTAAGCCTAGCAATTGTATGTTGCAAAAAATTGACCATCACTGTACACTTGATGATGCTAGCTGATTCGCTCCTCCAACAGCGCTACCTCTCACTCACCTCCTTGCTGCGCCAACCGATGCGCAAACGTGTTGGATAAGAAAAATCTTGTAATAGTATTGTGAGCAAGATCAGCATCATCCACACGAGAAAAGATGCGAATCTGCTCTCTATCTCTCTCTCTCTCTCGCGCGCTCTGCGATACATCAAGACACCAAGAGTCTGGGCCCCCGGACACGGGAAATGCCACAGACGTTCGAGCTTACGTCGACCGTCGCCGTGTGTATTGGTGGCAATGAAAATGGAGCGACCGGCCCCGGTGGTCAATGAACTCCAGGCCCGGGTTTGCGAGAGCTCTCCGAGAGCTTTCCGCAGTTGCGCACACCGTCGATGACGTCCGCGAGCCGTCCGCGCACAGCTGACGTCCGCGCTCGCTGACCCATTTCCGTTCACCCCGAAGCCGACGGAACCCCCGGTTTCCGCTCCACCGTCGGCCGTTCGTGACCGAAAGCGCGTGTCTTGGCGTACAGATTCCGTGATTTCCGGACTCGGCCGTGCCGCGTTGCAGCGGGGCATTGCGCTTCCTTTCCCGCGGTCGATCGCGGGCAGATAAGGAAACGGAGCTTCCAACTGTTGCATCTGTGCCCTCGCTCTGCTGCAATGCCGTAAGGAGTGTTCGTGCTAGGGCTGGGAGGCCCCCGGAGGGTGCGACGTCAATTTTACGTCACTTTTCGCGGCTGCATTATCTAATGCCTGCCACGCCGGCACACGGGCTGCTGGGCTGTGGGAGGCCACGGTGTTGACTGTGGCGGGCAGATCGTGATCTTGCCCGCGGCCGGATCGCGCAAAGGCTTTGGGACTTTGGAAGGACACGATCGATGCGCGAGTGCGAGAATGCAGCAATAAAAAAAAAAACGGAACGGAACAAAAACTAGGACAAAGTCATTTCGAGACTGTGGTCGTCGAATGCACTGTGGAGTTCGGTCGCGAAAAAAAAACGAGCCGTGCCATTATCGGGGCGCAGTGGGAAGGTACGATAATGAAATCCTTCACCATGGGAATGGTATGATACATTCCGGTTGGCAGTTATGGGGCGCACTGCGAGTTATGCCCTTGTGGGTGCTTTTGTGTGCGAGCCGCTGTGGCACGAATTCTTGACAGAATGTACGTCCCATAAGGTTGTCGTGTAGCATATTTCATTTAAGAATGTTATCATTACAGGAAGTGGGTCAAAACTTGGATGATTTAGTTACTATTGCATAGATTGCTTATACTCGTATTCTACGTATAGTCTTCAGGCTAAGATCTTCACATGGAATCGGATTTTCAGCGACGTTGGACAAGAGTATATCGATATTGGGTCTTAAGCCGATTCTATAATGAAGTTTCTAACTTGAACTAGTGATACTCGTTAATGGTATTTCTGGTATTTCCAATTCGGACGTTTAGAATGAGTAACCAATGGTGGCTTCATGCGACTAACTTCAAGATAACCCGCAATTAGGATTTCCCTGAATCCGCCTAGAATTCCATTCTACGCCGTTTGTCGCCGCTACATATACAAATAGCAAGGCAGATTAAGCAGCTGAAAGTGGGTGGCAGAAGTCTGCTGCGCACTAAAAATAAAACCTTCCACTCGCTGCTCCCGCTTGACGTCACGGGTGGGCCGGAGCAGGGCGTTTGGGTTCCGGTGTGGCGGCGTTCCAATTATCTTCATCCTTCATGTGAAATGGAAGTGACTTCTCGCTTAGCCATTGATAGCGCTGGCGACAACTGCACTCGATGCTGTGACGCAGTGCAGCATACAGCGACCGGGCTCTCACGAACTGCAAGGTCATGCGGCCGTGTGTGTGAGTGTGTGGAGAAATGAAGTGAACTAGTTGTGAAGCAGCTGATACAAACGCATCCAAACGGTCAGCGGGAGATGTCGCGATGTCGCGCTGGGGCCAAACAAACACAGACACACAAACAGTGCGCCGCTCACTGCTGCTCATCTTCCGAATGCACTTGCTCTCGTTGCGCGCGTCTTCTAGGAACAAGGGAGGGAGTATGGCATGTACACACGGCGGGGCCGCCTTCCGCGCGTCAGTGTTGCGTGTATGTGTTCGCGTTTGACGGTTGAGCGAGCGCAAACTTGAACTTGTAACTACTAATAATAGTGTCTAGATTGCCGGGCCCGGGCCAATTGGGAGTTGCGTTTTGTGCGCAAATGCGAGAACGCAGGCGCGAGCCGTGTGCTGTGTGTTCAGCCGGTCGGGTGTGTAGCTTAGATGCAGATGCACGCGAGTGCGGTGCAGTACACGGATCGCCCGGTGGAACGGTTCGCGGTTCTGGCCGGAAAACAAAAAGAAGGCGTAAGGCGCCGACGAATGATAATGAGGAAGAGCTCACCGCCGGGAGGAAGGAGTAAAGGGGTTCGAGGTTTTGATGGTCAAGGTGGCGCTGCCCGAGCCACGGGCAGTCGAGTAGAACACACGGGCAGCTCGGGTGCATCTGCCGCTGGCTGGCCGTGTACAGACGGAAGTGCATATGCAACCGTGAAGAATTATGCTACCGGGAATGGGAAGGGTTTGGGAAGAATACGTACGAAATGAAGAAACCATTTCAAGGTCGATGATCTCGAAATGAGAAGCTTGTGGTTGTTTATGCTTTGTGGAGGGTCCACGAACGAAATGAAACATTCGTGCGAGAAGAACAAACAAAGTTTTTCAATATTGCTTGATATTTAGTCTGATGATCTTGCTAGTTGAAAGACTTGTGAAAGATTCTTGGCATATGGCTTGAAGAAGCACATTTTTGTCCTTTGAGTCGGATTCGGAAGATCAGCTTTCACTAAAAGTTATCGATTGAATACATCATCATCTAGTTATTAGAGTCAAACACCTTGTGAAGTATCATAATTGAGCAAGTTAAACACTCTGTTATATCTTCAGGATGCTTTTATTTCAAAAATTTGGTCCTTCGAACCGGATACTGTATTTCCAAAGCATTTCCAAGTATTTGAATCCATAACTGAATACATCCCTCTCGAAGTCTTATAGAAAACGCACAAAATAGACGCTTCTAATCCCATGACAGCTCGCTCCCCATATTGTGTGTTTTATTTTAATGAAAAACACATGTAAGTTCAAGCTCGAACGCCTCTTCGAGGCACTAGCGGCGCTGCCGGGCGTATAATTCTCTCGTGATGCGATGGTAATTAGCAATCAACCTTCCACAGTTTCTTGCCTCTTGCCGCACGGCACGGCAGTCATTAACGTCGCAGCAGCAACAGCGCTGCGAGTGAGCAACAAATGCAATGCAACTGACCTTAATAGCTGCCTCTAACGCGCATTTATCACCGTCCCGGGCGAGACATTACACATGTAATTCCGGAAGCGCACAGGTAAGTGCAATCTCAGTCTCACCTGTGGCTGCCTAGTGGAGTATAGAAAGAAAGACACACACACGGCCAGAAGCTTTCCCATACGAGTGAGTGATGCGCAGGGGCGCGACTATGCGCGGATGGTTCTGAGTCTGAAGCCATCTAGGGTGCATTAGTGCACGCACTCGGTGTGGATCGTGGAGCAGCACCATTAAAGCGTACATAGGGCGTCGACTCCGGTATGTCCCACATACACGGTTCGACTGATCGTTCGAAGTACTTTTCCTGCTTCTAGGTCTCGCTGAGTCATTTGTCATTCCTTCCATTGGTGAAGTCTTGGTGGATCAAACGCGTTTGAGTGTTTGTTTTCAATAGCAGAAGTTTGAGAGAACCCAATTACACTCCCCAATCTCGGCAGCAGCCACAGCTCTCGCCGGTCAGTGACTTCAAAGCATCGCGTTGGCGCTCGGAAGCGGGCGAGTGCATAAAACCCCCCGATGAACCACTTTTCCCTGCGGGCGGGCAGTCGGCCAACAAACCGAGCCGACCCGAGCCTGCGCTGAAGTCAGCGCTATCCGAGCGCTCTCGGCGCGAAGCGAAGGCCAGCAGATCATTGTACTGTTGCGTTTTCTATTACGAAACCGAAAAGTATGTTAATGACCTCGACGACGCCACGACATTGAAGAGCCCACTTTTTGTCTCGCTCTCGCGGGCGTGGAAGTCACTGGCCATTTCGTCACTGGGCTGATCGGGCTGATTTGAGCTTTTCGTTTCCGATATGACCGATGGTCGCCCGGGGGAAGATTGAGCTGTGGGCTGATGTTTTACGCCCGTGGGTGTAGGAGTTTTAATTTTGGACTCTTTATCTCCCTTTCGTGTTATTTTGCTCTTTCTCTCTTTCTCTCTCTTTCTCCGTCTCTATCCCTTATTCGAAATTGGTTCGGCGCTGTGACGAATTCGCGGGCCGCATTTGGCGGTCTTTTCTGCTGCTGCTGCCGTTGTTGTCGTTTTTTTATGAGGGGAGCGCTTTAGATTGGGTTTCATTTTACAACTATTCACCTAGAAAATGGTCGGCAAGCTTACGGCGAACTGGTTCTAGCGCCCGTGCCCGGCCCGGTCGTGGGCTGGAGCTTTAGATTCCGGCCCGAAATGAACCGTTAGCCGTGTCAACCAGTTTGGCCAGCTGGTGTGAAGAACACCGCACACCGGGCCGGTGGGACAGGATTTCGCAGATTAGAAGAAGCAGCGTTTGAACTTTTGGCGGAAAACAATGGCGGGATCATAAAGCGCCCGAGTCTGGGACGGTCATAAATAGTCATGCAAATGAACGAGAACTGTGGCGAATGTCTGCTGGTTTTGAAAAATGTGAAGAATCAGTACATAATAATATCATAACTAGCTGTGACATTGTTTGTATTAAACTTATAGTGTTTAATGTCGTTTATGAACTTCGTTATATTCCTATTGCTATTAGTTTCCTAATGCTTCAAATTTCATGATGTAGGATAGATTGGTTTTAATTATTTTAGTTGAAATCTTCATATAATAATATAAAGACTTTCTCATATAATCATCTAGAAGGAAACTGATATAAATATAGAGGCTTTAATAGTGAGAATATTGGATATTTTGTTTAATTACACTAGCTGGCAATAGATGGCGCCACTCAACTAAGGTGTCAGAGATGTGTTGTCCCTATGGCTACTATGTTTTTCCTTTACTTTGAACGCAGTTTTTAACGAATGAATAGTTTAATTAGTCGAACTCTGTTAAAGACTCATTGCATTATGTTTGATTTGTCATACTAATTCATTTCAATAATCAATCATATTTATTTAACTCAACATAGATTCGAAGTACAGGATTCTTCCATAATCAGTTGGAAGGTGTCTAATACATTTTGTATAAGTATATCTGTAAATCTTCAAAATTTAGGCTAACCAAAACAAAAATAAACCTTCAAGATACGGTGTAGTTTCAATCTCATTAGTTTAAACGCGTGAAAGGGTTTGTTTTGCTTCTTTAAACTAACCGCAATAGGAGATACAACGCTTCAGTTGAGTATATCAGCCTATTTTTCTTACTATTTTGTTCAGACAAGAGGATCTAAACTCGATCAAAAATAAGGAAACAGTAGTAAAACTTAAAGTACGAAGATAGAAGATGATCGCGAGATGAAATACCACAAAAAATGGCATTGACCCCTAGACACTTTCGCGGTGCTTAATCTCGTGTCTCTCAGCACATTCACCCCGATCGGTTCCGTTCGCAAATGTGTGAAAATGTATGCGAACTACGGTCGCTACATTTACATTACCACCCCGCACGCATTCTATTCTTGCGCCGTTCGTCAAGCCGATCAAATATCGCTCCATTCGAGACCGAAAGTAACAGTGCCACCTTTTCGGGTGACGGACGCAGGGACGACGAAAGCAAAACATATAAATTAAAGAAACCCAGCAGTGAGGAGTGAAGCGATGCCCCGGGAACCGACAATGTCCTCCCGTGGAGGAGCAGCGATTTCGATTTCTCGGCGAGTCGGCGTCATCGCCGCGTCTTGGGACGGGGTTCAACGAGCTCGTCACGAAATCGCGCGCTAAGTGTATGGAAATGATTAATCGTCAATTTGCATCGTGCTGCTGCTGCTGCGTTGGCTACGTGGTCACGTTTTTCTTGGAACGGGTCTCGCTTAGGCCCGCCGAACCTAGCGTGTTCGTTTATCTTTCGGCTGCTTCACGTTCCCAAGGACTAGAACCGCTAGAGCGAGAGTCGCAGGGTCGATGCGAGAAGCGTTCTATTCTCGATTAGCCACGGCCCAACACACTTCCCGGAAGGTTGATGCCGTTCGTGTGCTGAAACGTCTTCCGCCTCCCGGGGATGGGGTGGGTCGACTTCGATCTAGCCTCGTCTAGCTACCCCGTTTTTTTTGCATCCACCAGCATCCACCACAGCGGAGACGACGACGTTTTGATCCAGAAGTCAACGACCCCGAGTAGCAGAAATCTTTCAGTAGCACCTACCCTCTCCATTCTCTCTCTCTCTCTTGCGATACTCTCAGACAGCACAGCATCTAAGCTATCTGAAGAAGAATGGCCCACCGATGTCTCCGATTTGCTGGCACGGGAAGCGAGACCGGAGAAACACCGAAAGCCACCGAAGGCGCAGCACATTTGCTTCCTCGTTGCGCGCGTGGAGGCAAAACTCGCTTTGCCTGCCTGCGTTGTGTCTCTCGCTCTCGCCCGGCGTCATCCCGAGCGCGACCTATCTGTTACAAAATTCACTGTTACATTACAGTTACTTTGCGATACGGGCTTTCGTTTCGCCGAACCCGGTTCTCGAGGGGAGGACGGGAGAGAGAGAGAGAGAGAGGGAGAGGGCTTTCTTTTTCCCTTCTCTCTTCGGTTCTCTCTCTCTCCACACGCCACACGTTCTGTCTGTATCGCAAGTGACGCAGCCCCAAGCTGGTGCGTGTCCGTTTATGGGCCGACTTGCAAGGGTGGAGCGATCAAGAGTGGACAGAGAGTGGTGAGAGAGAAGAGTTGAAGGTGGAAAGAACGTCCGTGGGCGCCCGTTCCAACGCAAGCACACGCAGCGGGCAAGTGAAAGGTTCTGCGCGAGCGCGAACAAAAGCTTTGCAAAGCCCCTGTTTGGTACGCAGCGCAGTCAAATAGTTGCGCAAAGTCCTGCGCAAGAACGGAAAGGACACGCACGTTTGCACTTTTGCGTTGTGGTGCTGTTGGCAATTTATAACAATCATGCAGCACAGGTTTTTTTTGTGGGTTGTTTTTGGCCCCGGAACGGGTTTTTTTGTAACGTTAAAACTGGGCGTCTCCATGAAGTTGTTTGTCCGGAAAGAGGGAGGGCTCTCCGGGGAGGGAAGAAATGATATAAAGGCCATAAGTGTCGGTCGAAATGAGAAAGCGAAGGGTGTATAAATTTGAAGCAAGTGAAGGTTATTTACGCGCCGATTGAAACGAGAAGTGGCGTGATTCTTACGGGAGAACTGTTATGACAATATCGGGCAATTCAGTATTTGGTGGGAGCCGGGAGATGTTATGCATTATGAGTCATACTTTACTGGAAATGGGTTTAAAACACGATTTACCTTTTCGTTTTCGTTCTTTCGTCTATAAGACTCTTTCAGAAGAACATAAATAACTTACATTTTTCCGTATTTTTAGGACCCTCTATTTGGCTTCATAGACAAGCTACTTTCTGCACACACCAGCGCCATCTTTCCAATCAATAGACGGACATTTCGGGCGCCAGTCTTGTTTACCGTCCGGTGCCAATCAAATGATTCACCCTGCAGTGACCGCCGCAAGCGACGAACCGCACGGGGCCAGTTCGGGCTGGGCTGGGAACGAAAGCTACTGTCACCGTCTTTTAAAAGATCCCGTTCGGAAGCCGTTTGTTTACGCAAGAGAACCGAAATTGAAATCGCCCTCATTGCCGTCACCCACCCAGCCGCCGTTTGCCTTCCCACGAGCGAGGCGGAAGCGCACCCCGAAAAAAGACGCTAATTTCTAGCGGAGAGGCGCTTCGGTTTCGCTTCAGCCTTTCGTTTACACTCATTTCGCTTGCTGGCTTGCTTGCCCGCCGCGAGTTCATTGCTCCAGAAAAGAAAATTCTGTTTTGATTCCCAATTTCACCCGCGGGCCCGTGGTTGGGGAAGGAGCGAAAGAAACCGCCTTTCTAGCTTTCTTTCTCAACTTCCACACGGTGGTGGTGGTTCCGTGGGGAGAGGCGCATTTTCCATTTTTCCCGTTTCATCTCCCTCCTGCAGGTTCGACCCATCCTCCCTCCGGGTGATTTGTGTATCCCGTTGCTCGTCGGGAAGAAATCTCGGCGCGCGCGATAGATGTCTTCCCGGTGTGAAAATGAGCCACGAACAACAGACTCCCTGCTGTCGCGCACACTCATGTGAGTTCTCCCCCCCCCCCCCCCCCCCCCTTCACCCTTAGCACCCGGTCTCCGGTCCGGTGGAAATGAGAGTGAGAAAGAGCCCGGGAACACGGACCCGGGAAGCGAACCGACCCAACCTGGCCGGGAAGTCAATGAACTGTCCGTTGCAAAAATAGGCTAAACGCGCCCGGGCCCGCGCTGAGGTGAGCGCCGGGCTATTGAAAACGAAAAGTACCGTAAGCTCGGCTCCGGCAGGCCCGGCCACCGCCACCGTCATTAGACTAGAATCTAAGAGCGCTCGGGCCGGATCTAGCCGGTGGAGCTGGGTGCTCGATTCGAGCGGAGTTGGAGCTCGATCGGAGCTCTCACCGCGCTGGGGTGAGCAGTGAGTCCGTCGCGTCGCGTGAGAGACGACCCATTCCAACGGTACTATGCGCGTCGCATAAGCGACGAACCCCGGCGACCGGTTCGACGATCGTGCCGAAGTTTTGATAGTAAGAGGGGTGCACCGGGCCACGAGGGGTTTGTGGGCACAAATCATGATGGTGGTGGCACCGTGCACTGCGTGTGACGCGCCATATTATCGCATCGTGCGGTTGCAGCTACCCCTGTGTTGTTGCTGTTGCTGTAATAAACGCCTCCATGGGTGGAACGCGATCGATCGCCGGAGATGCGGGACCAATTCGAAATTCGCTTGCCGTGGCGTCGTTCTGGGACTGTCACCGTGTTTTTTTTGCGTTCGCGTCGCGTCACTTATCTCCACGCTATGACCCGTTCCGGGAAGGCGAGCCGTTGCGAAGCGAGAGCGCACGAGGAAGTAGAATGTTTTGCGGCGGCATGCGAGGATACCCGGATCGCGGTTGCGCAAGTGTCCCGGGCATTCGGTGTAATTGCTGCCAGGTGTTCCTGGCATGCTGCCGGTCGCAAGTGGATGCCCTTTAACTATACGTTTTTGGGGTGCATTTAATTGAATGGCCATTTTCTTCTCATTTCGCCAAACGCCACAACGGAAAAGCAGCGCGTTCTGATAGCGGGTCGCAACAAGCACACGCATCAAATTATCGTGCGGCATTTGAAAGGGCGAAGAGGGCAACGATTTATTTGCAATGTTGATTGGACGGTTTGGAGTGGTTCAAGCGGGATGGTTGGGGGAAAAACGGGGGTAAAGAACACTGTAATTAAACTGATTGCATAAAATAATCGCACTGAGCAGCTCTTAAAAGCTAATTGTCCAATATGAGATGCAGTTTCATTTTTAAATTCTGACCAAATGGAGTTCTTAGAGTGCTTAGTATTTGTACTACTAACGATTTTTTTGATACTTTTTTAATAATGTTATGGCCAAACAATTCGAATACTTATTTATAAATTATAGCTTAATTAAGGGAAAGCTATTATTGATCGTAATCAGTTAAATAATCTTTTTTAACTGAATAATTGTTATCATGTTATTCATCTATTAAACCCGCTGATGTTAGTATCGATTTTGTACTTCTTTAGGATACAGTTTTGAGATATTTTAGTACACAGTTTTGACGTTGTTATTAGTTTCTATATAATCTTTACATTATTACATAATCCAATCATAATAATCTCCTATTATTTAAATTCTTATTCAATATTCAAATTTTGGCTCTATGAAATTTTTGTTGTATGTTTTACAGAAAGAAACCCACCAAATTATGGTTTAAAGAAAAAACAATATACTAAACTGCTAGATGAAACTGTTATAAGATAGTATTGAACATTACCTTTACTAATTGATGGCTATAACAAGTTTTTTATATGAATTGTTTCTCTTTATGATAGGAGCCTTTTTGTTTTTCATGTGAGGGTGTCTTCTCTGTCTATTATAATGAGTAAACATCAGCTATATGTCATACAACACCACGAAATTGCCTCAAAACTCCTGTTACTAGCGCGATATGTCATTTGAAATAGATCCCGAAATAGACATAACGGCTCAAGAAGCCTAAAGATAGCAAAACTCTAAAGCATCTAGCCATCGAACGTCTTAAGCGTGAGATCGTATAACACATTCACACAAACGTAACATATCTTACGGAAACGATTCCAACAACCGTGGAGTGGAGAATAAATTCGCTTTTAATTAAAACCCGAAGATCAAATCGCCCAACAGTCCAATCCTAAAGCCCCCTCCCAAAAGGCACCGCGATGAGTTATGCTTCCACCAGCAAACCCCCGGAACGCTCAACTTCCGATGACACAATTACATGTTTTCGATAAAGTTTCATCTGCCCTGCGCGGGTCCGCGAGTTCTGCTGCGATCGGAACCTGCGATCGGGACCACTGGGATTTGAGCAGCTCGGAGCAGGAACCGAAATTCGACCACGAAACCCATTTAAAAATCGCTCGCCATTCGAGCTGAGCGCATGAGCGAGTGAGCGAGCGAGCGAGAGCGCACCCGCGATCGTCCGCGAGTTCGGTCGTCGACCTCGCGACCAAATGTTCTCATTTTCTTTCGAGCGCGCGCGTTTTTTTTACCTTCGCTCCTCTCCCTCAATGTTTTTTAAAGGCAACGGGGCACATACGCACACGTGCAGCGGTGGCACGTTTAACTTCTTGTTGTTTTTTCCTCTCTGTTCGGGCAACCGAAACCACGAGCGAAAGGTGAATCCCGTTGGTCCGGTGAAGATGGCGATCCGATGCGCGATGGATTGCCCGCCTCTCCCACCGGGAACTCATTAGGGTGGGAGGGGGGTGGGGTCGAAAGTGGGTGGGGGTGATTCTGTAGGTGTGCCGCGGAATCGTGCGTCCAAGCGGTCTCACTCTTGCTCCCGGTATCATTAGCGAGTTGGCTCAACTTTTGACGTATCGAGTGATTTGAGCGAAGGGAAAGTTGGGAACCCTCCGGAGAGCGCTTTTTCAGTACGGAATGGGTGGTAGGGGGGGGGGGTGCTACCGGTACGGTCCGTTATCTGGTGGCGGTGGGCCCACTGTCCAGTGCCATCTTCGCTTACGTGGATGACTTTTTCGACCGGCAATTAACAGCCATTACGGCCAAGCGACAGTCATTATCTGGCTGCTGAGCGTTCTTGCATTATTTAGCATAGCAACCCGAAAGATGGAAAGAGGAAATCAGAGTTTTTTTCGGTTTCTTCTTCTGCTGCTGCTGCTGCTGCTGTGTCCAATCTCTAGAACCTCACCTGAGCCGCCCAGGACGGTGGTGCGGTTCGGCGGAAATCGAAATTTCTAACTGTTGGTTCGCCTTTCTCTTAATTTTCGGCTCTCTCTCTCTCCCTTCTGGCGGGCGTTTCGCGCGTTACATTCCGGGCAACCAAGAAAAAAAAAACGGTGCCCGAACACGGTCAGAACAGAACAGAACGGCCCGGTGCGCCTTATGCGTTTCGCTTTTGTTTTGCGCGAAATTATAGAGCTTCACACGACGGCGGCAGCAGCAGCCCGAACAGGTTGAAGATGGTTCGGCAAGGTGCCGGCGGCGCTTTGTAAAAGTTGTGCCGCTCGCGAACGCTCAAGTGAAAATAAGACACACACGCGCACGCACACACACACACACACACCGAACCGAACGGTAATGAGTTCAACGAACTCCGGTCCGCTCCGGTGTTTTGGGTGTCCGACCGGGTGTGTGCGAATGTTTTGGGGCACGCAGCATACGGGCTGATTGTTGTTGCTGTTTTTGTTGCTTTGAAGGTTCACATGGAGCTAATGAAAGATCACGGCGCATCGATTGACATTTGAAGGAAATTGCGTTTAATGAGGCAAACGACAAACACAATTAATTAGTGGCTTCCTCGTTCTTTGGCTGATGGAACGTTCTTCAGATCGCAATTTCGCTTTTGTCGAACGATTCTTGGTCGTAATTAAAATTCAAAACGACAATTGTATCGGCTTTGAAGATCGTTTGCTGCGAACATTGATTGCGATCACGATGGAAGAGAAGTTTTTGTAATGAGAAGTTTGTAAAGATGAAATGCTGGACCAGGCTGATGTTAATTTGAATGCTTAGTATTTTTGTTGTTAAGGAAAGTCTATAATTATAAATGAATTACCTCATTTCTGGATTTAGAGGATAAACAGACTCTCATCTCAGTAATTTATTAATTTAAAAAACCAATAAGAGAGCTAAAAAAATCGATAAAACTACATCTGATTCATAAAATGTTCAATCAAAGAGAGCATTTGATGAAAAATTCGTAAAACGTTGCTATTTTAAATGCATTTTTTGTAGTTTAATGTACAAATATAATAGTTCGAAACATATCACCTTCAATTTCCAAAGAAGGACATTTTTTATATAATTTACGAAAAATGATAAAGAGACAAATGTTTGTATCGTTATTCGAACGAGTTCTTGAGCTCCAACTGAACATCGTGTATTGATGTGTGCACGTTTCAACGACATTTAAAATTGAAACAAAAACGAAATCAAGAAAGTAGAAACTCATGAGAGAAACGATCACTTGTCTATTGTTTAAAATGAATATTTGATTGCTAATTAAAACTATATTTTAAAATCATTTTTTACACCGTATATAGGGCATAAACATGCCTTATAGTATGTGTATAACAAAACTTTAACAAAATAATTCGTTTTTTAACAATTTTAATAACCCAATGCTTCACCGAAACCACTCCACAGAATCCACCATCTTCACACCAGTGGGAGTTATATAATTCGCCATGTTATAATCCCCAGTGTCGCTGGGACAAGTTTCCATACACAGGCATCCATGGCGACACAAAGCGTCCTCCGTGCTTGTAGCAACCAGCACAAAGATCGCACGGCAGAAGCTGCCTGCAGCGTCGTGCAGAATGCGCCTCCTACCGAAGCCGAAGCCTTCCACCCCCTCGGGGACCAATCTTCTAATGCTCGTTCGCTGGATGCGGGTTTCTGTCGCTCCAGCCCGCCCTCCTTGAGCGATCTGAACCTAACGGTACCTCGATTACATAATGGAAAGTAGCTGTGGCTGCGAGTGTACCGAGAGAAGTCATTGCACACGGGCACCCGGGGGTGTCTGGGGGTGGGTGGAATGTAAGTCAACATGACAACGATCCGGGGCGACCCGACCGAGACCATGGACCATGAACTTGGTGGGGGGGGGGGGTACTGTGCTACGGCGGCAAGTCAATTTTCTACGCGCCCTGCCCGCTTCGGCTCCCCGGCCGTGTCAGCTCGACTACTGGCTGCTGTCATCGTAGAGGGCTGCCGCAGGGCCCACCTTTCACGAGCCACCACAGTTTGACTTATCCGGATGGAGGTCTTGCCTAGAGTGCTTAGAGCGAGCAGGAGAGCGAGAGAGAGAGAGAGAGAGAGACAGGGAGGTAATAGTGGCACCACCACGGTCGGTTTACCAGTAGTCGTCGTTAGGGGCGGAAATGTTGGCGCTGTCGAACCGCACGTACTGCGTACTGCGGGAAGCAATCTCTGCGTGTATCTTTCGCTCCTGACCGGGGAAGAGCGGGTCTGAGGGCGCTGGGGCCGGAGGGCCGTCGCGCGAAACTGGAACAATGAACTCTGCACCACGCAAACAACTCGCGAGTGACTCGCGCGCTGTCGGTCGCTTAAAACCGGCTGAGCTCGAACTATTACGATCGAGTTGATCTTTCAGGGTGGGTAAAGGGAAGGGGCAAAAA
This sequence comes from Anopheles dirus, assembly GCA_000349145.1. NCBI lineage: Eukaryota > Metazoa > Arthropoda > Insecta > Diptera > Culicidae > Anopheles > Anopheles dirus. The sequence goes on from KB672490.1 coordinate 6,202,196, forward strand.
AAAAACGTAAGAAACTACTTTATGGCTTTTGAGTCGGTGACGGATTCGTATCAACGCCTCGCTCGCCTAAGCCACATTGAAGATCAATGGTCAAGATCGGGTTCCCAGCTTGAGGTGCGCATTGAAGTCACCCCCCAGTCGTTGAGCGGAGCGATCTGGCCAACGAACTGCCATTCGAATTAGGGATTAAACTTCAATTTCATCAATTTCATGCCATCCGCTCGGTCGCTGCTCCGACTGGGATGGTTTAAGGAATGGAAAAAGGGCAAACTGGAGAGCTGATGTACGGTAATGGCTATTATTAGATGGTGGACATGACGCTGTCGGTCGCGGACGGTTTTGCAGCAGGAAGCAAATTGTGTTACATCGTGACATAACGGTGTGGTTTATTACTGTGGAACGTCTCCGGAGCGTGGGACACTAGGATGTAGAAGCGGGAGGAGATGTTTTCATATTTATTTCTAATATAGAACTTGGTAGTGATTTGACGAGAAGCTAAGAGACGAACCTCTTTCAAAGAATTATTAATATTTATAATAAATCAAACACAAAATTCAACAAGCAGCAAAGCTGCTTTCAATTTCATCGCATCACAAACAAGACCCATATTAAAAGTGAATCCTTTCGTTGGGTTTCTCTTGATGGTCGATGTTTCCAATTTGACCCATCCAAAATACCGGTTCTAGCATTTGTTCCACTCATCCTTTCTAGAACGCTTATCTTATCCTTTCTAGAACCATTCTACCGTGGCAAACGAAGCAAACGAAACCGGTTATCCGAATTATCCTCCAATTTCGATTCCGAGCACACAACAGCGAGCGGCAAGCAAGCGACGAACCCTTGGCGGACGGAGCAGAGGCAAAGATTCCAGCTCTCGGTACAGGACAGGCCATCCTAGAACACTTGCGCGGGAAGCGAACGAAGCGCGGCAGAAGAAACAATCAACGAATCCCTAATAGCGCAGGGATTTCTAGGCCCGCGAGCAGGAGAAGAAATGTTAGATGAAGAGGAAAGAAACCACAATCCGTGGAACCTGTTTCTCGGTATGTTCTCGCGGTGTTCCTAGCAATTAGATAACGCGCACAGGCGCAACAACAACAAAAAAAAACACACACACAGCCACCTAACGCGATCGCGTCCTAGACCTAGGGTCCCTTTTTTATTAAAGCTCGGTGCGTCTGGCCTTTTGGGTCGCTTCTCGAGATTCGATTCCTGCGCCGCCGGAGGAAACAAGTTTTTGATATAAAACCGATATCAAATCCCGGCAACAACCAGCAGGGATACAGACACACAAATGGTCCTTTTTTCGGTTTAATTCGTTTTCATTTCCAACTGTTCCAAATGTCCGTAGCGCCGTAGCCCGTTGCTCGGTGAAGAAGCAGTGAAATGACAAACGCCCGGAGGATCGGTTCGGGGCCCAGGAGCATCGAAAGTAATCGAGATTCCTTTCCTATTAGGGGTTCCGGTGCCTTTCGTTCTTGCGCTGGCGTGGTGGGTTTCTCGCCTCGGGGAGGCGTTGAAGGTTTTCGATTTTTTTTTCTCCCCTGCTTGAGAAGCAGGCCAGAATGTTGTATCCTTTTGTGGAGGATTTGGAAGCGCGTCGGTGAGAGAGAGCGATCGACCCAGAATGTAACTGAATTGTAACTGTGTGAAAGCAATCCTTCGTATCCTTACTACACGGTGGAAGGATGTGCAAGTGCGAAAAGGAAAGAATGACAGAACTAACGGTACTTTTTGGAATAAATCAACCATTTTGCTCCGGAAACATGAGGGATAATTTAGGTTAAAATTTGAGAAAAATATGAATTAATCATGTGAAATATACCATTAGTTAAAAAATCATCATAACTACATCTCTAAAACAGTTCTTGCACTTCAGGATCATCTTGAGCTGTCGCTCTTTGAAAATATTATTATTATAAAGATTCTTGATCGGATCGTACATTCGTATTCGTTTATTTATTTCATATTTATGTTGACATAACCGTTTTTTTTGCTATAAATTCGTATTTATTGATCTAATATTTACCGAAACATCCTTATCGATTTGGTGTATACACGATCTCCTTCAACATTTCCTTCAATGTCATAAAAAAAATTGTTTCCCATCGTACGATCAAATCTTACAGGTGATCAAAATATGGTTCAAACCAGCCTTCAACCGAGAATAAAAAACTCAAATGAAATCTCACTTCCCTCTTCAGCCACGCACACAAAAGCGCACCTCGATACCGATCGGGACAACCGATGATGTAACATCATGCATTTTTTTCTCTCTCTCTCTGGTTCTCCCTATTTCACGGGTGCATTTCAAACCCAAAAACTGGTGGGAAAACCGATCGTTCCGGCCGTGTTTGTGTGTTTGTTCAATTGAAATTTTATAAAAAAGGGAAGAGTGTTTTTTTCGACTCACCGTGCCGGGCAGCATATCAACATATCACACTTCAATGCTTCAGCAGCACCCAGTGCGAGTCGGGGCACCAGAGGCACATTCGATCGTCAATTTAACACCCTCGTCACGGGAGGCTCGAAACGGGACTCGGGCCGTCCTTTCAAGGATCCGCACAGGATGCACCGACCGGTACCGTTAGCAACCGAATCCTTTTCTTGCGCTTGAGGAGTCCTGCCAGGAAGAGGCCAACCGGGGTACACCGATCGTCAATATTTACAGTTGAAAGGGTAGCTGAAACGTGGTAAAAGGGTAGCTTTCGTTTTTTTTTGTTCGTTTCGTGTTGTGTGTTTGCCGTGTTATTGCTGCCGCCGCCAAGCTCCTGTCAATTGTCCTCGTGTAGGAGTCCGTGCTAGCGTGGTCGTGGGAAAGTCAAACGGCAATGGAAGCGCCGTTAATGATGATGACGACTGAGAGTGTTTAGGAAGACGCTTTCTGGTGGGAAAACGGAAACAGTCTGAGCGCGGCAGGCAAAAGGGTGGGCGAAACTGAAACCCGTTGGATCTGGAGCAGCCGGAGGAGAGAAATGTATCCGTTTGATAGAAATGGTCCTTTGAATGGTTTTTAATCGCCCATCAAATGGATGGGGTGGGCGTTCGAAACACAAACGGATGTGGATGAGAACAAGTAATTGCTCTTTTTTATTTAAAATCTAATTTTGATGCGTTAGGAAGCAGAGATTCTTCAAAACTTGTAAGGAATATCAGGATAATGGTGTCCAAAATCTTGTCTTGATACTTGTTAAGTTCTTTAGCTGCATGATCATGATTTTTTATGTTTAGTTTAAGAAGATTTGAGTCTCAATCCTCAATTTTCGGAAACATATTTACCATTTTCGTTCTGACAGTTTTTATTAGAAGCTTCTTTCAATGAACCAATAGCATGATCATATTTATCGTTTTTTTTTTCCTACGGCAATACTGCAATTATTCTCTTAAAAAATGCAACCAGATGCTGTTCCTCAGCCCTCAACAAGCTCATTTTCTCATATTCCGCGCAATAGAAAGGAAGGAAACTGTATTCCAAGATCGCACAACCTTTTTCACGCACCGTTTGCAGATCCGTCCGCGCGGTGCACCTTCATCAGAATGCACTCCCGCAATACCTGCTGCAATCTCGTCCTTACCCCCGTCGCCGACGAACATGATCCTGCGGCGCGCAGGATGTGATCGCGCAGATAACAATTGCCGTACGCAGGATACGCTCCCGACCGGGGCAACGGGATTTTTCGCAGCTGCGGACCGAGATTATGCGAGTATGCGAGAACGTTCTAATAACGGCTTTCTTGCTCTTTTCCACCAGCACTCACACAAACACGCCAGTGGAGCAAAAAAAAAATCCTTTCCTGTGCCCGCTTGCGTTGCGTAAGCACCGTGATAAGCATGACGGCCCCGTATTCAATCATATTCGATCCAGAACAGGCTCGGGAACCGCCAATTACGCAAGCGGCCCAAAATGCGGCCGGTGTGTCTGCGTGCCTGCAGCTTGCAACGGTAAAGGTGCACCGATAGCGGCGAGCGTGCGGTTGCCGGGCGGAAGCGCGTAAAAACGCTCACGCTGGAATGGAAATGAAGGATGACAGGACCTGGGCGACAGGCGCATGAAACAGCAGATGCTTCCTTGCGCTCGGGCCCGGAAATCAATCCTTTCGTGTTGTGCGCTTGAGATGCGTTGAGAAAAGGGTTTTTGATTTCCTTGTGGGGGTTATGTAAATAGCTATTTCGGGTAACGGTACTTCAGGGGAATCATTGCTTGAATAAATATGTTTTTTTTTTCTATTTTGCATTTGCATTGCATTTGCATTTTGCAATAAAGAATGCATTCGATCTCTTCTAATATTTCAAATGCTTTACTAATATCTCTCTCGTATATTTTTACGAGAAATAAACACATTTTTCTCACCAACCCACCAAACTCACTGCTTTGCCGTTGCACTTTCTTCGCGAGGAAGACCGAGCAGCGCGATCATCCTTCGTTTGTTTTTCTTTCTCCCTCTCCCCCGATCGTTCCAAAGCGTACCCGTGTGCCCATTTTTGGTCCGCTTCGCCGGGCCGAAAACAAAACGCTCCGATCAATTAAAGCCAACTGCAATCGAAATGAAGCGCGGGTGGAAAAATGAAACGGAAACCGACCGGCGCCCGGGAAGCTGGGTCGATTTTCGCGCGCGCGATCGGTCATTGAACCGGGTGGCTCACGCGTGGCGAGAGTGAGCGAGAGGAAAATGCGTGGAAAAGCGGCCAACCAGCCCGCCCGGGGGTTGGAAAATGCGGACGTAAAAATCCGTCCTCCACGGACGAACGGGCGAGGCTGGAAAAGTAAATAGGAACACGGCCACGGCGGAATAGGATCGCCCAATCGGTGCCGATTCCGTGTGTGTGCGTGTGTGTGTGTGTGGCGTGCGGCGCAGTGAAACTTGGAAACATGGTTTCGGACGCACCTCGACGCCCGGCCGGTCATTAACACTTTTGCCTCGGTGCGCCCGTTGCAGACGATACGGATGCTGCACGATGCGCTTCGGCGCGTTCTGGGAGAGTGCGTCAAGAAGGCTTTGGGCAGCCGCCATCGCCGTCTGATAGCAACTAGACTGTGCCGTTTTTTTTTTTCGGCGAGACAATGTGCAATAGAGAGCGAAACGCTTCGGTTCGCAGATTTGCCGAGGAAAGTATTTGCTGACGGAGCTTCTTTTCTCTTTCAACCAGTGACTATAGGGGGGAGTACGGCTGATAACAGCTGTGGAATATCTTGAAGGAAGCTTGAAGTCAGCCTAACCCATGGTTTGACTCTATTTCATACAAAATGTTAAAGAATAAATACAAATCTTTGTAAATATATTGATCACTGGATTCTAGTCATGAGTTTCAACAGGTTCAGTACCTGTTCGCCATCTGTCTTTGTAACAACCATTATAATAATCATCACATTATTGGTATGAATATTTTAAACTATGTATGTTGATGTGATATTTTAATTAGTAATCCATAATAAATTAAAAAGAAAATCGATAATAATCAAGAATAACGGAATGGAACGTAATAAAAATTTAGTAAATATCCTTAAAAGAGTTTCTATAAAATTGTCCTAAGAATGATATCAGTTTCGATACAGAATTTTACACATAAACATAAGGTTTGAAACCTTATATTCCTTCCATGTCCTTCCGTGCTCAAATGATATTTTTAAACCATCGCAGGCTCATTTATATTCATGGCTGGCTCATATCTATTCTTTTCATATTCTATATTCTATCTATATTCTGCTATTATCTGCATCTGACTTAATTTACAGTATAAATTCGATAGAAGTCATCCATCGATAGAAAACCATCGCGATAGATGACAGAACGTTGAGAAGAAATAGGAGCAGAAAGATACATGTAAGTAATGAGCAATTTTGAATTCTGCAAGCGAGTTAAGCCAAGCTCAAAAATACTTCCAAAACAATTGAATGTTCCTCAACATGGCCACCATTTTTTTCCTCCAAAAATTATCTAATGAGTCCAAGAGTCATATGAGTTATTCTTGGAATATTCCCATAACGTCAACCATATGACGACTTCTGCGTTGCGATCCTGATCATTATCCGTCATTTTTAAACGACCCTAAAAAAATTCCTACCACCCTGACCTTAGGCGTCAATTTCACCATTCAACCCCTCGGACGAGGCTGCTAAAAAAGTATCAATTTGTCCTTCGAACACACTGCTCGGCCACGGCTGCACCGCTGCATGCGTCTTTTAACTTTCTTTTCCCCGTTTCTGGTAGCACGGAACAGCAATTTATGGCCAATAAATGTCAGCCGTCAATTCGGCACGTACCAATTCGGCCGTGCATGTGTGTGTGTGTGTGTGTGTGTGTTTTTTAACGTACCCCGCCACAAGGTCACAACTGGGCTAACCTTCAACAGAAGAAGCAGTCCGTTTTTTAAGGGAACACATTAAAAAACCAAAGTGCGAAGTGTCCGTGTCCTTTTTCTGCCCGTTGTACCTCCCACCTCATATCCTCGCTAGGGCGGGCGGCATGCTGTCGGCACTTTATGCTTTTTTCGTTGTTGTTGTCGTCGAGAAAGTTTTACAACTCTTCCCGATAAGGTTTCAACGGGACGCGGTGGCTGTAAACGAAATATGTACGCCGTTAGGTCCTGTTTAAATTATTCCCTTACGGGTGGTGAAGCGAATGTGCAGAAAAAGGAAGCGGCCGAAGTGTGTTACATAATTTTGAAGGATTGCTACATGCCACATTCTGGGCGCGCAGGAAACGTCTGCCTCGCAGGCTGTATCCTTTTTCGGGGGTTTCGCGTAGGCCATGTTACACCGTAAAGCGTTCCGTTATGCGTTCCAAAGGCTCGGGGGCATTTTGAGCGATTTTTGGAAGTGTTCTGTTGCAAACTGCCGTTAGGTCGTAAATAAGAGATGCACATTCGATGTGAAATTGCTTGCAAATGGTGCTGGCTTGAAACGTTAGAAAAAAATGGAGGAAAATAACACACGATCCTTCTTCGATCGACAGTTGCAAGACAGATGATAGTTATATACTTTGAAATAGGTGGAAAATTGCTTTAGTTTCCTAAATTTAGCACAAGCTTATCATAGTGGAAAAGGTTTTTCCGATCCGATCCACAATAAATATCGATTTTTAAACATTTTACTCTCTCACCTCGCTTACAACAAAACAAACATTTAACTGGAGCATCTCCATTCCCTCCAGTTCAACCAAACGGAGCGACTTTCGCAATCGTTGGGTTCAATGTACGTCCTCCAGCGAACATTTTTCCTCCCAAAATAGGCAGATACCTAGAGAGAGAGCGAGAGAGCAAGCGAGAGAGACAACCAGGAAGCCCCAAAAATAAAAAGCCTCCCCATGCAACGAAAACCCCCGTTTCCATCATCCATCAAAGGCAATGATCTTGGCCGCGAGTCACCTCGATACCTCGGGGGTGCATCTCCCCGCACGCACACGGCAGCGCACTATTTCAAGGTCTACCAAAACCCACAAAAGGTTCATCGACCCAGCTCCGCGGCATAACGCGGATCGGATCGGAAATGACACAATTTTCTCCACCGCCACTTATTCAACAAACGAGCGGGTTCGCTCCACACGCAATATAGTTCATGGGGTGGTGCTAGTGGTGGTGGTGGTGGTGGTGGTGGTGGAATTTTCTTTCTCACCACCACCGCTCGGGAAGGGTTGGCTTATCTTCTCCTTTTCTTTTAAATGCTTTTAGTCTCTCTTCTCGTTCGTCCTCTCTCTCTCTCTCGTGCGCGCGTGTTTTCATGCTTAACACAGTTTTCTTTTCCGCCTTTTCCCGCACACACACACACATGGACGCACGTGAGCTGGCCGATTCCTTTCGCTAAAGCACGCATGACGAGTGTTTCATTTCGCCAGTTCGCGTTCACCCACTTTTACTGCGTTTAGTTTACATACAAATTTGTAGCAGTTCGCAGATTCACGCTCGATGGGATTATAATTGATAAGATTTGGCAAGGGAGAGAGAAGAAAAAAAGCGAGAAAAAGCTCATTTGAATTATTAATTTCAGTTTTCTGTTGATTAATGAACGAGATGACAAAGGCAGGCTGTGCAGTATTTAAATATGTATCAGTATTATCACTGCGAAACGGTTTGAAGAAAGCTTTCTCGGAGAAAATATAATGCAGCTATAGCTAAACCGTTCGATTCTGGAAAGGGTTGTACAGCTCAAACTGTTGCTTTATTAAGGATGTGCATGCGATATTAACTGTAGCACTAAATTCATCCTTGGTTGTAATGAAAGCTTGATAAAACAGTTAAATATAGTAATTTGAAATGAGAAGGCACATTTAACACAACTTACTTACTATTGCTGATGAAATATCGATTAAAAATAGGAATATTGAAATATAATAGTATAATAATATAATTGAAATATAAACCTAGAAATAGACTCATAGTTCTGTATTGATATACGATTGTCTGAAGATGCTAAACGCATTGGAGATTCTTCTCGTTGTAAGGAGAAGCATGCATCGTGGAAAACTTGATAAAGGCGTGATATTTGCTCATTAATACTTTGCCAATCATCGCAGTACAAATCTGAATATAGTTTTTTGTCTAAACTACAATCTACTATGCTAATAATATTTCTAGGTTTCATATTCAGAAATAAATCTGCGAAGATTTCATAAGATATGAAATTCCGAAACTCCGAAACGAAACTATGATATTCCAAAAGCGTGCTAAAGTTTAGCCTGTTCCAATTGCACAGACGACTTTCCAGATTTTCCTTCCTTAATGATTAAAATTGCTTATCCAAGATCATCCTTACGTTTGAGATCTTCATCCCATAACCGTGGCGCCTTCAGTTTCAGATTTTCCCGTGCGTCACCACCGTTTCGAGGGTTTTCGAGACTTTTCTTTCTTTCCCGAGTCCGAACACCGAAAACGTTCGCGACCGATCGATCGCGCGCGCGCGCGCTCGCGTATATGCTTTCTCTGACACGCTTTCGATGGTCAGTGGAAGGAAGACGCAAACAAATGAACAAACAGCAGCAGAAGTACAGGGGAGGGGGGGGGGAACAAACTCCCAACGTCCACCGTGTGCTGGAGAATGATCGAGGAAGATAAATAATGGCAGCGCTAAAGCTCTGCTCTCCACCCGAAAGGGGGCCGTGGGCGAGAGAGAGAGAGAGAGCGAGAACGGCGAGAACGTGATCGACGGAATGGAAGGAAACGCAACATAAACAAAGCCAAAGCTCCAGCTCCAGCGGTCATTGGCCTAACATACATTCTCCCCTTTTGAGTGTGCGCGCGCCAAGCGAGAGAGCCAGTAAAGCTCCAGTTTACGCCGGTCGCACGATCCTTCGTGGGAGCTTTTCTGCGCCTGCTGCGGTCGAGAGGAAGCTGCACGAGAGCGAGCGATTGTGCAAAGCGATTGTGTTGGCCCACCAACACCACTACCACATTCCAAAGTATTACCAAAGTCAGCGATTCTTATTACGCTGACGGGCCCCGGAGCATTCCGCGTGCGTCGTCTTCTTCGCGCAACAGGTTTTGCGGGATCGGGCAAAAATATTTCCAGGGTGCTAACTACTCGAGTTTGTTTGTTGAGTGGCCCTGTTCATCTGCATGTTTCCTAGGATAATGTTAAAATAGGACAATTTTGAGTATTTTGCTGGAAAAGTTTCTTAAAATGAGTATTTCGTTAAAATAAATTTGCATCTCCAGTAGAACACCCCCTTGAGTGCCACTTCCGAGGCACATCGCTCGTCGCTCGGGGCTCTCCGGGGTTGGCTCTCCGTGCGTTCGTTCGGTGATGGCGGTCGGCCCTCAACCACGGTTACGGCCATGGACGACGGCGATGAGCGCGATGGCCACGAACTTGAAAAATGAGCCGGTTGCTGCGGTTGTATAATAAAGCGGCGATCACGTACGTACGGCGCAGGCCAGCGATTCGCGATTGCGATTCGCGCATGCATATGCTTCTGCACAAACACACTCAAACAAGCGGCCAATGGTTATGCCTCACCTACCAACACCAGCGGACGAATTCGCGCAGAGCGAAGAGAGAACGATGATCAGCTGCGTTTTTTTTTGTTCTGTTTGTTTTTTGTTTGTTCGTTGCTCTTCACGGGCCACAACGGGCACGCAACGAATGATGAATGCAGTGACAGGCTAATTTCCATCCCTTTTGACACGTCGATTGTTTCGGGGAGGTCGCATGTGTTACATGTTACGGGGTAACGTTTGGCTCTCTGGCGTACGCAAGAGTGCGCAATTTATCTGCGGGTTAAATTGTCTTTGACATCGTTTGGCTTGGAGGGTGCGTTTGATGTAACTTTTTGTTTGTCTCCCGTCCCGTTTGCCATTCATTTCATTATCGAGTTAGTATCAAGTGCCTGCGAAAGGGTTCGGAAATTGGTTTAATTTTGTAAGGCTTTGAAGAGTGATTGAAATTGATTGATGGACCTCTTCACTCCTCCTCGAGTTTGTTTCGTTTATTTTGCATTCGTTACCTGAGATTTTTTCGGATCAGGCTTTGCTGTAGAATAAAACATGATGTAGAGGGATGCAGCGCTGAGTTTAAAAGACTTTTTATTGTTATTTATTTATTTATTTTATTTCATTTGTTTTATTTATCGTTTGTTCTAAGATTTTTGACTAGGTATCCTTTTATAATGCATAATACTATACTTCTTTAGATTTTAATCTATCGATTCTTCCCATTCGCCATACATTACAATCCACTCCTTTAGACTTATCAGGGAAAAAAAGTATTTTAGTGGTATGAGTGAGTATGTTATTGTTATAATAAAACTGCGTAATAATAAAAATAATAATAAAAATAACATAATTTACTTCATTCATTACATTCTGTCAGTGCTTACGTTACTCTTCATAATAAAATTGAATAATGATTACTTAACATAAAACCTGCATTGAGTCAATGATATTTCATCCCTGTCACTGACACGTCGTGTCCTTTCGCTCATCATCTCACATGATCACATTCAGGTTTTGCGTTTCAGCGACCGATTGTTTATCACACGTCGTAGGTTCGTCTCGTCTCGTCTCCCATCCACGACGACACCGATCGCCCGATCACTCCGCTGGCCGATTCCGCGAAACGCGATTTTTTTTCTTTATTTATTTTGGCGCTGGTTCGCACTTGCGTTTCCATTTGCGTGCTGCGTGTTGTTTTTATTTCTTTCCTCGCTCTCTCTCTCTCTCTATATTTCTCTCTCTCTCTCGCTCCCCTCCTATTTGAGGACGCACCCAGATCTCCCAGATACGCACATTTGCGCATCGGATGGTTTCATTTTTCGGTAAGCTCACACACTTTTCCCACCCAGCCCCGATTGGCGCACGGAGGGCATTGAACCTTTTTCATTCCATTTCGTTCAATTCCGTGGCTTGTTTCACCTTCGATTGCAGCTTGTTTTGGGGGCTTTTGTTTCTCTCTCATTTGTTTCTTATTGCGATCGGTTCGGTTCGGACGCTCTTGCGCGATGGGGGATGCGATTGGGAGGCGTCTTAAGAACAGAATGCCGAATCGGAAGAAATGGGAGGAAGGATGAATGAACTGTCCGGTCCGGTGGGTGCTTATCGAGGGGAATCGGGAAGTTTATCACTTTCACATTTTAGCATATACTTTCCGCTGCTGAAGCGTTCTTTCGGAAGGAATGACGTGGCATGGGTTCTACTTATTCGGTCGACTAGGTGGATGAAGCACGAGCTTTCACCATCACGTGACGCAGAGAGTATGCTGCGCATGTACGTGATTCATATGTTGTTCTGAGAAAAATCTGTCTTCATATCTCAAAGTTGAATGAAAAGATTGAAGCTGAAAGATCGTTTTGCGTTTTTACGTTTTTAAGTATGTGCTTGATAACAAAGTGAATACATTTTAACGAAGTTAGCAAGAAAAATATGTAAGAGAAAGATAACCAATATAAAAATTTAATAAACAAATAAAGAAAAAAACTCTATAAAATATATAGTAATGTCAAGCATGTACTAAATTCCACATGAAACATTCCTCTGTTACGTGATAGTTCTCTCGCAGCAAACGGTTCTCCCCATCTCTCACATTCGTTTCGCAATTTTGTTCCAGTGGCACAACGCGCCACAGCGCAACGGCGCAACGGCTCGAAAGAAAGCATCGGAATCGGAAGGAAAGCAAATCACGGAAGGAGCGAACGAAAGAAGAAAGCAGCATAACCGCGGCTAGGCAACGCTCACTCACACATCGAACGCGAGCTCCCCCCGGTGGACGAGGTTACTCGCGGCTGTTGAACCAGTTACCTAGTGCTAAATCTATTGTACATATGTAGCGCCGTTCGCCGTCCGGCGGTTACTCGCGCGGTAGCATTCATGTTGCGCGATCGCTGCCGTGCTTTCTTTTCTTCGCGTGCTGCGCACGTACTTTCCCGGTGGATGTGGTGGTGATGTGGGGTGTTATTTCATCTCCCAGCTGGCCTCCCTGGCCTCCCCCTGTTCGGGGTGACGTTCGGAGCCGGTTTGGACGAGTCTCGGCACTTTGCGCCATTGAAAATTGCGCCATCACTTCGAGACGGGCGTCGAACGCGATCGCTGGAAGGTGACTTCCGCGACGTACAGCTCACGCAACCTTTGTGGGGAGCGTTTTTTTTCGATTGCTGGTTTCGAACAAAATCCTTGATCCCTAGAGAGAACCCTTTTTTTCAAGTTCACGATCATTGGCAAACGTTTTTTTTAGGCTCGATTAGTTTTATTAAAAAAAAAAAGAAACGAAACAAGAAAAGGATCCTATAACCCTTGCCTTTATTTCGCACCAGCGCCGGTCGTCGACCTTCCGGGAAACTAGCGCAGTTTTGAAATGAAATCAAACTCAAATTTCACCCCTCCTTCGGCCGGGCGGGACGCGAGAGACTTCTATGATCCGGCAAGCAACGAACCCCCCTCGGTTCTCCCGTGCTGCTTTCCCGCTTATGCGCTTATGCTCACTTGCTCCACTTCTACGGTACGAACCGGAGCCGAAAAGGGGGCTTGATATATGGAACAGCAACCGGCCGGAGTCATTGAACTTTTCTCTCGTGCCGGGCGCGTGAAGATTTCGGCACACGGTTCGCCAGGGTGGAGTGGTGGCAACATGTCATCTTGCTGATCGATTCGGACGTTCGGTGGCACGTTTTTGTCAGCGGCGAACTTTAAAATGCATCTGTTTTGCAGTGAGAAACCCATCGATTTGGTTGAGCCGCGGGTTTCTCTCTTCTCCTAGAGACCAGCGGACGCTATGGCCTAGAGTCGCTTCCAACGACCAGTCACATGAGGATGGACACGACGGCGCATATGCGCGCGCGCACGCCCGCCCGTCCGCCCATGCATGTGCACATAAAACAAACGGTAAATAGGGCATTACAATGAAACTATTGGTTTTTGCTTTTTGTTTTCGTCTCGCCGTCCCTCTCGGACGTGCGGAACGCACAACTATTGCTGCCCCGTTCCCTCTTACCTCCTCCTCTACCCCGTCGGATCCCCCCAAGTTTGAAATCAAGACTGTCTCTACGATGCAATTGTGCGCGGTGCGCAATGCAGTGCGCTGTTGAGAGATTTTCTCATTTAGATGCCTTCGCCTGTCTCGCTCTTTGGTTGGCTTGAATTTTTCCAACCGCTCCTCTTGCCGAGGAAGCACCCTCCTTTCGGTTCCAGTGGGGAGGGGTGCTTGTCATACTTTCGAAATGATTATTACGTTATACAGCGCCTAATCCGGCTACCGGCACCAACACTACTAGCCTACTCTACTGAGCGCGCGAGCGGCTCTGGCTGGCTGGCTGGCCGGTCATTGAACTTGGCGGAACTAGGAAAATGCACCACCGACCACTGTGGGGAGGAGGCGAAATGTGCAGTGAAACCGAGGGATGAGTTTGAAGGCGAGTTTACGAGGAAAAGTGTTAATTTGACTTTTGTTTTATAAATGAAGAGACCGCTGTTTAGTGCCGTAGTAAAAGTAGTTTTTGGTAAGCTTCTTAAAACTTTTTGAATGTTAACAATCATAATGCATTCATTATAATAAACCTTTAGTCGAATGAATTTTGTAATTTTTCGAGTTCGTCACTTACGAAGTCGTTGAAGTCTTTCGTTCGTACAAACAAAGTAGGCGTTTTTTGGACATTTTTTCGACGATTTATTTGATGGAAGCAATCTGTTCTATGTCAACAATCTCATATATCGTTGAAATTGGAGATTTTAATAAACTTGTAGCCAATTTCAAGCCAACTCTAGAGGATTGATATGCCTCTTTTACATCACCTAAGCCACTCCACTAAAAAGCATTATTACATAGAGAACCCTCGCACGAGCATCGATCGGCCAATTCGTTCTAGGCCGCAAGGGGCTCACGAAAATGCAGCGATCCCCCTAGGCGCGAGCTGTCTATCCGTGGCCACCGTGCGGCCGGCGCGCGAAGCAGAAACGGAGAAATGAACACACCAACGGTACATTTTGTCTTTGCCCTCCTATACTGCGCTCTTTTCACGGGGCCTTTTTTTACCAGCCTAGCATAGGCACATAGCGGCCGAGCATTAGAGCAATGGCAGCATCGGTTCGGTGAGCGAGAGAAGGAACGCAAAATCAGAGCACACCAGCGTGCCTGGGTGGAAAACCCATGGAGAAAACGCGTAGGACCGAGCGCGGCTTTGGGAAGCGGCCGTTTCGGACACGAAGCCTCCGGAGACACTTCTCCGGCAGAGTGGAGAAAGAGCCGGCCAAAGCGGACGGGAATAAATGGAACACACGGAAAAGAGAAGGTGAATCTAAGCTAAAAAGTTCGTTGAACTCCGACGCTGGTGTTTTGGTGCGGTTGGGCTGTTTACGCCGAAAAGGGAGGTTTGTCATTCTAATCTGTTTTTGTTTTGCGTTTAAGGGGCTTAATAATTTGGATAAATATATTTTCAGAGCTATAACTCACAGTTCATACTCCTCAAAGCACATCGATGACATCATTCACGCAGAAGAGCATATTTTAGACACCACGGTTTCAAGAAAACTTACTCATTCTGGTTCCACCGAACGGGAGGCATTCATAAATCTTCCCGGTTGCAATGTCTCTTCGAGTGTGTGTGTGTTTTCCTCTTCCTCTAGGTCCCGGGTAAGTAGGTCTTTCTGTCAGCTACGCGATCGCCGCCGGCCGAAGTGATGATGAG
This sequence comes from Anopheles dirus, assembly GCA_000349145.1. Classification (NCBI taxonomy): domain Eukaryota; kingdom Metazoa; phylum Arthropoda; class Insecta; order Diptera; family Culicidae; genus Anopheles; species Anopheles dirus. The sequence continues at coordinate 6,217,300 of KB672490.1, forward strand.
TGACGATTTTGCATTCCGAAAACGTAGCGCCATTTACAACCGCACGGAACTGCATAATGAACAGGCAAGGCCCGACCGTGTCGCGGTGCGTGTCTTCGGGAGGTGCTCACGGGAGAGGACGCTTGCCAGGCCGACTGCAGCGGCGACAGAAGACAGAAGACATTGGCATCCGAAACTTCGCCGAGACGGACGACGGTGGTCCGGCAGTGAGACGCGCGCTTGGCCTAGATTGCGACAGCAAACTAATGCACGGGACGTGAGTGGGATGGCCAATGGTGCGATGCTCTCCGTGGAGGATTCGATGCCCGCCCGCTACCAGGAAGCGAATGGGCCAGTAGAACGAGAAGGAATTCTTACTCACGCTGGTGTTCCCCTCGGAGGAGTACGAGAGCAAATGAAGTTCTAATTAAATATTAATTTCATAATCACTGATTGCTGATGGAATGTTTAAGAGTCAGCTTACTTCCTTCGCCACTCGATACATTTGTTCGATTGATTGAATAATAAAATACCTCCGATCGAATCGTGGAGCTCGCGATCGCGTTGCTAACGCTCGTGTTGAGCCACAAAGCGTTCACAAAGCGATAGAGAAAAAAACGCATTAGAATCACTGCTTTATTCAAACCCCCCTCCTTTCCAGCACCGATGCAAACGCTCTCATGCAAACAATTTGCACATTCGGAACCAGTTTCCATTTCATTGACTTTTGCAAAAACGGCCTCGCGGCTCGGGATCTGGACGTCGTCGCGTTTATGTAACACTCGTTGCTCCTAATTAAAGCTGACAAACGCTCGCCGCACTTATTGCGATGCATCGCTGCGGGCCTTTGCGAAGGGCGATAGGGCGATACGCTTCCTTCCTGCCCGGTGCGCCTGAACCTTCCGCTATCGATTCCGATCGACACGTTCGCGGCATTCTCGATCGATCAATAAATGCACGCGCTCGGTTGCGAAACACAAAGAACGCGCATGGAGTAAAAAAAAAAATCTGAAGTCGATCATGCAAGAGCGATGCGGAAAATAGAGGCACTCGTCTAATAAACTGTGCGATGAGAGGAACAAAGAGTTCTGCTACCCCGAAGCGATGCCTTCCGCACTGTAGGAAGTGACGTTGGAAGCCGGCCTCACCTCACCGCAATGTGGCCTTTATCCGAGCGCGGGTTCCTCGCCTGTGCGCCCGTTGAAGTCTTTTGTATTTTTATGAATGAATCAGGTTGACGTGCGCACACGGTGGCACACCAGTGCTACCCGTACACGCACCGTACGCACGGGGTTTCTTTTTCACGGGTGAAAATTTATATGGCCACTCTCTTTTTTATCGGAGAGTGTTTTCTCGCGCTTTTCCGGGTGATGAACCCGGGAATGCTCGGCCATTCGTCTTAATGCGCGCCCGTTTGTTTTCTTTACGTTCGATGTCACGTTCGGCGGTGTTGTTTCCCGATCTTCGATCCCCCCTTTCCCTTACATCCACATTCCCACCCTCGTGCCCATGCGGAGATTTGGCGGTGAAAAGGTGAACGACCGCATCTGTGTGTTTTTCTGGGGTTCCACCATCACCACCGCCGTCGCCGCCGTCGCCGTGTGCTCCGATGCTCTAGTTTCCGTCTCCACCGTCTCCATCTCCAGGGGTTGTTGAACCCACCCGGAGCTAGGAAAAGGTTTTTCCCTCACTTCCGCGGGTTTCGGTTTTTGTTTTGGTACACTTTCGAACGAGGCGGGCGCGGCGAGAGTGGTGCACGTGCGGGCGGCCCCCTCACGGAAGGAAGGAAAATTCCGAACCGACCGTTTTCTCACACGCCCACACGCACGCCCGTGCCTGGCCTGGCTGGTGCGAGGGAGGGCCGCCGTTAGTGAAGACGTGCGGCCTGATGGGCCGCAAATAGATTTTGGCAATTGGGCGCCGTTTGGGGTGGTAATTGAGTTTAGCAAATTGATTGATTCCGTAATGTGGTGGAAATTGATGTCAGTTGGTCATGTTTTTGTGGGTTTGATAAGGCTAATAGATGCCGGTTGACGGGAGGAAGTAATAAATGATTCAAAAAGGAATCATATTCGAGAGAAACAAGACAGATTGACTTGCTTTTTTAGCTGGCGACAAAAAAGGGAATCGAATTATTTTTGGTGTACTTTATCTATAGTTGAATGCTTTTTTAATGGCTTTTTTAATTTTGCTATTTTTTATTTTAATTTAATCTATTGAAAATGTTGTTAAAACTGTATACATTTTCTTCGGAATCGATGCGATTAAATCGTTTTTTTTTATTTATGAAATATAGGAATATAAAATCTATATCACATATAAAGCAGACTGATAATGGTCTATACTTAATGTACAAAAATAATTAAAAAAATCTAATCGAAACATCGAAAATGTTACATATTCTACCGAAATCGAGAAATTGTTATCAAATCACAGTAAAGAGCGCAATATTGTATTGCATTCAACCCATTCTGTAATCCATTTTAAATCTATTTTCATCGCAATTGAATCTTCCTTCCACTGCTTCTCATCAAGCTTCAGAATCCTTCTTCATCCTTCCTTATCTTAAAATCAAGTATAAACACTCAAAACAAACACCCCCGATCGTTCATGCCAGCACTCCACCACCAGCCTATCTGTGTGGAATGATTAATTTCAGAACCATTCTATTCCACTCACCTCCACCGGCAGGAAGGTTCGTGCTCTGCCCGCCCGGCCGAGTCTTTTGTGTGCTCGGTGGCAGGAACAGCAAAAACGGAAGCCCAATTAGGTCGAACAATGCAAACATGACCCAACGGCCCAACTCGCCACCGGTGTGACCGATTATTGGTGCATTCGGTGCTGTTAATCACGGCCCCTCTGCCAAAGCGATCATCGGGTGGCTTAGATCGAGGGCTCCGATTGAACTTTTGGACGGGTCGGGACGGCCATCTGATTTGACCATTGTTTATGGCATGCATCCACCGTGCCTGTGTGTGTGTGTGTGCGTGGCGAATGTGTCGCATCCGACACGGGACACCGACGAAGAAGCTTCTGTCATGGCAATAATCCCGTTACTATAATTTAGATCCCTCGCCGACACTCAACCCCGGCCCAACTCCCAGGCGCATTAGAACAGCGACATTTCGCTGTTCATTCACCACACTCACCGTGCCATTACCGCGCCACTGGAGAGGGTGGGCGAAAGAGGGTGGGTGCTTTGGAAACAATGGATTTCATAATTCGACCGACCGCCCGAGTGGTGTGCGCTCGGGGGAGAGAAAGGTCAGCCACATGACACAGCGGCAGCCGCATGCATACGATGCGGTAATTCCCATGAACTTCGCCGTCGCTGTCGTCATCACCGTCGAGCATAACGGCGGTTCGCTTCCGCTCGGGAAGGGGGTGGGCAACGCGGGAGGGTCACGATCACGCAACGTGTGTGCGCGCGCGCGCGCAGAAAATGGCTGGCTGTGCTTATGTTTGACTATGACTATGCGAGTGACGAAAGGCAAACGGAACGCACTGTCAACCCCCGAGCCGGGTATGCTCAAGAACAAAAGAACCTCGAGTCCGGAGGGGGTAGGCGGCTTGCCCACCGAAGCGGTCTGTACCGTTACTTTTCGGGTCAGCTCTCCCGCAGGAGAAAGGGAGAGGCAAGAGACCGCTCTGGAAGCTCTCCGATCGGATCGGATCGACGCATCACAGCGGAGACGAAGAAATGGGCAAAACGGAACGGAATAAACGAGAGAGAACGCGCGCAGAACCGGAAGAAGAGAGCGATGGAAAACTCTCTGGCGATCGCGTGCGAGAAAGAGAGAGAGAGAGCGAGCGAGCGATAGACCCTGAACCTGAACCTGAACGGTTCGGATTCTCGCGTGCGCTGTTGGTGTGTTGGTAGCCGATCGCACACCATCGGCACGAAACAGGTGGAACGGCAAGCTCGGTGCGCATCCCTCTCTCGCTCTCTCTCTCTCGTGTTACGAGAGCTTTTTCGGATGCTCACGGAAGCTCGCTCTCTCGCTGAGTACCTTGACCGTCAAACCCGGCTCCGGTGCCGTGGGCCTTGGCTTACCGAGAACATCGCGGCCACCATTGTTGGTTAGTTGCTTCGAAGACAAAACGCAGGCAGGACGTCCCACGACGCACGTCGCTGCAGCAACCAAAAACCCCATCCGTCAGCCCAAGCAGGCCGTGTTTTGTGAGGTGTGTGATGCGCCGTTTGCAGAGGAGCACGCGCGGTTGAACAAACCCAGTGCCCAGTGTGTGTGTATGTGTGGCTGTGTATGTGTGGCTGTGTTTCTGTATTGTAGCGCAAGTTACATAAGTGCGCCCGGAGCCGGGGGGAGAACACACCGCGGCAAGTGACTTGCGCGAGCGGTTAGAACGCGAACGCGTGTGTGCGCGCCTGCATACAGCCAGCCTTCGAGCCAGCGTGTTGTGATGATGAGCTGAGTGATCCCTTGTGACGAGTGAATGTGGTTTTTCGCAAAGAAACGCAAATTGAAGCCCGGTGATCCGGAAAGGTTGCTGGCTGCTGAGCAGGAGTCCATCAGCGAAAACGTTCTGAGCTCGAGTGACATAAGTGCAAAAAATCAATCAGAGGGGGGTGTGAAAATATCGCAAGTGAAGTGTGGCACCGTGCGGGAAAGGAGAGTGAAGCTACAACAACAAAACACACAACACAAAAAAAAAACAAGTCTAACAGGAACGGACGGCAGAGAGAGCAGCAGCGACAGCAGGAGTAGGAGCAAAGCCTGGAAACCGGGAATTTCTGGATAGAGTCGTCCGGGAGCGATCGCAGATATTGCGACTTAGAGTGAAATCACCCTCTCGTCGCCCGGTGCGAGGCCGTCTGTTTGAAGGTGTAGCTATTACCGGCCTCCCTCAACCATCACCGCCCTCGTTCTCGTGTGTCGGTGTGCGTCAGTGTTGTGATCGGAAGTGATCCAGCGGGAACCTGTGATTCGCTGGAATATCTTGCGTGTTGGTGTGTTTTTGTGTAGTGTCTAAGTGACTGGAAGGCACTTAGAATTGCGTCGGCAAGTGTGAGTGCGGCGTGAAGGCGGATGGAAGTATCGTGAAGTGTTGTGCAACACAACGCAACTGGCAGGGAGAGGGCGAAAAAAAAACGCAATATTGTGGCTAGAACGCAATAATTGGAAGCCGACCGATCAGACCGGGAGCGGTCTCTTCCCTGGAGTGTGTGTGTCTGATAAAACCTTCAAGCCCTGCGGCCCTTGTTTACGCGCGGGGTTGACCCGGCGAGAGCAGTCGAGGAAGCGCAGTGCTGTCAATTAACATGTGCATCATAATTGCGCCCTGAAGGATTTATCCCACGTGGTGGCTGATATCATCATCGTCATCATCAGCAACCCCAACATCGTCTCCCACACAGCGCAGAGGCGGTAAGTGAACGTTAAGCATGACCTCTAAGACAACACCAGCGTCGCCGGCGGTAAACATAGTTGAGCTCATCTGAGGGCACTTCAATCTGATTTGCTCATCGCGCAGCGTTCTAAACCCCCCCTGCACGCTGAAGGCCACCGGTTTTGGGCCACTCGTGGCTCCTCGGTTCCGCGCTTCCAGCGCTTGGAAGAGCCCAGCTCCATGGTCAGGGTCAAGTGAAGAACGGTTGCGCGTTCTAGCCCGCTCAAGGTTCGCCGGACGAGCCGTTGCTGCTGCGCTCGACGGACGGGGATGATTTGCGAGTTCGCGGCGACCGACGTCATTGCGTCGTCATCTGCGCGCGTAGTTCAGGTTGTGAACACGTGGACGCATGTAGAACTACACGCGCATCGATGTTTGAGGCACTCGCAATGTATGCAGATTCCAAACATTCCTTTCCGATGAGTTGCGCCTTGATGGTCCAGGCAACCGATCCAAACACTACTCGGCAAGGGGTGCATCGCCGGCGTAATGTGATCCGCACGTGAACCAAACCACTGCCCGCCCGGGGTATCACTTTCCGGTTCGGTTCTCGCATTACGCACAGGTGGCGCGGAAACTATTACCACGGTGGCGTTGTACGCCTCAGAACTTCCCCATGCGCATCCGGAAGCCGTCTAGAACCTCTGGAAGACGCTGATTGCAATCGCGCCGGTGAGGCTCTGAGCCAACAGACACACACACACACACACCGCAGATAGTTATTAACGCCATGATGGCGCACATGAACATAAGCCTAGAGGTGATTCGGACGTGATGCCTCGCTGTTCTAACGCGAGCAACATCGGGTGTCGGTAATGAGAGTTAGCGTCACTGAAGCGCAACGCGAACGCGGCAGTGCAGTATGGTATGGCTAGGAACACACACTCATCGTTCTGCTGCTGACTCATATCGGCCTGGAACACTCGCAACGAGCGTGGCCGGGCGGATCGATCGACGGCCGCACACAACTGCAGGCAAAACAACACAGACACGCGCTCCACGTCCCTAGTTTTGCGTGATCAGTCCGGGCAGCTTCTGCTGCCGTGATCGAGACTGTGTCGCCGGATGAGTACGATTCAAATTATAAGGTGTACTTGAAGAAGAGGCGAACGAGAGGGAGAGCGAGAGAGGGAGAGCAAAATCCTTGACAATGACATTAAGTAACCGTTCCGGTGCTGGGCACTGGCGCGTGTTGACGTAGTGATGTAGCGAGTGCAGAGGTATAGCAGGCACCCCCTGATGACACGCGCTCATCCCATCGCTTCGCACCGTGACCGTGTTCTGATCGGTGGCGCTGCTCCGTGTCTCGTTAGCACGTTCATCTCCGTGCAATGGCAACCGGGAGATGTTTGGAAAGTTGATCGATAAAAACTCGAAAACTGCATCCAGAAGGTGCTAAAGAAGCTCGCCAATTCGCGTCCGATCGCGATCATCCTCCAAACTTCCAGGCGAATGTTTGTTGGAGGTGGTGGCCAGATCTGAAAATAAACGCCCCCCCAACACGGGTCGTCGAACTCGGCCGCTTGGAAGCCACCTTGCGTGACCTCATCTTCGCGCGGTTCTACCGGCCGGCCTGTCACTTTCGTTTGACGGGTGATCATCGCTGTCAAACCGACGGTGGTGGTGGTGGTGATGGTGGAAGCTCATTAGCGAATCGATGCGCGATGATCACCGGCCCGGTGTGTGTTGGTGGTGCCTCCAGGGTTTTATTGTTAGTGCTGATCGCGTCCAACGTTCCCAACCGGCAAGAACGATCATTCCGTGTGGCTCGTCCCGGCTGGAGCGCGCACTTACAGTTTCGTTGCTCTGCCTTCCATTCTACTGCGCACTATGTGTGTTTTGCGCCTGGAAGAACGCGCGCGCGCAAAAAGGCCCTTTTTCCGTTCTCACTTTCCTTCGAACCCAAACAGAACCCTCTTCCCGTGGGTCGTTTGTTTCTCTCTCTCTCTGTCTCTCTCTCTGTTCTTGGGGTGGGTTTTGACCGGCCTCTTCATTGCGCTCGCGCGTGTGTGTGTGTGTGTGTGTGTGTGTGTGTGTGTGCGGTTGTGGTTGAGCTGAATTGCGCTGCGCGATTCCCCACAGCACGCGGTCAGTGAACTTGCGCCGGTTGCGGTGGAGAACGCTTTTGCAGAAGAGGAGCCTGCCTTGCGTGTTGCGAGCACGGGCGAATATGTGAATTTTTTATCTTCTCCATGTCTCTCTCTCTCTGTCTCTTTCGCCTCGGTGTTCTTCTCCACCCCGGTTCCGGGCAGCTACACGCGCAGGTATCGGTGTGTGTGTGTTGTTGGTGTGTGCGAAGTAAGTAAAGAATGGAGTGTATAGTGGAGCACATCGTTCACTCACCTCGCTAGAAGTCCTCCCCACGTTCACACACGCTCGTTCTGATCGTTCCGGCCGATATCTCGTTCGTTCTTCGTGCGCTCTCGCTCCCACTCGCGGCTAGCTCTCTGCGGTTCGCTGGGTTCGCCGGGTGGCAGAAGGCAAAAGACCGATTTCGCGCGCACACACTGGCTTAGAACATCAGATTTCGATTTCGTTGCCCGTTTTACTTTCATACATCCGAGGCAAGCCGAGCAAAGCCCCTTCGGCGGCTCATAATGATTTAATTGTGCTCTCCGGTCCGACTCTCGACTCTCGGTCCTCTCGCAAACCCCCGACGAACGGGCGTGTGTGAGCTGTGAAGCCTTATTAAAGCTCGCTCGGGTGGAGATCGCCGACGGAACCTTCCTAGCATTCCTAGGCGCGAGATGAATATACATGATTTATATCCACCGCGCGAAGAGGCTGGGCCGATAGTTACGTTTTTTGCCTTCCGCTTTGCGCGAATCCTGTTCCGACGGCCGCAAGGGAGCAACTCGACTCGATTGAACTCGACTCGCCTCCCGGGGTCGACATTATTGCACGAAATTATTCGCTCCAACGCTCCGAACCCCCGGGCGCGATGTTGAGCTTGGATTTCGGGCCCACGCTCCAATGCCTCCGCGGCGACGGTATTAGCAGCGTGTAGCTTGCTCCACGTAGACCCGACTCCGTCTATTCTTGTCGACTGCATCGTAGGCAAAGCGGTGCATGCAGGTCGGTTGCATAAAATCATAAGTGCGCAGCATATCGGCCTGGTCGGATCGGTGCTCGGGCGTGTATAGAAGCGCAAAAAAAAAACGAGCGGAAAAGGCATTAAAAGGAAGCAACAATTATTAGGGGAAACGATCGCGAGGCACTGGAAATGTGGAATGTGTTTCGAGAAGTTCTATTCTCGCGCAACGTTGCGCGAGAGGGATGAAATAGAAAAGCAGCAGCGGCAGCAGCAGCAGCCAACCGGATAGAGAACATAGTTGAACGACCGGCGTGATCGGCGAATGGAAACAAAAAGTTATTAAAGGGCATTGATTTGTGAAGCACACGGCAGCACGGGAGCCGGCAAGGAAGCAACTGATTCACACACGTTGGGGAGGGGTTGAAGGAGTTTTAGATTTCTGAAGAAACATTCACGTTTCTGGCGAGGTTCTGGCGAGCAGCAATCCATCATTTCGGCGTCAGTGCGTTGTCAAACCTCATACGTTTGCGGCGAGCGCTCTCGTTACATCTCGAGGCTCAGTTTTCCGAACTTCGATGGGAGTAATTGAAGTCAGCGAATGAACGAGCAAAGCCACCATCTCCAAACACCTCCGTTCCATTAGCACTTCCTGTGGGAGCTTAATCTTCTGCCGTTTCGGGTGAAGTGAAGAACGACATTAAAATATCTTCAAGAACCACAGAAGGCATTCCACTCCCGGGCTCTCGGGTCATTTGCACACGGCAATACGCACTTTTTGACTGTTTTTGAAATGGCAGAAGAGCAACAAAAAAACACACTCATAAACACAAACGCCGGGAAGAGGAACAGAGAAGGAGGAAAATCGAGAAAAAAAAAGCCAAAGCATAGAACACGGCGAAGAGAGGAACACCCCGAAATGACGAAATACGGCGTCAGAGAAGAGCGCGCGCAAAAAAAACGCCGAATTGAAGCAAATGACCTCGCGCGGCCCAGCTCGGTGTGTGTTGTTTTCAATTTCATTTCAAGCTCCTAAAGAATCGTTGCAGAAGGGGGGGGGGTTGGAACGGAACCGAAAGGGAGTTAGGTGGGAGATGGGCGGCTAAGAACCCAACACATCGCACGCAGGTTCGCAACAAACGGGTTCAATGATCTTTCGGGACGCGCTCAGCGCCCGCCGTCGTTCTTCTGCCCGCCTCCCCTTCCGGTTTCGGTGCTCAGGGAGGGCTGGTTCGCGGAGGAAGTACAGAACATACGCGCACACGCATACACGCTGCGCGTCCATAGGCCTACAACCGAGAGCGGCGCGGGAGCTTTCGCGACGCGAGCACGAAAGCTCTCTCACGCACCCTTCTCTCGGGAGCTTTCACACGAGCGAACCCGCGCGAGCCGTTATGTGTGCGTGTGTGGTACGAAGCAGGCACAACAGAGAGAGAGAGAAGGAGAGAGAGAGCGAACAAGATAAAAACAACACACGCATACCTCAACACTAACACCACTGCTCATTTGCATACCGTTATGTGTTTTTTTTGTTGTAGTTTAGTTTGTCGAAAGAGGAAAGAAGGCACGTGTGTGTGTGAGGGGGGGGTGTGTGTTTTCTACAAGGGCTGCACCGAACGCATCGAAGGGATGCAATAAAAAGGGATGGAAAGAAGTGCATCGTTTTTTGTTTATTGTCCTTTTTTTCTGCTGGATGTGTGAGTGTGCGTTACCTTTATTTTTAAAGGCCCTTGACGAAGAGACCCATATTTTCGGTTTACTTTTGTTTTATGATGGATTTGGAAATGAGGATCTTCAAGGTTAAGATCTTTTTTTATTTTTTATGACACAAAACATTGTTCTTAAAAGCGATTTCAATATAATTTGAAAAGTATACGCTAGCCTCTCATGAATTTCCTCAAGAAGAACCGCACACGAAACCGGATCCGATACGGTCATCTCTTCCCGTTCTAAACCCGTTCTAAGCTCTAAGTTCCACGGGGCATCATGATCCCGCCACGGTACCGTTCTCGCTTCCGGAAGGGAGGCCTAAGCGAGCGCCGTTAAAAGCCGTTCGGATCGCAGCCCGCAGATCGCAGACCGAAGAAAGTAGAATGACGGAGCGGGCAAGAACCTTTTCCCAAATGCCGCCTCTGCGGGATCTCTGGTCGGTTCTGAGGGAAAACCCAGCACGGAAGAAACACAGCTCTTCGGGATCTTTATCTCGCCGAGATTTCTTGCTCTCGCCGTGCGCGTGGAAAGGGCTGGTGCGGTGGTACCTGCGGTGGTAGATGTCCCGTTAGACCCCGAGAACCTAGGCATTCCTAGGCCCTGTTGGTGGGTTTGTTTCGGGCGTCGTTTTTTATGCCCATTTTTAAAGGCACCGAGACAGGGCCAGGTAGAGCAAACCGATTCGAGATTCTCAGTGCGGAGCATTGGGCTTTATGTAGATGTGAGACCGGAGCTATGAAAGCACAGCAAGAGGCAGTGTTTGTTTTAGCGAATTGCTTGCGAATTATGTCCATAAAACGATAAAGTGCGAGATGGAATATTGGTAGTTTTTTTCACTAAAAAATAAGAGGATGACTTTTCGATGCCCAGACCGATGTCTATATACCCAGACTCTATAACTTGGTTGGATACATTTCTATCATTGTTCTTTCTCTCTCTTTCTCTCTTCACAGGATAGCGCAATTGACCCTTATGGAAATTAAATACTAAAGGTAAGCATCGAGTACTCTTCTTCAAAATCAAGAAAAACTTCGACCATCCCCGGCTCGGAATCGGTTCGCAGAACTTCCGCCGCGTTCCGTACAGTCACTGACCTTCTACGGTCGGCCGAGCACAAGACGCTCGGATCGTGTCGATGACCGTAACCTACCCCAAACCGGAGCAGCCAGAACGCGTGGTGGTTGCAAAAAAAACCGAGCCCACCTTCCCCCAAAGGCTCTCAGGACGTTCTTCTCCAGTTCCACCCAGCCGTTATTATTATTTACCCGGAATAAACAAACTCCAACCGCAGGACTCTCCCCTTGTCCTGTTCGCACGGGGCCAATCGGCCGAAGTGCAATGCAAACACACTGCTCCGGGGGTTTAGGGAAAAAGGAGGCGTTTTTCACTCTCGCTGGCGGACGCCACGCCGAGCGCACGGAAAAGGAAAACTCAGGCCTCCAACAAAAGCCAAAGGTGTCAACAACCTTTAAACTTCAGAGCAAAGACGAGTGGGACCGAGGAGAGAAGGCAGTTTGAAGGCATTTTGCACCTCTTTTCTGTATGATTTGAATGTATTATGAGTTTCTGTGTTGTACAGCCTCAAATGAACATTATTTTACTCATTTTTTATTGAAATAAGTCTATTTCAACCATAAACGAATCGCTTAATCATTGCAAATAATCTGTTTTCGCGGCTGTTAATGGCACTAGAGCCCATTCTTTCCACACTCTGGTCGAACACCACACGTGCACTTAGCCGAACACCAGACACCATTAAAGCGGCTGCAGCGGCGCAAAAAATGAACAAAACAAAAGGGATGATGCACTCCAGCAGAAAAGGGGTTATATGCAACCCCGGTTCCAGAACTGCCGCATGTGTGTGTGGTTCATTAACCCCCGTCCGGTGAGTCTGTGAGTGTTTTGTTTTGCAAAAAAAACGAAGGGTTCGAATGCAGTTTCGCATTTCGTTTTCACTTTCGCCACGCTGCATGCGTTGGAAAGATTGGAGGGAAAAAAGGACACAAAGCGGACGATTTGATTCATGATTTTTAAGTGAAAAACGTTTGCTTTACTACACTAAGAGCATCGCCCAGACGCTTAGAGCGCATCTGGTGTTTGAATGTTTAACCCCACCAAAACGGCGGCGGAATCACGTTCCGCTTCCTGTTGCTGCCTCCGGCTGCAGGCGCGAACATTTTCGCGCTTCACCGAGGTCAGTGTTCTCAGAGAACGCCGAACAAAGTCAGTCGCAGTCGGCGTCAGTAATTGGTTTCGAATGGTGCAGGTATCTCATACACACAGAATGCACGCCAGCGTGTCGTCGCCACCACCCACCCACCCACTGCCACCCCTTCCCAGGAACAACACTGCGGCAACTATGGCGACAGCGAACCAATCGATATTGCCCAGACGCTTCCTCATTTTGCGGCTCCCCCGATTCACCCGAAGGCGCTCGCTCCTCCGCATAGTAAGTCGGGGAAAAGTTTTCCCTTTTGTTCGCTTTCGGGTGGTTTGGGGAGGGGTGGCGCGAGAACTCTTTCACCTCCAAAAAGGCTGGCGGTTGGGTAAAGATTGTGGCGGCACCTTGAGTCGAGGCCTATTCCGCGGGCTCGAGTTGCCATTCACAAGAAAAACGGCTCCATCACCAGCCCAGACAGGCCGACGGCGGTGCCGGTGCCGGCTGGGGTGGTTTGGTAAACAACCCCCCGTATGGAAATGGCCGGGGCTCGCCACCGAGCACCGAGGAGTGAGCGAGACGGTGGGAAAACAAACACCCCGTCACGGGGTTTTTCTTGTTGTTTTTGCGCTAACAAACAGGAAAAATTGCCTTCAGCAGGACCCTTCACCCTCTTACTCCCCCACCCACCGTCTGATACTGACCTCACACAAAAAGGAAAGCCTTACCCAGCCAGTGGTTACTAGGATCCTAGGGAAATGGCGTGGCAAAAAAAAACACGTTGGTACAAAAACATTATCGTAAAAATAAAAAGCATCGCCGACTTTGATGGCGATTAAAGCCAGCAGGGGCAGGAGCTGGTGGCAATGGTGGTGGTGGTGGCAATAAATAATCAACCCCACCCTCCCTCGGTCGGTCCGGCGAGACAGGTCGTCTCGGGATGCGGAAGTCTCGCCCGATGGAAAAGCGATGCCGGGCGACGGATGGTGGTTCATCGACCGACCTACTCAACCCTTACGGGTGGCCGGCCGAACACACGGCGTATCTCTTTCGGTGTCGGGTGCCGTGTGCCTGCGCCACCATGTGAGCATGTAAAATGCATGTGCATTCACGGGTGCATTCAGTAAGAACGGCGCACGTAGCACGTTCTTTCATCGGTAAAGGGAGCACCATTCTGGTCTGGTTTCTGGTTTTCTTTTTGCACACTGCCTGTGCGCGAGTACCCCATGTCTCAAGCGTCTCACAACACCTGGTGCGTTCGCTTTTGGTTGTAAATGGAAAACGGAAACGGGGCACAGGCTCTGCAGGAAAGTTCCGGATGTGGAAAAGAAACGGAGCCCTTACAACAATTAGCAGGTGGTGATGATGCACTGTGTCTGTAGCATAATGCCATCAACAAACGATGGGGGACTTTTTGTCACTCTCTCTCTCCTTTGATTTAAGGTGTTTGGTGTTTGTTTCTTCTCAAATGGCGTGAAATCGTACTGTGAGGAACAGGAATGATTGTTTCTGCACTGCAAGTACGTCCTGTGTGCATGAAAAAACTTTTCCAGCTAGATCGTTTCGAGGCTCGAACCTGTGACGGCCATGACGCATGACTTCCGACTTACCCTCACGGCTATGATGATGGCTCTTTTCATGTGGGTCAAAATGATAGTTTTATTGTGATTTCTAGCTCAAACAAACAAGTTTTTGTCAAGTTATCTTCGTACAGTTCTTGCACGCGCCGTTCCAATAAGTAATTGCCCATAATGCGCCCTCACCATCGTTACGGGCGCTTGTGTTTTGCTTCGTTATTATTAAATTGTCCTTAATTAACTCGTCTGCTCATCGACGAGACCCGAACCCGTCTGAAAGGGTGCTGTCGGGGGAGCGGCAAAAAGACGAGTTATGATTGCATCGCCAGACACGTACGTCTTCCGCCAGTCTGCCAAGTCCATTCAACCCTACCGCCAAACTATCAAGCTGAGCGCGTCAAGTGAGGCGCACCGTGTGATTTTAACGCGTCGCCTCACCCGTTGGGCGAGAAAGAGCCGGCGCCGGCAAGGGAACGTAAGGGTATTGGAAAAATAAAAGTACACCACACCACGCCGCACGCAACACTCCACTGCACCCGCGTTCCGAGAACGGACCTAGGACAACGTCATTCCGCTTGCGCAGATCGAAATGGAAAACGTCAGTTCCTGTGCGAGCGCCGGTGCTTCCGCCCGGAACGGCCAGAACCCGGGCGCGCGAGACGGTGCTGCTCGGCTGGTTGGAGAAAAACAAAAACAAAACTGCCGAGAGAGGCCCCGCCGGAGTCGTTGTTGACACGTACTTCGTGCATCGATGGCTCGCCGTCGCCGCCGCCGCTGTGTGTTTTGTGCGAAAATTGCATTTCCTCTGGCGTTCGGCGTTCTAATTGCAGTGGACAAACAAACACACACACACCGCTGGCCGCTCACGCGTCATGCGCAGTTCGTCACCGTGTCCATCGCCAGCCGTCGGCGTCACGAAAAGCACTGCGACCGAGTGGGTCTTTACTGCGTCATTTGCGTTTTACAACGGGCCTCCGAAAATTTCGACATCCACTCCAGGGCGGAAGACGCGCATGGACGTCGGGCTGGACACGGGCACTGCAGACGGCTAGACATGCAGGAACCAGACTCGGTTTCGGGGAGGCAAGCGAGCGAGCGAGCGAGAGAGAGCGACTAATTCGTGTGTGCGTGTAGCTCTGCAAAAAGGGACGCCCTCTGCCCTGGGGTTCTACGGTGTTGGGATAGGTCCGGGAACTTCGGCATGGGAGCACGGTCGTCTGGCGTGTTTGCTTTCTGCCCTCGTGCGTTTCCCGCTCACTGCACCGACACGGTACGTAAGGGTGTGTGTTTTTCCTGCTGTTTTGCTGCTGCAAAAGCTTGGAACGATACGGGGTAGGGGGTGTTGTAATGCATTTTTTAACGCTCATCGTCGTTTAGGGAATTTGACTGCACGACTCGAAATTGCTTTCCGCCCAACAAAGTCCCCTGTGGGGTTGTGAGATGGGAGGTGACTGGGGAAAACAGCATAGTACGACTGTTGTAATTGAAGTTTTCTAACACAATTTCATCGTGATAGCTATTATTGTTTGATTTTTCCTATTTAGGTTTCGAAAAGTTCTTCAAAACCTCAATTCTAGTCTTTTTTATTAGCAAAAACTTATAAACAGCATTGTTTTGAACACAAAAGAAGCTTCCTGTATCTCTTTATTATCCTTCAAATAGCTATATCCGCGTTCCGTACAAAGAAACACTCTTCGAACCACCACCGCCACCGTCTTCCGAGACAATCTTCAAATGGAAAGGAAATTGCTGTTCCAAGTCTGCTTCCAGGAATTTCTGAGTAGTAACTTTCGGTCCCGTTCCCATTTCAACGAGACGAGCTGGTGTACGTAGTAAGGAACACATTACTCAGTCTCAGTCTCAGTCTCGAGGTGTGTGTTTTTTGTGTGTCTCTTACTCTTAGTGTAAAAATAAAATAAAAAACACACAGAAATTCAATCATGCACCGAACAAGGCATCCCACTCCATGCCGTCCCACAAGAGGACTACCTCAACCACGCACACTAACATGAAAAAGGGACGGTTACAATGCGGAAAACGAAAGTCGCGACCAGAACGTCCAGGACGCTGCAGCAGCAGCAGCAGTCGCGGTGTAAATGAGACGCCGTGGGAAAATACCTCCCCTGCTTGCCTCGTTCCGTTTTCCACCTTGCAAACCGGAAGCACGGCGATCCAGTCGATCCATTTCGGTGCTAATCTTTGTTGGGGTGGTAGCGTCAGGTCCCTGTTTTGGGATGCGCCGCGCATCCACTTTCGTAGTACACCGAACGGGGTGGCAGAGAAAGCTTTCGCACCGTCTCGTCATCGGTTGCATTTTCATCATAATAAAAACACACACACTAGGAGGGAGAGCGAGAGAGAGCGACAGCGACTCGTGTGGGAAACCCGAACCCAAAAACACGAACCCGATGGGCCGAACGAACCGAACAGAGACTCAACTTTGTGGCGTGTGCGGTAGGTTTTGGTTTTGGGTCGCCGCGTTCAGTCGCACGCAGAACTTCCGATCCTGCCGAAAGCAAAACACACACCGAACCGGACCGAACTCGAACGAAAGGCACCCCCCCTCTAGTCGGCTGGGTGGATGTGGTTTTTCGGTGTGGTGCTGTGTAAATATTGTTGTCGTAGGTCCGGGCTGCAGGCTCGTCGCCGTGTGTCGATGTGACGGTCGTGCTTTCGTTCTCGTGAAAGGCTATTTTTATGCGTTGTGCGTTGTGGTTGCAAATGCGGCGGAAAGAAAGAGCTTGAAAAACTAGCCACTAGCACCAAGCGAAGAATCAATAACTAGGATGTCCTTTTAGTCCAACGGGTTCTGCATCCTAACAGTGCGTACCAGTGTGGTGCTTAGTGGAAAGCGGAAGAACGGAAATCCAATATAAGGGTGTGTGTGTGTGCGAGTGTGAGCTTTTCCCTTTTTTCTCGGTGCAAGATCTCGCTCCTTTCCACTTCCGGGACGGGACCGGCCGGTTTGCACGGACCCGGGAATTTGCCGTTACTACAGGCCCCTCGTGTATGTGTGCCCCGAGAATGCTGGTAAAAGTGAAACCATCCTCACGCACACGCATACACCGCCCCATTCTGTTCTGATGTCGCTTCTGCTCGCTGAAAGGATCGCACAGTGAGAGTGACCAGTATATGTGTGTAAGCCGTGTAACGAAAAGTGAGATCGAGTCGATCTGAACCCCACTGAAAACACTGTCCCAGCCCGTCCACGTCTACACTCAAACACGCCAGCACGGTTGGCTATGAGAGCAAGTATGTATTGTAGAGGCGATGTTGTTTTTTTTTCTTTTCTCTTCTCTTCGTCCGAGCGCCATATAGTAACTGCCAGCTTACAGGGACCGAGGACAACACAAACATTGTTAACCCAAAACCCCCGATGCACTTACATCGTTCGCTCTCTCTCTCGCACGCTCTCGCTCACTCGCGACCCGAACGCGAGTGTGGGAAAATCGATAATTTCCATTTTACATTCGCGCGGGTCGAGGAGTTGACTGAAGAAAGGGGGTGTTGTAAAGACGCCTCGTCTGCCATGCACATTTGTAACCGTGTGTGTGTGTGTGTGCGTTACTGCTTGCAGCTCGGGGCGGTATTCGCGCAGTAATGGAGCAGCATGGTGGCTCACTCGAACGAAAACAAACCATTTAAGGACTCGAGCTTCGCTCGCTCGTTCGCTCGCTCGCTCGCACCGCCCCGGTGTCTCTCTGTGTGTGCGTTTTCCACCATTTACTTCCGGATGCACATTCCACTATGTGTTTTCGCTTTCAGCCCGGCAGCCCGACCGTTTTCCTGACCGACCCGGCTCACTTTCGCATTTCCTCATGCGAATGAAGAAAAAACAGAGATTCACACATACAAAAACCCTCCTTCCTTATGTATAGGACGCGGCGGCGAGAACGATTAGCCGCTTAGCTCGTGGCTCGTGAGACGGAGAGAGACGGTCGCACCAATTACAGCCGCATTTTCGTTTGATTGATGATGGCTGATAAGATTAGACGGACGCTTCGGGGCGGGTGACTCGGTGTGTGCAGCGCGATTAAAGTCCAGATTTTAATTGCCTGTTTACCTTACCTACATTCGAGCGTTTGCTGCTTTCGTTAAATGCACATTCTTCATTTTTTATTGTGATTTGACTTTGACGCCTTCCAGAGATCTGCTTCTGATTCGGTTAGCTCTAAATCGGTGCATTGATAATCGCCACGTGTACGATGCGTTATATAAGAGCAGGGTGTGTGTGTGTGTGTGCCTCTCTCGTTCAATCAGTGTGCTTCCGTCCAGCCGCGGAATATTCTAATTAAAACAGCAAAACAAAAAACACCCCCGTCTGCCACTCGCCAGCTCGTGAACACGCGAAATCGCACTCTCACGAGCTGAGCCGAGTCGCCTACGACCGACAAAGGGGTGCCACGCGCGCGCGCGCGCGCCATTCCAGAAGATTGTTCCAGCTGCACAGTGGGCCACCGCCTGCCTCTGATTGGTGATGTTTCGAACATTGCGAACGATCACATTTTCTGATGGTTTTTAAGACTGTGATTATCCCATCGGATTTTGAATGTAAAACGGTCAAATTGAGCGTTTAAAGCATTGAATTGCCTACTTTTAGGCGTTCGTTATTCTGACCAGCCCAAAGCTATGGAATCTGTACTACAATCGCTTTATTAATGCTTTGTTGTGGGCTTATTTATCTGATTTTATCATTTATTCTATTTTTCATCGTCTGAGCATGTTTTGAAGGGCAAATAAATTATCATTAGACCATCTTATTGA
The DNA here is from genome assembly GCA_000349145.1 of Anopheles dirus. Lineage (NCBI taxonomy): Eukaryota > Metazoa > Arthropoda > Insecta > Diptera > Culicidae > Anopheles > Anopheles dirus. The sequence goes on from KB672490.1 coordinate 6,235,928, forward strand.
ATTCTAGCTTTGACAGCTATTATTTTTGACATTTTTGGGAGTATTGAGGAGTATATTTTTCCAACATTTTTTTTAAATATTTTTTTGCATTCACCCTACCATTTTCCCACTGTACAGTGCCGAGAAATAGCTCGTTGCAGCTGCAAGGTGTTAGGTGAGACTCAAGGCAACATCCGATGTCAAATGTAAGTGACAGCGTAGTGTGGATTAGATGAGATGTCAGGGTCACCGTCGCCCAAGTAAGATAGAGATACTGTTTTTCCATTACAAAGGAAACCCCTTTCCGTAAGCTTTTCTGATAGTTGATGCAATGTTAAAAAAACACCTTAATGCCATCAGCTCATGCACATGAGTCTATTTTTGATCAACGCTCACGCTCAATGGAACGATACCGCTGGAGTGAAGCTGAAGTGCAGCAATCTAAAACGAACCGATTGAGATTTACGGCATTACGAAACGGGTGGCCGCAAATTTAGCTGCACACACACACACATGGACACATAGAGCAGCAAGTGCCATTGGGGCAAAACAATGCCCCGGCCCCAAGCGTTCGCGATGCGCCGAGATGACATTCGACGATCACGTGTAGGTCGACGGAAAACGTGACCACACGCCACCGCCATCGACGCCGCCGTCGCCACCAATCAAGCGCTCGTGTCCATTGTGTGCCTCTCTGTGTGCGTGTGTGTGTGTGTGTGTCTCGGTGTGCACATATTTCCTTATTGTTTGGCCCCGATTGTTTACCTCCGGTTTGCAGTGGCAGCGGCGTCGGCAGCGATGCAACGCTTCATCACTCTGATGCAATGGGAATATGGGAGGGAAAAATATTTACTTTCGCTTGTTGCGCCCGCGCTCCGACGGGTGGCCTTCGAGTGGTGTGTGCAGGCCGGGCGGGAGGGGGTGGGCGCCACTTACCACCCACCACCCCACCACAGGGGGATGCGCCCCCGGTCTAATGACTGCAGCCCCGGGATGCAACCATTGCAACTGATAAGCTCGCTCGAGAGTGCTTCGCGGTGTAAGCCGGGTGCGCGCGCGCGCACACACAAAGCGGGTGGGTGAGTGTGAGTGTGTGTGCGAGGGGGGGTGAGCAATAATATTAGAAATGCTCTTGTTGACATTGTGCCGCGTTTGCAAATCGAATCAAGAGCAGCGCAGGGCGGCACAGGGCGTTGCATCAATTCCAATTGGGTGCTAGTAGTGGTGGTGGAGATGCACACGCGCCACTGCTTTGACTAGCCCCGGACAACTCGAGGAAGCGATCTTTTGTTTGAACTCCACGAGGGAAAAAAGTGAAACCAACTAGTAAATTTCCGCCGCACTGGGCAAGGGATTGATAGCAGAGCCGACTCTGCGCCTGGAACTGGAACAAAAGCGGGAGCGCCGGGAACGAGTGGGAATGAGTGTGTGGCCACTCACGGCGGCACTCACCGCGCCCATCCAGAGACCCGATATTCGATGCGGCCCGACCCGATGCTGATGCTGATGATCACAGTTGCGCTCCGCTTTCGCAGATCGCGAGATGCAATTTCCGTGCGGCGAGTCCGTGGCCATTTTCGTCATAAAAAGCGTTTTTTCAAAAATAATTTTACCTATCGCACCTATCCGCTCGCGAGTGGCACGTTCCGATGGGAGCCTATTTTTAGTGTGGTGAGATGGTGCCGCAGGACACTGTTGCAGGCGTGCGATAAAGAAGCTAATTAAAAATAGTTGAAGCAGGCCGTAAAGAGTGACAAACGACGCAGTTCCAACCCGCCGACAGTGAAAGTGTCCGCCTGATCAACCCGCCGAGGCCGCCTGCAAGCAATTCCGCCGCCATTGCGTCATCCGGACAGCGGTGTGTGTGTGTGTGTGCAGCTGCATTTGCACACCGCCTCCTCACGTTCAACACACGACACCTGCCGTTTCGGTCGGCTCGATGATTTGGCTCCAGCGAGTGAGCCTCAAGGTCAGTACGGATGCGTAGCGAAACCTCCAGGAAGCTCCGTTGCGCAAACGAACCGATAGCGTATCGCGCGGTCGGGGTCGGGCTGCGCGCGCTCGAGTGGGCGCACCGAGCGCAAACGATTTCCACTGTCACGTGCCGGCGCTGATAGGGCGGGATAGTGGATCGACGGTCGGTGGCGCGTGGCTGAAAACCGCGCTGCGTTCGAAGGTCGCCACCCGGGAGCATCCGATGCGAACGGGATGGCAGGCTATTAGCATGCTTCTGTGGTGGGTTCGCCTATCGTTTCTCTCGCTTTTTGCGTCTCCAATCTCAAAGCAAACAATCGAATTTGGAGGAAAATTGACAAAAATTCAACAAAAGGCCAGGCGCCTCCATCTCATCTTTTTTGGGGGTGATGCGCGCGTTCACAAACAAACCGCGAAATGTTTCCATCGCCTTGTGCTGTCAATACGGACACCCGTCGGACGCCCCGTAGTTTACGCCACATTCCACACTACATGAGCTACGGCGACCGCCTCGTTTCAACTATTGACGAAAGTAATGAACGAAACACTTCCATTTTCTAATTCATTCGGCAAACGCGCGCAGTGACGCGATCGCGAGAGCGGTCAGCGCCGACGGTGCGCTCGAAACTACCGAGCAGAGCGGCGTTTAACCTTGCGCCTAATTATAAACCATAAAAAACCGGCCGAACGGAATGGACATACGGCCCAGGCGGGGATGAGCAAACCGCCCACCACCCACCCGTCCCATATCCCGGTAGGTTTGCACATGCACATGCACCATATGTGCATCACATGCGCACCGTGTTCGATGATCGCTAAACAGACCAGAATCCGGGCTGTTGTGGTGGTGGTGGTGGTGCTTGGAAAGATTTTCCAATTGACACGAACGAGCAAAACTAACAAACACATCCACCGCGAAATGGACGGCGAGGAACTATCAATCCCGTTCGATGATGACGTTCACAGTCCCTTTTTCCGGCGCTTTTCCGCGCGGTTTTGGCAACCCTTGCTCGGGGCGCGTACGCTGCTCGAGTGGGTGCGTGTTTTCGTGTCGGGTGTGTTTGTGCGCGCACTTGTGAGACTCGCACCCGGCTCGCGTCGGCGACGCGACGTGACCGCGCCGCGATTAGTTTCGAGCGCGGTGCCCCAGACGAACCGCGTGAGCGTGTCGCTGCAGCCGTACTCGCAAACGGTGCCGGTGCAACGCCTGTGACGAGCGTTCCCGATCGTGTTAGCCGCCTATCGATCGCTGGTGGGCGCTAGTGGAGACGCGGCGTTTTTTTCTGTCTGTGAACTACTGTGTGTGACATTGTGTGAGTGTTTTTCTAGAAGAAGTTATCGTTGGTGAATATAATCAGTTGATTTCAAACTGCTATTTCAACTCAAAATCGTGTGTGAAAAGAATCGTAGTTGACTGGGATCGTTTGACCCCTGAATATATGCAATACCCTTAACAACGGAGTTATACGACTTCGAGGAGCACACATCGAGCATTCAAAGTCGGTTAATCACTATCAACAGGTATGTGGATAGCATACATTCAGGCGCTTTGAAGGAAATTTTAATTTATGTATAAAAATTGAATAAAATTCAACAAAAAAGTCTTCATTATGACCTCATCACGCCCTTATCCCCTTGTGCGAACCCTGCCACTCCTAGCCTGGCTATGAATCGCCACCACCACCAAACCCCATTCATAACACTATCAAACCCCCCCAACTTGACGTACATCGTTTCCTCACATGATCTCACGCGATCGTGCGGTGGTTTCCTGCGCCTAACCTTCACTTTTCGCCCGGCCCAACCTGCGGGAGATTCTTTTCCGCCATCATCTATCTGTCATCCTGTCGGCGCACACTTGAAAACGGTCATTCAACGTCGCGCCTAACCTTGATCGCGGTACCGGTACCGATCGCGCTGGTTTGCGTGTTGTTGGCAACCGACCAACCCGGGTTGGGGTGAAAATTCGCACCACAATCAAGATGGCGACCCGGTGGGATGGTACGCAACTCGCCCGGGGGAACGGAACCGGCAGCGGAATTCGGTTAGTGGGGGGGAAGGGGGGGGGGTTAGTGTTTTTGAAGGTTTTTCCTGTTTGGCTGCTGTTTCGGGTGCAGCACCCCTTGCGCCTGGGAAATTGGCGCTTGCCGCGGAGGGGCCGGTGTGTGGGATGTCCGACGGCGCGCCAAGTTTATGTTTTCGCGACGATGCATTGCTCCCCTCCGACGGGTGAGTGAGGGGAGTGTCCCACCGAGGGGGTGGCGATGCTAAAAATAAAGTGATGAAAGTTTATTAGGAATCTCAATTGCCCACACGGTGCATTTTCCGTTTCGCCGTCACGCACCGCATCGCGGCGCGACAAATCACAGCCGTGCGAGGTATTTTCGGTGCGCGAAATAAAAGTAAAATGATCCTTAGCAACAAAAGCGCTCACTCGACCTACCAAGCACCATGCGCCTCCTTTGGGGTGAGTTTGAAAAGCAAGCAACAACGCCACATTCCGAGACACAAAGAAACGCTCAACGGAAACACACACAGGGCTGAGAAGGGTTGAAAGCTCGCGTGCTCGCGTGGAAACGAGAGTGAAATGGTGAAAATATAATGTTCCACTCCTGTTCCGTGTTGTCTGCCCACCGCTTCCTGCTTGCCTGCGGTGAGCGGCCGTGTGAGCGTCTCCGGATGCTGGCGCTGCGAGCGAGAGAGCGCACTCATGTGTTCGCTCATCTACCGACGAATCCTTGCCGTGCGGCGCAGACGAACACGAGCACGAGCGCGTGCATCCCGGACCTATCCCAACGCCCGAAGCGAAAGGATTCGGGCTGGTACAGCCGTTGCGCCAAACTGGGTCAGTAGAGGATTTTCGGCTCCCGGCTCGGTCGATCGACGTCGCGAGGGGTGGGTGGGTGGTTGGGTGGGCGGGTGCGCTTCCGCGTGCCGAAATGAGAGCAAGACATTTCCGCTGCAGCTTCCCGCTCCGTTTTCGGGAAGTGGATCGATAGGCGATGCCGACTTAAAGCGTCACCAGCGGGGGCATCCCGAGGGCCACGAGCGAGCTTTTCCGCTTCCCTGTGCGTGCGGGTGCGGATGCTGCTGCTGCTGCTGACATCTGACATTTCAAACACAAACACGGCGTGAAGTGCTGGCCTGGTCGGTTCGGTGCCACCCTTGTGCTGGCCGGCCAACTAAAATGTCCTCCGGAAGCGAAGTGCTGCACGTCGCGTGTCCTTGTGTGAGGGTGTGTTGAAGAAGCAAACAAAAAAAACCCAACAAGGAGCCTACTTGCCACTTCTCGGTGAGTTGTGTCGCACTCCATGTGTGTGTGCGCGTGTGTGTGTGTGTGTGTGAAATGTGGTTTGGTGCATCGCATTCCTGCAGTACCGTTGCATAAGTGGGACTCGCCAGTTGCGGTTTTGCGTGTTATCCTTGGGCCCGTCGCGATAAGTCCTCGCGATAAGCGATTCAATGCAGGGCCCACCTTGACCATGTGCCGGCGGTTTGTGACAGTGTGTGTGTGTGTGCTAGTGTGTGCTACAGGAGGGGGGGGGTCACATAAAGTGACGAGTTTAATTTTGCCTGACCTTTGCTATTTCACTTTCATTCGTGTTCCACGTCCGGCTATGAGCGCTTTTTCTGTCACAAGCGTCCATTTACAGTGAAACAATAAAATGTGTGCGCCCGGGTTTTGAGATCGATAAATTACGCCTTTCGGTTGCTGGATGGCACGCAAAGCAAATAAAAAAGTAAAAACCCACACACACGCACTCACAACCAGGACGGAGACTGACTGCTACGTAATGCATTTTTACTTCACCGTCGCCCATTGTCGTGTGCTCGAAGTCCCGACCACGGACAACATTCAGGAAGGGTGACGAGGTGGAGGGAGAAGGAGGGGGAAGGAGGGGGAGGGAAAGAAAACTGCATTTTCCCTAACCCACCCACCCCGGCTCCCGGTTTCGAAGCGTCACTCGAGAAGCGCATACGCGCTCACCTAGTTCACTGCTGCATCAGGATTAGAGCGGATTGCATAACTCACTCACTCACTCGCTCACTCGCTCCACTCACTCCGCTCACTTCACTCACTCGCTCACTCGCTCGCTCTAGCGTACACGCATCTACATCACAGCCCGTGCTGACCTTGAGTCGGATTTTTCACTCCCACTTTTCATGCACCCTCCCCCCCCCCCCCTCCCCTTCCACCACCCATTTTTGGAGTGCGTCTGTCCACAAGGACGCTCCCGGTTTGGACATCCGCATCGTACACACGACGCTCATCCATCGTCCGGTGCATCCTTTCACTGGCACTTCACCTTGAGACAACAAAGCGCGCAGAGTGTGTTTGCGCGAGAAGCATCTCGATCGTCGCAGTTTTCCCAGGTGGAACTGGACTCGCAGGGGAGGAGTGTGTGTGTGTGTTCCAGTGGGGGAGGAATCGATATTTACTCCGAGTGGCGTCACTGTCGTACTCGCACCTTTCCTGCGGGACGACCGCATACGATACAAAGCACGTGCACTAATTGCGTCCGATTGTATTCTCATGTTCTCTCTCTCTCCTTCTCTCTCTCTCTCGGTGTCCAGCAGCTAATCAACATGTCTGGAGCGAATCCCCCTCGGAGCGTTACGCCAAACGCGCAGCAGGACTACGATGTTACGCGTATGCGAGAGGAAGACTTCGAGCGGCTGGCCGTCTACATCGTGCCGGATATGCCCTGCGAGAAGGGCGTTACGGGACGGGCGGAAAAGACCCTACCCCGCAGCCTCACGCTCAAGCCCTCGCTCGTCCTCTCGACGCCCACATCCACGGTAGGTGCTCGGTGGGAGACCTGTGCAGGCGCCTGTGTACTAGAATCTAACCTGATTTCAATTTTTCAAAATTCACCACCGCAACAGACTGAAGGAGTGTGGAGTACGGGCGTCATCCCGCGCGGCACCAGGTTCGGCCCGTTCGAGGGCGTCCGCACACCGAGCCACCCCAGCGACAAACAGCTATGGCGGTACTTCTGGAGGGTAAGTGTCTGGGCGACGCGTCCCCGCGGTTAGGCAAACTATCGCTAGACTAGACAAAGGCGTCACTCTCCGTCTGTCTCTCTCTCTCTCTCGCTCCTTCTGTGTCACTTTCCTCGGTAGTATCGGGTGGTTGTGTTGGTGGTGGTAAACGGTCTAGCCCGAAACGCATCCGTCTGTCGAACGGGAAACGAATGCTCCAAGCGCACGCAATGCGGTGGAGTTGTTTTCTTTCCTTGTGAAAGAGAAACAGCAAACTCATTCCTGTAAAATGACACCCGTTTTGCATAACTTGCAGGCGCAAATCTCAAAAACACCTCCGTTTGACAGCAATTAGATTCATTCGAGCAGAAAAGAGCACCCGTTTGCATAACCTGCAGGCGCAAAACAGGACCTACCGCAATGCGAACGGGATGCTGCTGCTGCTCGACTTTCCTTTTTCATCCTCTGATGGATGCGTTGCTGCGTGATGCGATGTGAGCTCTCTCTCACACTCACACACGCTCTCACTCACTCACTCACTCCGCGGACGCAGACACTCGTCAAAGAAGCCATAAGGAAGTGTGCTCTCTCGTCCCATTCGGCAGAAGAAAAACGGGCAAACCTCGTAATGCAGACGGCAGCAGCTCATAACTTTCGCCGCCATTTCTTTGTTGTCGGCAAACTCCACCGTGTGTGTGTGTGACTCCATCAAGCCTTTGTCTAGCACGGCGTCCAGGGGGAGACAAATGGTTCCCGAACCCCCGCTTCGAACGTTACAACTTTGTCTATAAACTGTGTTTTTTTCTAACTCTCTCTCTCTCACACACACTCTCGTTATGTTCTCTTTCTCTTTATTTCCATAACCTCAACTACTCGCTTCACGCTGTCGACTGACGTGTACAAACAAACCCAATCAACGCTAATTCTGAAATCTATCTATCGCCATCTAACATCCCTCCCATCATCTAACCTACGAAACGACGTGCAGGTGCAGGAACTACGACACGTCTCGTACGGGAATATCAAGGTACATATGACTTTTGTATGATATCGTGGTTGACTTCTTCCTTCGCTTCTGTCTCCACAACCCACCTGAGGCTCCGATTGCAATCGAATCTAATACTGGAACCCGTTCGCTCCCGTTCCCGCAGATATTTAAGGACAGTGATTTCTACTACCTGGACGGGTCGGACACGGCCCAGTCGAACTGGATGCGGTACGTGGCGTCCGCGTACAGCTTCTCCGTGATGAACCTGGTCGCCTGCCAGCACCAGGAGCACATCTACTTCTACACGATACGCGACATCATGCCGAACGAGGAGCTGATGGTGTGGTACTGTCGCGACTTCGCCAAGCGGCTCGGCTACGACATCGACCCGGAGCGGGCGACCTACTCGATCTGCCGCGAGGAGGTGGTGAAGAAGACGTACAAGCAGCCGGTCCCGCCGGAGGTCGCCTACAACCACGTGAAGCACGTGATGGGCCTGTACCTGCCGGCGATGGTGCGCAGCACGCCGACGCCGAGCCCGTCGCCGCCGGCCGCCCCGGCCCCGAGCGGCCACGTGCCCTCCGCCAAGCATCACGCCCACCACCAGACGGTGCTGCGGGAGCCGCGAAGTGGGTGTGGGCCGGCGGTGCCGGCGGCCGTCCCGGCGGTCGGCGACTCCCTGCGCGACCGGTCGCCCATCCGCATCGTGATCCGCGAGCAGAGCCCGGCGCTGCTGCGGGAGAGCGTGAAGGAGGTGGACGCCGACTCGCCGATCTCGCAGACGAAGGAGACCGCGTACGAGCACCAGCTGACGCCGAACGACGGGTCGGTGCGCTCGGACGAGGGCTACCACAGCAACGGGTACCACGAGGACGGCTTCACGCCGCCGGAGGACTCGAGCGACAGCGAGAGCGAGCACAACTACGTGCTCGACTGCTCGAAGAAGGCGATCGAGCCGAAGGAGACGAGCGTCGGCCAGCACAAGGTGAGCACGACGGAGGCGTGCGACAAGAACGAGTACCGGAAGGTGAAGATGAAGATGCCGCTCAAGTACGAGTTCAAGAACAACAGCAAAAACTTCAAGGTCGAGCCGGAGCTGGAGGCGAGCGAGCGGGAGGTGGAGGTGGCGCCGGCGGTAGGGCCGGTTCCGAGTGAGGCGAGCGTAACGCCCGCCACCAGCACGGTGATCGTGTTGGACACGACGCCCGAGACGGTCGTGGTGCCCCTGACGAAGAGCTACTACGAGGCGGAGCCAACGTCGACGTCACCGGCCACCTTCATCCGGTACACGCCACCGAGCTCGAGCTCGATCTTGGAGACGATCCTGACCGGCAGTGGCAATGGGAGAGCGCCGTCCGTGGATGACCCACACCGGCGTCAGCCGAACGCGACGCCACCGCCGACCTCCCCGACGGAGATGGCCTACTCGTACAAGAAGTCGCAGCGATACGGAACCGCCTGCAGTCCGGACTCGAGCTCACAGAATCCGGCTCCGGAGCCGGCCGAAGCCGCAAGATCTCAGGCGCACGGACAGGACCCGAAGGAGGCGGACCACGCGGACCTCGGGCACCACCACCTGCCGCACCATCACCTGCATCATCTCCACCACCACCACCACCATCACCACCATCATCCGCACCATGTGCAGCACCAGGGCTACCACCACGGGCACGACCGGGACGATGGTCCGGCGTCGCCGTCACCGTCGCCGATGGTCTACCCGGGCGGGGAGCATCACCCGCATCTGCAGGGTCATCCCCAGCCGCACCACCACCACCACCGGACGCACTCGCCCGTGCCGTACGACTCCCCGGTGCAGGGTTACACCACCAGCAGCAGCAGCAGCAGTATTTACCCGACGTCGAACGGGTCGGGCAGTGTGATCAACAGCGCTTCCAGCTCCACCTACAGCCCACCGTTGAATGGCGGGCACTACGAGCGACTGACGACGTCCTCCTCCTCCTCGTCGACCACCCCGATCCGCTCGGTATCGCCCGGTGCGCCCACCCCAACCGGACCGTCGAGCGGTGCGTTCGTCCAGCTCCAGTCCAAGGGTCAGCTGCCGCTCGGCCATCCCCTAATGCAGCCGTTGACGCCCCTCACGCACCTATCGCCTGGTCGCGTGTCCCCGCCGAGCAGTCTCAGCCCGGACGGTGGCTCGTACTCGCGCAGCGGCAGCCCCATGAGCCCGGGCAGTCCGAACTCGCGCGGCTACCGCAGCCTGCCCTACCCGCTGCGCAAGCGCGACGGCAAGATGCACTACGAGTGTAACGTCTGCAGCAAGACGTTCGGCCAGCTGTCCAACCTGAAGGTGCACCTGCGGACGCACTCGGGCGAGCGGCCGTTCAAGTGTAACGTCTGCACGAAGTCGTTCACGCAGCTGGCCCACCTCCAGAAGCACCATCTGGTGCACACGGGCGAGAAGCCGCACCAGTGCGACATCTGCAAGAAGCGCTTCTCGTCGACGTCGAACCTGAAGACGCACCTGCGGCTGCACAGCGGCCAGAAGCCGTACGCGTGCGACCTCTGCCCGCAGAAGTTCACCCAGTTCGTGCACCTGAAGCTGCACAAGCGGCTGCACACGAACGACCGGCCGTACGTCTGCCAGGGCTGCGACAAGAAGTACATCAGCGCGTCCGGCCTGCGCACGCACTGGAAGACGACCAGCTGCAAGCCGAACAACCTGGAGGAGGAGCTGGCGATGGCCGCCGCCGCCACGTCCGAGTGTTTAGGTAGGTGTCCTTGGTGGTGTCTGCATTTAGGCGCTTTGTTGCTACCAAATAGCTTACTATGTTTCAAGTTGGTGAAGTGTTCCATCTAGTTGACTATTATACAACAGGTCTCCAGCTCTAATATCTCGATGTTCTTCCTTCAAACCACACAGATAAGGATGGACAACCGGACGGGGACGGTGGACGCGAGTTCTACGAAATGTCGCACCTTCCGGCGGCGCACCACCCGGCCGCGGGTGTCGTGCAGACCACTTCCGCCGCACCCTCGCACCACCCGCATCACCCGCACCACGCCGGAATGGGCCATCCGCACCACTCCGAGCAGGTCATCCACAAGGTGTCGGCGGGCAAGATCCAGCAGCACACGAACGGCCCGGCCAGCAATGGGACGGCCGCTGGCAGCAACGGCAGCAACAACAACAGCCCGAACAGCACCAACCACAACCTACCCGCGCCGCACCTCCACTACGGTGGACACCACGGCCCACAGCCACCCAACGGCGGGGTTGCTCCGGCGGCGCCCTCCCAGCACGAGCCGGCCAGTCGTCCGAGCGTGATCGAGTCGAGCCAACCGATGGTGATCGAGTGTACGTAGCCGGGCGTGATACGGCCGACCCGGTGGGGAGCACCCGCCGACTGAGAGACTGTGTGCGCGTACATATACATATTTATTGGCGCCTATTAGCGTGCGTAAAGCGAGCAGGGGGGGCAGCAAACGGACCCTGGCACGGAGCAGACGTTAGACGTTAAGCCGTTTAGGTGTACTATTAAGTGGTCTTACATAACTTAACTTATCCGAGGTTAGAGCCGCTGTAGGGTTCGCTGTGAGCCGGCGCAATGTAAATAATGGCTGTAAATGGGCATGGGGAGTTCGTTCGAATTTGTGATCAAAATTGTTTCCGGTTTAATTGTTTTGTGTTGTATGTGTGCGTGTGCATGTGTGTGTGTGAGAGCGAGAGAACGAGAGCGAGAGGATGCGCTTAGAAGCTTAGGAGATAAGGCGACAAGACTCCCAGAGATAATGCGAATAGATCTACATTAGCGAGAGAGCGAAAGAGAGAGTGAGTGAATAGAAAAACGAAACACGCATCAAAGATCAAAATTGAAGTCTGATAGCAATTAGGGATATTTAGGTTGTTTCATGTGCGCGTTTCCTTTCTCTTCTTCTTACGATTAAAAGGACGAGCAGGACCTTGTGTTATCGGCGAGGCGTCGGCCAAGCCACAACCAGACTGACATAGTTTCCCCCTGCGCAAGTGAGCAACAGACGACCGGGAACACACATACACACAGGTGCGGTTTGTCTGCGCGTTCCGTTTACTTTTTTGGGTGTATATTTGTTCACGGTAGGGAAAACGTACTAATACATAAGAAGAGTGGAAGAGTCTAATAATATAACGGAGCGAGAAGGAGAGAGCTATGAGGATAATGTATAATATAAAACAAACTTTAATCTATAAACCCAGAACACACATCACATTACACTCACACACATACACGAACACACGAGGGAGAAGGTGTACACGAGAGTAATTGAAAATTACGATTCACAACTTAGCTGAAGATCGGTGCTTTTTCAAAACCAACGCTTCCACCGGCTGGAAGGACACCAACCGCGTCCTTCGGTCGCGCTCGGATCGTTCGGTACTAATACTACTTACTCAGAGTTAAGATTTAGACTAATGAATAAAATTATATCAAAACAGAAAACAGGATGAGGCGAAAACGAAGAAAAAAACATTACAAAAACCTTGAAAAACACTAAACGTTATGAGATAAGCAGAAAGGGGAGAACACAGTGAAGTAAGAAAACGAATGAAAACATGGGTGCTATGAACGCTGGTTGGCAGAGTAACAGAGTGAGAGTGTGCGAGCAACAACAAAAGAAACCGCAACAAGAGTAAACTATTGGAGTAGGCAGTGATGGAAACGATATTTGAAATAACAAAACAAAGCAAAACAAAACGAAAAAAAACACGTGGAAATTCTCTTGTTCTTTAAGAGCAACAATAAACTTGCAAACAGTACCGGGAACTCATGCAGAACGAAGCAGAGGCACATGGCAACAGAGTAGAGAAAAAGAAACCTTTATATGAATGAGAAAAAAGAAGAGAGAAACAGGTGAAACCAAGCCCACGCTAACGACACAAACATGATATTTAAAGCAGCAGCAGCAGCAGGCTCGTTTCTTTTGCACCCCACTTCGTCATGCGGTGAGACAGGAACAGTGAGGCAGGACAAGTGTGGCCAAACCCCGATTCTAAAGCTCTCATCCGCTCACGACTCAGACTGACCAAGTGCACATCCGTTCATCACTGCTCGGGCCGGCACCTTCCGTTCCGTTTTGAGGCTCTAGGGTTTTGTCTGTTTCCAAAAACGATAAAACTTTGCTTTTTTGTTTACTTTCTTTTTTGTTTAACGTTTTTTATATTTTTGCCCGTTTCATTCGTTGATCTTTGTTCGTTTGTTTTATGTTTTAGAGATGTGTTTAGAGAGTTTAGAGAGCAAGGTTTTTTTTCTCCTTAGAATCATTAAGATCTGCAATAGTTGCGATCCGCCGGATTCTTCTCCGCGAGAACCCGGATCAAAACCATCACAGGATACTCTACGATAGATGAGGCAGAAGTTAAAGGACAGCAAATACAGTATATAGTACACGAATAAGAAGCGCACGCGCAGAAGAGGACCGAGAGATGTTGACCATTTCTCGACGCGACGTTTTCCAATCCGTTATAAGAGGGCTAATAACTGTTCGGCGACTGGACGCCGAATGCAGCAAACAACTGACTGATTAATTGAATTAGTGCGTTAATTTTAAAACCCTCGTTGTTTTAAGTTCTCAACACCCACTCGGGGCGCAGGTGTTGCAATCAGGTTCGAATCAGGATCGGTACGATGCCGAGCCGGCTGGACTCACGAGCTGCAAGCATTTTGTTTTAAATTCGTTTAGTTACATAGACGAGCGCTGGAAGGGATACTGCTGCACCGGGCATAACGCTCCCGCTAAGGTATATTCACACTTTTTTATATTAATTATTGCCGTCGGGATAAGGTAGAAGCTCGGAAGCAACGCAAAGCGAGTGGAATATTAGCGCAATAGCAAAAAAAACGTAGAGTAAACTGCTGAAACAAACAAAAACAAAAAAACAAGCCGTAGCTTAACCTTAGAACCGCAGGACCACGACTGTTTTTTGGAAGGGGCGCTGAAACGATTGAAAGCAAATGGGAATGCTACCGTTCGGAAGGTGAACCTGGTTTGAAACCGAATGTTGATATAGTGGCGAGGCAACGGAACGGAGAGCCAAGTGCGTGAGATAGAGAGACAGAGAAAGATATACGAACGCTGCTACCTAACTGATAATAATTTAAACATGAAACATATGAACTAAGACTACAGATAGTTAAGCCTGCTGTAAGTAAGTAAGTGAAATGCTAGTGAGGCCGTGAGGCTGCGACGGTGGGGCCGCCGTGCCGGGCCACCTTCGTCGGCGAAAGTTGCTAAATTGCGTGAATGGGAACCGAGTGGAACTCTTTATAAAAATATGGAAAAACCTTTACTGAAAAAAAACTGCAGTGTATTTGTGTTTTTTCTTTCTTGTTGCTTCTCATTGATATCCGAAATATTAAAGTAACTTAATCATATTTGATCTGTCTAAACTGGTTCATAAACCGTTCCGCTGGTTTTAGTACAGAAAGTGTTAGAACAGAGCGGCTGGAAATATTTCAATATGAAATTTGAAATATTTCACGGTCGTTTCATAACGCTCCTCGTTCATAGAGAAACTCAGCGTGACAAATCTGTATAGACAATAACAAAATATAAAATGGAATAGAGACAAAACGTTTCATTTCTGTATGAAAATAACAATAAAATCATATAAAAAAATGTATATTAAATTGTACACAAATTAAGAAGGACTGAGTCTGCTTTTTATCAAGACAAAACCGTGCTCTTAAAATTGTAGCTGGAATATCGTAAAATAAAGCGATTTTTCGGCTAAAATAATTTTTGTGTTTCCAAGGTGTATAACAATGATTTATTACTAACAATGCTTTTAACAATTATGTATACACGCAACACATTAAAATAATATAGCGTCTCTGCTGTCTCGACGTCCGGAGATGAGTCAGTGAATCCCTGTATCGCGGACTCACTACTACAAGGACAACTACGCTGTCATTGCGAGTGAGCATCACTAGCTAATGGGTGCGACACAGGGTGGCTCCTAACA
>KB672490.1:6253476-6265775 GCA_000349145.1 Anopheles dirus
GTCCATCGATACTGCATGCTGTGGTGCCGGTTGCTGTGATGTTGGGTGCTGCGATGGTGGATGCTGTACGAAAGCCGCCGGAAAGTTCGCGCCATTTTGTGAGAGACGCCGTTCCTCCATAGTAAGGTCATCGGGGCTCAGCATCCTTCTACGTTTACGGTGAATTTTGACGAATAACAGATGCTACGCTGGGATCTTTTGAAACTCGTCGCCACTTTTGTGTTTCCAAGGTGTATAACAATGATTTATTACTAACAATGCTTTTAACAATTATGTATACACGCAACACATTAAAATAATATAATAATATATTTCCATTCTGCACTTTGCATGTTTCGGATTCCCTTTTTGAAAATTTGCCAACATTCCTCACACCCACATAAAGAGCAAAATGCGATTTATCCTGCTCTCCAACCGTCTGACGACCCTGCTTCAACCAGAATCACTTTGTTTCCCCTGCACATCGCTGTTCGCTTGCTTTTTCTCGCACCCTTCCCATGCTAACCGTCGAACCAGCGGCTCCGACGAGCACAGTTGCACTGGTGTGCATTTGCATCCATGCTCCCTTCCCTATTACATTGAGCTGGCTGCAGTGGTTAACATGCGGTGCATTTGGAATTCCCCTCGGTGTTCGCTGTTTGCCCCGAAAAACGAATCGAATCCTTGTACCCAGTGCGGAATCGAACAGGAGGGTCGAACGCTCCGAAACGCACCCTCGACCGTTGACGCCGGGCCGGCTGACAGCCTTTCGTTCGGCCCTTTGTTCGTTCCTGCGTTACACTGCAACGTCAGCGTGAAGTGCGCGGCCGGAGCTGCATGCCGGGGTGCTAAAAAACGACCAATCGCTAAACGTTCCAGGCTAAACGTGCGTGTTGTGTTGTTTAACGCCCCGTTTTTTAACAAACCAGTGGGCAAGGATAATGATAAAAAGGCACGAACAAAATGGCTTCCACGCGAGTGTGAAGTAAAACAACCTCCCTTTCGCTGGAAACGGTCACGATAGACACGATCGATGAAGATGTAACTGCTGTCAACGACGAGCTGCGAAGTGCTTTCACTCCCTAATCCAAGACATCATCTCTTGTCAGCAGAATTCGGGCGATTGTTTGCGTTTGCGGTCAGAGGTAAGTTCTTGACGATGGCGAAAGAAAACAACGGTTGACAGATTACGCAAGGCGAGCACGTGGCGAACGGGGATGAGATGGATGAGTCCGGGTCCGGGCAGACAGGAATGGAAAAGGTTTTCACAGCCTACTGATGTTGACCTTGACGACATGTTGATGTAATGATTTAAGATCATAATGAAAGCGAGAGTTCAGGTAATTATAATTGGTGGCTGTTTGTCAAGCATGCCTTTTCACTTTGGACATCTTCCTACACACTTTTTCCTCAAGGATTATTTAGTTGTACAATAGAAGTGAACACCAAGCAAGTGATTTTCATTAAAATTCTATAGAAACAATTAAATTGAATGCTTTACCTGTTCACTTACGATGATTTCATTACAAAACAGGATCGTGAGCATGTATCTATAAAGAAATTTTAGCATATTTTACGAACATTAGAATGCAATCAAGAACGAATTAAAACATTTCGATGAAGAGTACTTCATGTACATATTTTGAAAACCTTCAGCAAAAATCGCAATTTCACGTTTATTTTCATTAGTTTTTTATGTTTTAATGAAGCGTCGATAAAATACTACACATTTTAAATGTCTTCCTTTTTTTCAGCAATTTTCCATTTTAGTTTGCTTGACGCACCTTATTTTTATGAAACGACAATAATTCATGAAGGACCAAATGGATTTATACAATACATTAAATTAAATACCACCAAAAGACGGGTGTTTCGAGGCGGTTCAGATTCAGAACAGTCACTTCTCACTACTACTACGATACCAGTGGAAAACAGCATCTTTATTCGTTTTTTTCCGAGAGTAAAACTTCCATATTCGCTCATGCGCAGATCCTTCCTTTATCGAGCAGATAAAAGGATCAAAATGGCAGCTCTCGTGAGGGTGAGTTGTTTTCTGAAGAATTGTTCCTTTCAAAACATTCTGGAGTTGTTTTTATCATAACATAACACAATTGGGTACAGCGAGAACAAAATGTGTGCAACAGTGGAAGAAAAACTAGTTAAGAAACTCAGTCATTTCAATATCCATAAAGATACAGGGTTATCTGAACAGAGTAAGATTGTTTCTGAACACAACTCTCGATGAAAAGTGAGCGTTTCTCATGTAATTGCAGGTCTGCACCGTCGCGAAGCAAATTTTCAGACCAAACAGGAGCAGTTTGCAGTGGAAATCGGAATCCTAACCGGTCGACAGAAATCGAACCCAAACTAATGATATCTACGGATAACCAGCCACCCTTGGCAGCCGAAGGGTCCGCTAACAGCTGCCTCACCGTTGGCTCGTGTCCATTGTCCAACTGCACACCGAATGCATCCGTGCAGCACAATCGGGCCCGTTCCCATTCCCCTGTACTCGCCTGTGAGTGCGTAAAGGCGGATTAAATCGCATCCAAAACTGCGGCAGAGTCCACCGGTCAGACCGTTGACCGGGTCGTCGATTTCGTTTTTTGTTGCGTGCCCGTTTCATAGCGGGCGTGTGCCGGACCCTAAACAACGGATCGAAAAAAGAAACGGCCCCCGGAAGGAGGAGGTTAATTTGGTTCCGATTTGTGTTCCCTTTTTATCGGGCAATATTTTCATATCATCGCATTAGCGACCGGCTACCGGGATAGATGGAACAACACTCACAAACAAACGCACCGTTCTCCCGCTGATCCGGATTTGTTGTCCGCGGGACACACAAACAAAAAATCGAATCGGTATTGCAATCCGCGCCGATATTATCGGATCCCGGGACCCCCTGGACGTGCCGTTTTCGGACATTGATTGACAGCTGGCCCGGGCGAATGTGCTTTCAAGTGTCAATTAGAAGCGAACGCATAAAAAATGCACCCCGTCAATGGTTCTTATTTGCATGCATGAATTAGGATGGGGTCCCAAGTTTCAGATTGGGCTCCGGAGCGACCGCACGGCTCCTTGTTACACGCTTACACGTGTCACCCTCAGAATCGAGCGAAATTAGGTCACGGGAAAAACAAAACCTTCTAGAAGCGGGCTCGGGCTCGAGAAGCGTATCGGCTTTCCGGTGTTGGAGAGGAAGGTGTTTGGCCCGAGATCGAATAGCGCACCAGTTGCACCACCGAGCGATCGAGACGGATCGTCGTTGTGCTGGATGTCTGGAGCTGGCGCGATATCGATTTCATCACATCCGCTCGCTCACAAGTGTCATTGCTCTGAGCTCGAGCTTCGATCGGGAAGATATGGTGATATGTTTGGGTTATCGTTGAGAGTGTCTAGATCTATAAAAGCGCTTGATTGATGCCGAGAAAAGGTAGAAAAAAGCGTCTCGTCTCGTAAATGTCGTGAAAAAAGTCTGTCAGACTCCCAAGATTCCAAGATAGACCATCTTCAAGGCTACAGTGATGCATTTGGCCCAATGGCTGCTAAGATTGTATTGTGAAATATGTTCTTCTACTGTTTCAGCCATCTTTCGATATGTGTTTCACAAAATTGTTCCAATGAGTTGATTGGAAATACATAATACCTACAAGAAGCACCTACATTAAGGGCAACTTTCCTGAATATCTTCTGGACGTCCAACCAAATAAACTCAATAAGTCTAATTGTTATTCGAAAACCTGTAGCTGTCTTTCAACGACTTTGTATATTTGGATTTTTCTAGTTTAATCACCATCTTCAAAAAGTCTTCCTCGGGTTCGCAAAGAAAACCAAAAGTCAAACATAGAGTTCCAATCCAAATGTCCCAACAGTCCACTCTCGAAAACATTTCTCCATCCACCGCTCCACTGAACGCGACAAGATCTTTCCGCGTGCCGACCGCACCAGATTGCACCATCACCGACGGCAGCAGCATAATCAAAACAACAAGCGGCCTCCTCCAAACCGACCGTCGTCGTGAAGTAATCCAATTTGCGACCACACGTCACGAAACGCGATCCGCCCGCCGGGCTCACTCGAAAGCGAGCATTGGCGATGAAAGCATCCAAACGGTGACGTTTCCTACCAACGCCCTTTCTTCCGGAAACACACTTCGCGGCGACGACACCGTCACCCGGACAGCCTTGAGCTAACCTCCGATCCGCGTCCGACCGGATCGAGCGCAATCCGTGATGTCGACGCGACATCCAGCCGGTGGCCCAGACAAAAAAAAAGACTCGCGACGCAATAGTGTTTCAAACAAACAACCAGTGACCATTACGGACGGCGCGGGAGAAGCGAGTGAGAAGTGAGAGGAAGGGATCATCAGATGCGGGTCAGATGCGTGGCGGATGTTTGCCGAACAGCTGAACGGCTAGCAGAAATCGATTGCAAATGGGGATTCCGAAGAAATGGGATGTATATTTCTTGTTTCTTGAATGTCATAGGTGCTGAAATTACGTAGAAAAATATGTCTTCTTAGAAATCTCTTATTTCCTATGGAGATTATACACAGTTATAGTCTTGTTGTATGGTTATAGATGTAAATGTTAACACAAATTGAAGATAAAAACGGAGTAGATAGTGAAGAATTTCAAATTGTCCACACAGATGTACTATTTTCATTAGATAAAACCCATTCTCTTTGTGACACAAGCAGCATAGTATGAATTATTTCAGAAAACTATAAATAAACGTAAGATGTTGGATGGAGTTTATAGTTTTCTGGTGTATTGAAGACTTCAAAATTAGATTAATTATGTACAACACCCAAAGTACTGAACATAATGAGCGTATTGTTTCCATTATCTCATACAAATTTCCCTAGGGCCATAAACAAAATGATATAAAATATAATGCATAACTTAAGTTGTAAAATGGATGCCACTATGAATTAGTTTTAGTGTAGAACACATAGATATATTTAGAACAACTTTGTGATCAATTATTCTTCTAAATTTAGCTACAAAGACACTTTGGATGAACAAATTAGTCTTTTATACAGGTTTTTTAATCTAAAATAAGTATTTTCTACTAAAAGATGAAGCTGCTTTTACACTTTACCCTTAGCTGCTTACACTCCCGGAAGCATTTATTCCAAATATAAGTTAACATTCGCTTGAAGACGAAAAAACACTTGAAGGTGGGCCTTATAGCACCCTCCCAGAAAAGGCTTTTGCTGCCCGTGGCCAAACATTCTCGTGCTGCACAGGCGCACTGATCGTCAATGACCGCTGCTGCTTATGCTTCGGTGCCACCCCCTAGCCCACCCTCCCCCATCTTCCACCAAAACGAATGGAATGCGTCTCGCCCGCTGTTGTGGCGCTTAACATGGGGGCAACATTGCAACATGCCTCCCCCCCACTCGTTCTCGCGCTTTACTACGCACTACGCACCCGTGCGTGAATCGACCCGCACACACACACAAACGAACGCGAAGAAAAGGGCTCGCGAGCATCGATAACAAAACGGTTCTTTCGGTGGTGTGTTTTTTGTTGTTGTTTCGGGTGGTCCCCAAGCCCTTCGGGTGGTGCGTTGGGCTGAGAAAACGAGGCCATTTTCGTGTCGATGCTTTCCCTCTCTCTCTCTCTTTTACACACACACGCATACATCTCAGAGGGCAATTCGAACGGTACACTGCGCATCACACGCATTTGATAGGCACGTGTGTGAGGGAAGCACGCTACGTTACGCACCGCGAAAAAGGGCCACCGACAAATTGTGCGTAGCACATGCACGCACCGTCTCTTTCACGCAGCCGCACGCGCACTCACACACACCCAGGCCATAGACGAAAGCGCGCGCGGGCCTCTGAAACCGTTTCCGCGAGCCGGATTTCGAATTCGAATTTCACGCGTGCGGTATTCGAATGTCAGGCGCCATCGCGACAACACGCGTAGTACCACTTGCGCGTTACGCACTGCCGTGTACGCGCACGTGTGTGTGTGTGGAGAGAGAGTGAAAGGAAAGTGTTGTGTGGTGGGAGGGCGTACGGAACTTGACCCTTCGCCCCGCAGTCTCCCGTGCAACCCACCGGCCGCAGTGAGATTAGGAACGCGAGCGAGACACGGTTTGTGAATGAAAACTCGGCTCGGCCTACTCCGCCGAGCGCACAGTTGCGAGATGAGATAGTGACGGTGTGCGTGTGCGTGTCTTCTACGAAGGGCTACTAGCAACCCCTCAGCAGCAGCAGAGAGAGACAGAGAGAAAGCAAGCAACGCGAGAAGGGGGGCCACTTTGTTTACACACGGGTCGTAAAGAAAGGGAGCACAAGGCGCGGTGCATTCTTCAAATTCCAATCGCCCATCTTGTGTCTCGTGTGCGTGCATTCTCATCTTCTTCGTTCTCGATCGAGTGAAGCCTCCAGTGGGCCATTCCGGTTCGGCAAATGGGCAGGATGTGGTGATTTCCCGTGCGATCTGGCATATTCCCCGTTCCGAAAGTGTCTCCTGTGTCACCTGCGCGGGATGGCGAACGATACGGTGCGACCGACCGGTGGGCCACCCGACGGTGAGCTTCCCGCCTCGAGCCCGACCGGGGTTCAGCAAGATCAAGAAGGTAAGTGTCATCTTCCTGAGGTCAGAGCAGGACCCTTCTGTCGAGGCGGAGAGCACGAGCACGCACCGAATCTCCCCCTGCTTTCGGGCAAGAAATCCGATTTCCACAAGACACGTGGTGGTGTTTCTTTATTTTTGGATTTCGGGTGTATTCTTCCGCTGCAGTTCGGAGTGCAGTGGAAGAAGGTTCGTGCTGTTATTTCGAAAAGGGGAACTCTCGGGAGAATTCGATCTTGCAATCGTGAGGAACTGTGATCGTGTATATTAACATTACTGAAGACGGGGTCAAATGTGACCCTGCTTCAGATGACAGTTGTTGTTGACCGTAGAAATGAAACGGAGTCGAGATTATTGTTCTTTAAATTGGATTTTAATACAACACCAATCGTAAAGCGTATGTGATTGAGGTTTGAGATTGTGTTATTTTTAGACATTTGAAACATTTCACAACAAAATGAAGTTGAAATTGAAGTTCTCCCAACATTTTGTCATTAGTTAGCAACCTTCTGCCTTATTTTCAAGGTGTCAGCCTCAACTACAATGCATTTGAACCACTCATAGATTCATGCTGCTCGTTCAGAGTCGGTGTTGCTTTAATATGCTCTTTTCATCATCAAATAGTTGTCGCCTAACCTTACAAATGGGACTATAAGATAAGCTACTCAGTACTGATAGATTCTTCAGTTTAGTGGCCTTATAGTCCTTAAGAACAGCCTCCAATCACTTAATAGCATAACATTTTTAGTATTAAATTGGTGGCTGTACATGTTATGGTTTTCAAACATCAAATTAGGTCCAACCTGCACGCAATTTAGAGCAATTTTATGCCTTTCAAAGTGTTTCATAATTTATATCCTTACATAGTAAGTTACCCTAGCGAGCAGCCGGTACGCCTCACTCATTACCGGTGGCTTTTATTTCGCGTTATTTACCTTTTTTCCAAAAGAATCCCTTCCGAGGACCCCTTTACCACCAAAACTCGATCCAAAGGAATAGGACGTATCTCTTCCGGAACATAAACAGCTCTGAAAGGGACCTCTCCGGCTCCGGCAGAAGACAGTGCAGCTTGCGCAAGGGCGACTCGCGCCGACTGCAAGAAAGGAACCATAATCGTACCTCGAAGGCAACAGTTGCTGTCCATCCAGCGCCGGAGCCGGATACAATTGTGACCTCATTTAAATAATCCTTTATTAGGAAAATTAGAAACCTGCCCCGTCCGGCCCAGCGGGGCCCGACCTCCGAGCGCAAAGCAGGTTCCTGGAGGAGGTGCAAATCCCTGTCCTTGTCAGGGTCCTGGGGGGAAATTTATGAACAGCTCATCGAGCGACAGCAAGTTGTCGCTGCGCATTGTCAGGACGCAGCACAAATCGAAAAGTGAAAAGCCCCCTCTGCGCATGTTTGGCGCACGCTTCTTGGCGCGCTACACGATCGGACTAATGTGTTTCTAATCATAATTTATTCACATGCTTGTAAACAGGGTCCTGCTGCTCGCGTATACGCGCTGCAAAATTGGAACTAATAAGGACGAGCAGCGGCGGAAGAAGCAGCGCACGGTTGTTTTTCGGACCGGTTTTCGGGTTTCTCATTTCCCGGTTCGTTGATGAGCTATGGAACGCGGAGACAGACAGGAGTTGTATGTTTTTTTTCCAGGAGATTTTTCTTCATCTTCTTCTCGTCTGTGGGTAACCCTTTGTGCGTGATTAGAAAGAAGCTCGCGATTGAGGCGGACGAGATTTCGACGAGAGACAAGACGGACCTGGCCTGTCATAAATGACGTGTTTTGCGTCGGTACCGTTACCGGAGGAAGGAATTTCGGGACAGCCGGATAAGAAAAAAAAGGATCCATTTCAAATCTAGATCCTGCTGCCTCGCGGTTGTCTGGTTTTTATTCGCTTCGTTTCTTTGAGGAACATTTTTCGGAAGAAAAACAGGATTGGTCACATGGAGATGTAAATTAGAGCACGTGAGGCACGTCCAGCTGTTGGGTCATCTAGTTTTTTTTTCTATTGAGAAGGTCCTGGCAGAAACTGACATTAATCCGCGATTTTGTGACCTCTAGGCGATCGACTCTGATTTCGTTTCGGATTTATATTGCGTTTAGTTTGTTCTAATACTATCCTTTTGCTCTCATCTGCAGGCCTTGTTGGACCACGACGGGGTCGGTGTAAGTGGTTTAACGTCGTGAAAGGATGGGGCTTCATCACACCGGACGACGGTGGACAGGAGGTGTTTGTGCATCAGGTAACTCCGCGCCTTGAACGACTTCCGTGTTGCTCGTGTACTAATTCTCTGTCATTTCCGGCACAGAGTGTCATACAGATGGGCGGCTTTCGATCGTTGGGTGAAAACGAAGAGGTAGAGTTCGAGTCGAAGCTGTCGGGCAAGGGATACGAGGCGACCAGTGTCTACGGGCCGTCCCACGCAGAGTGCAAAGGAAGCGACTTTCGGCCGTACAGTAAAAAGCGACGGTTTCGAAAAGTCAGGTAAATATGCTCTCTCCTGTGGGGAGCTTCAGGTCATTCTCAAACCATCTTGCTCCTTCGCAGGTGCTACAATTGCGGTGAGTTTGCGAACCACATTGCCTCCAAGTGTGCGTTGGGACCACTGCCAAAGCGTTGCCATCATTGCAGGAGCGAGGATCACCTGATAGCGGACTGTCCAACGAAACCGCCGGCGAAATGATGCACCGCTGAGCGTTCCCATCTTCCTACGAAACAAGCTTTTCGCTCCTTCTAGTGTAGTACAAAACCGTAAACTCTATTTTAAGTGCGGATGTCCGCTTTTCCATAAAATAGGAATAAAATAATGAGTGCAGACGCATCTAGTTTGGTTTATAATTTTGGTCACCTCTCCACGTTACCATTACTTTCATCTGCACATCCTGATAATAAAGGAGAGTGATAACGTTCAAATTGAAAATGAACGCATCGAAATGTTTCAACACACTTCGAAATCTTTCAGCGAGCTTCGTATGAAAAGCTCGACTCGGGAAGATTTTATGCATACGGAATGCGTGGACTTCCTCAATTTTATTCACTGATTCGTTCAAAACTATTTTTTGCTTCAATAATTACGTACAAACTATAGTTCTGTTCATTTGTCTGAACGAATTTAGCTAGGGTTTTGACAATTCGGAAAATGGTGAACTTTCGTCTCACTTTCTTCTCACTTTCTTCTCACTCGAGTGGTTTTCCTATTCGAGCACTTTTGACGATCCGTTCGAGCTCTTTTGACAGTTCGGCCTTCTTCCTCTTCTTTTAAGCGGGCTTTACACTTCTGTATAACGACCTGAGAACGATGATGCGAGAAGACCTATCGAGACGTCAAACGACGAGGTTTCTCGCCTGCTGCTCACTACGTACAGCACTGAAGCGCGGTACCATGCGCGATACCTCACAAAACTCAAAAATTCTACTGTTCAAAATGCTTTAAAATATAGTTGAATATTTTACAGTATGAAAACAAGGATTTTTGTTTGAACAAACAATATTTTTAAAACTCTAAAGCGAAGCGAGAATGGCCAAGTGACAACTTTGACAGCTGTCCCACCTTTTTCTCGGGTCGTTCTACTGACGTGTAAAGTCCGCTTTATCAAAACAAAATTCATCCGAGGTCCGAGGTGTACTGTGGGAAATGAGAATCACAATCGGGCAAAATTGGGCTCTTCTTACCAAAAGCAAAAAATCGTCTTGTTCCACTTTTCTGGGTATTTCTTGCATTTTCAAAAGCATATGAGATAACTGACAAGTATTTTCAGTACTTGTTTATGCTGTAAAATCCATATAAAGCAGAATTCAGTTAAATTGTTTTAAAATTTGCCCAAATTTTGGCGATGGGCCCGGTGTGCGCAAAATTCATCCAATGTTCATTCTCTCTCCGAATGTGTGCCATGTTCGAAAATGTATCCATACTTCGGTTTTTTGGACCGAAAACAGTTCGAAAATGTATCCACACTTCGTGCTTTCGAACATGTTCGGCAATCTTCGGGTCTTCAGCAGTGGAGGCCATATGCCCGATGATCGAAAATTTGCCAAACTCGCTAAAAGCATGTGGTCTGTCCGTTGCATACACAATAATCAATTACATTTACAATTTGAATTACATACAATTTGAACATTAATTAATTGCTTTAATGACTTGGTTTTCGTGTTAATTTCATTTTTTAAATTCATTCAATTAATGAATTTCATTAAATAATTGAATTAATTTCAATTTCATTATTCATTTTTCAATTCCAACATCCAAAGATTGTTATGATCTAACATAAATCTCTTTGGGCTTCACAAATAAGTTTTCTGGATTTAGATTGGTATTCTTTTCTAGGAAAATTATACTTGATTATGAATACTTCAATTAAATATTATCGAAAAAGATCGATAGTGGTGTTTGTTGATCAACTAGATTTCTTGCAATAAATCAGGATTTCAATTAATTGATGTGTGACCTAGACAGGTGATGTTGTTGATGAAGAAACATATCATAGTTGAACGTTTCGATCTTCTCGATTCTCTGGCTCTCCACTGCCATGAATTCGCTCAATGTAGCGCACCTTTCATGTGCTCTCATGTGATCTGGGCATTGATGATGTGGGGCGGATATTTCTATCGGATATTCATATCAGCTGGAGATTATCCGTTCAAATCACTGGTTGGTGGGAAGCAATAAACATGCAAAAATGTACAAAGTGCGTCGTTAATAGATGCTGCTCCCGTATGATTGATATACCTCTTTATATGATATCCTTAAAGTATTGATATCCCAAAATATTAATCGAACTTCACGTTAGTCGATTCGGATGGAGCTATACTGCGAAATTGAAATTGTTTGGTCAGCAACATTACGGATGAAGGCAGGAGGTATTATCCAGAAATTAGAATAAAAACCAGAAATGAGAAAAAAAAACAAGACGTTCTTCGTTTATGACGGCCTTATTGGCCGTATTGCAGTTCTTCGTTTTAGCTCGAGATAAAAAATATAAAATTTTATTATGATATTATTACGATTATAAACTATTTTCGCTTATTATATGACGTTTGTTTGACGCTTATATACAAACTATATTTGATAGTTTTGGTTAGAATCGTTCGTAAACCAAGGTCTACGGTAATACGCTTGGTACCGAATGTTGTACCGTTCGCGGCAAAAAGAGTTTGAGATGGGTTTGGAGTGCTTCGCTCCTTCAGAGTAGGTGGGATAACCGAGACGTCTGCACCTGTGTCGATAAGATATCGATTCGATGTCTTGGAATCGTGAATGTGTATGCGTTGTATGCGGTTCTCGTTTGTGCTGGAAATATCCGTGTGGGCTGTACTGCTGCTAAAATATCAGGTTTGCTATCGTTGGGAATGTCCTTGTCGAAAATACTGCAGCGGGATATACGTTGATTTTCCCGTCTTACTAAATAAAATAAATATACGTTGATTTTGCTCAAGACCCAAGCCGCCAGATTTAAGTTTAATGGGCTTCAAAAAGCTTTCCCATACAAAATGAGCTTGAACAGTTGAAGCTTCATCGGTTGGATTCAAATTTGGTAGAAGAAAAGAAGAAAATGAAAAGAGGTCGTTCGAGCTTCGGAACTTTGCTTACGTTTGACGTTTGCGAACTTTGATGAAAGAAGAACAAGACAACTAAGATGGTTTGTTTACGGTGTGGTTTTATGGTGAGTTTTCTTCTAGCGAATAAAATGTTGAAAAGTGAGGTAAATTTGTCTACCGCTGCATAAAAACA
>KB672490.1:6272424-6326554 GCA_000349145.1 Anopheles dirus
CTGCAATGCACGATCGAAGCGAGACCGGCCAAGTGACAACTTTGACAGCTGTCCCATCTGGTTCTCGGGTCCTTCTACTGACGTGTAAAGTCCGCTTTAGAATGTTGTGAAAACGGAGTCCGTATCGTCCGCTGAAGAATTTGCGCAATTTTCCCAGTTTTCCGCGAATTTCCATCCACGGTTCGATAGTTTTCCGGTTCATTTCCATGTCTGGTATCACGGTTCACCGAAAGTTTCCCTCCCCATAGCTCCACGATGGCTGGAAGCTCCCGTGAAACGTGCAGTGCTTTGTGAGTGTTTGTTGTTGTTGCTGTGTTGAGTGGAAATCTTGTTTGTGTTTTCGCGTTTACGGTGGAAGGAAAATCGTTCGTCATCGGTAAAATCGAAACGGAGTGGAAAAGTGTACGGCGGTGTTTATCGAGAAGAAAGAAATCGTAGCGCTTGAACGCAAGAACGGGTCGCCCGTGGAAGAGTCCAGCACGATGGCAACGCAAGCGAGTCTGCAAGATCGCAGCAGCCTCGAGAAGTACATCCGCCAGCTGGCGATGAAGGCTGCCCAGATCATTGTGCAATCACGGCTGGGCGAGAAAATAGCCACGGAAAGTAATCCCAACTCAACGGCATCGGATTGGGTGAGTAGCGCCTTGGCGATGGACCATCCTCTATTGGGGCTTGTTTCTTTGTTTTCCAGCTTCGTGGGTGCAGCAGTGTGGCTGTGGGTGAATGCAAGCCAAAGGCGTGATAAGAAGAGATTGTACGAACGAAACATAGACGTTCAGCTTCGTTTTGTTGCGGAGCAGAATGAACGTTGAAGAAAACGTTTTTTGTTAATTTTAGATTCGGATCAAAACAAGTAGAACAAATGAGGAAGCTACACCATGTAAATGACCTTGATAGATTGCATGTGACGGACGCGATGGCCATTGAATCTTCGAATCTAATCCTAATGTACGAAATCTCTTGAAGCAGTTTCGAAATCTCTTCAAACACGACTCTTGGCCCTTCAAACAGCTCTCACATACGTTGGATTAATATTTGCAAAATCACTTATCAACAGAACAAGCGGCTTCCATTGGAAAAAGAGACCGGTTAATCCTGCTTCTTAACGGTGAATTGGCGTTTCCATGAAACGAATTTCCTGCCGTTGCAATCAATCACGATGTCTTCCTGCGATTCTTATCCAATTCCAAAGAATTCCCGCACTATTCTTCCTGTGTGCCTTCATTGCATCACCGCAAATGGCAAATGGGCTGAAATCGATGCATCATAAATCAAACGCTCGAGATAGGACGAAGCAGCGCGCTTCCTCTCAAGCCCAACGCATCACGTCATCGTGCAGTGTGTTGGGCATACTTGCATGTCTCGGTGCACGATGTACGCATGATAAACGTCTCTATTTGCTCGGCGGCATGCATTTTCGTCCTGTGGCCATCGCTTGCGCGGGAACGGAAAACTTTCTTCATCGATCTAGGTTAATGGACGAACTTTTGCCCCCCCCCTCGATCCCGGTCAGCTAGCCCATGTTTGACCGGTTTTCCGCGTGCGGATCGGTTGGTCGGGCGTCAAGAAATGATAATTAACGGAATAATATGCATCACATTGCTGGTTGTGCGCGCATCGATTATTCACTGCGGCCTGCTTTGGGTTTACCGGTGGGAACACAAGGGCTTGGAAGGCGAAAGTGGTGGCCCTTAATTGATGCAATCGGTACAATAAGCTAGTTCTTGGTTCTCGTAACCCGTCACCTATCATAAAACATTCAGCATAGCCATAAAGATATATCCAATAGTTAGTTGCACGTTATGTCATACTTTATTGCAACAATCGTTATCAGCTCTTCAAACAAAGTACAGAGATTGTTTTTCTTGCAAGTAAGATGATACCAATTCACACTTGAAAGAACTAGTTTCAATACAATGTATGCATGGCAAGATAAGTGGATTCGTTCCGTGGAGATTGTTTCGAAACATGGAACTGATTATATAAAAATGTTTTTAGATTATTTAGAGCGATACGAGGATCGCATCAGAGGAAAATTGTTCTTGAACTATTCATTCATGCGATTAATAAGTAATTTTTGGAGCACGTTGTATCTATAGCTCTCAACACAGTGAATGGCTTTATTAAATTGACAGTAAAACCATAGTGAGATGGTCGGTAGTCCTATCGCTGTGACTGTATCTCCATGTACTGGTGCTTTAAAATGGCGAGATACTAAAAACCAACATCCAATTCGCAATAGAAACTAATTGGCTTGTTTTGAGTTTTCACTTTCCGGTACACCTGCCCATTAGTCACGACTTGTAAATCACCATCAGTCGATTAATTTCCCATGGCCAACTCGCGTCGATAACTCTCCTCCATCGAAACCACTTCAACCGGCGACCACAGAACCGGATCGAACCACTTCCTGTCCTGGAGAGCGAGATGCGATCCGTACCGTAGATCAGCAGCTTTCCAGCGGCACGAAGTCCTATTGCGCAACGTTTATATTTGCATCGCTCCAAAGGGGGACTCGCTGTTTTGAAAGCCATTAGAGCCTGTCATTTGTGGGAAACGGGGAAACGAAACGGGAGGAAGATCAAACAGAGAACCTCTTACATAGTTTCTATCAACGATGGGATCACTTTCCACCCCCTCCCAATCCACCGAACCCGGAGTAAAGTGCAACAAGTACTTGGCTAGATTCTAATGTTTATTTTATACAATGCCCGCCCTACCTTGTCGTTACTCTTCCCGCGCAAGTGCACAATTATCAACCTGCACCGGTGCATACCCGTTCAAACCGGTGCGGATTGGCGTCACGTTTTTTGCCCTGGAACGCCGGTCATTCGCAGATGATGATCATTCGTGGATGGGTTTTGTTTGGTTTGCGTTGTTGGTCGCACACTATCTTGACCGAATGCACGGAAACTCCCCTCGGGATGCACTATTCGTGGCAGGAGGTTGTTATCTATCACTTAACTCTCGGGGTGAGTGGCGAATGTTAATCCCGGCCGCACACAAACACCGTGTGTGAGGTGAAGAGGCTGTATTTGTCATCATAAAACGACTCTTTCGAACAATGACAGGTAGCTTCTTGTAGTGTACGCCCTATTTTTAATCCTTTTCATGATATTTCTGCTCTCTTTGTAGAAGAAAACCACGCCACGTGATTTAAAGCCGATCATTAAACGTTCCGAGAACGCCCGGTCACACCCTGCGGTCGTTGTCTTCTAATGTACCCTGCGCGAAAGTAAAGCCGTGTCCCTTCCGACGATCTGAAGGTGTGCGACAGAGACGGAAACCTCCCCAGCAGATCCGTGTGTGTGTCGCGCCTGCCGTGACCCCGCGAAGGGAATTGCGCAGCAAATTTTTGGTTCGTTCGCATGCTCCCGGTTTCGCATTTCCACACACACACACAACGCACCTGGATGGAGCGTCTTCAGGCCATCAAACAAAACGCCCATGTCATCGCAATTACATCGAGTGCGTGTGGGGCATGTTGTGTAAGGAGGACCCGGTCACGACGATTATGTTGTCTGATTGCAAACGGGTGATACTTGAGCCCAGCCGACCGCATTGAGGCGACAGCTTTATACGAGTTGTAATCCTACTTATCGAACAAAACACAAACAGTGAAGCGCATTGTTTATGAAGCGATAAATTCAGCGTTTAAATAAAACAAATGGAATGATTTGTTGCCGCCCATCGGTAGAGGCAAAAGACACACCTACATCGGATTGATCGCAAGAGCAAATCGCTCCCGCCGAGCTTCCTGCCGAGTCACGCCTCGGGCATAAATAAGCGTCATCATCAGCTATGCAAGAAAACTAGCGTAATTTTATGTGTATTTACCGCGAACCCCGATGCACCGCTCCGCGGGTGGGTAAATCATTCTGTTTACACAGCCCGGGCGCGCAGGGTCAACAACAACGGAACGGCAACGTGCCCTGGCGCTGCCTGGTGGTGTGCAGCACGCCGATAGTGTGTCCGTCTCGAGATGTCAGCTTGATTGGGTTTTAAACGAACGAATGTGCGTTCGCTGATAAAACGTGCTACGGTTCCAGCGCGTCCTAACGCGATTCTTCTCTCACTCTCTGATCGTAATTAGAATGTTTTTCAGAATAAACATCAAAGGGTTAGGTTAGGAATGTTTGCAGTGCTATTGTCATGATGAAAACAGTGGCTTGTCGCTATGCTTGACCTTCTCTATTAGCAGTCGGTTGGGGACCGACCATGACCAAGTTGCGATTTTCCCTCCTGCTTCTTATACAGGCATTGGTATTGTCTCGGCGTGCAATTAAGAAGGTGTTTGTCCGCTCGGAATGGATGATAATTTCAAGCCACGCTTGCAAATGCTTGTGAGGAATGCGATCGACTAGAATACATTGAGTGTACGTATGTTGACATACACATGAATAGTGCATCGTTTCAATCGTCCAGAATACTTTGGAATGTTATGTTGCTGTGTGCCAAGCGATTTGGTGTCACAATCTAATGAATCTGTGATGAGAATAATAATGAATTCAACATTATCTTCTTTTTTAGCCATAAACAAGAAACAATCCAATGAATTCCTGCAATTGAAAGCGCGAAACCGCGTCCATTAAGGTGTGGTGGCCATCCACTTTCTACTTTTGTGTGGCTTGTGCCAACCACATCCAGCCCGCACACCCATCTCACGCACATTAGACATTGATGAAAAACACGGACGGCATGCATTTCTCTATAAACCGGATAGTCATCGGTCCCGGATTCCAACGTCCATTCATTCAACAATCGGCCACAACGACGTTTGCAGGGAGCAGCAAAACTGCCGTTCCCTTCTGGTACAAAACAACTTGCCCTCAATTTGCCATCTAAGGGAAGGGAGCGGAAACGACCGTTCGTTACGTTACGTTGGCGCGAAGCTGAACGATGAATGGAATACCGGAGACCCCCGACGGAGGAGGAGACCCTTCATTCCATGCCACCTCGAGGAGGCCTTTCGAGAGATTGAGTTACGCCGAGAGAAGGTCGGATGCTGGGTGAATCGAGATGATGGTCCAAGAAAAACACCGAGACCCTGGGAATGGGTGGTTTCGCGCCTCTCCCCGCACGTTGGACGGCGGCAGCATGCATTTATGTTGGCTTTTGGACCCGCTCGAGGTTATGCCACTCACGGCGGGCCCTTCTGTGAGCGACCTAGCGTTTCGTAGCGCTCGATACGCTAGCTACAAGACCACCACTACGCGAGATAGAGCACGTCGACATGCGTATCGCTTTAGTATGCGTGAGCTCCGGAGGTGTTCCCTCCGATATCTTCGTTTGCCCGCCAAACCGCACGTACGCCACACGCCATTATTCTATCCAACGCTGCAGTTACGGCCTTCCCCATGGTGTAGGGGTGACCGTTTTTTATATGACTCGAACCCGACCAGCGCACGCCAATTTCGTAAACAATCTTATCACGTACCAACGGGGGGTCGTGCCAAGAGAACAGGTTTTACACGACGGTGCACGCGGGGAATCCCCCGGGTGTTGTTGTTTGTCTTCTTTTTGGATTGATTTACATGCGAAGCTGACCCGTGCCTCCCCGGATCGTGAGGTCATCGGTACCGAGCAAGGATAAAATCCTGCCCTTAGCGACTTGCTGTGGAGATCCATTCGAAGAACTACCACCCGGTCGAATGAGTCAGCGGACGTCCGACCGGTTGATTGATGGGTAAACTAGCGGGATCCTCCTTCTCAATTGTGCGCGCCCAAGGTCGACCGGTAGGTTGCCGCAAGGTCATTCGTCTGGCATGTAAGGGCAACGCCGGAAACCGACGAGGAGTCCTGCGTGCCGACGGTGCTCTAGAATCCTTCACGCACGATACGCACTTTCTTGATGGCGTGAAGTTCTCCCTAGTGTCATTGACCGACACGTGGACGAATTGCGAGACGTCCCCGAGACACGAGGCCACGGTTCTAGGAGAGAAAGATGAGAGAATCCATACACCCGATAAGCGGTACAACTGTTCGCGTTAGAATAACGAAAACTTTCCTGTGATCCTGAGTTTTAGGAGAGAAGGTGTGCCGCAGATACTACGCGTCGTGTAGTGCGCACATGCGCAGTCCGCAGGAGATGAGCCCTTTTTCCGAACGAAGAGAACACCGGAGAGAGAACCCATGCCGTCGTCTGGCGAATGTCTGGCGTTCGTGACCATTAGCACGTGGCCCATCATGCGTGTCCCTCTGGCCAGAACGTCGAAAAAAAAAACACAGACCGACCGAATGACTGCCACAACAACAAGAACACCATCGTTGAGACGTCAAAAACGAAGCCGCTCGACGAACCAAACCGACGGATGGCAAACTCCGTGCTTAACGTCACGTCGTCCAAAATCCCGGCCGGTAATAGATCCTCAACGCGTGCCCGTAGCACACGGCCTTGTTTGCTTCTTCGGACAACACCAGGGGCCAGTAAACAAATTTTATTACTCCTTAAACGGTAACAACTCTAATCTTCAAGCTGAAGTACTTATCCGCTTCCTCGGACACGTGCAAAACAGAGACTGTGCAAAAACCGACCGCGGGTATGTCAATTTATACACCGCGACCACGTAAACAACACACACGGTTGTTGTTTTCGAAGCGACGACCTTCGGGCCACTTTCTACGCATCCGAAAAACGTTCTCAATCTCCCACCCTGTTCCGGGTGGGAGGGAGAACAGATTCGACTCGGTTCCCGAAAATTGTCGCCGCAGCCACACGGGAACACGGGGCGGAGACACGTTCGTGGAACGTGATAGGACGCACAACACAAGCGACGCATAAAGTGAAGAAAATGCGCAAAACTGTGTCTTGAGGTCGTCGTGGGATTGATCGATCCGGGAAGACCTACGGACGATGACGGAGTGGTGGTTGTTGTTTTCGTTTGTTTACTGCCTGAAATGTGAAATAGGATTGCGGGCATACATTTTCTTCCCATCTCTTGCAATCACCCCACAGCCAACTAACTCCTACGCAATCTTGCCATTCCAGATCCACTTTTCCATTAGGATTGTTGTGTGGGTGGCTTCCCTGGAGGCCGTTGATTAAAGCGTGGAAAAAGAAATAAATAACTCGCCGCGTCCAGCTTCCCGCTTCGATTTCTCAACGCCCACCCAAGGGTCCGAGTGACACTGAGATGAAAAAGGGCGGATTAGCACGTCGGATGACGCGTGGGTGCATGGGTTTTGCTGCTGCTGTTTTCCAATCGCCAAGAGATGGCGGTGGTGATGGTGCTCTGCATTCTGCACACAATGATTGCTGCAAGTCGGCAGCGTAGGCTGCGGATGTGGGTTCGCCACCAATCGCGAACAACACCAGATGGTCAGAAGCGGATCCAATTTTCACCGATTTCTCCGCAAGAATTGGTCCGTGCGGTGCGGAGCGGTAACGAGATACAACTACGGCCGGTCCATTACGACGGGAACCAGCTCGGTGGGAGTAAAACTCATTTACCTGACGCGCCACCCCGGTGGCCAGTTAATAGACTCGCCCGAAGCAGAGGCCATTTTTTCCGGCTGCATAGCCGCCTATCTTCCGAAGGCTTCCTTTAATGGCCTTGGTTTTCACCACCTGCTTCGGTGCTGGGCTGCTGCTACC
Source organism: Anopheles dirus (assembly GCA_000349145.1). Classification (NCBI taxonomy): domain Eukaryota; kingdom Metazoa; phylum Arthropoda; class Insecta; order Diptera; family Culicidae; genus Anopheles; species Anopheles dirus. The sequence continues at coordinate 6,280,019 of KB672490.1, forward strand.
GCAGTTTAAACAGTGTCGCATCGAAGAAGGCGATGGAACGGAGAAAAAAGTTACAAATTATGCTGCGCGCTTGTATGTTGAATCAAAGTGGGCGCTGTTTTATTGCTTTCACAAACACAAACGCACCGTGGCGGGGATGCATCCATCTCGTTTTTATCCTACTACGGCGCGGCCATAAGATGTCTCTCTTCTTCCTTCGTGCTACGCTTGTACTCATCCTGTCCAGACCGCTTGATGCTGCTACTATGCAACGCTTGCATTCACATCGTTTCTGTCTCTGAGTGTGCGTGTGTGTGCGTTTATGCTGCTTCAACCGAGCAGCGTAAAAGCGGGAAGGAACGCCGCGCTTTCTCTGTCCGACATGTTTGGCGAGCGCGCCGCGTTCATGCGGCGTGGCATCGCTCTCCGCGGCTCGTCGTTGTGTGCGTGCGAGTTTCGAGCTCGCTTCAGTCTTCGGGCGAGAGAGCATATCGGGAAAAGCAACATTTTCATGCTGCTTCGGCGGGCCCGCGCGCGTCGGAACGGCACTTCAAACGCTACGCGAGCATTTTCCACCGACCGTTCTCTCCTGCAGGTAATGTGTGTTTCGAGACCACGTTGTCATCGTCAGAGTCGAATGTTAGAAATATCGTGTGAAGGTGTGATAATTTGAACGTAAAAACATTTCTCACCGCATCGAGGCTTTCGGAAGACGCGCAGCGTACTTGAAAAGAGCGTGAAAAGATTGTGTCTGCAGCACGCAGTGCTTCCGCCTGCGGTCATACCAGCAAAGGAAACCCACGCCCAAAACGCGTGGCGTTGCGGACAGAAGGCGAAACAAGGTGGCTACCGTGGAATAGGTGACAGGCTGCAAGACGCCGCAAGTTTCCCGTGAAGATTTGGTTATGAGTGAATCACTGAGGGTGACGTGCTACCTAAAATCCCTGCAGCTGTACCGTGAACTAACGAATGTGAACTATTGTGTGCGTGTGAAGCAAATCGGACGTTCTATATCGATTCGGTGAAGCATAAAAAAATCGCTCATCTTTTATCGTCAGTGCTACATGAAAATCGCAGCTAGCTAGTGTCTTTTTTCTTCTCTCCGTTCCGATTGATTTCGTTCCTTCCAAGACAGATCGGTAAGTTGTACATTCGATTCTATCCTTGCGGCGTCGGACGGACCACGTCGGACCATCTGCCCAAGGAATCGCTCTCGCGCCCTTTATGCTGCGCTCTCCGTTTTCGGTCTCGTTTACCTTGCTCATTGGTTGTCTTCTCTCCCGCCGGAGCAAAAGGCTCCCGCAGGCTGCTGGCGTTTGTAGCGTAGCGCGTAATACGATTCCGGGAAAAGGGACGTTGGTGAGTCATCCGCCATTGCACAACACCCGGTGCCATTAGGGTCGTAGTCGTCCCTTTGAGGAGGTACCGGGCGCCAATGTTTTTATTTGCGGGGTCACCATCTCGATTTTATTGCATTTTAGAGGGTTTCTAGCTCGTGGATCGATTGCTAAAAATTAGGGTTCTTGCCAATTTACAACCCTTATTATTGTGCTACCAACCAAATTGCCTTTTCGTTTGCTATCGTTGGGATAAATGTGTGTGTTGAAATGAATATAATGCAATATATTTCACTTGTTTCCAACAGACTCGTTCCGCGCCATGTGTTCAAGTGATAAATGAAGAAATTATTCCACACAAAATGAACTGCTCTCTAGAGAAACCTTCCTCCTATCGTCTGGACAAGAACTCGCCACCAGTTATCTGCATCTTTTCACACCCATTAAGCGCGAGCACACTTCGAAACCGGATGTTTTCACTTGAGCAAAATGGTGCTGACGATGCGACGTCGTCTTTCTCTTCTGGCGAACTTACTTGGGCGTCCGTCTGGCGACATAAGGCAGATGATACTCCAGCCGGAAAAGGGTGAGATCTGTTCCCGGATTTCGAAAAAAGTGTCGCATTTCATTCTTCCTGTTCTATGAATAGAGTATGGAGTGGAATTATCCACGCAGTGCAGTTGGTTCCAGAAATTTCGAGAAATGTCATACTTACTGGAGCAAAACGCTCCGGACCAAACATCCCCACTAGCCATCTGCATAATATGCGTGATAGATGGTATAAAATTGAGGTCATCTGCGTGTGGAGTTCGTGCTGCGTGAGTGAACATTGGTCGATTCCAGAGACTCCTCCCGCCATGCAGTGCGATCGGATTTGTAAATGTAATTTTTCATTCCATCTCCAAATCTCCGGACTTCACATGCTCTGGCTCCCTCCCTCACAGATAAACAGAGGGACTGTTTGTTTACGGCTTACACTTATGCTTATGCTTCCATGCTGTTGTGGATGCAAGTCAATCTTGCGGTTGAGTGTTCTTCCGGATGAAGAATGGATGTTTGTCCGCCTACAGATGTGGAGTTAAATATACATATGTTGGTCCGTTTAGGCATTTTATAGCATCCGAAACGGCTAATGCAATGGAATGCGCTATAGAGCAGCGTTAAGGTGCCATTGTTCCCACCGTAAAAATGTACGGACTTCGTGCGACGCTGAAGCTCCTCCATTGGAGGAAGAGTACAACAATAAGCCCAAAAAGCAGACAACGTAAATTACCCGATTTCGGGTCGCATCAAGAAAAGAGTGTTCAAGCGAATGCCAAAAACCCCCGAATTCGCAATGTTGTTACCTGTGATTCCCACGCAACCAAGTGCATATTTTGGCGAACTTGTCCTTCCTAGTAGAGCCGAACACCGCAGGTATCTCGTGCCGGAAGAGAGAATTGTTTGTCGGCACAGGTTTCGGTACGCTTTGGTGACCTCTGCCAGAAGTGAAGATTGATAGATTTTCTTTGTCCACTTTCCACAATGTTATGTACTCCACTTCCTGTTCCACTACAAACCAGTCCCGAAGCGCACAGATTTCATGGAAGCTTCTTGAATGAGTCCTACTTGGGAAAAATCAATTTCACCCCGAAACGGTTCGCCTGCTCAACGAGCCGTAATGGTGTCGGACCATCGTACCCGGTCCGGGTTGTTATTTGGGATTCGTTCCTGTTCGGTTGGTCGGCTAATTGCTCACTATTCAATGTAGATGACCACCACCACCATGGTTTATGGCCATCGAATACCCGGATGATAGGCAATCCAATTATTGGGAGCAGAGCTGGGAGAGTGAAAGCCGTGCGAAACGCCTGAAATATGAATGCAACTGCTTTCAATGCTTTTTGCAGAAATCTGCACCAGTCTGCTGGTACCATACGTCAATGTCAACCGTTTGTGGTCGTGCGCGGGTCAAGGCCGCCATGTTCATGCTCCCAAAATAAGGTTAGCGAAAAAATGACCCCATCGAGAGAGACGGCGTAACAGAAGGTGCTGCTTTTGCCTTTTGCTGTGCGCAAATGATGGATTAATGCTTCCCGTGAGACCGCACGATAAACATCGCGGAGGAATTAGTAATTTCCCTCGGGAACTAGCAGACCATGCAATGCGGTTGGTTTAGCCTAATAATAAATAAGTGGGTTTCTCCCTCTCCTGTTACTTGTTCGTGGAGATGCCTTACAATGTACTAAGTTATATTCTACATAGCACCTAAACGATCACAGCATGAGTCACGATACCGAAACAAGGGGACTTTTTTTAAATCGAACGGCAAGCACCCGCTGTCGGCTATCATAGTTTATACAAACATACAGCGATGATTGTTCCAGTAGAGATTCCTCACTCCACGATCCACCGAGGAATTTTCCGATCGGTTTGTGTTCCACCGCCGCTGATCAGTTAGATTGATTTGTTTTCCTACTCCACGTGTGTATGTGTATGCTGTGTACAAGTACGGCGTGCGACCGCTCGCCATTATCAAACGGAACCGATCAAGCGAAGCGTACTTTTCCATTTCTATTTAGTTTCAGCGCGGCAGCGCCGTGTCCGAGATTGCGATCGTCCGATCAGGTTTGATTGGTGTCGGAGACGTGTGTACGGCAATGCACTCGACTGCGACGCCATCTAAGGATGGGGAGCGGCTTCGAGCAAGAGCGAGCAGGTCATCTTAAACGTCGACCCGGGCACTCTTCCAGGTACGGATGTCCGCGGGCTCGAAACCTGTGCGCCTATCTTGTGTGCCGACTGGATTTTGCAGTGTTTACTTTACCGATTGCTCTTTAGCCGCGCGTCCTCGTGAAGGTCGGGAGGGAGTAACGTCTGATAGTGTGAGTTGGTTGTTATATTTAGACATCCTTCGGCTTATCCTTAAATCCGCTCCGCTCTATAGTGAGGTCGTGATGTCAAGCGTGTTTATACACCCCGCGTTGTGCGCATTTATTTGTACGCTTCTTGAGATAATAAGTAGGCAAGCTCGATTGTTGAGTAATCAACACAACAAAACTACAAAAACTGAGCCAAACTTTATAGGTCTAGTGGGGTGGCAGCCATATCAATGACCACCGTGGGTTGTTTTGCGCAAAGAATCTCCGCACAAGCGAGGATGATTATGTTTGTATGGTTCTTCAACAGAATCCATAACAGAAAGCGCACAGCTGTCAAATAATGGATTCACTATAAGAAATACAAGCAATAAAAAATTAATAGCCCATTGGGAACAAACAAGCGACGCAATAACGGTCGAGAAGGTCATAACCAGGACGTGTATCTGTGTCTTTTCGCTACTCCGAACGCTTTCTTTCTTCCAGGGGATTAGTTCCCGGTGGTTCCTTTCCCTTCTGTGGATATATTGATTAACCTCGATTTCCTCATGCCTCGATAAAGCCATTATGGGCCCGTTGTGTGCGGCTCAAGGTCAAAATAAACGAGACGTGGAGGCTTGTCCTTTCAACGACAAGCGTACAATCGATAGTGGTTGACTTTTTCCTCCAACCCATTTCGTTCGCAGTGCCTTTTAACGATCTGGAAAGAAAGAAAAAACACGACAACACACATACGTTATTAATAATCACACAAGATACTCGGAGTGCGGTCTAGCGTAACTTAATCAATGTTTTAACCCAAATTTCCTATTTCTATTCTCGTTCTGTTCTCCGTTCAGTTCAACATCTCCATCTCCGACCAGTCCATATCGGATGTCCTACAGGAAACGAAGAAAATCCTGCAAGATGGTGGCCAGCATGAGTCGATCGCCGTGCGATTGCCGCTGTGCGTAGAAATTTCGCTCCGCACGTCCGAGGGTGGTAGCATGATATTGGAGTTTTGGACGCTCAGCATCAGAACGGATCAAACGAACGCACCGCAACGCGCCAACCAGGTGATCTACAATCGCATGAGCTTGCTGCTGAAGTCGCTGCTGTCGGTTACGCGAGTCACGCCAGCTTATCGAGTGTCACGCCTGAAGCGCTCGGATTCCTACGACATCTACTACCGGATCTACAAAGGCGAGGCCCAGACCAATCTGTTGGGTAAGTGTCACACTCAGCGAGACGATCCTTAACTAAGAAGCGACCGTCTTTCGTGCACCGTGTCCGTCTGCCCCGAAACGGCTGCGTGTGACTGTTCTCAGTGTCAGATAGGGGCGCCATGTGTTTATCGCGCTCCTCGCCCAGATCGTAAACATGTTTACGAACGTGGTACGCACCGCCAGATTCCGGTTCCGGGAGGGTTACGCGAAAATTGCAGCCGCCAGTGTAGCTGCACTGGAAAGTCATCGTGAGTGCGATGAGTGACACCCGGCCACAAGGGGGAAGGTTTAATGTGAACGAGTGACCTTTTTAGTGCAACAAACCGCTACTTTTAACCCCGTCTCACACCTCTCCATACCTTCGAATGCAACGCTCCCGCCAGCCTGCAAGCAATCAACACTTCAAAGTCCATTTTCGCGCACACTGGCCACACACATACAGGCAAGCGACTGACGAGAACTGCTCAAATATACACCACTATCAATGAACTAAATCGTAGTGAAACTGGTTTTTGACCCAAGGGAGGAGAGGAGATGTGGTGCGTGCAACTAGCTCCAAACATGGCCGGAGATTTACTTGGCGCCATGCTTGCACATCGTGGGGGTTATGAGCAGATATGCTAAAGCAGCAGTGCCGGCAAAAATTAATTACCTTGAGATGGTGGTGGTTTCGCGACGTTCTTTTGCAACGATGGCGCCAGCTGTCCTTTCGCGCATGTGGAGCTAGATTTTTGTCTGTGAGCGACAACAAGTCAACGTTCTCGGCGTTTGATCGGCGTAAATGAAGCGAAACGGTCAATGACCATGAAGAACTGTGAACGTTAAGGTGTTTGAGATGTGGGGTAGCTTAAACAGGTGTTATTTCTAAAAAGTAGCTAACAATTTCACGTGATCCTCACGTCACTCACCGCTTAAGAGTATACGTTTTGCATCATCCTTTTAAATAGGATCCAATTGCCACGTTTTGAGAACTTCAAAGTAAGAAGCAAGTCGTGATCATCGTCTAACACGATTCAATCTGTTTAATGATCATCCCGTAACGATGGAACATAAAAACTACGTTGATCACTCTCGATCGTTCGGGATAGCTGGAGGAGGAGATAAAAACAAACGAATCTAACACCACCGCACTGGTGGTATTGGTGCAATGTTCCGTGCAAAGTCGACTACACCATAGCTCCAGCAGACGACCTTCGGGCAAAGTCGCAGCATCACGTACACGTCGGAACAGCGACATACCTCTTCCATAGAGAGATCCGTACAGACACCCTTCAAGCCATCCACCCAAGCGGCCGACCAAGCGCGACGCGAGAGTGCTAAAACGGCATCGGTGAATTTCATTGTTTGAGCACTAGCTTCTTCTGCTCGCAGGTGCGCTGCTGCACGCTGCTGTTTGCATTTTAGATTTCGTTCGAGTGCGCCGGCTTTTGAAAGATCAGCTCAGCGTTAGTGCGTGACGGCGCCGCTGCTGCGTGCGGTGCATTTCTCATCCCATCGCAGCAATTATGCACCTGACGATCGGCTGCCGCCGCCAGCAATGCCCCGGAGGAGAAATACAAAGAACACCCGCCGGTGTGCAATCGATGAATCTGCCGTTCAAGGATGCCGTCATTGTTAAATATTTAAACAATGTTTCAATACGCGCCAGTGTGCTTGCGGTGATGCAACGCGCACTAGCAGGAGGGCTCGTCTCGTCGATCGCTTCCATAGTCATTGTTTAGAAAGGTTTAGAAAGAAGCGCTGCTGCTGCCAATAAGCAGCCAAGCAGCGTGCTGAGCTTGAACGATTCATCTGCGACAACGCAAAGCCGATGGTGGAGATTTTGTTGAATAATCTCCGCAAAAAAACACAGCAGTAAAATCTCAAAACATTATCACCGCACGCGACCATGCGCACGATAATGAGGCGCAACGTGTGCGCAAAAGCACGCCCCATGTCACGGAGCATGCGCGCCACGGGGCGAGATTCGACTCTATGGCGCCAGACGGCGTTCGAAATGACCAGAACGGACGGAGAGGCATCCCAATAATTGGCTTTAATTAGGTTTGATTTATAATGCACCACCGTACCGTGTACGCGCGTGCGTTTACCGAACCGAGTCCGAAGGTCGCCATTATTTCCTTCTACAGCCCTCGCGCACACAACCGCATCCCATCGCGCGGAGATCGTTTAGACGACGGCGACGCTCTAGTAGACGAGTGATGATCAGTGATCGCGAGATAGTGGGCGCGAGTGGGAAGTCAATTCTTCCGTCTGTCCGAGCGGGATGAATCAACCCGAGAGGAAGTCGATCACACTGCGCGGCTGGCACGATGCCGTAGCGGAAGTGCGCCGATGCGCTGTGGTGTGCGCTGTATGCCACCAATCGCTCTTTGCCATATCTATACAACAATGCACTTTTTCACGCGTTTGGATAGCAACACCACCCCGTCGTTGTGGGGTCGTAAAAATGTCAAGGAAGTAGCAACGGAGCGGACATTGCAACACAGAGAAAGAGAGAGAGAAAGAGCACTGTTGCCTGTTGCTAGGAGCGATACGGTTCGTGCGACATTCAACTCAGAATCTTTCCCGCCGAACGACGAGGACGTGTTGGGGGTGGTGGTCTATCATTTCGTGCTTCTTATCGTGGGTTACCAGTCAAGGAATTGCCGGTTTGCTCGTGGAAGTAGATACTGTGTCGCTCGACGTCGTTGTCGAGGAACCAGGTCGAGGAGCTTTCAAGCAGCCGGGCTAGTATGCAAAGTGGGCTACACAGATATAGTGGCTGCGTGTGCTACAATGTTGAAGCCCTCCCCCCGGATTCGTGACATATTTTCGTTGGTCGCAAAATTAAAACAATCAGTTAATCCGTCTGCCCGGCTGGGAGCATCCAACGTGGCACGCCTCTGTTGCTTCGGAGACGAAGGTGATGGTTTACATTTCATTACCTAACGCTTAACGCTATTAACGTCTCTATTTGTAGATAGACACATCAACACAACGTCAAAGTGCAGAAACCGTATCGAACCTCCATTTTTTTAAGCAGCAACAGCAGCAGTCACTGAGGCGATTCAGACGGTACCACCAACCGGAAGTTAATTGAAGTCTCTTTTGTGATCGGTTCCCCCTCGGCGTCGGTGTGCGTCCTGCCCATTGACTGCAGTCATCGTGCGCATAGAATGTGGAATGCGAAGAATGCGACTCTTCGGCTGCCCAGCGGCGCGTAGTTCCGGCTTTTGAAAATGTTTCACCAGTCGTCGCCAGAGCGCACGGAACCTTCGGCGTCCTTGTCCGTTTCGGTAATTCGGTTTTCGGCAGAGGTGCCAACAGAAACCGAGCCCTTCCATCAAAAGGCATAAGTTAGAAAGCGTTTCCACCGCAGATGTCGTGTCGTTGTATGAAGGTCTGTAAGATAGAAGTGGGTCAATCGAATCGGATTCGAGTATATGATTGAAACGAAGCGATTGTTTAGAAACTTGCGCAAGAACTTATCACGAAGGGGATCCAATTCCCTAGGAAGGAAGTAAATGACCGGATCGATGGCCCCCTATTGACCTGTTTCAAACAGAACCGGAGAGGGCCACCAACTTGTCGCACGACGCTTCTTGGTGTCAAGCAGGGCCGGTCTAATAAATGCATTCACATAACCCGGAATCACCGGCCGCATTATGCAATTTATGCGAATAAATTAGAACAACGCGTTCGCTCGTTGTCGTGCTGCTACCTCGCTGTCGCTTGTTGCCAGGTCAAATTAAGGGTGTAAGTGTTTGTGGGCGCCTTTTAAAACCCGTCCCGTCCAACCATCTTTAAGCTACCGGCACCAATTTCGATCACACACATACACTATGAAACGAAAATTACTATACTACACGGTGGAACCGAAAAAACAAGCACTCACGTGATAATAGTGTACCGGTCGGAGCGGGGCAGAAAAAATGGCTTTCACAACTACCTGGATGCATGCATTGGATGGACGTCGCGACCGCGATTGGTTTGGCGCCATCGTGGCGATAATTTAAATTTCACATTACCCGAATGATGGGCCACAGTCGTCGAGGAAGGAAGAGAGAGAGAGAGAGAGAGACTCAGGCAAGATGATGGTGAACGGCACCGTGTTTGCACAGATGCACAAGAAAGAGAAGCGGTCGGCAGGGGTGCCATGCAACATCAACAAACCCCATCCCGTGTCCGGATGCATCCCCATCGGGTTTGGAAAAAACATCTTCCAATCAGCAAGGAATCGACGCGAAAATGGCTCTTTCCTGTGCGATTCCAGAGTGTTCGACAGGAAAAGCCGAGGCACGTGCCCCTAGTCGTACGTTCCACTATAAAAAACCTCTAAATTGCTGCCCCGTACGCATCGTCCCGTACGTATGGCGCGTGCTTGGTTGTTTTTCACTCCGAAAGATTACTGCACTTCGGTCGGTCGGTGCTGCAGCCGTACAGGCACGACATTAATATGCCCTCCACGCGTCGTTCGGTCGTGGAGAGTGCGAAAGAAAGCAGCAGAAACCCGGACACTTAATTGCACACCTCGACGGCAGTGGACACAGGAGGATCCGCTCCGTTCGGTGCGGATTTGCTCAAGGAAGTGCAGAATATATCATTCTGCTTGTTGTTGAGGCTGTAAATTGCCTAAACGATTAATTCATCCAGCAGGAGTAGTGGTCCATTGATCAGCCAACCTACCAGCTCCTCCTTGCTGTATGTTGGTGGTGCACCTGAAGCAGAGCCGTACGATGATAAAATATTAATTAACAGGATATCTTTTTGCCTTGTACCCCCGCCCGTCGGCCAACTGCCGCCTGGAAGAGTGTGCATTTTAATCCATATGCTAATGTGCGCACGAAACCGGTTCCAAACGCTCGACACTGCGTTGGAGCTAAAGATGCCCCCCATACGTAGGACGGGTCCGGGGGAATTCCGCTAATAAATGAAACGTGCCATATTTCTCGGAGATATCTCGCAGCCCCCGGTGCCACTTGTGCAAGGTTTTTGACACGTTTCGTACCGAACCGTCGACGACTTGGACGTGTCTCGGCAGTGACTTAGGAGCTTTTGTTCTGAGAAATATCACGTTCTAAGTGGATTTGCCCAACTGTGTGAAAGTTCGTCCAGATGGTCCGTGAGTTTTTGCTTCCCAGGGCGCACACAACTGATTGATAAACCCCATTTCTCACGCCGCGATACATTGTCGCACGTTGTTATGTAGCCGATTTGAAGTGGTAATGTATCGATTATTCTACATTGCAATTATTACTACCCGCTGCTGCAAGCCGACTTTCCTGGTCCCGCGGTCTCTAGGCCGCGATAGTAACCCAATTAGAGCGTTCGTTCCATTCGAATCGCAAATTCGCACAGAGCAGGGGTGGAATGGGAGGAGAGAGCGTACAATCGGCAAAACATGGAATGTGCTCCATGCTCAAGGTCAGTCACGATTAGCAGCCCAGTCAAAGGCAAGCGGCTGGCGCTTTGCAGCAACAACCGTGCCAGGTAGAATGTTGGCCATCCTCCTCTTCTGGAGCACTTGCCGGGTTTCGCCAATATTCGCATTCAATTTACCTTGGCGGCTCGGCCAGTTGTCGACGGTTACAACGAGGCACAGTCGGCGGTCCCGGCGGGCCTCGATATAGTTGCATAAAAATAACACCAATCCTGCACACTATTCTACAGGGGTCGAGATGTATGTTGGTGACGCTCGCATGTAACACCCAATTTTCTGGAACACCCAGTGGAATACTGGAAAAGGTTCCGCGCTCGGTGATATAATTCTGTTACCGATGGCGGTATTGCGTTCCAAAATCACGGTGCAAACAACACAACAGTGTACGGGAGAACGGAACCCGGGAGCGTGTGAAGTCGGTCGGTTAAGGTTGTTTATTTGCTATTGACGTTTTCCGCTCGGCACTTGAAACTGGTTCAAACTGGGACACCAGGCAACAGCGCCCAGGCGTAGTAAGCGGTTCGGTGCTTCCCTTTGCGGAACGGAGATCGCCATGCCGAACCAGATAGTTCCGCTTTGTTTGTGCGTGATAAGTGTTCGCTATCAACGCAAACCTCACGATCACGATTGCGAGTGCTAACTCATCAATTTCCACGTATATCACGTTTATCTGCCGATTGACTTAATATCTCAAACAATACCTCTTGGCTGTAGGGGTGGGTTTCCGTGTGGGATGTAGTAAAAAGTAAATGAACGGGAATGTTGTTTACGATCGATCGGTAAGCCCACCTGCAGAGGGCGGGCGGTCTTATCTGATCGGGTCGTTATCAACGTTGGGTTGCTTGCTCCCTGGCGCTCGCGGGCTGCATGATAGTGCCACTTTTTTGTTGACATTTCACACTCCCGGGAGGTGGAGCACGAGGTGTCACGTTCCGCTGACATATGCTGCTTTTTATAGTTTTCACTCACATATGCAACACCGTGATCTGTGTGATCTCACCCTCGATAAATCGCTGGACTTCCTCCATTAGAGGTGAGCGATCGATCATTGGGCGTTGATCTTTCTGGATGACATTTGCGCGTGTGGATGTGGAAATGTCATGCGTTGGTTTTTATGTTTGTTTACAATCCACTGTGGAAAAACTCACGTGGTGGCGTGTTTCGAACGAATTAATAGTGTTGTTTTTGCTTGTTGGAAAACTCAACGTACCAAATATTGGTACTACAACAGGGAAATCGCTCCATTTTTTCCCATGGTGCTCTGGGGCACAACGAACAGATCTTGGAATCCAGTTGGACCGCATTCCTCACGATATATCTTCGATTTTGTTCTGCAAAATGCCTGCCACCACATTTGCATACCAGCAAAGCTAACCGTTAGCCCGCCCGCCATCAGCAGTGCAATTGTTGTATCCGTCCAACTGTTTGTGGTAGTTCGCTCTCAGTTTCACAACATGCAACCCGGCGCAATATCGTCAGCCAGCCAGCCGGCATCGACATGCACTCGCAATTAGAAGAACATGCTGTGCGAATCGCTTGCCGCAGCACTACCCAGGAGAGAGGAGACGGGTTGCAACAAATATAACTCGCCAACCGGTGCGAAACCGTAGTGAAGAGGCTATTTTTAAACGAGCCGTACACGCCGGCAGTAGGGTGTACGGCACAAGCATGAGCTGAGCTGTGTTCAATGTCACAGGGGGCCGGTTTTCAGAAAATTATAGACATTTCTTCCTTGTGTGTTCTCGGTGGCGGTCCCAGCTACAAGTACACGGTTGTGCGAGAAAAAAAACCCGAGCACAGACACCTTTCCCTCTGTAGATCGAGAGCACAAACACCAGCGCTCACCCGACCGGCCGCTGCCGGTCAATTAATCGGCGATCGGTGTGTTTTTTTGCACCGGCGGCTTCGAAACATCGGATCAGGCTCAAAAAGGAAGGAGTGTCTAGTGTGCGAAGGGTTCTCCTACTCACTCACGTTCACTATTTAAACCGCAATCGCAATGTGAAAAATACAATCCAGCCTCTCGGTGTGTTTTGTTTTGCTCCTTGTTTGCTGGCTCGTAGGATCATAACGTTTTTACTCTACCAATATCCCCCCCTGGGTTGGCTGTGGCCCGGGGACGGCTGCTGTTGTTGTTTGCGTTCGGCATGGCGATCAGTAAACATATCAGTATTAAAATTTATACGCACAAAACATTAGTACAAAAGCCCGGCCAGGGTGATACCCTCTCTAACGTCCAACAGCGAACGAGTACGGTGCAGGGACAGGCGTCGTAAACACAATAGCTTGCTGCATCTTGATAGGACTTTAAAATTAGACTGTGCTTTGTAGATCCCCAGTTGTTTGTCTCAACTTGGCACACGAAACATAAACAGAATAGTAGTGGAAGCACCAGAAGGAGCCTCACTTGCACTATGTTGCGATGAAACACATCATGAACAATTAGAATCCCACCAGAGATCTCTCAACCGTTGGGGTGGTAGAAGAAATGTCCGGAAATGGAGTACGCACCCACGCTTATCTTCCATGCACGCGAGCGCCTTTGTCTTCACCCGTCCATGCAGCTCTCACGTTCTTTGCAAGGCTGTGCATCATCACGGTGGGTTTGGTTGGTGGGAGGAAATTAATCTCGTCGACAGCGGAACGAACGTTCGAAGTCCGAATGGTCGCCATCGGCATATGATTCACGTGACGGAAGTTCATCGAAACATAATCCGCAAGAATTACGCTGGATTGTGCTGGAATCATGCCCACATAAGGCTGCAATTCCTGCAGGGTATTCCCGTCTTTATTCGATCTCGTTAATAAGAGATATAGAGCTACATTACCTTCCTCGTTGTATCTTTTGTACCTAACGCACACAAGGATATCTCAGAGTATTAGAATGGAATGCGGATAACTCGTTGGTGGTATAAACAGAAACTGATATCGCATGGGTTGAACTATGACCGGACGGAGTATAAATTATCGGTAACCCTCAAGAAACTCGTGGCACACTGGAGTCTCTTAAGCGTGCGCTACCTTTCCGGGACTTATCTAAACAGATAAACGCTGCCTTTTCGCGCATGGCAGCTCGGTTTGATAACCCCCCATGGAAGCTCCCGCGGAGTTCTCACCTCCTGACCCGGGCAGCCCCCCACCTGGCACCGGTCGGAACAGATCACTGTCTAAAGACATCTGAAAGGCACCTAGTCGCTTCTTTTTTGCGTATTATTTTGCCCTGCGATGGCCCCACGAGATGGTGGGGCCCCGGTTCTCCTATCAATCGGGCCCATTCTTGCTTATCTCATGCCTACACCGCGGTTTGAACTAGACACATACCCACCGAACTCTGCTACTTCCTTATCTTTCGCGAACGAGAGATTGACGTCAGCCGGGAGTTAGCTTCACATACATACGCGGTACATCTGACCGCGGCTGTTGTCCACCCCCCGGAGAGGGGAGGCCTTTCCTCCGGTCAAAACTTCACTTTCCTTATCTGTGTTGTGCACCCACCCGGGACGCGGGAAATAGCAACTCATTCCGCTATCTCTCTTACCCCTTTGCTGCCTGCTGCGAGCGGTGAATGGCGGGAAAATGAATTGCAACTAAACAAAAGGCCCGCACGCCTCGTTTTCCTCACGCGCCCAGGTATCTCGGACGGGCTGAGCTGAACGAGCGGGAACGATTAATCAATTCAAGCTCCCGTCAGGCGGCGGCGCCAAACTGCCGATTGTCTCTGGGAGATAGGAGCGGACCGGAGCGGATGAGCCTGCTACCTCGGCTAATATCTTCGTTCGTATGCATGCCTGAATGCCTCTGCCATCCACCCACTCAGCCGCTAGCGTGTAACTCAAACGACGGCAGGAGGCCAACCGTGTCAGACGGCAGACGGGAGGATTCTTCGAGAATGCCTTTTCCTCACCTTGTGGCGGGGGGCCGAGTCTCATCATCGCTTAGATCATCGTGGAGTATTATCTCAAGTTCTTAACACCCAGCGTTGACCCACGACCCTGGTGAGCATAATCAGCTTTGACGGCTACACGACACAAGGGACCACCGCTAGACGTTAGGAATTGTTTTGGCGGGCAAACCGTCGTTTCGGGGCACCACCGGCACAGAGGTTTGCCAATCGTACGATCGCCGTAGGAGAGCGATGCTAAAAATAACCCTGTGAGCCGGCTGTCCGTCCAGATGCACGGGCTATTATTATCCGCCGATCATGTCGAACGATGTAGTAAGCTGCACAACAAAAAGAAGGGAGAATTCGCGATCACCGATCGCGTGTCTGTGTTGGTGCGACCTGAATCTTCGATGTCTGTGTCTGTCTGTCTGTGTGAGTTGCGGATTTCGACACGATAGCAAGGGTATTGGAATTGCAAACTCTGCTCTGCCCGATCGCGCGAAGGTTTCGAGTGTAGACATCATGACGGAATCGTCGTCGAGCATAGGAAGCGGTGAGCCCAATTGGATAATCGGTCGCCTGTCAGGCGCAGATGACTGACGCCTTTACAGAAGCCTCGGGTGCCGGGTTGGAGGTGATGATTATGGGTGTTATTGTTGGCAGCGGTGTGACAACGGGAAGTCCCGTGACTGAAGCCGGGCGGAGACAGATTTATCAGCCAATGTTTCGAGGCAAGCGGCTGTGTGTTATATAAGTGCAGCATTGGCCGATGTCTCGATGATAGCCATGCTTCGTGGGCGCGGCTCCGTACAGTGGCACGCACACAGTCGTACTGAGGCTACCGAACTACCGCAGCGAAAGCGCAAAGTTGTCAGGGTTAGGAGGGTCTTTAAATATCAAAACAAAACGATTATGTCCGTTCTTGTTGGTGGCGTACCCTATCGGCGCGGAGGTGGCGAGTGGTTCGGTATGGAGTCTGGTCGTTCCGCCCGTAGTAGTAAACCACGTCAACAGATCGGAATGGATAGTAGGAGAGAATAATGTGAACGTACTACTGCTGTACAAGCAGAGGACAAAGGAGAGTGAGTGACCGGACTTTAAGCGGGTGTAGTAGAGGTTGGTTCGAACAAAAGTGAGCTTAGTGGACGATTCAGTGTATTCTACTTCAGTCTAGAACTTCTCAACCCCAGCTGCATGTATCTAGAAACTTCGTAAAAATTTCCATGGCCTAAAAACTCGAGTCACTGGCGCCAGCATCTTGCACCCATTTATGGTGGTGACAGTAGTAATCACACGATGGCAAAATCCACGGCACTCAACCCCTTCCGAACGCCCTACGCCGCCGTTGAGTGTCCCGCATTAAGTTTGCCAGATGTGATCTCTCCTCGATCTCTGCTGCCTCGATCGTTCACCGACTCTGCCTTGCAGCAGTGATCTACTCTCCGAATCGTTACACGTAGCCGTTTCTCTTGCTCGCGCTCCGAGTGGGATGAGGGTGACACGGGCGTTCAAAAGTACACTCTCGCGGAGTGAGGTTGGGGCTTGCGGGATTCCCACACCCGCCGACTGGTGGCGCCCAATCGCTTTAGCTTTAGCTGTGTGCGTGAGCGAGCAGCGAACGAGCGCTCGCCCGCGGCCGCCAAACCAAAAGCACTGTACACTCATTCCGATTCTCTCATTCATTTCCCAACGCTCCGTCCCAACAGGCGATGGTTACAACCAGGTTCGCGTCGGACAGTTGTGCACACAAATCGGAACGCTAAACATGGCAGTGGCCTACCGGACGAAGATTACGTTCTCGCCAACGCAAACCGGACGCGACAACACGATCATGCTGAAGAGCGATCACTTCCTGAAGGATATCAGCCCGAAGCACGCGCGCTACAACTACAACAAGAAGCTGTAAGTATCTCGGACTAAGTGTCTCAGTATCACGCCGCTCCACTGGATTGTGTTCGGGCGAACGGAGTGAATTTAGTAAAAGTGTAAAGACCCAAAAACAGAAACCGGATCCTGTGCGGCGGTGTACAACCTTGAGGCAGTGAGTTTAGTAGGCGGTGAATGAGCGCGAATGCAAGAAAAATGTGAAGGCGCCTACTGAGCGTAGTGTTTGTGACTAGATGCAGGTGTACAGAGTGGCTTGGAACCCGTTTGTGTTTTTGGACAGCCCCAAAAACTCGTCGCCGCCACGTCGCCAAACGAAATAACGCTGATTCATGCGGCCCCGCCGTGCATTTGCGTCACTGCGTCGCGCTGCCACATATACGGGGGCCCCTTCAGTCGTGCACAGTGTCATACTAATGATGGTGGGCCGTGAAGAGCCGCAACGGATGTGCGGCGGACGCACGGCCGACAATCAATTCTTCGCATGTTGTTGCTGCAGCATGATGATGATGATGGTGGTGGTTTGGTTGGAGTGCTTCAAATTCCTCAGCATCAGTCACGGAGACGGCTGGGCGAACAGTGGAATAGATTGAGACACAAACACTCGCACATCGCACGATGTGTGGCGCGCATTCCATGCTCTGTTGTTGTGGGGTTTTATGAAAAATTATGCCATTGGCAGGACGGACGAGGCCCCTCCGAACGAGGAAGGGAGCGTGGCGTTGGAATGCGTTTGATTGCTCCCTTTCTACCCGTGCAGGTGATAATGAGGGAGTGAGCAAAGCGTCAATCTCTCGCGCGCGCGCCAGCAAACAAAGTATGTCATGTGCGAACGGGTGAGAAACGATCCACCAACAGATGGCGCTGGTTTTCTTTCGTAGCGATGATGATAGCCCCGGATCGGTTTTCTAGAGAAATCCGTATCTCGCTCCTCGCGCGTTCGGTGGTGAAGGCTATCGCGAGATATCGCGTACGAGAATTTTGTGTTCCTCCACGAACACCCGCATCGCGCAACGGGTAGGATGCCATGCCCGCAGCATCGTTTGTGGTGGCATTGATGGTGCCATGCAGCCTTCGGATGCCGTCCCCGATATGGATCCGATCGAACGAACGAGGACGCGGCGGATCTTGCATCCACCACGCCAGCAACAAGTGGTGTGGAGAAACTAACCGGTTTCGATTTTCGGGGGATTCACCATAGGTGCCAGCAGATGAGCACCTGATGGTAGGTAGTGGCCCCTCTCTATGCTGCACCTGAGCAGTCTCTGTGTCTTCATTCATGGGGGGAGTTCGTGTGCGCTACGGTGTGAGCTGAAACTCAGTGTCCGTGTGTGTGTGTGTTGGTTAGGAGTGGCAATCCGCAAAATGTCGCACAGATACAGACGTGCGAGAGTATCACGAAGGAAATGGAAAGTGGGTGATATCTCCAAATGTTGAGTAGTAGTGGTGATATACACCTCTGCCGTTGGAGCGCTGCTATCAGGATGTCACTTTAGTAGGTAATGCGGGGTGATACATCCGCATGATAAGGCGCTTTAATCTCACAAGGACCTCGGATATTGTATACTTGAGCTGTTTCAACAGAACACACGCTGATGCTAGAAGTGCTCGAGGAGGTAGACAAGATAAGCAGATAACGCTGGATTTATGATGCACTATAAAAGAACAAGAGTAACTTAAGGGATTGGTAGTATCTTTTCATAGTAAATGCGTTACCTAAGGACGTCCATTTCTTAGTAAACGCAACACCTGCAGCAACTCATCAACGATTCATCACAATAGCTCCAAACCTCTAACTTCTACTCAGGTGATTCCAATCTCCTTGATAAGCAATCTCGAACGAACTTACGGCGGCTCCACACACTCCACCGGTTGAATAATCGTTCGCGCTGATAAGATTGCCCTCTTCCAACCACTTCAGGCAACCAACTATCGCGCCCAGGCAAATAGTTGTGAAATAGACTAACTTCACCACCGGGCAGTTCGCTACCTTTCGCCTACCAATAACCGGATCGTATCGGTTGTGGTTACGCGACACAGCATCTTCCAAACGGAGCCCAACATCGAGCCGTCCGCTCACTTTCAGCTACTTCAGGAAGGCGAAGGGCACATAATCACTCTTGCCTGCCAGCCTGCCCTATCACCATTATCTGGGGGTCATTTTCAGCCATGGCCCAGGCCCGTATGCAGCATCGCAACAGCAAATTGTGGGTTGTGCGCGAAAAATGATGCAGATTGCATTTTGCAATCATGCCTTTACTGCCAAAAATAAAGTTTTACAGCCGTGCGCGCCGGCACGCTTATCATCAATATTTAAGCACGGCTACGGTTGAAGCGAGATAATGAACATTATTTTGTATTTGCGTCTGTTTGTGATTAGACAACAACTTCTGGCCAACACTGGGTGCTTTCTCTTCTCGCGGTCGTAAAATAATAAATAATTGGCAATCGGAGAGTAATGTTGCTAGCAAACCCTTTCGCGCCCGCTAGAAGTGAAAAATCGATCATAAACAACGGTGTTGTACCCCGGCGTGGGGTGGTAGATTCATTCATAAAAACCACCACATCCGTTCGTGCTCCCTCTACGAACCGAAGCGCGTGGGATGATCTATGTTGTGGTGCCCTGAACCCACGTAGCGTATTTGTCGTGGGCAGCACAGCATCGTCTGGCTTTGTGTCCACGCAGATAGATTGCCACTCGAACCTGTCACCCGGAATGATCGATATTTCCTTCATTAAATTCAAAACACTGCAGCCAGTTGCTTATAATAGTAGTAGTTGTGCTTTTTATCCTCATTTCCTCACAGTCCGTGCGTGGTGGAAAAGTGAAATATGATTACGAAAGTGCATGGCGGCAGCGGAGAGGTGTTGTGTATGTAGTTGTCGCCTACACTTATCGTTGAGGTCCGGTTCGACTAGAGGCCCGATCGTGCAGCAAACTCTTCGAGGCCTATTTATGGTCCGAAGTTGAAGACAGAAAACCCACCAATGGAACGGTCTCCATCCGTCGTCGGCGTCGGTGGGAGGAAAGTATGGAATATTCAAGGTGCATTTAAGTTTCCCTTGAACATATGGTCAATTTGCAAGAGGCGGACTCTCCGTTCTCAGTGCATGACAAACACACTGTTCTGAACATTGCGCTAAGGGGATGAATCACGCGCTCCTATATGGCTATCTTATCGCTCAAACACGTTACTTTCACGTGACGCGGACTAGTGTACGAAACATGCACGGTTTACAGTATTAGGTTCAGTGCTTGGTAATGATTTTCCTGCTAGGAACGAACGGGTGATTCTGATAAGAGCTCTATTACACAGACGCCTCCTATTCGGCGAAATTGTGACTCAACATAGTGCGGTTTGGGCGTGTGCGTGTGTTTGTGAGCTCGGTTTCAGTGGAATTCCCCGCTCTCCATGGCATACTAAGAAAAACATGCATATTTATCGCAGAGGAACAGGTTTACGTTGTTTGCTTCAATTGACGCACAAGCGCGCCTTGCACAAACAGAGCATTGGCAGCAAGAAGAAGAGGATTGTCATAACAGACCGGTGCTGAGTTGTAAACATGGCCGAAGCTTCAATGGCGAATGGTAGTTTACATGATAAACCGAACGGAAATAGCTTCGAAATACGCAAAATGCACATTTCGGTAGGAAACGTAAATAAATGCATCGACCGGAGTACGGTTGTCAAAACGATTGCCTCGCGGAGTCAAAACACAATTCATGCCAACGATAAGATAACATAGAACGCGTAGTGACACCTGTACTAATGTGTTGTTTTTTCCATTCTCTTTCCGTTCCGCAGCGAGAAAAAGGTTATCGATTTGGACAAACCGATGCGGTGCGGTGCCTTCGTCGATGCCTCGCGTGTCAAGAAGTACACCGAGGACGACTACATACTGCCAGAGACGCCACCGTTCAGCTGGCTGCTACCGAAACCGCGCGACGAGAGCACCTACTGCGGTGACGACCGTGTCTCGCTGCACTCGCCGACAACCGTGGACGAAAACTGCTCCAGCAACGCTAACAATCTCAACAACAACAACAACAGTAAGGGATCGTATGAGTCGAACGGTGGTGTCGCCGCCGGCGCCGGTCCCATGCATTTCCGGTTGTCCCAGTCACCGAAGAGCAACGCCGACGCGATCGGTGCCGCAGCGCTGACCGGTGCGACGGTAGCGATCCCGCCAGCGAACACCACCGGCGGCGGAACCTCGCCACCCGGTTCGCTCGGTGCCGGCGGTGAACTGCGCCGCTCGTCCCGGTGGTCGATCCGGCGCGATCCGTCCGAGAACGATCGGATGATGAAGGAGCTGCAGTTTGCGTTCGCCGAGACGACGGCCCAGGGCGAGCTAGCGAAGTTCCTGCGCGAATGCTCGAACGCGCCCACGCTGCACGAGTTCGACATGATGCGATCGAGCGGGGCGGACACGATCACCGAGGAGGAGCACATGGACGGCAGCCGGATACTGACCGAGGCCGACACGTGCCCGGACAGTGGCGAGGACGAGGACGACGTGCTGAACGACCTCACCCGCCAGCTGGAGCAGTTCGAGACGTCCCTGCCTGAGTATGAGTACCTCGTGTCCTCCCTCTGCCAGTCGATAGACAGCAATTCGAACAGCTAAGCAGGGAATTCGAGCAACAGCAGCAGTGGGAGGGGAGGGTAATCATTAGGGAGTAAGCCGGGACTATTATTACTTTTAGCGAGAGAACTAACTGTCGACTGATATTTTTTGATGATATTCATCTCAACACACACAAACACACAATACACATATAGAAGAGGAAGAAGTCGTAGGGATGTAGTCCTGCGGCGATGGAGAAGATACGGATACACAGAGACACGAAACATATTGATGCATTGTACGATAAAGTTGGCAGGAAGAGGCAAAATTATGCACACATACAGAGAGAAACACAGAGCGTGAAAGAGAGGTGAAGATGTAGCAGTGGCCAAAGAGTGGAGCAGCGGCGGGAGTGTTTCAACCACGGTTTGATACGGCTGGCCAAGCGATGATTAGTGGGGCAGAGAAAAGCCATTTTGTGCAGACGTACGTTTCCTTGCCTTAGCCATAAAACAAACACTACTGTAGCTTGGGGCGAGTCTGTAAATCTACAATCGACTACATCGATGAATCAAAGTTCCTTAGCGTGCGAGAGACACACGAGGATGGGGGGAGGAACGTGCAGGTTCCGCTTCACCCTCGGGCAATCCAACAGAGAAAAAGGAGGTTAGCATTCATTTGACGATTATCTTGTATGTTTTAAAAATCAAGCTAAATTATCAACTACCTTCTCTCTCTATCTCTCCGCCATATTGCACCGCGCGTGTGCGCGTTTGTACGCGGCAAAGGACAGCTTTCCGCTTTTTCGTGTGCATATCGTGCCGCAGCCTAGATTCTGTAAGCTATTTAAACCGCGATTGGCTTTAACTCTTTTTTTTCGTTTTTATTTCGTCTGCTTTAAGCGCGAATAGGGTAGGGTATTTTGGTAGGCAAAGAGAGGCAAGATGGACGGCGTTTTTTAGGTGAAAAATTTGCGAGTTTACGTTCACTATGGAAAGATTTTCCATTCCGCCCGGCGGCAATGTTCGATGCGACGCGTTCTTCTGTAAATAGTACAAAATATCGTGTATTGTTTATTTTTTATATCTTAAAATCACTGTATATAGCAACGCATACAGCAAAACCACATTCATTTGTCATTCTTTCGATGTAAGGGCGATCGGGCGGCGTCGACGTGCGGTGGGGAAAGTGTTTACCATTTCGAACGTAAACCGATTCTTTGGCAGTGAAATTTAGACAAAATCTTGTAGAAGGTGAGAACGAGCAGCTGCGTACACTAATCAAAATCATCGTTACAGCCAGAATCAAACCAGCGCAGGCCCAGAGAAAGAGCGAGCGAGAACGGCGTCTCCTATTGTTATTCACGGTTTTTATCCTTTTGACAGATTATATTCGATTATAGTAGCGATCGGTGGGCAGATCGTGGGGGAAGGGAAATGGTTAGGCAACAACCAAACCGCGACTTAGGAGGGCATATAAACCAGATTAAATATACGCTAAAGAAGCCTACGCTTTAGACTTACGTTTAGTTTTCCGTTTAGCTACGCTATCATATCTTTATCGAAAGCATACTTACCTGCTGCGCTACATTGAAGAGAGCTCTTCTTTTGCATAAGAATATACGTAAACACATATACGGCCGGAGGTGCGACGATTGTCTCCGAGCGAGACGAGCAGCAAAAGGCACATTATTTCGTTAGCATCACATACATAGCATGAAATTATCGTTTACTTCTATACAGCAGCGCTTGGAAACCCCCAATATGTCGAGTAAAAGGCCAAACTTTTAAAGAATAAGTGAATTAAACCATGCTTCTTTACCATACACTTGATTCTTTTTGGCAATTAATCATTTTTCCGGGATAAGTTTGTCTGTACACCTTTATTTTGCGTTTGCCGAGACTGATGATCTTTACGGTAGGGAACAATTATACGGATTATCGGTTATTATTTTGCTCTAAATTAATCATTAGTCAAATTCGAGTCATTTATTACTTTTTTTGGATAGGACATTATGTCGGTGAACGATTCGTGATTCGATTTACTCTAGCGAAGGTTTATTTTTGAACAAAGGGGAGTGTACAATGTTTAAGGAATGGCTAGTTGGGTAAAGCTTTTTTGAATTTATTCTGGTGGTATAGGTAAGAGAACAGTTTGAACAGAGAAGGCAGGTGCATTGTAGTATTTAGGTTAATAATCCCGATTATTTTGTTTTCCATCATTTTTGGTTACAGTACAGGAAGAACGAATCCACCATCAACAGAACATTTTGAAACAAAAATAACATCAACAATTTCAAAAGAGAGGGTAATACTCCCAATAGTTTTCTTTGCCTTATAACAACGCTATACCAATTAAAGAAATAGTACCGATCATGTCCGCAAAACAAATAAAACCAAATTATTAAGAAAACAGAAAAGGCTGATGATTCTGTATTTTATTGCATTAAACTGATCCGAACGAAATTTAACTTATGATTTCGGATACTGAACAGGTTGTAACGAGAAATAAGGCACAATTTGCACGTGTCCAACCTTTACCTACACCAACTGTACCTAAGCTTTGACTCTGTTCTGTTGAAGCTTTTTGCGAAGCTTTTTCCAAGATGAGGCAGCGCTCTGTCGAATGTACTACTGCATACAATCTTACTCGGCAAACTTCGAAAGGGTATCGCATAGCACCTGCTGGTAGGTTTCATTTATTAAAATATGTATCCTTTTGGATGGTTATTACACTCCACTACACCCTTCAAGTCAAAAGAGATGTATTCGAAATAAATAAATAGCATTTAAACGAAACATGCTCTTAGATCTAGATTTCGCATTAAATTCGCATTAAAGCACATATGATAGCCCTTCCTATCATCATGACTATTCGACCCAATTTAGGCGAACAAAAGCCTCCAGAAGTTGCCTTCACGGTTGCGATGCTCTGTCTCTCCCATTGCCGTCAGTCATCGACATGATTCGGTGTTTGCTGCCTTGGCCGGGGTCATGCGGTGAACATACGCCACCGCATGCGTGCATTTTCAACCGCCAGCGAAGCGGAACATTCGCTCAAGAATCCACCGACCAAAACAACAAAACTGAGAAAAGCTCACGTGCGTTTTATTCGGAAGAGAAGCATTTCCTGGCGGAACATCTGCTCGCATCGGGGCCACTTCCTGGTGAAGCAAGATCAGTGCCTCTAGCTCAAGATTGCTAGAAGATTGGTTTGGTTTGTGAGTTGCGTAGGCGAAGGCTTTGGCGAAAGGACATCTGCACTGAAGGATGACTTTGTTCGGGCGGTTCATTTCCTTGTTTTTGATTCATTTCTAATGAGGATTTAGTTGATGGTGTGGAGACAACCCCTGATTTGTTGGAGATCTTATCGAGCTAACAACTATAGAACCAGGAACTATATTTAGCTAATGTTTCTAGACTGTTTGCTCCACTAATCCAAAGAAAGCCAAGTAATTTTTCAAAACATAAATTGATACATTGAATCATTGTTATTAATAAAAAAATCGACTGGATCGAAAAACTGTAAATCGAAGCCGGTAAAATTATCACCAGCGTGCGAGAGCTGATGATTACATTTCAACCGTCAAAGCTAACCACTCTTGAAGCTTTCCGGTTAATGCATGCACCCTACACACGGATAGGTGAGCAAGCCCGCGTCTCAAGAGAGGACGTGCCGAGAAAAGCGAGCGATAAGTAAACACAGAAGCACACCGTGTGAGAGAACACTGTCCGCTCGCGCTCAAACCACTATCAAGCTGACAGATCTGGTAGTACTACTAAACCACCCACCCACCCCACCCGGGGATGACGAACCAAATCCTCACCAACACACCGAAACCGTGCCGTCCGTTTGCCTTGACGCCTAGACGCCTAGTAAGCATCGAGCGGGGGGCTGGTGGATTTTGTTTGTCTTTTTTTTTGTTTTGGTTTTACACCGGACCGAGCAACACGTTGCGATGGTGGTGGTGGTGGTGGTAGTGACGGTGAATGTTCCGCGCTTTGAGCCGCATTTTTTCGAACCACCCCACGCGAAGCTGTCAGTTTCTCAACAGACGCGGTCCGCGATTGACCTAAAACTTGGCGCACCGGCTCTCTCGAAGGGCCTTTTTTCGAAGCTACCGTGTATAGAGTGTGGTTGTGTTGTTTGCTTCTTCTGGTGGTGTTACGCGCCCGTCGTAAGTATGGGAGGACGTCAAATCCTTCCCGCGCCCTTGACAGAGCAATGACAGTTATTAATTGTCAACGCGTACTAGGATTAGTCGATTCGCATCGCAAACTAATTGGACGGCGCTCCAACAAGCGCCCGGACTCCAACAGTGAAAGGATAGTGTGTGTGCGTGAGTGTGCTGGGCCGTGAGTGTCCTCGTGTGCGCCACCGTGGAAACGAGGAAACGTGCAAGCGAATTATTTATCGTGGAAAGGCCAATTCGAATGCATCCACTGTTCCTGCGACGGAGTCGTGGTCGTCGTCGTGGTCGTCGTCGTCGTCATCGTCGTGAATTTCCACAGACCCGGTTTCGATGGTGTAGTGTCCATTTCAGGTGGCCGGTCCGAGGCTACCGAGGTTGGCAGCGAGTGTGAGCAAAAATAAAACACCCCCGTACCGTGTGGCGAGTGTGCGGCTGTGAAAGCAAATCGAAGCTAGCGCAACCACATCCGGCGTTCGTACGGTCGTGATTCGATTGCAAGTTATTTCCTTAATTTCGAGCAGCTGGCGGTGGCGGATACTCTCTGCAACTCAGTGACATTTTAAGTAGATTGTTTACCTACCCCATTTGCTACTAAACCCCCTGGAGGTCCTTTGCCACCTATTTGCTCACGTTTAATGGTCATTTCGGCATTAAACTCGCCCCCAAACGCTCGCTGCTTACACGAGTGATGATAATAAAGATTCCATTTCAGCGGTTTTTCAGCACCCTATCACTGTTGCGTGTGTGTGTGCATTTTTTGTGCATGTTTTCATTTCATTATCTCTCTCTCTCTTTCTCTCGCTGAAATCTTCTCATCTCGCCACCATCGCCGTTCGGGCACGTGATCGTGCGGTGTAGTGTTGAAAGTGCAAACTAGCAAACGGGAGGCCACCCGATGGAGGTGACACCTGGCCGGCTGGAGTGTTTGAGTTGAACGGCAGAAACAACGCGGGCAACGTGCGACTCTGACGCGAGGAGTAAATCAAACCGAGTCGAGTGTGTGTGTGTGTGTGCGCGCGCGTGATCCGTTCCGTGGGGAAAAGGAGTGTCTGTGAGGGTGGTGGTGGTGGTGGTGGTGAACGGTGTCACGGTGCCACAACCGCCGTGCATCCTCCGCCATGGTGCAATGCACTCTGATCTGGGCCGGCATCGGCGTGATGATGGCCGTATCCGGCGCCCTGCTCGGGTGGGTCGTCTTCCCCCGGGCCGTGCATGAGAAAGTCATTGAGGTGAGTTGCAACCAACAAACTGCGTCCCGATCAAAGTGCGGTTTTTACATAAATATTCGAACAGTTTGGAAGCCACTCGTTTGGAAACCATAAGCGACCTTAATGTGACGTGTTTTTAAAAGAGATCCTCTACGAGCCGAGGAGTTTTTTGGAGAGTCTTTTTAGATGCATTCCAACATCTTTGTTTAGGTTCTATTTTGTCAGTTTTTAAAGTTAAAGAGCCGGTTTTCAGTCTGTGTTTTTGTAGTTTTCAACCTTTGTGTAAATGTTGGACATCAAAGTATGAAAAATAAATTCTTCGTTATCGAGCATAAGAGATTTCTGTTCATTTAAGGGTTAAAAAATTATAAACATTAGATGCTTGTTTTAAATTACCTTGAGGAGAGTGTTACTATCATGTTACGAATACAATTTTCACAACGCCTTCAAATTTCCAACCGTTTAACCCTTGAGGAGCCCATGGGAAACACAACAAAGTAAGACAACAAACTAAGTTGTAGTGAAATATTAGAAAAAAACTCTCCATTTTCATACAGAGAGATGGGCCTAAAGCTAGAAAAATTGCTACAGAGAACACTTTCTAGACACAAACCACATTTCCTGCATGTCACAGCGTAGAAGTCTTTCGATCGGTGAAGAGAAAGATTGATCACACGGCAAACCATTTTGGCAAATATAAAGACAAGCTTTGCGGTATTCAAAAGCCCCCACAACGATCATTTTTCAAATTTGCATACACCGCCAGCGTTGACCTGAATACGTTAAAACGAATCGTGCGCGAAACGCGAAAACATGTTTCTATGATCGGCTCATCTTTTCCACGCCATCCCTTATGACCACGAAGAAGCGATCACCGTGTATTTGAAGAATTCTCTTTCCAGCCGGGCTATTCGCCAGATTTGCATTATTATGCTCCTGAAGCAATCTTGTTTGATTTGGGACCAACCGAAGAAAAGTCCCAGACGCCTGTTGAATGCTAATTTGCATTCGAGATCTTCCCCATCTAGGAAAGTTCCAGGCGTTTCTGGCGCAAACTTGTTGCTCGAATCAAAATGTTGATGTAAACGAATCGAAACCTTGCAACAATGGGGGATAAAAACCGCCGAATCTGAAGGCCGTGTAATAGTTCTGTCCACCCACCAAACCTGCCTGAATGTGAAGCTGGCTCGGCCAAACAGGTACTTATTACCTCGCCGCCGGGGACACGTTCTCGGCTTCCTGCTTTCCGTCGGAGGTCGTGCACACTGTGATAAACATGCTCCTCGCCCGACCTTGCAAACCTCTGCCGTACCGTGGTATCAGATACACACACGCGACCTTTTTTCCTCCCGTTGCTCTCCGGTACAGCGCGTTTCCGGTTGTACTCTCCGCGTTGTGGCGCTTTTCCTCGCACGTGCGACACGTTCGGTGGCAATTGTGACGTTTTTTTTTTGGTGTGTGATATGATCTTTCGTATGAAGCTGAACTTCAAAACGGTACCGTTTTCGGGAGGGGCACTCTTTATCACGCCACGGTTCATTAACATGCTGCGAGTGGTCGTGTTGGGCTTGGAGTGATCACGATTACCGACGCGCCTAGACTAGGTTCGCATACGTGTGTTAAATACGGTGGGTCAGAGTTTGGAACCCCGCACTAATGATGCGATCACGTTCGGTGATATCCCGCATGCAGCTTGGGGTTGCCGGGAGCGTTTACATAACCCGAGTCCGCATCGTGGAACCCGCCGAAGAAGAACTGGTTCGTTTCAAATATCATCGTGATATTTGGGTTCAGCATCACCGTCAGCAACTGCGTCAAGTTCCTCGGTCAATCGCGGGCTTGTGGAGTGGACACAGTGAAACCGAACAGTGGAGACAAAAAAAGCCTCCATGAGCTGGTCAGTTTGCCCACAATTGTTGAGCGAACGCTTGAGGAACCTGAAGAGGTTTTCCCTTTTTTTCTACTTCAAAAAGCCTCCGACGCTATAGGAGTATAACTCCGCAGCAAAAAACAACGCGTTCAGGGGAAGAGGCCTCTAAAAACACTCCTACGGGTAGGCTCAGAATAGGTTGCGTAATTCCGCCGCTTGTCGGTATTCAATTATTGACCACGGTTGCGAATCAAATTCGGCAGTGATTATGAGACGATGAGACTTCGATCGACGCCGTGACTAGCCGGAGTTGAATTTGGCACGCTCGAGTTCATATAATATCGATTGACTTTTAGGACAAGAGGCGCAACTATCTTCCAGCAAAAAGAAGTCCCAACCCAAAACGGTTTGCTTGAGCGATTCTTCCCGACTTCCGACTATAAGAACGACGAAGGGAAGTGTTAAGTGGAGTCCATTCGCTGGGCAAATACACTCCCAATGCGCTGACGTCGTGAAGTTTTTTCCCTCAATTTCTTCCGCGCATTGCGCAATACGGGCGGGATTCGATCCACGTTCGGGGAAACGTATGACTCAACGCTCATGAAATCACCCAACCAGTTGTCACACCGGAGGTTAATTTATTCCCGTACTGTATTCTTTCCCTCTCCCGGCGATCGGTATCTTCACTTCACTGACGTCAACTCGTCTAGGGAACGTGCAATTCCGAAAGTGAATGTTTCTAATCATTGCCGAGACCTTAACCCTCACCTCTCGAACTTCGGAACTGCAATCAATCAGTGGTGTTGTTTGTCTTTCACGAGAACAAGAAACATACGACCCGCTCAGATCAGCGTCAGTCATCGGTCAGGGTCGGCATTTCCTACCGTGTCATGTTTAATTACTACGGTCTTAGCGCTTCGCAAACGTTCCAAGCAACATCAATTACACCCTTTGAGTGTCCTATACAGCCGCACACACCTATGAGTAACAGTCGTCTCCCGCCAACAAAAAAAAAGAACCCCAATCCCACATCAAGGCGGTACATTGTTCACGGAAAGATTTGGGTGTCCCCGTGGCGTACTTCCGCCACAGGGTGATGGTTTTGTTTTCGGAACAAACACGATTAAACGTCACCGAACCGTGCTGCTGACGAGCACAATTCATTATCGGCGTTGGAGACACAAACAATGCGATTGATACAGGCCGCTCATGTCGCTGTCGCTGTTGAAGTTCAAGATCGTCTCCGATCCGGTGGCTTTGCATTGCAGATTACCTCCTACGCTCCAGGTTCCAGGTTGTAGGGCCGTGTTTCAGCTGCGCGAGGCAGGAAGTGGGAATCACCGGCCGCTCAAGGTGCGTCTCGTCGACACAGTCTGACGTCGGTGCATAATCGCTGAGTGCTCTAATAAATGACACTAATTAAAAGCCTAGATCCTCCCTCTCGCTAGCACGCGCACGACCCCGTACGTAACCTTCTGTACAGTGGAGACGTTGTAAGGGACATGTTTTGCCTACCTGTACATTCCGCTCGAAGTTGTTTCCGCGTCTCTAGATCTGAAGATATCACTTCCATTTCTTGGAAGGTCTAAAATCATTCCTTTTATAACAAAAAACCTTGGGATGTTAAACTTAGCTTAGGAGTTGGATGTTAAAGTTCCTTTTACAAACGCGAAGAGACTGTGTGTGACCTACAAAAACAAGCTAGGCGATCATACATTAAAAAGCGTTTTTTCTTGAACAGTTGCCTCGCATGATCGATTAAAACTGCTCCCCTTTAGCTTGGAATGAAGCTTCTACAACCACATCTATCGATCACCACGCTCTCACTTGATCGATGATCGACCCGAAAATCCAGCTCAAATTATGCGTTTTTTTCTGTGTGTTATTGTTCCTCCGTACATTCACCTCGGGCGCACCTCAACACGAAAGAGTGAATCATATTTTTGGAGGGTACATTTTCTCCGGCCGCCTAAACAAACCCGTCGCTCATAATTTGCAAGCCGGTCGGTTGGTCGGTGCGTTTTTTTTTTTTGTTTACCTACGCTACGGAAGATACTTTTTCCTGTTTGCCCTCTTTCGACTGGGAGCGGTCAATTGGCTGTTCCGCTATTTTCGCTATCCCGCTCGCTACTTCCCCCGAACAAAGCCGCCCTTGGCCGTGGCAGATGGCACGAGATCGTATGGAAGGAACGCCCGCTAGTGATAGCTGATGCCGATCAATGAGCGTAATTACGCCTGGAAGCACGTATGAAGCAATGCGGATATGTTCAACAACGTTAGTGCTTTTGTGTGGAGTGAGTTATTTTCTAGATTTATGATGATAAGGGGAATATTTCATCGGGGATTGTGGCAGGGGCCATTAGTTGATTTACAGGGCGATTTGATGTAAAAAGTAGAATGATTTAACAGTTCGATCGAATTTATTAAAATAAACTACACTTTTCTAACAATTCTCCTTGCACTATTCGATGAAAAGAACTCAAAATAAGTAATTCAAACAAAAGACTTCAACGGCACGCAACAAACCAACAATAAGCCACGAACCCTCTCTATCTTTCATTAGGCAGCATTTTGTAATACTTCACTCTACCACGCTTAATGCGTGAGTCCGTCGATTATTCAAACAATTCAACGGCTCCTTCCCCCAGTCTCATTGTAACGCGCTCAACAATCGCTAGGCTCGCCGTAATGATTCGCAAAAAAGGAAAAGTTGTTCTTCAGCTGCACGAGCTGCGAAACCTGTCCGCGCACATGTGCCGGGAATGTCGCCGTGATTTGACACTGGCGAAAAATTGAAAGTTCACAATCAGGCATGGGTGGTTCGGATTGAGCACCACGTGGAGGGAGCCTGCTGATCATACGCTGATCGTACATTGCACTGTTGCATAATTAGTGGGCAATTGGCCAGCCGCGAACGAGTTGCGTGCGTTCTCGCTTCTAGTTCGACGAACCTAACGAGGGTTGTGTGGAAGAAAAGCGTGTATCGCTTAGATCCTTTAGCGCATTCGTGAGGTTCGATAAAGATCAACGTATGATCTCCCAGCATGTCTACTTTTTGCTCAATGCTGTGTTTATATGCCTGTGTTGTCAATTCATTTCATTTTCGACATACAAAAGACGTCCTATAAATTAACATTTTGCAAAAGATACTTGGGAGAAGCATTATCATTACGAACAATCTTCACCGAGCTGTACGACAACATCATCATCATCATCATCAGGAGGCCTGTCCAGTGAATCGATTGTGTTGTACATTTTCCCATCCAACTTATCCACCGGACGAAATGAAACTGAAACCTCCTCTGCCCCGTGAAATGGGTTCCATTGTGTGATCTCGAGCTCGGGCTTGAATCGTACAGAATGATCACAATTGGCTATTAAAATATCATTTGCATCCATTTTGTACTATTTTTAACGTCACTTTCCCCGTCCAGCGATCCCGCGTTCCAGCGTGAACAAATCGGAACAAGCATTTCATAAGAAGAGCTTGAAGAACGCAGCACGGATCTATCGAAGAACTTGCTTCAATGGAACGGGAACGCGTTTATCGCGCTGTTTTTATAACCTCAATTGTACTCCTTTTAATTGTATAGGCGTACAGAAACTGCTGAGCTCCGCTGGTTTCAGTGTTTGTTTTCCACGTCCGGTCCCCGTCTGCGGTAGGTCGATTGTTTTCCAGTCCAGGCCCGACCTGGAGGCCTCTTTTTATTAGCGGTTTTATGCAGCGTTGACACTCGCGGGTCTCGCGCGTTAACGGCAACAATCACGCGGCAGCACACCCGCCCGCAATCGATGACGATGCCGACGTGCGTTATTGGGCCGATCGGCTCGTCCAAAGGTGAAGCCGTCGGCGCATACCCACCAGAGGAACCTTGACCGTTTTCACCAACGCGGAATATCAATCAGCGGAGGGGAGTGAGCAGCCTGTGTTTTCTTTCACAATGTGGTTGAAAATCCCGAAAGCAAACCACGCCGGCCACGCTGACGGCGTAGCTGTCAAGGCGAGCGATTTGTAAGGCGTGCGACATTTGTTCGTCTGCTTAATGCTCGTTTGTTGTATTGGCCGCGTGCGATTCGGCTGCTGTTGCTTGGCCAAGCCGATCATCACAGTCGTTAGTATCGTGAGCCAGCGGCAAGAGGTCAGTTCGGTACTTTTGGGTGTAGCTTCACTTCAAACGCATGCTACTGGCCTGGATCGTGCGGGTTTAGGTGGACAATAAAATAATTAACTGATATTCGGAACCACTCGATAGGAGACAATTGAGTCACGTAATCGTTTCTTTGGGGAAATTATTACCCATTAGCTCTCACCGCCGTTTTAGGGAG
This sequence comes from Anopheles dirus, assembly GCA_000349145.1. NCBI lineage: Eukaryota > Metazoa > Arthropoda > Insecta > Diptera > Culicidae > Anopheles > Anopheles dirus. Next base: position 6,312,752 of record KB672490.1, read on the forward strand.
AAGTAGGGACGCTTTCTAACTTATGGAAATAATATTTTTGGGTCTGTCATTGGGATGTGTGATCATCATTTCGTATGCTGCGCCTTAAACCGGTTTGATCACCCACTCGGCATCGTTGGACTGGATTTTTGAATTCCAATTTACTGTTGAGGACACAGTTTTATGCAAACGATCCTAGTAAAGAAGGGTGTAATAAATCAATCAATGATTTTTTATACTTTCTTCATTTAAATGAAAGTCAAAATATGAAGCGATTTTTAACTGAAATATTTATTCTTATAGAAATATTTGCCGCAAGCGTAGCTTCCATTGTTAATACTTAACCTCTCCTAACGATCCATGAGAACAATTGAAAGATATTAGTCATCCTAATTGTTCGTAATGAGAACCTGCGTTCGTGCTCACCACAATCATTTATAAACATTGCAACTTCCCTCCCGCTACACAAGCGTGTTCTGGAGAACTACAGGTGAGAGATTGTTTCCAGTGCATTTTTGATGAGATAATGCTCCCTTATGTAAGCATTCCTGTTAGGAACGAATGCGGATATTATACGCCATTTTCAAATACTAAGCAATTGTGTTGTACAATGTTTTCTGTACCGATTCCAATGAAATGCGATGCCGATTCCAATCTTGTATCTTTTTCCAGCTCGGTGCTTCCCTCATCGGTCAATTTGGTTCGTTTCGGCTTTCGTTTTGATTGATCGATATTTAGTTCACTCTTTGGCAGGCTTTTCTGTCACACCGCTTTGCTTTGCTCCGTAGCCTATTAATAATTCAATCATGCAAACGGTTCCAGTGACACCACGCATCGACAAACAACCTGTTGGAACACCACGGTCTTTGGTCGGTGAAATCCGTGGAGAGAGAGATAAAGGAAAATGCAAAACTTTCTAACCTGCACCGGACATGTACCCAACATCCAGTGCGCGACCCGATTGGGCAAGGGTTTTTTTTCCCCCAACGCGTTAGGACTACTGGAAAGTGACTGGAATGGCTCAATTCCGGGAGCACCGTGAAGACGAAAAATCCGCACCATCCGGTTCACCCGTGCTGGCAGCGCGACGGATGGGAAAAGTGGTCAATTTTCTCCCTCCGCGGGCCGCGTAGATAATTCACTTTTCTCCACTTGCACTGCCAAAGCGCCAAAGGTAAACTCTCACTCACGGCTTCAATTAGCTTCGATCATGGGATGCCGGAGCGATGCAGCGGAAGAGCGAAAAGCCACACAGTTCGATCGGTTTCGAGACGAACGTGAATTTATTGCTATTGCGACGCACGGCTCGAAGCAAAGATGCTGGAAGAAAGGAAGTAACACGGTGGTGTTTGATTTGTAGCCGGTAGAATTGCACAATGGCGAGTTTCTTCACTCGGAAGGAGCCACCGGACGAGCCTCTGTAATGAATGGAATCGGCTGTACACACACTCTTCCGTCGCTTCCAGTCGATCGGTCGATGATGGATCGTGGTGTTTACAGATGCGGCGAGAGTTTGGCTCTCAGACATCACTCCTCTTCAACATCCATAAACGTACTTCGCAATATGTCGCTTACTTTCCTGCGTGATTGCAGTGAATGTGGGAACGAGATGCTGGTGAAATTGGTGAGGCAATCGATTACCATAAAACGCCACTCCAGAGTTTATGCAATGTATTACTCATTGCTCAAAACTCTCTCTCTCTCTCTCATAGTGACCCTCCTCGATGTCCCAGTTATTCCAGTAAATGGACCTTGAGTTCCAGGAATGGAAAGTTGTTTCTTTTTCGCTGGAAAGGAGATTTTCTTCTGTCCTTGAAGGTGCAACAGTTGCATTGGAATGCATCGCTTCTGTTTACAGTCACCTGTGCTATTTAACAAAATTTTGGGATGTTGGTCAGAAAGTGCCCAGTGACCAGTGGTCTCAGCTATGGTCATTGACCCTAACTGTGAACGCTTCTTTCGCACTTAGGCACGCCCATAGTTAGCACCTTTCCGGACAACACGACTTGTTACATGATATTTTGTAGTTGTAGTAAGTTTCTGAATGACTCTATGTTCGCACAACTGACATTGATTGAATCAGACACATAATGAGTCATTTTGTAATCATTAATTAAACATTCGAGGAATCGAATGAGCTAATCATATCATAAACCAAATATCTGTCCATGATTATAATTCAGCCAACATCAATTATCCCCCGTTCCACGTACTTTATTGAATGAACAGACGACGCTCATTATTTACTTCTCCCGTCTTGACTACACAAATCTAATCCCGGTAGGTATCAATAGAGAATAAAATGTTGTTGATAAGCATCAGCTTGTGTCCTGACGCAGGTGAAGGTTTAAACATGACACATATTTGAAACACTTTCTCGAACCGTCTGATGAAAAAAAGGTTTTTCTCAATATTTCAACTTTACTTCGTTGTCATTTATCATAGGTTTCGTTTTGTAGTCATACTACTATTACATTTTTACTCGTTGATTGCTTCTAACGTCTGATTTATTCATCTCAGACGTCTCATGTCTGAAAACGCCTGTGAGTATGCAATGTGTTAGCATCGTTGAGCATTTGCATAGCCTAGCTGTTCTGTGCTTACGTTTGATGAAACGTTTTATTTTCTACTAATATTTTAACAGTTTTATGGAACGACATTCATGCCTTATTCTGTTAAGAACACAAACAGTGCTAGACACAGAATGCTTCCGTAAAGTTATTGTAATAATGCACAAGCGTATCCTTTCGAATAGTGGTGATTATCTATCAACCATGATAACGCTCAATGACCAGATCAGATGATAGGCCCGATAAGGTAACATAGCTCACCCGTCACGCAGTCCTTGCTGGCGACGATACCACCGAATCGAGCGTGATGCACCGGGCCGCCACGAAATAATTGTATTACTCGAGTGTAATTCACAACGCAACGGTAGCCATCAAATCGATGGCCACAATCAGGCCGCCGATGACGCGGCACTGATAAAGGTCGAGAAAAGGGAAAACAATTTAATTGACCGCTGGCACGAACAACCTCCATTTGCATACGTAACGCGGTCAGGGCTACGTGGGAGGGTCGGGCTTTTGGTTTGCCGGAGAAAAGGGACATTTCTTACCCGTACCCACCCGATAAAGAGTACGCAACGCCCTCCCAGGGGAGGCCTTCGCTCAAGGGCAAGGCATTTTTTGAATGAATATTCTTATTTCTTATCGCTTTCGCTCTCGCTTTCTTTTCTCCCATTTTTTTCTAGGCCACAGAGCTACGGCAAGGCACGGATCAATACAAGCGCTGGGAGGCCCTACCGCAGCCGCTAGACTTTAAGGTGTACATCTTTAACGTCACCAATCCGCACGAAGTCATGCAGGGACGTCGCCCGAAGGTGGTTGAAGTTGGGCCATACATTTACTTGTGAGTAGAAATGTGGAAAGACGAGTGAAGGATGGAAATTAAGAGCCGCGACTTTCAGCCAATACCGCCAGAAGGATAATGTACGGTTTAGTCGGGATCGCTCGAAGGTACATTTCAGCCAGCAGCAGATGTACGTCTTCGATCCTGAGTCATCGTATCCACTGACGGAGAACGACGATCTGACCGTGCTGAATATGCACATGAACGTAAGTGACGGGTTCCAACGACCCTTTCCCACTAATAACACGTGTCCCGTTCCCGTACTACCCTGTCAGAGGATATTGCTCAACCTTGTCCTACGACGGATAAGAGATCCCGCTGTATAATGCCAAGCTCCGAACTCCCACACAGACTAACCGATTCCAACAACACACAACACCTCACAGACACACGGTAGACACTGTTTAGCAATGCGGAACAGACACTACGGAATAAACGCTTATCCTCATCCCACCCCACGTCACCGAAAACCCTGATACACTCGTACACTTTGTGAACTGCATACGATCAGCTCAGTATAACCAGGGGTGGGCAGAAGCGCAGCCACTATCGAATGGAGGGATTCGCAACCACTTACCTCTTCGTTTCATTCCATTTCTGTCACTCTCTCTCTCTACTATTACTTCCCTCTACTCTCTTCCACTTCTGAATGTATGTCTCTCTTCTGTTTTCAGAGCATTTTACAAATTATCGATAACCAAGCAAAGGAAACGATCACCAATTTTCGGTCGGACGTGAATAATACACTCGAAAAGATCCCCGTTGTTAGGGTCATTAAACGGATCATCGAGCGCACCACGCCGATCCAAGTAAAGTGTCCACCTGTTTCTTCCATCTATCCTGTCTGTCTCGATTCAACACACTTGCTTCCGAGCACTGGCTCCCTTTTGTTGCTGCTCTCATTTCGCATACCGGGTCATCCCTGTACCATGCCCACGTTGTACCGCCATATCATATGCCGATTTCGCACACATTGTTTACGTTTTCGGGCGGGCGCCAGCATGAACTGTAATTAATCCTGCCCGTTTCTTAGACTGCGCACGGAGTAACGGGTCAACACTTTAACACGTCCTTGAAGCGACGCTGTGTGCGTGTGTGTGTGTGCTACCAGTTTTTGTTTTACCACATCGATGGCCACAGTTTCTGCTGAACTTCGTTCAGCTACCATGATTGGACATGATACGCATTCTGGCATCTGGCACAACAATGCTTCACCTCATTCTGCTTCTGTGTAGTGTTTTGTGTGTGTGTGTTTTTTGTGGTGCTTCTGTAAGCGTTGTTGGTGATGCACGCGCGTGTGTGTGTGGTTGTGTATTTGTGTGGTTTTCTGATTTGTGTGCATAATCCATCAAACGGTTCGGGTGGCGGACTAATAGGCTCTGGTCTCCTCCTTCTCCTCTGGGTGTTTTTTACCCCCCTTACCACGTACCCTTTCCCCCAACTCCTCCTCCCTTCCCATCCGTATTGGTAGATGTTTGGAATTCACCATCACCATTCACCCGTACGATCATCCTCGCAAACTCATCCTCGCCTGACCACCAACGCCATCCGAACTGGTGCTCGCTCATCAGATTTCACACAAAACGCCACCTCCTGCACACAACAACAACAACAACGACGACGCGACAGAACCAGAACCACAGACAGGCTGAAGCGAAGATTTTACAATCATTTTTCATCCGAGGTGTCCAGACGAGGAACCTTAATCAAAGTACAAAACAAACAAACAACCGCAAACGACGGTGTCTTCGTCAGTCAACTCTTTACACCAGAGCTCTTTGCAAACTTGTTTCGCCGCGACACTTTATCGCACTCAGCATGTGAAGCATGAGAAGCACGCAGTAAGACAAGACCGATCGCTTGTGAGCGCACTTTTGGCAGGGGTTCGTCACTTGATTGCGCCGAATGCGTCCGTTGAAGTCTTTCGTATTCGTGGCAATAAAAAGACGTTGAACGTACCTTGCAAAAATGCAACCAGAATGTAAATTTTAATCCTCACTTTCTAATCTCCGTTCGACCCAGATATCATTCCATCCGGCCGACTCTCATTTCTTAGCCCCCGTCTGTACGATCACGATCGTGGTGTTCAGGTTCGTCATGACATCAGTCACCGAGTGTACGAGTAAATGTTTGACTTGATCCCTCACCCATCCTGCCCCACAACACACACCATCCCTGTCATACTGTCTCCTCTAGTTGTAGCGCTCCTGACTAACTTACTCTTGAGATATATAAGCTAACTTCTAACAGGCTCTCACGCCGTCCATCCTTGTACTAACGATCAAGTGACTAACCTGTTGATGCACACGCATGACATCTCCCATATGATCATGCGCACGCTCATCGTTCTCTCTCGTTTCTTCATCTCATCTATTATACGGTAATTTTTGTTTTCGTTCACTTTTTATCTCCCGTGTTCGGCCCACCCGAACAAAACACGTTCCCAAATTGCCACGAATGGTTTCTTAAATCAAACCAAACAACACCAACGACACACTTTTGCTTGGATGCTTGGTGTGTGTGTGCGTGTTACTTACCCACCACCACGAAACTGTGTGCACCTCCAACCGCAGTCCATTCTACAAATCGCCGAGGACGAAACGTACGACAGCTTGCGCCTGATCAACGCCGAGCTGAACCGTATCTTCGGCCGCCCGGACACGATGTTCCTGCGGACGACGCCGAAGCAGTTCCTGTTCGACGGGGTACCGTTCTGCGTGAACGTGATCGGCATCGCGAAGGCGATCTGCAAGGAGATCGAGAAGCGCAACACCAAAACGATCCGCACGATGCCGGACGGGAGTCTGCGGTTCTCGTTCTTCAGCCATGTGGGTGTCCGTTTGAAGGGTTGGCGTGGTTGGCGAGTCGCAAGCGTGTTAATTGGTGTATCGATTACAGAAAAATATGACCGACGACGGTATGTTCACGATCAACACGGGCATCAAGGATCCGGCGCAGACGCAGATGATCGAGCAGTGGAACGGGCGGACGACGCTGGAAGTTTGGAACAATCGTAGCAGCGGACTCGCGTCGTCCTGTAACAAGATTCACGGCACCGACGGATCGGGCTACCCACCGTTCCGCACCGGGATCGAGCGGATGACGATCTTCAGCACGGATATCTGTCGGTGCGTTAGTCGGATGCTTTGGTACCACACGGCGTAGGCTTTTAATTGCACTTCTCTTCTCGGTCGCTTTTTCTTCACAGCACCGTTGACATTAAGCTGACCGGAGCCTCTTCGTACGAGGGCATTCCGGCGCTGCGATACGAGATCGACGGAAACTTCCTGCACGAGATCGGTCCCGAGTACGGCAATGAGTGCTACTGCGTGAACAAGATACCGAAGTCGATCGTGAAAAGCAATGGCTGCCTGTACAAGGGAGCACTGGATTTGTCCAACTGTTTCGGTGAGTACGAACAGGGGTGGGCAAAGATCTCGGTACTTTGGGTATTAGATTTCCAGATTCTGTTATATTGTTTTGCATGTTGATAGCAGCTTAAGCGCTCCGAGAGATCTCTCGTAATATCAAACCAGGTGACGAGAGTCAACAGTTATAGTAGTTAGAATGGTTAGACTGGTGTTATGGTAAGCGCTGGGAGTTGCAATTCGAATATTAATAATGTAACTTAGACTCGATAATATAGCTATTGTTATCAACTTGCTTGCCGTAAAGTTATGTTGATCGCGATTACCCAATACTCCATCACAACTCAATAAGCGATACTTACAAGCAATTTTCGCTAAAAACTTCTCATTGGGGAACCTTTATTGAGTGTTTTGTCAGCATTTGATGCGTTCGCTGTTAACAGCTTGTACGTGTACGTGGAGTGCGTTGTAGCCTGTCAAAAGGCAATATTTCTTTATTGCACTTACATCACCAATCGACGATAACGTGCGATAAAATATGATTATTGGCTTAATTGAAGGCCCGTTGATGGAAGTCAACAATTAGCTTGAATTACAATCAAAATCCTTGCTTATCTCGGTGGAGATGCTCGTACAGGTACGTCAGACGCATCGCCCCGGCTAACCACCATGGTAATGAACTCGCTTACCCTCGAGGGTGTGAGAACACTTTACAGCTTAACGCTCGACTGGAGATCGTATGCGTGGAAAAAAGGAAAAAAACGACTATCAATGTTATGCGTACCAAACCAGTGGAACAGGTTAAATTGTACTGCTTCTATTTATATCCCGGGTACAGCAAGTATCGGCGACTGATGAAACTTCTAAGGCCAGTTTAGTGTCGAGGTGTGATAGAACAAGCCCGCGCGAATACGTGTTCGCTGAGAACAGATGTTTTATGGCGTTCGAATTTACCTCCCAAACGACTCACAGATAGCGTAACGCTCCGGTTTTTTGCTTAAACTTTTCGCAACAAATTATGTCGTATCGCGATCGCGCTCGCTCGGGGCGTAATGGCCGTCCGATCATACCGCGGGTCCGAACGGATCCACGCAACTGATAGCGCGAACGCACACACCGCGCTGACTAATCGGGCTTTGGTTTCGCATTTTCTCACAGAAGCTTTAATGCGCCATTAATGAGAGGAAAAAAAACGCCACTGAAAGGCAGGTGGTGCCTCCCAGATGAAAGACTCCCGATCTTCCGACTGAGGATCGGAACAGATGCCATTGTTTGACGAACGCGCCGCTGTTTGTTGTGTACAGAAGTAAATGTCAAATGGTTTAGGAGCTCGCACGAAACTTGATATACATACGGAGCAGAATGAGCCATTAGTCAATGTCTGGAACAAAATTCCTTCACATCCCTCCCAAACTGATGATCGCACGATCGATCGTATTTCTTTCGAGAAACGGCTTAAACGTGTGCATTCCAAGCCAAACAGTGCGCAATAAATCGGGGAATTCCTGCGCCACCAATTATGATGTACGACGGTCTTCAAAAGCGCCCGGCCCGACAACGCCCCTACAGCCGGGTGTCATCTTATGCAAATTAGTTACGAAATCGAGAACGGAACCGAACCGAAGTTTTGTCGGTGGTCAGATGAATCATGGATGGGCTGTTCAGAGTTCAGAAACGCCCGTGATTTTATTTAGCTTTCGAGCGCACTACCCGTCCTGGAACCATCGGTTGAAGTCACTAAACCTGGCCGTGGTCGTGACGGGTGGCAGTGTGCTGGTGGCACTTTCGGTGGCAGTGCTCGTGGCGGTCGCACGCTGCCGCGAGGCGAACGGCTTGAACGTGTACACCGGCATGGCAGTGGTGACGGCCGGACGTCGGCCGAAGTTGTTGAGATAAAATTCGTACAGGCTCGTCGTGGACCGTGTGGTGGAAGAAGCGGTGGTGCTGGAGGTTGGAGAGGCTACCGTGGGGGTAGAGGTTCTTACGGCCGTCTGCCTTTGGCTGGTGAGCTTCGCTGCAGCGGGAGTGGGAGAACGCGCCGTCGGGGACGTACTCCATCGAGCAAACTTTGTTGTGCTCGTCCGTGACCTTGTCGTGGTGGTGGGTCGTCTGCTGCTGCTGCTGGGGGTAGTGGTGGTGGTGGTGGTGATGGGTGCTCGATCGGTGATCGTATCGATGTCGCTATCTTCGAAGCATCCGCTCACGTAGTGCTCCGACCGTCCCTTGCAGTACGGACGATAAACGGCCCAGGCGTTGAAGCCATCGCCCGACAAGCGCGTGTGCTCCTCGTGGATCGTCCGCATGCACTCGACGTCGTCCGTGAGATCGTTATCCTCCAGATCGGAACAGGACAGTCCGCACACCCAGCCCTTCCCGGGCGGTGAGCACCAGTAGATGTCGCTGATCTGGAACAACCCGTGATCTTCGCTGCCGTCCGCGTTCAAGCGACCGATCGCCGACACGTTGTAGCTGGATTCGCGATGCGCAATACACACCCAGGTGGCGATCTGATCGAACGGCAGCCGGTGCCGGTAGTAAAGCTCGCGTGCCAGCTCGCACCGCTCGTACACCTTGCCCCGGGCGAAGTTCTTCGGTGGCGACACCGGACGCCGCGTTGTCGGCGGGGTCGGAACGATCGCGTTCTCGCCCTCCTCGAAGCACCCGTCGAGCAGGGTGGCACTCTTGCCCCGGCAGTACGGTTGATAGACGGCCCAGGCGTTGTAGCCGTCGCCGGAAATGCGCTGATGCTCTTCGTAGATGTGTCGCATGCAGGCCAGATCGTCCGTGATGTCTCCATCGCGCAGCTGCTCGCAGGTGATCCCGCACACCCAGCCACGGCCCGGCGGCGAACACCAGAACTCGTCGCTCAGCTGGAACATCCCGTGATAGTGGACACCTTCCGGGCCGTACCCGATGGCGGACGTGTTGAAGTTTGATTGATACTTCGCGATGCAAACCCAGCTCGCCGTCTGGTCGAGCGGTAGGCCCTGCCGGAGGTGAAGTTCCCGGGCAAGTTCGCAACGCTCAAACACTTTCGCCGGTGACGATCGCTGACGGTGAGGTGCGATCGTCGTTGGGGCTGTTATGGCTGGCCGTGGAACGGTGACAGGGTGCGGAAGTTGGTCGTCATCGTCACCGAAGCAGCGACGCACAAACTCTTCCGAACGTCCGGCACAGTACGGCTTGTACACGGACCAAGCGTTGAATCCATCGCCGGACAGTCGCTGATGCTCGTCGTAGATCGTTCTCGCGCAGCGCACGTCGTCCGTGATGTCCGAATCTTTCAGTGCCTCGCAACTGACCCCACACGCCCATCCATTGCCGGGCGGCGAGCACCAGTAGATGTCACTGATCTGGAACAGCCCATGATCGCCACTGCCGTCCGCATTGAGCCGTCCCTCGGCGGAGGTGTTGAAGCGACTCTCGTGGTACGCAATGCACACCCACGTCGCGACTTGCTCCTTCGGCATGTGGAACTTGTGCAGCAGGTCGTTTGCCAGCTCGCACCGATCGTACACCTTGCCGATGTTGGTGCGGGCTGAGTTCTTCGCCGGAGCGGCCGTCGGCACCACAACTCCCGGCCGAGGTTTGTTGGCCGTCGTAGGGTAGCGCTCGGTTTGCCCCTGCTCGAAGCAGTTGTGCACGAAGCTTGCCTCCCGACCCTCACAGTACGGTTTGTACACCGTCCAGGCATGGAACCCGTTGCCCGAAATGCGCCGATGCTCGTCGAAGATCATCCGCACGCACCGCACGTCATCCGCAATGTCGTTGTCGCGCATGGCCTCGCACGTCACACGGCACGCTTTGCCCGGCCGGGCTGCGTCCGGCGAGCACCAGTAGATGTCACTGATCTGAAACAGCCCGTGATCGCCACTCCCGTCCGCGTTCAGCCGTCCCTCGGCCGACGTGTTCAAACGGCTCTCGTGGTACGCAATGCACACCCAGGTCGCGATCTGCTCCAGTGGCATCCGATGCCGATCGCGCAACTCCTGCGCCAGCTCACAGCGCTCGTACACCTTACCGGCAGCCGGTGCCTGCACCAGGTTCGCCTTCTTCGCTTTCGCCCGCTTCCGCTTGAAGTACGCCTGTACGCGCACCACCTCCTCGTCGAGACAGTCGTCGAACGGAACGCCTGCACGCTCCTCATCGCCCCGGCAGGAGGCGGTCTTGTGGATCGGCCAGGCGGCGAACCCATCGCCCAACTCTCGGACGTACGCCGCGTGGATCTTCAGCATACACTCGATGTCGTCGTCCAGATCGTCGTCCAGCAGACTGTCGCACGTGGCCAGCCCACAGATCGACCCGTACCTTGCACACGCGTACCGATCGATGATCTGAAACAGTCCGTAGTATCCACTGCCTCCGAATCGCTTGAAGCGAAGGTTCACCGCGGACCCATTGTACGACGCACCACGCTCGGCAATGCACAGCCAATCGCCGATCTGGTCTTCCGGGACGTGCTTAAGCGACAACTCACGAGCCACTTCACACCGCGTCCAGCTGCGGTGCACGGTCTGACCGGCAGCACTGTTCACGATCACGACCAGCACGATCACGCCGAACCGCACCATTCTAGCAGCGCGCGCGAGACGCGAAACCTACGCACACACACCCAGCCGAGCGGGTTGCGCAGCATAAACTGACTCCGGATGCAGCGAAGATCGCACCGGGAAGCTTCACCGCCCAAGCCACCCGATCAGGTGATCGTGCGCGCACACCGCCAGAGCGAGTGGAGCTTATTTCACAGTCTGCGTGACGCCTGCCGCTTTCTGGAGGTGTATTTTTGGACGATCGGCTCTCCCCCGTTCGTAACATATGATCGTTCGGGGTTTGATGATGGATCGTTTGCGTTTAGTGGGCCTCTTTTTCCGTTCGCATTCGCACTGGGTTTCGTCACGATTTTACCACCATTCATGGGACGCGGTCGTAGCCGGTAACGGTTTTATGATCCGCGTTAGCGACACGTCGCTATCGCGATCATCGCGAGGCACGATCAGGGGAGTTAATTAAGATGGACAGCGCATTAACGGCCAGGTTGACATTATTGGTCAGCCAGTTTGTGTGATACATTTTCGATTTACGGCAGAATGGTTCTAGGTGTCTCATCGCCATCCGTCGAAGTTGCGCCGTGTTGCGCACGCTCGAACCGGCTTTCAGCGGAGTTACGATCGGCGTGATTAATTGACTGTTTTACGACTGTTACTTTCGTTGCTAGATGCACCCGTCGTCTTGACGCTTCCTCATATGCTGGGTGTAGCCGAGGAGTACACGGCCCTGATCGACGGCATGGACCCTGAGCCGGAACGGCATCAGATCTTCGTGGACGTGGAACCGGTAAGTCCCTCGCAGGTGTGCGCGTGTCGGGGAGCGCGTTAAGACATTTACGATACACGTTTGCCCCCTCGCCCCGCTTCCGTTCGCGCAGTACACCGGGACACCCTTGAACGGCGGGAAAAGGGTACAGTTCAACATGTTCCTGCGTCGCATCGACGCGATCAGGCTGACGGACCGGCTGCAGCCGACCCTGTTTCCGGTCATCTGGATCGACGAAGGCATCGCGCTGAACGAGGACATGGTGAAGCTGATCGACGACAGCCTGATGAAGGTGCTCAGCCTGCTGGACGTGGTGCAGTGGGTGCTGATCGGGGCCGGGCTGCTGCTCGCCGTGCTGATGCCGGTCGCGTTCTTCGTGAAGCGATGCCGCGGCGACGGCAGCCGGACGGTCAGCCCGGCCGTCACGGCCACCACCAGTGCGGCCAGCCTGTCGACGGCGGCGGGCGTGACCGGCGAGCGCAACAAATGACCCTCGCTGACTATGCTCAGCCTGGACTGATGACATGCTAACGGTGCCAATGGGATGTGTGTGAACGATAGTGTGAATGAGGCTGGGTGAGCTGAACGCTGAATCGCGCGCTTCCACCAAACACTGAGTCAGAAACCGATGCCGTCCATTTATCGAACGGGTTATTAGGTAACGATCGCGTTTTGAAATAGCTACAGTACAGTTTTTGCTTACGTTTTGCGTACGATCAATGTTTATGTTTTTCCGCAAATGAATGTGATTTATTGTAAGTACATCTTAGTGAGCAAGAAATAAAGAGTAACCATTTTTTCAATAGCCTCGGTTCGCATTTTTAACAAATGAGCAAACGACCAATTCAAATAAAAGTTAGCGCCCTCTAGCGAGAACTGCGACAGCAGCAGCACCGGCGCGGTATTTTTTTAGGTTCTGTGTGTCTTCCTATGTATTAAAATAAATGAATAAATACGGAACAATTCAATGAACGATACAGCGTTGTATTTACTTAACGAGAGATGTTTCACCTTATGAAGAATATAGCGTAAAGAACTAACGAATTTTCTTCAAATCGTTCAACATCGCCTGAACAACAGCTGTAAAACCATTTTTGTTCAGCACGACAGCTCTTTTCGAAACAAAATTCATCCGAGGGCAGGTGTACTGTGGGATATGAGAATCAAACACGGACAAAATTGGGCTCTTCTTCCCAAAAGCAAAAATCGTCTTATTCCACTTTTCTGGGTATTTCTTGCATTTTTTAAAAGCATATGATATAACTGAAATGTATTGCCAGTACTTGTTTATGCTTTAAAATGCCATATAAAGCAGAATTCAGTTAACATGTTTTAAAATTTGGTTAATTTTTGGCGATGGGTCCGGTGTGCGCAAGTTTTTGCTTCCCTTTCCCCCAAATGAGTTGCCCTATCTTTCATCTCGCTCTTTCGCTTTCGCTTCCGCTTCCTTGAGCCGTGCTCGAAACTGCTCGAACGGTTTGACACATTTGGCGGCTGCGAAGAACAACAACAAGAACAGCTGTCAAATGAATTGTCACTTTTTTGGAGATTAAACACAAGGCGATGTAACCGTGCAAATAGACGTAGCGCGAAATTTCTCGTTGAGACTTTTCTCACTTTCATTCGATGTACAGCGCATACATAAAAACGGCCCTTTTTTAATCTTCAAGTTTATCAGAGAATATGGAATCACTCTATAGAGTCCCTTTCCCTTTTCCTTCCTCTATGTTGT